>JARJEI010000008.1:1351080-2091626 GCA_029955415.1 Lottia scabra
CTCTTTATACTACTTGGGGGGATAGTATGAAAAGGATTAAAGGGGAATGTTCAGCAATTTCGAGGGTCGATTTCAGCCTTTAATGTATGTAATTAGCCTCCAGAAGTACTAGAACTGCACAAAAATCGCATAATCCCTTCAATTATATCCCTTCCTAAAATATTACATTTTCTGTATTTGTCTTTTCTATAAAAGTATAGTCTAGCTAATAGTTAGTGAACATAGCCCTTTAAATTTTGAGATTTTCAGGTGAAAATGTAACTTTCAGCCCCAGAGACTCCCCCTCCCTTAATGCACCACTGGTGGCCTGGACACAAAATATCAAAAATATGGAAATTTTATTATAAAATAAAGGTAGTAATATAATATTTGTACAAATAAAAAAATATCTAAATATTTACAAATTATAAATGATAGATATGAATTAAAATATTAAGAATATATATTAATTATAAATAACAACCATAAAAGATCTACGATAGATAAAAAAGATTCGATAAGATTTGAGCACATTCAAAATAACATCAATCTGAAGACAATTATTATGAGAAAATGTCCTATAAAAGTATGAAGAGTCTTCAAAATTAAGTGATATCTTACATAAGGGGTTGTCAGGCCCGTAGGAAGCAATTTCATATTGGGGGGGCAAATTGTGCAAAAACTCATTCTCAAGGGTAGTTGAGCAGGATCAAGGCTGCTCCTGCCTATATCAAGCAAGTTTGATTTTATTGGTCCTAACAACATACCAGTATTTTCTTGTTTTCTCTTTTAAAAAAAAAGTTTTTATTGCTGCAGTCATTAATGCCAAAATTATTGTGGGGGACAGATGCCCCTGTTCCTACGGGCCTGGTAGTCTTGTATTCGCATGTCTCCCTTATTTGAATTTAAATGCTCCATCAATTGTAAAGCCACCAAGTTCTTTTGCAGGATAAGTATATAAATATCCATGCTCCTTTAGCAACGGCTATCATTTCATTTCATTACATTAATCCGTTGCTATCATGATAAGACTTTCTCGTCATTAATTTTGATAGGTCGAACGATTGTGGTCGACCAGTTATATTCCTTGTAACAAATTATTGCGGGAAAACTTTCGAATGACCAGACGTCAAATTTTTTGCAGCAAATTTGCCTTGTGATAATTGAGTCTCAACGGTCATAAATTGTATGTGACGTAGTGTTTTTTAAACGAGGTTATTAGTTGTTAATGACGAGAAAACTCTGTCAATCCAGAAACGGTAGATAATGCCAATGTCTAACGTTGCTGAAGGAACATGATAAAATTCAGGCTAAAGTTAAAAGGGCTAGAAAACTTCTTTGAATTATTTAAATGAAAAAGTGTGAATAAACTTCTCGAACAGACATATTCAATCAAAGTGATAGAATTTTTTTTTAGACGAAATACAAGAGTAACAACACATACATAAAACATTTGATAAAATTGCACTTGTAGGTATTTTGATCAATGGAAGAGGTGGGGTGGGGGTTAAAAATGGGTTTTCAGTATCATAATGAGGTTTGAATTTCAAGTTGTTTACTTTATTTTCTACATACAAAATATTCTTTGTATAATTGTGGCATGTATCATAGTAGTCCGAAACATTCCCAGCCTTTGACAGATATGGCTGGGAGAGAGTCAGAAAAACTAGGCACCAAAAACTTTCGATTTTCCGCACCTCAGCGGGTGCCGGGGCTTTAAACGTATTTATTTACCTCGAATTCACAGAACTTCGATATATTTGGAAAGATGGATGATTTGTAGTTCAATCATACCATCATCATCACCCTACACCATTCAAGCCATGTATGCCAGTCCATCAAAGTTTTGTTTTTCCGAGAAATAAAATATGTCGGTCGCCATTGAATGCTGCACTTGCAAAGTGTGGAAAATCGCAAGTTTTTGTTTTTTTCTAACTCTCTCCCAGCCATATCTGTCCAAATATCTATCAGAGGCTGGGGAAAGAGTCAGCAAGTTTCGGACTAGTTTCATATTAGCTGAAGCAAAATATCAGGGAAGATTCCAAACAATTTCCGTGAAAGTTATTACGATTGCCGATTGGGAAAATTCCAACATAATTGTGAGAAGTCCACTTTATTTTGAGGTAGTTTAAGTAGTAATGTAGATATTTATTTTACCTCGAATCAAAATAGACTGCTCATATTTATGTCTGAGAAGAACCCCCAAAAATGCAGAAATAATTTTTTCTAAATGTAAATGTTTGAAATGAAATGATATATTTTCTCGTATAGATATTCGTTATTCCTTACCCCCAGGGTTTTAATGAAAGTGTCTATTTGTTGCCCGTGCTGTAAAACGAGGGGTCATAAGTCAATAGATCCTGTTGAGGCATGAAGGCTTTACCATTTGTACCGGAAATAGATCCATTATATAGTGAAGGTGGCGCTGTGGAAGCGGGATAACTCTCATATATTGGTTTTCTCATCTGACGCTTTCTCCTGTAAGAGGAAATGTTATACAGTAAGAAATTGGCATTGAAATGTTTAAATCTTGCGATTTTCAACCAAAAATGAAACAAAAAGAGATAGAGAGAGGGGAAAATGCATATTCGTTAGAACAAAAACCAGCAGTAAGAATGGATACTTATGTTCACCTTAGTTGTCCTTGTAAAATCATAACAATTAGACAAAGAGAGTCTTCTTAGGAACCTTAGTTGTCCTTATAAACTCATAACAAACAGGGTCTAATTAGGAACTTTAGTTGTTGTCCTTGTAACAGAGATTTGTCTATTAGCTGATAAAAAGATACACTTAAGAATCTAAGATATAAAACATAAATGTTCCTTTCTGACCAAATAAAGACTTACCTGGTAAAAGCACAGATAATACAAGCTATAACCAACAATAAAAACGCTATAACCCCCACTACAACTCCTATTATAATATCTGTCATGTTACTCGCTGTTGATGGAGCTAAAAAAAAAAAATCTCGCATTATTTTGTTGTCTGAAGAAACATTTATTAGGGAATACAGTTTGTGGCTTTTGTTTCTTGTACCATGATAATAAAAAAATCGTACAAGCAAAACAATTCCGTTAATCAAAAATCTCGTAGCATGAAAAAATAGGCTGCAATAATTATATAATAGTGGACTTCCCATACGAGAATCAATTGATAACAACGATTGGGCTAAAATATTTCACAAATATGACTAGAATATGATGTTCAAGAAGTTGGCGAATGCCCATAAAATCATCTGAACCGACTTTAATACCATCGTAACTCATTCGCAGCTATAATTTTTGGGGAGCGGTGGCGGTCTGGCGCCAACCAGGGTATGCTAACTCTTCTAGACACCTGATATCACTTTTCATTAAGAAATATTTACTCATTTATTGATATACTTCCTCAAATGAAAGGTTCATTAGCTGCTACCAATGTGTTTCGAGATTTGTGTTACGGTTGGGATCCTTCGTGCCTGGTTTTATTATCGAAATATCGTTGATACTTACAGACTCGTTCTAGGCATCGGTCTCCTCTATAATTCTCGGCACAAAAACACAGAATACTGGAATCTCTTCGACAAGTAGCACCGTTAGCACAGTATCCCATATCACACGCATCTACAATATAATATTGGTTGCATACATTAGGCGTGTATCAACGAAGGGACTGAGGTGAGATGGACAATGTCTCTCTGAAAAAAAGGAATTGCTCCCCCCCTTCTCGAAAACAATTCTGACGGTCACCTATTTTAATGATATCATCACTGTAGTGTATCGATGATTATTTTATGGGGGATGGGAGGGCGACCATTCGTAAATATGTTGACCATTCTCGCTACATTTGCCAATAACCCCGTATGCAGCTGGCGGATAAAGCGAAAGTGAAAATAGAGCAAACATTTTGACCTGAAGGACAGAGAAGACAAAGCATCAAAGAAATCATTGAATACATACGTGAACAGTTATTGGCGGTACCAAAGTTGGGGAGACGACACTGACATTCGAACCCACCAGGAACGTCAGTACACGTGGTTGGCTGGGTACAGTTGTTTTGGCCGGTCTCACATAGTGCTGTAAACAAAGTTGACGGAATCAAATCGAGTTTTACGTCTAAAGGTACAGGGTACGTTTTTCGGTCCGGGATTATCAATACAAAAGGACTCTATACGGCTGCAATCTGCATTTGATATGTCAGTAAAACAGGCATTGTTGCTGTGCTCTGGTTCCGTTGGTAAAGAGTATAACAAAAGGCCGGATCTATTTTATCTTATGAATCTTTAAACTATCATCCTTAGATACATGTTCCTTCAGCAACGTTAGACATTTGCATTATCTACCGTTGCTGGATTGACGGGGTTTTCTCGTCATTATAAACTAATAACCTCGTTTAAAAAACACTATACGTCACTTCAATTTATGACCGTTGAGACTCGATTATCACAAGGTAAATTTGCTACAAGAAATTTGACGTCTGGTCATTCGAAAGTTTTCCCGCAATAATTTGTTACAAGGAATATAACTGGTCGACCATAATCGTTCGACCAATCAAAGTTAATGACGAGAAAAGCTTATCATGATAGCAACGGACTAATGTAATGTAATGAAATGATAGCCGTTGCTAAAGGAACATGCCTTAGATAATGCGTTACAAGCATTGGACTAAAATTTACTTTTTCATTTGTTGTAATAGTATCTTTTCAAAGTTAAATCATACTTACAAATACAATTGACATCTGAAGTTTGTCCATCGAGTAAAGTTATTTTATTGTCTGGACAAGGGATACATCTTGACTGTAGGGAGAGTGTTTGATAGGTCCCTACAGGACATGGTTTACATTCCGTACCGGAAACAAACGATCCCGGATCACAACGAGCTGAAACAGAAATTGAATCATTCAAATATATATAAATAAATAAAAAGAGGTATTTTTGAACAATTATTTGAGAAGCGGTGGACAAGATCCTTTCTATAGGTGGCGCTTTAAATAAGGGAACATATTTCGGAGCTCAACTTTCGATGAACCATTATTCTACACATCCACCCTTAATATTATCACATGGGGTGCAATTTGACAACAGGTTAATCCACAAATCAAAACCACTCAGTACTGGTAGCTTCTGCCAGTTATGCACATGTATGCAAAGAACAATCTGAGATATATAATTATACTTACGAACTATACATTCAGATTTTGATTTAGCGTTTTGTCCAGCAGTTGTAACATTAGCAGGACAGAGTTGACATGTCCACTGGTCCAGATCCAAGCTGTTTCTATAGAAACCAATCTCACATGGCTCACAAATATTTGTAGCTTCATTCACTGCTTCTCCAGAAGGACAATCTCCTGCAATACATGGTTTTATAAAGCGACATATATAAGAGATTCGAAAACATGGGCTTTTTGGGGCTTTTGGCTTTGTTTTTTACTTTGATAGCGCTGGTTTCTGGTTTTTGAGCTTTTTAGAAGGACCACATGACACCATTATACATGATACGTTGTCATAGCCAAAAAATGTCAGAGCGGGTCAAGAGTTGTCTTAGTAGACTAAGAATATGAAAATCTGTTGCAAGGCGACTATAGCAGTAGCATAAGAAACTATTTCACGGGAACTTTCAGTGGCCTCATAGAGGGATTGGGTTGTTAAGCTGTGGGCCCACTGTATGGTCCATCAAAAGATTTTATTTTTCATACAAATATTTTAAGATAATTTTCTGAATCTAAGGATTAAGTGGTCGAATTCCGAGGAGTTTTGGTGCTGGATTGAGAGTTGGATTTTAAAAATCTCCAAAAACGCTCCGATTTGACATTGTAATCAAAAAACTTACGGTAACAGAACTGTGATGCTGGAGCCCCAATCAGCTTAGTTGTAAAACCTACAGCACAGTTTTTACATGACGTTTGATATTTTTCATCTTGATACTGGCCTCTTGGACACACTTCACATTTATCTCCGTTTCTATAAAAACCAGCAATTGAACAGTTTACTGGAAAGGTAAAACATTTAATGATTAAAGGAATCCTTTGTGGAAATATTCATTAAACTTGGGGTCTTGAAGAGGACAATTTAAAAACATTACTATGCTGAGTATAGTGAAAAAACCCTGAGGACCGGTTTCCCCTGAATATCGGCCAAATGTAAAAGTGTAATTCTATCCAAATGTTGGCAAAATCGAAGGCAATACATGTAGTTATATAGTAGTGGACTACCCCAAAGAGAAGTACGATCAGGTGTTTCGAAACTAGGAAGCATGGTCGATTTCAAGATATGCTCATGCATTTAACGGTTATCTAATATTTTTCTTTTGTGATAAAAATCCGTACAAGCAGAACAATTCTGTTAATCAAAATCGCATCCAAAATCATGGCAACATTGAGAGCAATATTTGTATAGTAGTGGACTCTTTCGAAAAAAGTAAGCATGATCTGCTTCGTGCGACACGCGCCACTACTATGGTCAACATGATGGGATACAATCAGATCAATTTATGCCTTACTAAACAAATCAGTAAAGGCCTATTGCGATACACATCACACTCTTTGAAACAAACTCTGCGGACGTCCTCTCGGGGTGGGGGGGGGGGATCTTTTCACCAATGAATCAAAACATAAGACACTTACCAACATTACAGTCAGTGATACTATCAGCACCAATGGTAGCTGTAACATTAACTGCTGGACAAATCGTACAAGCTGTCTGGGCTACGGAAGCTTTATCTCTATAATACCCTATTGGGCAGGGGTCACATACTTTAGTCTGTATATTATACTGGGTACCTTTACTACAATCAGCTGAAATATACAGGACGGAGTCAGCATGGGACAATAATTTCAAGAACAAACTAAGGATAATAAATAAGGCAATACGAATGATCATTTATGACACCAACAATGTAAGAATGGTAGAATAAAAACAAGACCCCGAAAGAAAAGATGACAAAACATATGCGTTAAAAAAATGTGTATATACATACATGTATTCAGCAACGCATGTAGCTTCTGTCCGCTATGTTAAGGTAAACGAACATACCTTGATAGTATAGAACGAACTTTGCCCCATATATTACTTCATTTCGCATTTCCGTTTCCGTAAAGCATGGAGATTTTTTTGTTTAGTGGGGGTAAAAAGGTTCTGTAGGCACATGAAGGTTAGTTATGTCATCAGTTTATAATATAATGTAAATCTGTAAGATTAATATCTATTGATAAGGTTTTTATGAGTATTTTTGTTATATCTTTCAGTTTTCACGGCTGTAGCCAGGCTGTATGTTAGGCTGTCGTCTAAGCTGTTTGTAAAGCTGTTTTGTCTGTTCGAATTGATACATAAAGTTAATTACATAAAGATTTGGTTATCCTTTCTACACAGCCCGTCGAAACTCATCAAGCCATACCAATTCGTTCCGTCCATTTTCGTCATCTATACGTCACCTTCGTCTAGAATATATTCGGTCTGACACCCCCTCAGCCGGTGTATTTTATAGTGAAAACTTCGTCATTTCGTCTACTTCGTCACAAACTTCGTCTTTTCGTCACCAACTTCGTCATATATATCAGTCATCCGTCCACTCCAGTATTATTATAGATTATAAAGCCATGTCTTCAAAATCTGGTTCAAGTTCAAGACATTCAAGTATAAGTACAAGTAAAAGATTACAGGCTGCAGAAGATGTAGAAAAGGCCAGGGTTGCTCTTTTATACCATGATAAAAAAGAGAAATTAAAGACAGAATTGAATCGTCTCGAGATTGAACAAACGCTAGAAACTGCTCAGTCCACATTACGAGTTATAGATGAATTGGAAAAAGACTCAAACCCACAGAATCCTTGTTTAGACAATTTAAGTGTTTCTTCGTCTCGTCAGAAAGTTTTTAATTACCTGATGTCACCGTCACCTAATATGCCAGTGTTGACCCCTATTCAGACTAGTTTAAGTCAACCGTTACCAGTACCAGTAAGTCTGTCAACATCGACACCTGTATATCAACCAAGTCATCCTGTATTTCAACCACGTCAGAATGAGTTTCAACCACCTCATACTGTTTTTCAACCACCACCTGTTAATTATGTACATCAACCTCAACAACAACCATATCGAGAAATTCCTGTCACACAGTCTATGCCTATAGTTAATACAGATATACTGAAGTTTTTATCCGAGCAAGCTTATTTGAATCGTCTACCTTCACCAGAACCGTCAGTATTTTCCGGAGAACCCCTTGAATATCCATCCTGGAAAGCAGCTTTCAAGGCATTAGTTGAAAGAGACATTGTACCAGTGGAACAACGAATGTTTTATCTACAGAAGTATCTTGCGGGTCCAGCAAAAGCTTGTGTTAAGAATTTCTTCTTGTTTAACACAGAACAATCTTACAGTGATGCAAAAACATTACTCGAATCGCGTTATGGAGATCCAGTTATCATCAGTCAAGCCTTCAAGAGGAAACTTGAAAATTGGAACAAGATTCGAAGTGGAGACGGTCCAAGTTTGAGATCCTATGCAGACTTTCTGAATCAATGTTTATCCGCAATGAGTTTGGTTCAGTCATTGAATTTCTTAAATCATGACATTGAGATAAAGCTGTTATCTAATAAATTACCAGATTGGCTTTGTAATCGTTGGGCCAGATCCAGTTACGAAAATAAACAATCTAAAGGTGAATATCCATCATTCCAAGATTTTGTTAAGTTTGTGGTAAAAGAATCTGACATTTTGTGTGATCCTCTTAATGCCAGAGCAAAAACAGAATTTCCAGTTAAGAAACCTGTACAGTCAAACCATATAAAGGGAGGTAACAACAGTTTAGTTTCTCTCAAAACTGATAGTTCCAGTACTTCAACTGCATCTCAATGTAAACAGTGTAAGGGTCCACATAACATTGTGAAGTGTCCTGAAGTGAAGAATAAATCTTTGGATGAAAGAAAGGAAATATTCTACAAGAATTATTTGTGCTTTGGATGCTTAAAACCAGATCATATATCTCGAGAGTGTCCAAATCGTGCTAAGTGTGATATTTGTGCTAAACTGCATCCAACTTTGTTACATGGTAGTTATCGGAAACCAAAAACAGAAGAACCAAAGAATGACTCTACTATTCCTAAATCTGTTTCTTTGCATGTTACTAAAAATGTTTCTGTTGTAAAATCTAAAAGTTCCATGATTTTACCTGTGTATGTATCACATGATGAAACACCTGATAAAGAATTATTAGTTTATGTTATATTAGATAATCAATCTGATACTACATACATTTGGTCAAAATCTGCTGAACAGTTAGATTTAAAGGGTATTAATGTTAATTTATCTTTGTCAACTATGACTTCTGTTAATCAAATTATTAGTAGTGTTAAGTATACTGGTTTATCTGTCCGTGCAATTGATAGTTCATTTCGATTGTCATTACCACCTACTTATTCACGAGATATCATGCCTGTTAATCGTAATCATATTCCTGTCCCATCAATGGTTGATAAGTTTCCATACTTAGAAAAAATCCGTAATGAGCTTCATCCATTGTATGATTGTGATGTTGCTATTTTAATTGGCTACGATTGTTCAAAGTTACTTGCGCCCATAGATGTAATTCCTGGTATTAAAGACGGTCCTTTTGCTCAAAAAACTATTTTAGGTTGGGGAATCGTTGGTGTTTTGGATAATGAATCTATTGCTGAGGATAAGATAGGTATAAGTCATCGTATTATTGCTAATGAATCTCATTCATATATTTCAGTACAGAATAAAACTAAAGAGGTTAGTCCAGATACTGTATTAAAGATGTTTCAATTAGATTTCAATGAAAAGTTTCAGGATCAAGAGGCTTACTCTCATGAGGAAAATTTGTTTCTTGATAAGATGTCTTCAAGTATTCATCGTATTTTAGGAAATCGTTATGAGATGCCATTGCCATTTAAGGGTTCTGATCCCATTCTACCTGATAACAAACAATTTGCTGTTAATAGAATGCGTACATTAAGTAACAGACTAAGTAAAAATCCTGAATTGTATTCTGACTATTCTAGTTTCATGAATGATATTATTAGTCGTGGTTATTGTGAGTTAGTTCCATTAGATGAGTTAGATAGTCCTAAGTCGTGGTTCATTCCTCACCACTCTGTATATCACCCAAAAAAGCCAGGTAAAGTTCGTGTCGTGTTTGATTGTAATGCATCTTATAATAATGTTAATTTAAATGAGTTATTGTTAAAAGGTCCAGATTTAAATTGTTCATTAGCTGGTTTATTATGTAGATTTAGAAAAAATCAGTTTGCATTTACTTGTGATATTGAAAAGATGTTTTACCAGTTTAAGGTGAACGAGTCACATCGTAATTATTTAAGATTTCTATGGTTTAAAGATGGTTTAAAATCCGATCTCATAGATTGGCGTATGAATGTTCACCTATTTGGTGCAGTCTCAAGTCCTTCATGCTCTATATTTGCTTTGCAACAAGCAGCAAAAGATTATGAACATGAATTTGGTAAAAGCGTTAGTAATTTTATTCAAAATGAGTTTTATGTAGATGATGGACTTTTGAGTGTTGAAACTGAGAAAGAAGCTATTGAGATAATTCAAGGTAGTTGTGATCTTTTAGCGAAATGTGGTATTCATTTACATAAATTTGTTTCAAATTCTGTTTCTATTTTAGAGTCCATTCCTGAGAAAGATCGTGCTCAAGATATAAGTAATTTTGATTTGAATTTTGATACATCATTATCTGAACGTGTTCTTGGAGTTAATTGGTGTGTTGGTAATGATGTTTTTAATTTTCATGTTTCTCTTCAAGATAAGCCTCTTACGCGTCGTGGCATTTTATCCACAATCAGTTCCATATATGACCCATTAGGTTTTATTTCTCCTTTCATATTGATAGGTAAACAAGTTTTGCAAGAGCTTTGTCGAGATAGTGCTGATTGGGATACCCCATTATCAGATAGGTTACTTCCATCTTGGCAAACTTGGATTTGTGATGTTTTTAAGTTAGAAACTGTCCATTTCGATCGTTGTTTAAAGCCGAAAGATTTTGGTGAAATTCGTGAAATATCTATGCACCATTTTAGTGATGCATCTACTGTAGGATATGGTTCATGTAGTTACATACGTTTTGTAAATGAACTTGGACATGTTCATTGTGCTTTGTTAATGGGCAAGTCAAGAGTTGTTCCGTTACGTGCAGTTACTATTCCCAGGTTAGAGTTAACTGCTGCGGTTATATCTGTTAAAGTTAGTAAATTTTTAGATAGAGAATTACGATATGATAATGTTAAGCATTTCTTTTATACAGATAGTACAGTTGTTTTATCATATTTATCTAATGATGTACGTAGATTTCAGACATTTGTTGCAAATCGTGTGCAGTTAATTAGAGATCTTACTAATAGGAATCAGTGGAATTATGTCAAATCTTCTGAAAACCCTGCAGACGTCGCCTCTCGTGGTGCTTATGTAGAGGACTTAAAAAATTCTATTTGGTTTTCAGGTCCCAAATTTTTGTATAAAGAAGCTGAGTTAGATTTTTTTGAAAGTGAATTTGATTTGAATCTTGATGATCCAGAAGTTAAGAAATCTGTTGTTTTTGTAGTTCATAACAATCCTGTTTTAATGGAAAGATTTGAAAGATTTTCTAGTTGGTATAATTTAAAATGTGCTATTGCTATTTGTTTGAAGTACAAAATGATCTTGCATAATAAAGTGTTAGGCAATAATAATGTCATAGATAAGTCTATCAGTGTTGATGATTTAGTTAAAGCTGAAATAGAGATTATTAAGTGTGTACAAGGTAGTGTTTATAAAGATGAAATTGTTAAGTTAAAGGGTAATAATCCAAAACGTTCTTTAAAGAAATCTTCGTCATTGTATCGTTTAGATCCATTTTTAAATTCAGATGGTTTACTTTGTGTTGGAGGTCGTTTTAAGAGTAATAATCTTAGTGTTTCAGAATCTCATCCGATTATTCTACCTCGTAAAAGTCATATCACTTTGTTAATCATTCGTCATTTTCATATTCTTTGTGAACATCAAGGTAAAGGTATGACAGTTAATAATATACGATCAAAGGGTTATTGGATTGTATCTTGTAATTCAGCTGTTTATGAATATGTTAGTAAGTGTGTAAATTGTAGAAAGTTTAGAGGTCAAAGTCAATCACAAAAAATGGGAAATATTCCTGAAGAACGTTTAAATCCTTCTTCGCCTTTTACTGTTTGTGCTTGTGATTGTTTTGGTCCTTTTATTATTAAGAGTGGTCGAAAAGAATTAAAACGCTATGGTTTAATATTTACATGTATGTGTTCTAGAGCTGTTCATATAGAAACGTTACACTCTATGTCAACCGATTCATTTATAAATGGTTTAAGACGCTTTGTTTCCATTCGTGGTCCGATTCGCTCATTGTATTGTGACAATGGTTCAAATTTTGTTGGAGCTAAGTCAGATTTGTTTAGTTTGTTAAAAGACTTAGATCAAAATGCTATCAAAGATTATTTACTTAGAAATAATTGTGATTATTTTCAATTTAAATTTACAATTCCTTATGCCAGTCATATGAATGGTGTTGTAGAGCGTCAAATTCGTTCTATTAGAAATGTTCTTATATCATTATTAAGTCAATGTAGTACTCAATTAGACGATGAATCGTTAAATACTTTTATGTTTGAAGCCGCTGCTATTGTAAATAGTAGGCCATTATCAGTGGATAATTTAAATGATCCTATGTCTCTTAATCCCATAACACCTAATCATTTATTGACAATGAAGTCAAATATTGTTTTACCACCTCCTGGTGATTTTGTTAAGGAAGATGTTTATTGTAAGAAATATTGGAAACGTGTACAATATCTTTGTAATTTGTTTTGGAGTCGTTGGAAAACGGAATATTTACAATCTTTACAGGTACGCCAGAAATGGACTAATCCTAAACGAAATATATCTGTTGGAGATGTAGTATTGCTTATTGATGATAATCTTCCACGTAATTGTTGGTTTTTATGTAGAGTTGTAGAAACTTTTGAGGGTAGTGATGGTCTTGTACGTAAAGTAAAACTGTTGGTTGGTAATAAGTCATTAGATGTGAAAGGTAGACCTTCACAGCAACCATCTTATTTAGAAAGACCAGTAAACAAAGTTGTACTCTTAATTGAATCCTAATATTAGTTAAGTATGTTTTCGGGGAAATCCCCACCGTGGGAGCCTTTTTTTTTTATTAAGTTGTGTTTAAATTTGTTATTTGTTATTAATATGTATAAGTATAGGTTAATCTTGTTTAAATCACTTTTTATTGTTAAATCAGTATTATTGTTTTGATATTAAGACTTTGTGCGATTATTGTTATATGATTATTTGTTAAGTTGTTTTCTTAAGCTAATTTGTAATTTTGAAATTAGAAAGTCTAATTTGAGGAGCCATGTAGCTTCTGTCCGCTATGTTAAGGTAAACGAACATACCTTGATAGTATAGAACGAACTTTGCCCCATATATTACTTCAGTTCGCATTTCCGTTTCCGTAAAGCATGGAGATTTTTTTGTTTAGTGGGGGTAAAAAGGTTCTGTAGGCACATGAAGGTTAGTTATGTCATCAGTTTATAATATAATGTAAATCTGTAAGATTAATATCTATTGATAAGGTTTTTATGAGTATTTTTGTTATATCTTTCAGTTTTCACGGCTGTAGCCAGGCTGTATGTTAGGCTGTCGTCTAAGCTGTTTGTAAAGCTGTTTTGTCTGTTCGAATTGATACATAAAGTTAATTACATAAAGATTTGGTTATCCTTTCTACACAGCCCGTCGAAACTCATCAAGCCATACCAATTCGTTCCGTCCATTTTCGTCATCTATACGTCACCTTCGTCTAGAATATATTCGGTCTGACACCCCCTCAGCCGGTGTATTTTATAACGCACTTTAATGAACCACCACTAAAAGTCCCCCACATGCAATTTTCAACAAATTTGAATCTGAATATGGGCCAGCGGTCACTATTGTATTAATAAAAATCCGTACAAGCAAAACAATTCTGTTAATCAAAAATCTCGTCCAGAGCATGACAAAATCGGAATCGGGTGCAATAATTATATAGTAGTGGACTTCCCATACGAGATGTACCATCAGGTGTTTCGAAAAGAGTAAGCATGGTCTGTTTCGCGCGCGACACCCGCCACTACTATTAAGGTCAAAATCATGAGGTGCAACGAGATCAATTCATGCCTGACTAAACAAATCTGCATATCTTGCGTAGTCCACCAATTTTTGACACAATAAAAATAAAACCCCGAAAGAAAAGAGGACAATACGTATGTGATATTAGTAAAAAATCTTCAACTTAGTCCAACGATCACGTGTATTCAGCACTATCCTTCAATAAACGGTCAACCAAAAGACCACCAATGCACATATTATCAAACAATTCCGTCTCTATATAATACCACCCTCTCAACGCCATCGGAGGCCACCACTATTGTATAAGCTGAATAATTGAAGTGTGTGTACTTACTGATACAATCGGTTGATGTTTGTGTTGCCATCTGAAGTGTTACCAGTCCTGATGAACACGAGGTACAGTTCTTCTGCCATTTGTCTGGTTGATACGTCCCGTAATCACACTGTTTACAGACATTGTTGGCTTCATCAAGATAGTTTCCTGGGGTACAGGCAGCTGAAAGATTAAAATAGGAAAATGGAGTTTAACATCCTTCTGATTTGACCTTACTGAGCATGAAGACACCGCAAGTCGTGGAGGTAGGGGTGTGGGGACGTCGGAAGTCCGGCTGGTACTTGTTCCCGCGGCGTAGCGACGTTCTTCAAATCAACAAATCAACCTGGTGAGAGTGTTGCCCCTCACCACCCACACCCCTAATATTTCAGACAAATCCAAACTTGCTTTACTTACCGACAGTACACTGGTCTTGAGTTTCTGAGCCCTCATCTTTAGTTATAAAACCATTGTTACATGGTGTACATAGAGTGGTCCCTTCTTCCGGTTTATAGAACCCTATACCACATTTTTTACAACCGGAAGTACCACTACCCTCATAGCCCTTAAAACAGGAATCTGAAAAATAAATATAGTATTGTTGTATCCATGAGATTCCCTATGTTTCGGGGTTGTTTTGGATGTCAAAAATCGCAATACATTGTATATACGTATTAGAGAATACCCTACTGATTTGTGACGTTTAGTTTTAGTGAACCACAGACGTCGAAATGAAAATTGGAATGGCTCAATCTGATGCTATCAGTGTCCCCTATTCACATACATAGTTAGGAAAACTTCTTTACAATTTCTTTCACTTACAGATACATTGATTGATGCTGGTGGAACCTTCTGAATCAGTTACACTCTGATCTGGACATCTTTTACAAGTAAACTTCCATTTCTCATCCTGGTATTCTCCTTTAGGACAGGCCACACATACACCATTTTGTACATCAATAGAGAAACCAATAGTACAGTTAGCTGAAATAGCAACAGAATAATATTGTCAAAAAGAAGAATAACCCTGGGCACTAGCTAAAAAAAGTTTAACAAGTCAACTACTAAATCACGAGGTTCATCAAAAACCAAATAGGCTGAATAACCAGAGAATAAGGTAACATCTAATCAAAATATAAAACTAAACAATCCAAATTACAAGACGAATCTGGAAATTCATGGAACATATTGATAACACATGGGTATGAATCAACAAATGAACGAGAAAGGTTTTTGGGAAAGTAGTATCTAGTCAATCTTGACAAGAAATCACAATTTTTTCATTTGCTTTTTCATTTGCTGTTATCTGAACACTTGTTTGATTAATTGCAATGAATCAATTATTTCTGTACCCAAGAAAGAAGGTGGACAAGCAAGATCATGAAGCGTGTAATGATGGTTTCTTCCCTTCAAAAATCCATATTTATGATGAAGATGACACCCCGTTCATGGTTCGGTTTTATCGATGAATTAAGCAAGGGAGGAATAAAGTGATACTCACGTAAGGAACAATCTGTCTGTGTTTCAGCTCCAGTTTTTGAAGTAGTTTTATCTTCAGGACACAGAATGCACATTCCCAGTTTGTCTATAGCGTTATCTTTATAATAACCTTGACTACATGGTGTACAGGTTCCTGACAATAGTTCCTGGCCATCCACACAGAATTCTGCAATATAAAATACATTGTCGTTATAACTAAAAAATCATAAATTTATGAATAAAAATCCATAAAATAAAATCAATTCCGTTGATCAAAATCAGATCCAAAATCGGGAACCATAGTTGTATAATAGTGGATTCCTCCAAAGAGAAGGATTTAAAGGGATATGTTCACTAAATGTTCGACCAAAAAAATTTTAGTCACAGAATCTGGATTTTTTTTAACTATTCTAATACGTAATATTGCTCACAACTTTCCTACGAAATTTAAGCCGTCAAACAACCTTTTAAAGTCAAAATTCGACTCGTCGAACAGTTGTCGTTTATTAAGACTATGCCTTATATAGACAACAAAAATACCAAAAATGAAAATACATTTTTAAGTATAATTAAAGGAATTATATGATTTTCATGCAGTTCTAGTACTTCTGGTGGCTATTTAGATATACATTGCATTCCAGTTCTAAATCGACCATCGAAAATGATAAACATTCCCCATAGAGTTCCATATAGAAAGTGTCAATGTACTCACGTAGACAGTCGGAGCTGTTTGTAGAAGCGGTAGATACAGTTGTAGTACCACTAGGACATGGTTGACATGTTGACTGGTACGGTAATGGTTGGAAGGTATTCAATGGACACGCTACACAGTTGTTGTTCTCGATTTTATAACCTTCTGTACAGTTTCCTGAAATTGTATTTGATAATGTTTTATTTGATAGAACATGGGTTTTATTTTTTGGAACAGTTATTTTTCATGTTCTTGTTTTGTAGTTTGTTTCGTGTATGTTTAACAGCTAGGATGGGTGTGGCGCCAGGCAGGGTATGCTTACTCTTCTAGACACCTGATACCACTTTTCATTATGATATACTTACTCATGTATGATTGATATAATTCCTCATGTGAAAAGTTCATAAGCTGTTACCTATATTTCGTCAAAATGTCTTTTTGAATTTCGAGTTTCGTTTGCGGTTCGGATCGTTAGTGGTTGGTTTCTTTTTTCCAAGATAATTCAATGAAGAATTAAGACACATCTTACTTGTAATTGTTTTAGCTAGTCCTTCGGGTCTCTTCCATTGTGTCGATTGTTTGAAAAACAGTTTTTTTTTTTTAGCAAATTTGAGAAAATAAGCCATAAAAAGTTTCAAGTGTATGATAAAGGAATACTCACTGACTGTACATTGTGATTGTAAGGTTGAATTGTTTCCAGGTGTAACAAACCCCTCGGGACATCGTAAACAAACATTAGATGGTACATCAGTTTTCACTCTGTATTCTCCAACAGGACATGGTGTACAGATATCACCAGGTGTTACTCTCTCGGTACCGTCTTCACATAGTTCTATAACCATAAAAAATTGATATTCAGTCAATGAGATATACAGAAACATGTTGTTATTCAGAGCTTCCACACTGTGATCTTCAGACAACTCATTTATTTCGCTTGTATCCAATACAGAAGTTCAGGAGTTAAGAAAGAAAGCTTTTCAGTAAATGATTGAGATGGAATCCATTATATCCAGTAAACGTCTTTGATGAACCCTAATATTAGCTATTGATATCACAAGGCACGTTTCATACTGATCAACTGATCAATTTCTGCTTGGGTCACTACTGGGATTTGGCAAGAGGTACTCAAGGACATTTGAGATTTTAAGTAAACTATTAAGATAGAAACAGAATCCAGAAATATGTAGACTTCTCTGATGACCCTCCATTGTTCGCCAATATTAGCTATTGATATCATACGGCATGTTTTGGTATCGTTACAGGTTCAGTGGACAGGTCACCAAAACCAGACGTATTTAAATAGAACTAATATCCCAAGAAAGTCTATCAGACATCAACACAACTAAAAAGAAGTCCGAGTAGCCTTATTTCCACAGTGGCGCGTTTTTAATTTTTAGGAGGGCCCGAAAAGAGGCCACAAAATTGCCAAGAGGGCACATAGCACTCAGCATGTAAGAACTCAATGGTAACATAATTGAAACGCCAATGTATAAATTTTCCCAAAATACTAAACCTGTCCTACCTTCACATTCAGACTGTTGTACTGCCCCCTGTCGTCTCGTCCCCTGGGTACTAGTACAATCTAAACAGGTCAGCTGGTTGATGTCAGGTTGATACTGTCCGTAGTCACAGATAGTACAGTTAGTGTTGGTAGGGTCCGCGCTATAACCAGCATTACATTGTACTGAAACACAAATATCAGAAAAACTTAAATAGCTATGTAGACTCTCTGAAACTGATGTCGAGTTGAAAAACACATAAATAGATTATTATTGATAATGTCAACTCTTAACCGAGATATTTGGTTAACCTTACTTTAAAATTAAACTGTCTTCAAGGCCATGGATTTAGTGAATCCCTCCTTGAACCCATATTTCATGAAATCAAGGGCGTAGATTTAGGGGGGGGGGGGTACGAAAGGGTCTTGGTTCAAAAAGTTTTGACAAGTGTACGCCCTTGACTGTCTTGTTAGATTTTTATTGTTTCACATACAACGTCTATTATGTACTTACAAATAGAACAGCCGGTTTCTGTCTTGGTACCAGGATTAGGAGTTGTACGACTATTGGGACACTGCTGACAGGTGCCATACGGACTGTCGTTGTTGTCCTTGTATGTCCCAACTGGACAGACCACACACTGGGTATTTCCTGGTGCGGCTTGAAATCCAGATTCACAGAAAACTACAAAATTAATAAGAACTAGATCCATAGGCTTTGCATGGTTCTGAGCAGTGCGTAACAGTTTTGGAATTACTTAAAAACTGTTTTTTAAAGGGTCTGTAATGGTATTATTTCTAGACAAAGAAAGCTACCACAACTAGCGAAACCTTGGATGTTGCTGGTAAAGTCAAAAATCGCAAATTTGAATTGCTCACAAAACCGGAAGTATACATCGGACAACAAATATGAATACATAGTCGGATAGATCACATCGAAGGCAAAAACTTTTGTTCAGGTTAGAATGTCACCAAAGGTCAAGGTCACGAGGTATGAGTCTTGAAAGTTTTTGTAATTACTGAAAAAAATAAAACGGAAATGCAAGAAAGGCAAAACAGAAGATCAAAAATTGATTAACAATGCTATGAATGCAATCGACTGTAGTTTCCAAAAATATCAAAGTTACGATTTCCGCTCATAACCCTGAGGCCCCATTTTGAGTTTTACAAAAGTTAGTCATATCAATATGGCGGCCGATTTGTAACTTCCGGGTTAAATTTTTTTATTTCAAATTGTTGATATACCATAATGTTAAATATTGCAAAAAACAAATTTCAAATATATTCCAAATTCCGGAAGTTGAAATTTCAAATTTACAAGCTAAATTACGTCAAAACCGGAAGTGGTATCAATTTTTCGAAAACGGATTTTGGATTGCAATCGAAATATCTTTCCATCTGTAAACTTTCAGATCGATTGAAATAAAATTTGAAAAAAACACGCACAGTTACAATGGAAATTTGCACAAAATGTTCAAATTTTAAATCGTGCAATTTTAATTTAAGTGTATATTGTCGTACATCATTGGAAAGAGCAAATTACGCATAATATGATTATTAAATCATTTTTGACGTATTTACGCTAAGTCACGTGACAGGACTGCTTAAAGTCAAAAATCACAAATTTCAATTGCCTATAAAACCGGAAGTATACATCGGATCACAAACATGAATACATCATTGGATATATTTCATCAAGGACAATAACTTTTGTTCAGGAACCAAGGTCACGAAAGGTCAAGGTCAAAAGATATGAGCCTTGAAAGTTTTAGTAATTGCATAAAAAATCAAAACGAAAATAGAAAAAAAATTGAAATCAAAATTCAAAAATCGGCGCCTAGACTTTTTTAGCAATCGATTGTAGTTTCCAAAAATACTAAAGTTACGGATGCCGCTCATAACCCTGAGGCCCCATTTTTAATTTTATAAAAGTTACTCATATCAAAATGGCGGATGATCTGTTACTTCCGGGTCGGATTTTTTTATTTCAAATTGTTGTTATAACAAATTATAACACATTGAAAAAAACAAATTTGAAATATCTTCAAATTTCCGGAAGTTGGAATTTTAAATTTACAAGCTAATTACGTAAAAACCGGAAGTGGTATCAAAATTTTGAAAACTGCATTTTGTTTAGAATCAAAATGTCTATACACCTGCAAATTTGCAGATCGATCGAAATAAAATTGAAGAAGTTGAAAAAAACGCAGAAATTAAAATTAAGAAAATAGTCAACTAAAAGTCAAAATTGGAGAAGTTTAAAACTTTTATTTAGTAGCGTACAGTTATAGAAAACAGTTGAAAACAGTTTAATAAAAATCGGATCAAAAATAGAGTCGTGAGATTCCAAAAACCAAAACTGTGTTTTTTGTTCTACCTCATTTCCGGTTTGTCAAAATGGCACCAATTTATATTTAATAGTTGATGGTCAACAATTTATCGTAGGGAATTGAACAAATCTGTATGTGGCATGTTGCCTTCTTACTAAAATAGCGAGTGTAAAATTCGAAAAAAAAAAAAACTAGAACCATGAATGGTACCATGCAGTGCGCATCCGGTTTCCTCCATTGGTGAAAAGTGACATCTTTCAATCCATGTTGTTAGGTTTACAGAAGAAAGCAAATTTTAAAACGCACAATTGTGAATTCGGTAGTGAAAAGTTGAATAACCAGTTCACACACGGTAGTCAAAGGTGAAATAAACATTTCATGTTCGGTAGTGAAAAGTAATCTGATTAAAAAAAAGGCGTAATCACAGTTTGATATACATCAGTGGAAAACGCATATCACAAAATTTCTAAGATTTGTAAAAAAAATTCTAAAGTGCAAAAAGGACACATGAAAGAGCCAAATCTCAATTTAGAAACGGACTGCAAAGCATTCAGACTTCGTAGTTTGAAATACAGATCGAAATTTATCAATCCATAATTCGTTCAAAGAAAACATATATTAATGTTTCTTTTAAAACTGTTACAATGTAAAAAAAAAAGTACATTTATGATATACGTATCGCCCAAACGCAAGTTAGTGGCAGAGGGCGATCGCCCAAACGCAGCTTTATGTCAAAATGTAGTACTCTCCCTTCAACTGAAATTTGAATTTAATATTTTACAAGCAGGTGGAATAACTAATTTTCAAAATTCAAATGGCACTATTTTCATTTAAAAATATTGTGTTGTATATAATTGAAAAAGTAGATTTAGCATAATTAGATTGTGAAAGAATTTGTGACGTACTTGAATTAGGTCACGTGTCAGAGCTCTTTAAAGCTAAAAACTGCAATTTTCAAATGGATATAAAACCGGAAGTAAACATCGGAAAACCTAAATGAAAGTATCCGTGCATAGGTATCGTCAATGGCAATGAATTTGTTTCAGGTCACTTGGTCACCAGAGGTCAAGGTCACGAGATATGAGCCTTTAAAGTTTTGACAATTACTGATTTATCTTAACCGGAAATTAACATAAATCAGAATTGAAATTCAAAAATCGGCTTCTCATGTTTTGGTAGCAATCGACTGTAGATTCCAAAGACATCAGAATTAAGCAAATTCCATTACACCCTGAGGCCCCATTTTGCGTTTTATGAAAATATACCATTTCAAGATGGCGACTGATCTGTTACATCCGGGTCAAATTTTATTATTTGTATACTTTTGTGTCTGTATTACAAACATACTGCAAAAAGAATTTTTCGAATAACTTCAAAATTACGGAAGTTGAAATTTTAACTTTAAGAGCAAATGACGTCACAACCGGAAGTGATACTAAATTTTTGAAAACATATTTTTGTTCGCCATCAAAATGTCTATCTACCTGTAAGTTTTCAGAACGATCGAAATAACAATTGAAAAAAACACGCACAGTTTCAATGGAAATTGACACAAATTTTTCAAACTTTAAAAGGCGGAATTTGGATTCAAATATATTGTGTTGTATATCATTGGAAAGAGCAGACATAGCATAGTACAACGGTGAAAGAAAATAAGACATATGTAAATTAGGTCACGTGGTAGGGCTGTTTAAAGTTAAAAATTCCAATTTTCAAACGGCTATAAAACCGGAAGTAACCATTGGGCATCTGACAAAAATATGTCATTGGATACATCTAATCAAGGGCAATAACTTTTGTACAGGTCACAAAGTCACAAAAGGTCAAGGTCACAAAATATGGGCCTTTAAAGTTTTGACAATTACTGATTTATATTTACCGGAAATCAGAAAAATTCTGAATTGAAATTCAAAAATCGGCTTCCCATGTTTTGGTCGCAGTCGACTGTTGATTACATAGACATAAAAATTATGCAAATTCCATAACACCCTGAGGCCCCATTTTGCGTTTTATGAAAATATACCATTTCAAGATGGCGCCTGATCTGTTACATCCGGGTCAAATTTTATGATTTGTATAATTTTGAGTCTACATAACAAACATATTGCAAAAAGAATTTTTCGAATATCTTCAAAATTCCGGAAGTTGAAATTTCAACTTTGAGAGCGAATGACGTCAAAACCGGAAGTGATATCGAAATTTTGAAAATTGCTAATTGCTCGCAATCAAAATGTCTATAAATATGTAAGTTTTCAGGTTGATCCATATAAAATTGCAAAAGTTGAAAAAGTGGTCAAGAAAAAGTGCTCCAAAAGTCAGCAAGATTTTTCTCAAAATGATATTGTTAAACTTTTGTCTCGTGGACAATCGATTAGAGAAATATGCAAAGTCAGTCCGATCAAAATCGGTTGAAAAATAAAAGAGATAATGGCCAAAACATCAAAACCCATATGTTCTCATACCTCATTTCCGGTTGGTAGGGCATGCGTCATTTTACATTTAAACAATACCGAGCAGTAGATTATCGTGGGAAATCTTGAGAGATTATGTGTGGCATGTGTAGTTTTGGCTGGGCGCTCTGACCAGAAAGTGAAAAAAAAAAAAAAAAAAAAAAAAAAAAGTCATTTGCAAAACAAAGCAGTGCGTTCGCTAGAACGCACTGCAACAAAGCAGTGTGTTCGCGAGAACACACTGCAAAAAAAAAAAAAAATAAACACTAGAACCATGAATGGTACCATGCAGTGCGCATCCGGTTTCGTCCATTGGTGAAAAGTGGCATCTTTCAATCCACGATGTCAGGTTTACAGAAGAAAGCTTGTTTTACATTAAAATGCAGAAGTTACAAAATTTTAAAACGCAAAATTTTGAATTCGGTAGTAAAAAGTAGAAAAAACCAGTTCACACACGGTAGTCAAAAGTGAAATAAACATTTCATGTTCGGTAGTGAAGAGTCATCTGATTAAAAAAAGGCGTAATCACAGTTTGATATACATCAGTGGAAAACGCATATCACAAAATTTCTAAGATTTGTAAATAAGTTCTAAAGTACAAGAAAGGAAACATGAAAGAGCCAAATCTCAATTTAGAAACGGACTGCACAGTATTCATACTTCATAGTTTGAAATACAGATCGAATTTTATCAATACATATTTCATTCAAAGAAAATATATCTTAATGTTTCTTTTAAACAGTTACAATGTAAAAAAAAGTACATTAATGATAACCTATCGCCCAAACGCAAGTTTATAGGAGAGGACGATCGCCCAAACGCAGCTTTATGTCAAAATGTAGTACTCTCCCTTGAACTGGAATTTGAATTTAATATTTTACAAGCAGATGGATTAACTAATTTTCAAAATTCAAAAGGCGCTATTTTGATTTTAAAATATTGTGTTGTATATAATTGAAAAAGTAGATTTAGCATAATTAGATTGTGAAAGAATTTGTGACGTACATGAATTAGGTCACGCGTCAGAGCTCTTTAAAGCTAAAAACTGCAATTTTCAAATGGATATAAAGCCAGAAGTAAACCTAAATGAAAGTATCTGTGCATAGGTATCGTCAATGGCAATGAATTTGTTTCAGGTCACTTGGTCACCAGAGGTCAAGGTCACAAGATATGAGCCTTTAAAGTTTTGACAATTACTGATTTATCTTAACCGGAAATTAAAATAAATCAGAATTGAAATTCAAAAATCAGCGTCTCATGTTTTGGTAGCAATCGACTATAGATTCCAAAAACATCAGAATTATGCAAATTTCATTACACCCTGAGGCCCCATTTTGCGTTTTATGAAAATATACCATTTCAAGATGGCGACTGATCTGTTACATCCGGGTCAAATTTTATTATTTGTATACTTTTGTGTCTATATTACATACATACTGCAAAAAGAATTTTTCAAAAATCTTCAAAATTCCGGAAGTTGAAATTTTGACTTTGGGAGCCAATAACTTCAAAACCGGAAGTGATATCAAAATTTTGAAAACATATTTTTGTTCGCCATCAAAATGTCTATCTACCTGTAAGTTTTCAGAACGATCGAAATAAAAATTGAAAAAAACACGCACAGTTTCAATGGAAATTGACACAAATTTTTCAAACTTTAAAAGGCGGAATTTTGATTCAAATATATTGTGTCGTATATCATTGGAAAGAGCAGACATAGCATAGTACGACGGTGAAAGAAAATAAGACATATGTAAATTAGGTCACGTGGTAGGGCTGTTTAAAGTTAAAAATTACAATTTTCAAACGGCTATAAAACCGGAAGTTACCATTGGGCATCTGAAAAAAATATGTCATTGGATACATCTAATCAAGGGCAATAACTTTTGTACAGGTCACAAAGTCACAAAAGGTCAAGGTCACAAAATATGGGCCTGGAAAGTTTTGACAATTACTGATTTATTTTTACCGGAAATCAGAAAAATTCAGAATTGAAATTCAAAAATTGGCTTCCCATGTTTTGGTCGCAGTCGACTGTTGATTACATAGACATAAAAATTATGCAAATTCCATCACACCCTGAGGCCCCATTTTGCGTTTTATGAAAATATACCATTTCAAGATGGTGCCTGATCTGTTACATCCGGGTCAAATTTTATGATTTGTATAATTTTGAGTCTACATAACAAACATATTGCAAAAAGAATTTTTCGAATATCTTCAAAATTCCGGAAGTTGAAATTTCAACTTTGAGAGCGAATGACGTCAAAACCGGAAGAGATATCGAAATTTTGAAAATTGCTAATTGCTCGCAATCAAAATGTCTATAAATATGTAAGTTTTCAGGTTGATCAATATAAAATTGCAAAAGTTGAAAAAGTGGTCAAGAAAAAGTGCTCCAAAAGTCAGCAAGATTTTTCTCAAAATGATATTGTTAAACTTTTGTCTCGTGGACAATCGATTAGAGAATGATGCAAAGTCAGTCCGATTATAATCGGTTGAAAAATAAAGGAGATAATGGCCAAAACATCAAAAGCCATATGTTCTCATACCTCATTTCCGGTTGGTAGGGCATGCGTCATTTTACATTTAAACAATACCGAGCAGTAGATTATCGTGGGAAATCTTGAGAGATTATGTGTGGCATGTGTAGTTTTGGCTGGGCGCTCTGACCAGAAAGTGAAAAAAAAAAAAAAAAAAAAAAAAAAAAAAAAAGTCATTTGCAAAACAAAGCAGTGCGTTCGCTAGAACGCACTGCAAAAATAGCCGTTTGCAAAACAATGCAGTGCGTTCGATTATCGAACGCACTGCAATGAATGAAAATGTAATGTAAGGAAACAAAAGACAAAAAAAATGGACACATATAACCTGTTGATGGAACTGAAAATTGAAAAAAACTATCCAAGAATAGGCTATTTATCCTGTAAATGAATTTCAAAGAGGTTAAACAAAAGGCAATTCGGTAGACAGGAGATGTCAGAACTCAGTTTATTCTTGTTAATCAATTCCCAAGAGTTCCGACCAAGGAACCCAGACAGTTGCTTGTCACACTGATAGTTGCTGGCTGGAAATTTGCAGCCACAATCAATGCTACACAAAGTGTATACAAAGTACAAAAAACCATATATTCCTATGCCTCGTTGTTGTTGGCGTTGACCTAGTAAAATAAAGAGTTTATCGCCATGGACCGAATGTTAGACAGGCACAGGCCCATGTCACATTCGTGTAATGGGTCCTATGAGTTTATTATTATTCATACTTACATCTACACTGTGTAGGACTGGTAGAAGCAACCTGATCTGTCAGAAATCGTTCTCCACATGGTTTACAAGAGGTCTGCCATTTCACATCGTTATATTGATTGCGTGGACAGTCTTTACACACATTGTTATCATTGTATCGTCCTACCGGACAGGCCACTAGAATAGAGAACAACAATATTACACACATTGTTATCATATCGTCCTACCGGACAGGCCACTAGGATAGATGACAATAATATTACACACATTGTTATCATTGTATTGTCCTACAGGACAGGCCACTAGAATAGATGACAATAATATTACAGACATTGTTATCATTGTATTGCCCTACCGGACAGGCCACTAGAATAGAGAACACTAATATTACAGACATTGTTATCATTGTATTGTCCTACCGGACAGGCCACTAAAATAGAGAACACTAATATTACAGACATTGTTATCATTGTATTGCCCTACCGGACAGGCCACTAGAATAGAGAGAAGTACACAATAAGCTGACTGCTGAGAACAGAAGGATGACCGCGAGGTTACAGCGAGCAGGGGTTTGAACTGTTTCATGTCAAAACTCATGACTAAAACAGATTTCCGCTTGATACGAGGACAAATGGGGACCCTCCCAAACAAAGTTTCTGAAAAAGTACTTGTTTGCATTTACAGTGAAAAAAAACCCTACGGCGACCCATTTCCTTGATTAACTGCCTCTCCGAAAATATTACTCGTTCCCTATGCCCCTTCTCCGAAGAATCAACTCTGGCTATGGGCCTGTATTGAACAAGGTCTAGAAGCCAGCAAGTTGAGTATACTAAAGCTTAAATAGCAGTACACCTACCCTCCCACTGTATGCCAGTACTAGTCCGAAACTTGCTGACTTAATTCCCAGCCTTTGATAGATATTATGACAGATATGGCTGGGAGAAAGTCAGAAAAACTAGGCCACAAAACTTGCTATTTTCCGCACCTACGCGTTGCGTTGCGGAGGTTTTAAACGTATTTATTTACATCGACTCCACAACACTTCGATATATTTGGAAAGATGGACATTATCCGCATACGACATACAGGCCACGTTTGAGAGTCCATCATAGTTTTTTCCCAGCCATATCCGTCCAAATAGCTATCAGAGGTTGGGGAAAAAGTCAGCAAGTTTCGGACTAAGCCAGTATTAGATATAATTCATTGAACTGTGTTAAAGGTCTAGAAGTAGGGTATTGTGAAGTATAAAAACCAATGTACATACCAACAGTACAGTTACTCTCTGAAACAGCCCCTACATCAGGCGTTATAAAGCCATCAGGACATGCTTGACATCTCTGTTCCTGACTATAGGTACCAATAGGGCACTGCTCACACTTCTGATCTGGTAGTAGCCTAGATCCAGCTTCACATCCCACTGAAACACAGATATATATCAGGTTACCTTATCGTTATTACAGATCTCTACGCATTAAAATTGCAATGCTCTCTGCTTTCGGGATTCTGAAGTGATTATATAAATTTTATATCGAAGAATCTAATCGCATTAATCTACCAATTTTCAGTCAGATGTCTGCTGTTCCAGTTTTTCACTAAACTGAGAGACCCTTTGGAGACGACCAACATATTTCTTTCTTTAGAAAAAATCTTTGATGGATTTGCAGACATGACATGAAAGATTACAAAAATATATATCGATGTTTGACAGATCCGAGGTATATCTAAATAGGTTTTCAAAAACCAGGACCTGCTGAGATGCGGAAAATCACCCAATAGAGGACTTATTTTCTCTATCTCTTCAGCAGCCAACTTCTTTCCAAAAAGTGGCTGGAAAAGAGATATGTTTTGGTCTACATGACAGCCAGTTTGTGAAATGAACACCATGTATCAAACACGTTACGGCCACATACCTATACAGTCAGAAGATGAGTTAGAACCAGTGTTGAGTGTCAGGGTTCCAACTGGACAGGGCTCACACTCAAACTGTCCTGTTCTGTTCTGATACTGTCCCTTAGAACATTGGGTACAAACACCATTAGCTATACTGTAATACTGGCCGATAGGGCACGAATCTGAAATAAAAAAATGAATGAAAACGTGTACAAGCAAACCAATTCCGTTAATCAAAATTGCATCCAAAATCATGGCAAAATTGAGAGCAATAGTGGACTTTCCCCAAGAGAAGTACCAAGTCAAACTCCCTTAAATCTTTCCTTATTGTATAAGTCGCCCAGGATGCGATTGGACAATGATACACAGTTTTTGGTTTAAGTTTTATTAATGACATGTGTCTTACCGTAACATTGAGTAACAGCTATAGAGCCAGTATCTTTGGTTGTATCCCCATCAGGGCATTGTTTACAGACTGACATACCAGACTCGTCCTGGTACTGGCCTTTAGGACAGTCGATACACGTCATACTGGTAGCATCATAATACGTTCCTCGTGTACATGTTACTAAAATGAAAAAAAATATAAATCCGTACAAGCAAGACCATCCCGTTTATCAACAATCTCGTTCGAACGATCACGAAATCGAAAAGGAAAGTCTTAAAGGGACAGTCTGAATTTTTTTTAAGTCAAAAATCTTTTTTGCTCAAATTTGTGAAAACTTTACACCAAAATCTGTAACTATGTGCCCTTTAATATATCTGAAAGTTTTAACTTAAAAAATCCATCCGTTAATTTTTAAACGCTAAAAACATGCGAAAATTTTTAAAAACCTTACGTAAGGTTTTTAAGTGTGTTATGTTTTTTGGACGCTGATAGGAAACTACTGAACGGATTTGAGTAAAATAAACGCCTAATTGTAGAGAAATGTCCCTGTTGTGTATCACAAAAGTTTCAGCTAGAAATTTTGAGCCATTTAAAGGGCAAACACCAACAATGGGTCAAATTGCTTAATTAACAATAAGTACTCCCTGTTTGTAATTAACCCTTTAAAACCAAATTCAGTTTGATCAAGAAGATACAGAGATACAATAAAGATACTCTGAATAGCTTCCATGTAACATTTGCAACGTTTTTGTTTATAAACATTATTTACAAAAAATACGGAATGGCCCTTTAAGTGTAGCACCCAATTGATCCTGATACAAACACCAACCAACACGACTAGTCATTATCTAGTCCCTGTTCAACTTGGGGGACATGACCCAGACTGGGGACATGACCCAGACTGGGGACATGTGGACATTCTCCAGGGGACACAAACTGATATATAGGTTTGAAGAAAATATGCTTTATCTTGTATTATGACCACGATTTAAGTGAAACGAAAAATGTGACTATATATCATGCTTCGAAATTGCATGTTTTCTACGACTTCCGTGGACAATTTAGGGGACATGATCATTTCCATACGCATTTTTGGGGATATTTGAGAAAACCAGTTGAAAACCCAGGAATTAATCGAATGTATACTTAAATTGTGTAACCAACCAGCCAATATAATACGATTGTACTGTAGCCACCCTACCGATAGGTACAGGGTTGTGTTTGAAAGTATTTTAAGCTACTCACCACAAAGTTCATCTATGACTGTTTGACCGGCTGGACAGACCCTTCTGGAGTTGATCAGTAGGGAATGGGGGTCCACATTGGCATTCACGATATTCTACAAACACAAAATAGGTGTTTTATGTGCGGATAGGTTTCAAAATTTGATTTACCCTCAATTATCAGTTTGTCCCCTCCTTATAGTACCCAAAGATCCCTCGACAGTTGGAAATCGATAATAAGAGCAGGCTAATGCCGCTGTCCAGGCAAGATTTTCCTCATTGCACACTGCATGGCGTTTGCCCATACTCAATTAGCCCATACAGGTGCAAAAAAAAAAAAACAGGACGTAAAACTCCATTAATTTCATTTCCTTATTGTAGGCTACCCTGAGTTTCAGGGTGTTGACGCCACCTGGGTAAAAGATGATCTAACATCATAGCGATCACCAGTTGTGTATGGCTGCGAATGAAGATTAATTTTCATTATGAGTGAAGTCTGAAGGGTTACTCACAGAAATCGTTAATAATATAATGATAATAATCTTACATCGAAATTGAAAATCTTCTGATCTAGGACAGCTTCAGCTAAAACTTCTTCCGCTTTTAATGTTTCCGTAGCACTCTTTAACTCTGGTCTGAAAATATAACACAAATATTTTTTACAAAAAAAAAAACATGTGGATTCCCAAGTAACTAAAAGCCCCTGTTTCACCAACAGTATGAGTACCGTTCCGAGTACGATTTGGATACAAATTGGGAAACTCCTAATATCCTCGGAAGGAATTCGGAACATATTCAGTTGTAACTTGTCTGTACTCGTGGACACTCGAGGTACAAGACAAGTTCTTTTAAACATGTTTAAAATTAATGTCTAGAGCCGCGAGCCAAGTTAAACTGCTTAATTAACAATTAGTACCCCTTTTTTTTGTTAATTAACCCTTTTAGAACAAATTCAGTTTGTTCAAGGAGATACATACCTAAAATAAACATACTACGTTTTTGATAATGATTTTATTTAATAAAAATTTTGAATGGCTGTTCAATGTCAAATACGACAAATCTGTTCCTTGATTTGTTTTGTCAGGCATGAATTGCACCTCATGATTTTGACCTTTATAGTAGAGGCGGGTGTCGCGAGCGAAGAAGACCATGCTTACCTCTTTTCGAAACACCTGATGGTACTTCTCGTATGGGAAGTCCACTACTATATAATTATTGCGCCCGATTTTATCATGCTCTGGACGAGATTTTTGATTAACGGAATGTTTTGCTTGTACAGATTTTCATTATTACTTACTGGACATTTTTTAAGACAAAGTTAACAGCTGGTGATTGTCCTGGATTACAGACAACATTCACGATGACATCAGTACAGCTGTTCTGTTGACACAAACCGTTCAACCATTCAGTATTCAGAGCGTTCACACCTTCCATCAGTTTAGTTTTCAAACTGGACTGGACAGATAAACAGTCTGATGGGTTGATGGAATATTGAACTTCCACAGTGATATCTTGTTTCGCTTCTGATACGATTTCTACAATATTTAAAATAGATCGTACAATAATGGAGTAAGAGGGACAGTGCCCTTCCAACAAAATGGATTGCCACCAAAAAAACCGGACTTCTACCCATTTCAACAACTTCATCTCTACATTACCCCTCTGGATGTGTTGCTTGATACGGGCCTTCTATCGTGGTTTGAATGGGGATTTCATAAAATTAATCAAGAAATGAAAGAAAAAGTAAATCACACGATAACGTGCAAAGCGTAGGTAAAAAGTCGATATTCTGAGAGTAAATGTTGCTAAGAAATGAAATGGAGTTTTACGTCCTATTCTTCTGTCCTTATTTGGTAAACGAGGACGGTTAAATTAATTAGGAGAAATGGTACTTACGTCCACAAGGGGGGTAGCTGGTCTCAGACGGAGGCCACACCCAATCTCCCTCAGGGCTACAGGTATATATATTAGGTCCTTCTTTATTGTTGGTGGTGTTTACGTCTTGACAACCAATCTTACAAGCCTTGAACTTCCAGTCTCCTCCTACATCAACACACGTCTCTTCTCCGTTCTCTTTTGGTTTTGGTAAAGCCGGACAAAATTCATCTGAATGAAAAAGTAAATGAAAATATAAATGGGATTAGGCAGTAAGGTTTTGGGGTTGTCAGAAAATTCAGGTAAAAGTATGACGACTTATATTGCGGAGGTAAAGATTTTAAGGCATTTGAAGAACCTCTACGAACAACATCATCAAACTTCCGGTTCTTCACCTGACAATCACTGGGCCCGTTATCCGGTGTCTTGGCAATTACAGAAAGCTCTTCTGGGAGAATAACAAGGCCTTCTAGCCATTTGTTTATGCATTAATACATTATTATAGCCTACAAATTCGTTCTTTTATAGGCATAGGAATTTCACACCCTTAAAGTCTTAACCAGAACCAGAGTGACTATATCGTATTCCTTTAAAAACACAACAATCCGTAAAGCCTTAAAAGATTTGAATCAAACCAAAAAATTTGAAAACTGTACATACCATTAATATAAAGAGTGAATGAACACAGGGCCTTGTTATCGTTGTTATCTTTAGCCTCATAGAGAACTGTATGTCGACCTTTAGCTAACAGAGATCCTGGAAAAACAAACAAAACCTTTACAGATAATGAAATTTATTGCAATTCCTATGGCTTCATTGTCTCAAAGACCAGCAGATTTACGATAACGGGCAACGGCGTTAGTGGAATCGCAAGAACCACAGACGTTTGACTGAAAATAGGAATGGTACAAATCATGCTATCAGTGAGTCCGATAAAGTTATTATACATCTACATCTCTAGAAGTCGACATGAGTACTAACTTACCAGACAGTTTAGTAAATATAACAGATGTTACTCCAGTGTAAGTTGGTTCTGTCCAAGATGGCTGACCAACACCATTGATGCTGGTAGTATACACGTTACTAGGACAACCAGCTATCTCGGGACTCTTCTTATCTGAAATGCACAAAAATTAGGACGTAAAACTCCATTCTTTTAAAGTCCGTTGACATTGAAAAATTATAAATTCATGGTCTGATGCAGATTCTGAAAAATCCGGATAGCTCTCTCAGATCAAACTAGGGATCTTCCAGAGTATCGAAGAACTGAACATCAGAAGCATTTTCTTCAATTTCACATTTTCCTGTAATTAGATAAAAACAATCTTACCAACTATTTGAGTAGTACATGAAGGGAATCCAGAGTAATTTTCAGGACAGGCCTGTTTGTTGACGCGGGATGGTCGTATTACTACTCCGTCTCCGGTTGTTCTATAATCCTTCCAGCCTTGGAGGACACCGGTCGGATAGTTAAAGTTGGGTATGTTAAACAGCTGAGTCAACTCGGTACTGAAGTCTAACACTCTATCGTAAATATTCAGCTGGGACACGCAGCCTTTAAACATGGAGGTTTTCATCATGGATCCAACAGTAACCCACACTCTACAAAAAATAATCAATATATATTCATTAATGAAAGGGCGTGGTTTTAGGTGTGGGGGGGGGGTGTTTGTTAGGGGGTATGGGACGAAAGGGTTTTGCCCCCCCCCCCCCTTCCATAATTTGATTAGTAAAATAGATTTTTTGACAAATCCAAGCCCTTGCATTAATGAGATTGCAAACAGGGCTCTATTATCTAAAACTCAACTAAATCAAATTAAAATTTTGAGAAAACAGTTCGGATTGGATAAGGAAGCGAAATTTAAAAACAATTTTAGTGATTAACCAATCATATGTCTGAAATACTAATCTGAAAGTTTTTAGCTCATTGAATAGTTTAGAATCCTCTAGTCTCATTCTGACCACAGCAAAATGCATTGTACCAAGCAATCTGTTGGTTAGTTGGACCAAAAATGGTGGCTTAATCATTGTCAGATTGAGCTGAGTTTAGCTAACTAAAGATGCTAATTCGATAGGAAAGATTGTTTGACCAGCAAATTGGACTCGATAGATTGAAAGCTTGTTGGACATGAAAGTTAGTTTGGTATTCTGACAACAGAAAAATGTCTTTGTACCAAGCAATCTGATAGCTCGTTGGGCAAGATAGTTCTGACCACAGAAAACAATCATTGTACCAAGCAATCTGATAGCTCGTCGGGAACAATAGTTTGGTATACTTAAGTGTCATTCTGACAACAGAAAATTGTCATCACCTGTTTTAGTGAGAGACAAAAGGTGGATAAGTCATTATCAGAAAACTAAAGAAATCTAACAAAATAAAAACGAACCTGGACGTGGACAGGATCTGTGGGGTATAGGAACTAGACAGTTGTTGTAAACTATCAATATAAACCTGTATAGTGTTATCACCCCGCCATGTTACTACTACAGCATGCCATCGACCACTGTTTGGTTTCAGATTGCTGTAGGTAAACACAGCGTCTTGACCGGGTAGGCTGAGATGTAGCTTCGCCTCGTCCATGGTAAAAAATCCAGTCGCTCGTTCACTGTTCATATCTCCGTTCCTGAAATATGAAGATGATGGTGATAACGACCACAAAAATGACTTGTTTTCAAATAGGGATCACATCCATTGGTTTGAAACGTTAGATGGTGTCAAGTGATGCTGATGATTGATCAACGATGGTGACTCTGGTGATTGATCAACGATGGTGACTCTGGTGATTGATCAACGATGGTGCCTCTGGTGATTGATCAACGATGGTGACTCTGGTGATTGATCAACGATGGTGACTCTGGTGATTGATCAACGATGGTGACTCTGGTGATTGATCAACGATGGTGCCTCTGGTGATTGATCAACGATGGTGCCTCTGGTGATTGATCAACGATGGTGCCTCTGGTGATTGATCAACGATGGTGCCTCTGGTGATTGATCAACGATGGTGACTCTGGTGATTGATCAACGATGGTGCCTCTGGTGATTGATCAACGATGGTGACTCTGGTGATTGATCAACGATGGTGACTCTGGTGATTGATCAACGATGGTGCCTCTGGAGATTGATCAACGATGGTGCCTCTGGTGATTGATCAACGATGGTGCCTCTGGTGATTGATCAACGATGGTGCCTCTGAAGCTATCGACAACAATACGATAACGATGACAGTGACAAATGTTGCTTGTAGGTTTTCAGAAAAGGGAAAACAACGTCCACTTTTTTGAAGCATAGTGACTGTGGTCTTGCCCTAAATCCATTTTGGAAATGTGAAAATATGAATTTTACTTACAAAGTTTGTGATAAAGATAAGAAGGTACCGGATCCACCAATCATATCATATTTTACCCAGAATGCAATAGTCAGACCAGACGATGCGTCCAGTGAAAGTGGAAAAGACAACATGGCGGTTCCACCATTAATAGAGGTACCAGTACATACGTCATAGTTTAAATCTGCGTCTGAAATTAGAGTGGTTGATATAAGAACCTTCTGTACTGTAATGTTTAAAGTTAATCCCAAGAAACTATGTCATAACTCACGTTGTCAGTTTTTATATGTCCAATAAGAATGCCAAGTGAGTTTTTGCATCCAGACGATAAAAACCCTAATAAGTAGGAAAACAGTATACTCAAAAATAAAAAATCCCAAAATCTCAGAGGACTCGGTTATAAATGCATACATAATCCGGAAAGGTGACTGGACAAAAACCATTCAATATATAGGATTCGCTTTAACTTAACTTGTTATAGCTATCTGATCAATGCCACGAGGTTTTGATGGTAGAAATCAGCCTTTTGCCCTTCTTGAAAAAAAGGGTTGTTCTTTTCTTTTTTAAATGAAAATATCTTACTCTGTTGACAGTCTGGGGATGCCCGTCCATTAGGACACTGACAGTAGTGGCTGTTGATTAAATCAACACATTGTGCTGGACTAGAACACGGATTGCTAGAACACTCATTTTTATCAACTTCACAGGTCGCTCCATCATAACCTATTGGTAAACAAACAGAATGATACATGAAAAAAAAGATAAGTCCAAAATGTAAAGTTTTGTCTTTATAAATCAAAATAATAAAAAACCCGGAATGATTCCAACCGTAAAACAAATTTTGAAATCCATGTAAACACATTGGCAATACATTGGTAGTAGCTAATGAACTTTTCATTTGAGGAAGTATATCAATACATGAGCAGATATTTCATAATGAAAAGTGGTATCAGGTGTCTAGAAGAGTTAGCATACCCTTTTTGCGCCACACTCGATATTACCATATTATCAATTGGTTATTGTATTATAATATGCAGGACCATCTGGTTCTTGGAACAATGTCAGATTGTCCATAGATGGCTTACAGTAGGCATACGATCAAAACTGCGCCCCCCCCCCCCCAATTATTATGTTTTCGGGCAAAAAATCCACAAAATAGGGCAAAATATCATTAAAATTCGGGCAATAAGTCGGTCTGCCCCCTCATTGATTCGTGGGCCCCTACGGCTATGACCCCCAGCTAATACATTTAATATTATCAGGGTTACATACCTAATGCACAACTACATTTAAAACCAGTTGATTGAGACGAACATGTTCCTCCATTGAGACAAGGTGACGAAGTTTCACAGTTGAAATCTTCTTTAATTTGACAACTCATTCCCATATAACCTACAATACAAAAAAAAGCGTTACAATAATATTTCATCTAAGGAGGTCTCTCTTGTTCCAGGGACACTCAAGTCTTGCTGTACACGGGTCTGTAAATATCTAATACAGCTAACGAAGGCAGTTTTTTATGATTTCCTTGAAACAGACAGTTATTACAAGAAAAGCTTTTTTTAAAGGTACCCCAAATCGAAGAACTGACTAACCTGCGGGACAATTACACTTGGTCTCTCCGTTAGTACTGGTACACGTGGCTGAATTATAACAGAGGTCTTTAACAGAACAAATATTGTCTGTTAATTCACAGTTCTTACCATGGGTTGAATTCACACACCTGTAAGTAATAATAGGGCAAACTTGGAAATATTTCACTACACCGCCCATCTGAGGGGTCTACTCACTAATCCATAAGCTTTGCTATTCACTAAATATGGATAGTATCTTGTACTATATTTCCTGTTTCACTTGATGACATTGTAATTCACTAATCACTTAAAGGGATTGTAACGCGTTTTATGACGTCACTGACAGTGGTCTGAATAGATATCAATAGTAGTTTCTAGTAGATCACTGTCAGTGACGTCATAAAACGCGTTAGTTTTGGTGGAATTGCAAGAACCACAGACGTCGGAATGGAAATTAGAATGACGAAAATTGATGCTATCAGTGTCCCCGATACACATACAAAGTTTAAAAAATCACTTTAAATCCCTTTAATCATATGCTTTCAAATAGTTTTGGCAATAAAAGAGTTCTGCCCTCCCCCCCCCACCCCCCTTCCTTCTTTCGCGTTATTCTGCCCGACACCACTAAAACTTACTGGCAGTAATAATCATTGAACAGACTGAAGCACGTTCCTTGACCACTGCACGTTTGAGAGGCGGAGCTACAGGTGTCAATCAAGGTTTCACATCTCCGCCCAGTCCAGCCTGCTTCACAGATACATCTATAATCGTTGACTAAATTGTCACAGCGTTGAGCGTGGATACATGGATTACTGTCACAGTTATTGATGCTCTCCTGAAACAAAGACATATATCAAATGGAATGGAGTTTTCTGTTCTATCATTAAATAACGTTTCAGGCAATTTAAAATAATTACGCTCTAATAATTTTTATCAATTACTAACAACTACTTAGTTTGCAAAATCAGCATCTGCTGAAAGCGAACGTTAACTTGTCATCTACCAACAACTACCTAGTCTGTGATATCAGCTGCTGCTGTAAGCGAGCGTTAACTTGTCATCTACCAACAACTACCTAGTTTGCGATATCAGCATTTGCTGAAAGCGAACGTTAACATGTCATATACCAACAACTACCTAGTCTGTGATATCAGCATCTGCTGAAAGCGGACGTTAACTTGTCTTTTACCAATCAGCCACCATAGAAAATTTATTTTTTTTGATTGACAAAATGAACAAGAGTATGTCTTCGGTTTCGGTTTCTTAGATGGAACAGATTTTAGACGTTTCATGAGCCTAAGTAATTGCATGTTGTTTGAGCATAACGATTGTTTTTTTTCTTGATTGTCGGATTTGAGAAAATCCGTATCCACCTGATTGTGCAACAGGTTCACATCTATTGCATTAACAGAATAAAAAATAAAATTTGTCCTTCGCTAACTTACCTCACAATTAGTCCCCTTAAAACCAGGCTTGCATTCACATCTAGTGGTACTAGTCCCAGTGTTTATACAGTTGGCAGTGTTTAGAGAGTTACAATTATTATCATCACAAGGTACTGGAGCATTCTGACATCGAGACCCTAAAATACAAAACATTTCATTAGTTATACAGAATATACAATGATTTAATATGCGTTTACAGTTCCAGGATTCAATCCCGACATGGGTCGAGATGATACCTTCGGATTTTTCAACCGGGTTTCCCCATGTCAGTGATGCAGGTCGGAGGGGCTGACATGTAAAATGCCTCTAGTCGTTCGGATGGGACAATAAACCGAGGTCTCATGTGCTATTGGCTGTGCACGTTAAAGATCCCTCGACAGTTGAAAATCGAAAATAAGAGCAGGCTAATGCCACGGTACTGGCAAAAATTTCCCTCATTACACACTGCATGGAGTTTGCCTTTCCTCAATTAACCAATACAGGTGCAGAAAAGTAGGACGTAAAACTCCATTTCGTTTTTAATATGCGTTTTATTAAAGAACTTTCTCTTGTGTTATTCTACTTACCTGTATAATCATTCTGACACTGACAGGTAAAAGATCCTAATGTATTGTTACATTGTCCTGTATTACAGTCAATCCCTAGGGTGGTACATTCATTAATATCTTCAGTACATTGTAGTCCTGTATAACCAGTCTTACATTTGCACGTCACTTCATCTCGATCAACATGACATATATGGAAGGAATCGCAGGATTCTGAGCACAAGTCTTGTCTCGTACACTGAGTGTCTTTGAACACTGAAATTAGAAGGCGTAAATCATATTCAGATTCAAATTCCATGAAACCAGTTCTATTTTTCTAAATTTAAGACCTTTTAGATCCAACATTTCTGCCGGAATGCACCAAAATGACGCCATTTTCCATTTTTTCTCCAGGGCAATGACCTTATGTTTGGGCTTGCGGTTCCGGCGCTTCGAGACGTACTTGGACTCTACAACCCATGCTGGTTGGTCCCACACCCAAATTTTTGACAAATCCACGCCCTTGTACTGTACAAGTTTGGGTCTGAAAGCGATCCTCGTTGTTAAAGGTGATTGGGAGTATCCCTCATTAATGAAGAGATCGGGAGTTGATGAACAATGCTTTTACCTCTGCTAAGACTACATCTATATCTGACTGCAACATCCGGACAATTTCCAGTGGAACATTGGAATCCATCGACAGTACATTGACTTCCTGTGATACGACCTCCGCCGTTAACATCTCTACATTCTACAGCTACCGGAGTCGTAGAACTACAGACGTTAATATTGTACTGAAAACATACCACATAAAATGAAAAAATATCACCAAGGCTTAATTGGTTAAATCTGTTCGTTGAGGACTTTTTAAATCAACCGGAAGTGAGGTAGCAACCCCTTATCTAGGCCATATTGTGGTGACAACTTATCGTGGTAACAACCCCATGGTGATAAAAAAAAACTATTGTGGTTAAGTTCCCTAATCATGGTAAAAACTATTTCCTTACCAAAATTAGACCGTCTCGACTCTCTGTCTCACTAGCACTAGAAGTTTTGTCTACATTATACCATGGAGTCCAGAAATCATCTTCAAAATAAAAATATGTATTAAACATCAGTAATCAAGCTTTCAAAATCACACAGATATTCGAAATCTTGTTCAATTCATGACCAAATCGAGATTAAATTGTATTAGTGTGTTCTCCTTCTGAGAGAAGTACCATCAGGTGTTTCAAACAGAGTGAGTATGACTTGCGTCGCGTGCAACTCTCACTACCATATAAGTCAACGTCGAGAGAAACAACCATATATCATAAATAATCTAAATTTCAACACTTTATCTTTAATCGGATCCATTTCCATCAGATATCTATCGCAGGTCATTCAAAATTTTCGAAAGCGTTCTTAGTTGCTCTGAGATATCAAAAATTCATCCATGTTTTAAGTAGAATTCTACAGTGATTCCATTTGAAAAATTAAAGGCGTTTTAATTAAACATAAGACTAAAGGAAAATAAGCCATTGTAACAATGTTAACAATTAAGGTCGATGAGAAATCTTCCATGTCCATCAATAGTGATCGGCAAATAATCACAATTAAATTTTGTAAAAGTGAAAAACAAACCTGCCGGATGAGAACACGCCTTGATGTAGAGCTGATTATTAGAGACCGTAGAGGTTGTGTAAGATTGCAATAACAGTTGACAGGATCTGGTGTTACCATTATAACTAAACCCAACACAATTAACACGATTGGTCGGAGATTCACACGCAGCCATGCATGTACCAGGGTAGACATTGGTGATAAGTTGTCCCAGGTTTCCACTCGTTGATCCGGTTTCAATAGAAAGTTCATACTTACAGTAGCGACCTGATATAAACAAAAACATTCTAATACCTCTATGTATTTACAGGATTATAAAGAGGTTTTCTATAGTGTTTGGCATATTTTATCATTTTAGGTTAAGCCCAACAGGAATATGAGCTTAATTAGATATGATTGATTATTTAGAAGTTAAAGTTTACTTTCGTATTTCTCATATTCTTGTTGTTGTCATGCAAAATAAATGACATTTCACACCATCAAAGACTTTTGATATGTCAGCTTGTTGGGGGAGTTGGTGGGAAACACAAAGAGGTTTTCTATACTTTGTATGTGTATCGGGAACATTAATAGCATCAATTTGCGTCATTCCTATTTCCATTCCAACTTCTGTCGTTCTTGCAATTCAACTGGTATTGAAAGAACCACAGACTGGAATGGAATGGAAATTGATGCTATCAGTGTCTCTTATACACATACAAAGTTTAGAAAACCTCTTTACAATCCCTTGAAGACAATTCAACAAAGGAACACGCACAGATTATGATTCTCGAAAGGACCTTCGCGCTAGACCATCTCAGCGCCATAAGATCTTTACGAGAACTAAGGACAAAGATAAAAACTTAAGTTTATGAGGATCTTTTCTACCAGTTGATCCTTTCATGCCTCACTGTAATGATTATCAAAGTAAGATCATATGCAGACAAAATTCATGTCCCAACTATCTTCAGACTGGAGAATTTTGTGGTCCCTTCCCGGCCACCCAGCAGACGACAAATCAACTCACCGTAGCTAAACCCAGCCTGGCAGATACAGCGAGTTAACCCTGTAGATACATCATCCAGACAGCTATCAGCCCCACCACAATCTGTAGTTCGACATTGCCTCTCAGGTATATTACACATCTGTCCTGAATACCCTTCTGGACATGGTAAACAGGTATACCCTCCTGGTGTATCCATACACTGAGCCCCGTTTTGACACGGCGAGGAGGAACATTCATCTAAAATAGAAAAAAACAAAATGAAATGAATGGAGTTTTACGTCCTACTTTTCTGCACCTATATGGACTAATTGAGGACGGTAGTCGCCATATTGAATAAATTATAAGCCAGCCAATCACAATCATTCTTAATAATGTATCATCTTCTTTCGCGGAAAAAAACAGCCAATCAAAATCAACATTGAAACAAGAATTGTCTTTCCCTGCCCAAATACTGGGCAAGATGGCCGCCTATCATGGCCGAGTCATTACTAGTATATTGTAGTCTCGAACAATGACGATGGTTGAGACAAATGTTGAGAAGCCCTGTACACAATGGTAAGAGGAATCATCACAATATAAACATAAAACGACAAGGAGCTACTTCAACAAAACGGCAAGCCACAGAAAACAGTCGTAGAAAGGGCGCATTCAGTTTGATTTTAATTTTAAATGATAGACTGAACCTACTGATATTTATATCACACGTTGGTCCGGTATATCCGACTGGACAATCGCACCTTCTCAAGACGTTGTTTACAGGTATACAGTTTCCACCGTTTTGACATTGAGGTCTGGTAGAACATACAGGATCTTGAATCTGACAGCTGAAAATAACGAAAGGATTTCTCACAAACTTTCAAAAACAACACAACTTCCATATATGGTTGTGTTTTGTGTAGAAACAGATGAAAAAGTAAAAGACCGACAGGAACCGTTTTCATTAACTAGGACCTAAGTATGATATAAGTATGAGCTCTTTTAAAGGGATTGAGGTTTTCTAAACTTTGTATGTGTATCGGGGACACTGATAGCATCAATTTGCGCCATTCCAATTTTCATTCCGACGTCTGTGTTCTTGCAATTACACTAAAACTAACTCGTTTTATGACGTCACTAACACTGATCTACCGGAAGCTACTATTGATATCTATGTAGATCACTGACAGATGACGTCATAAAACGTCACAGACGTCGGAATGGAAATCCCCGATACACATACAAAGTTTAGAAATACGCCTTACAATCCCTTTAATGTTATACATATTGTACTTACTTTCTGCCGCTATAACCTTGTAAACAATGACAGATATAGTTGTTGATTCCATCCTCACACACTCCACCATTCTGACACGCAGTCGGTCCACAATCATTGGCGTTATTTTCACAACGATCACCACTTAAACCTTAAAATACGACAGTAAACCGGGTTGTGATGGGGATACAGGGAGTGGGGTGGGTTGGTGTTGTGTCGGACAACGATCAGAAAATAATAAGGTATACATTGACAGTTTCCAGGTCTAATAAAATAAAGGGGTAGTGTAGGAATATTTACCTTTCTCAGCAACCACTGCGTATTTACTGTATCTAGTGTGAAGTCATGAAGTCATCGGGGAAATTTGATGGAGTGGGAACATCCAGACCCACGCACCCGAATTCCCCATGACAATGGTGAAGTCATCATGAAGTCATCATGGAAATTACATAAGATGAAATGAGAACACCTAGAACACCCGGAACCCCATCACCAAAACAATCCCTCCCCACCCCAGGCGTTCCCTTTGCCTCGGAGGAAGTGATGAACGTTGAAAAGCTACTCCCACTCCACCCTAAACTGATCCCACCCCATCCCAAAACCAAATCCCACCCCACCCCAAACTATTTCCAGTCCACCCCAAACTAATCCTACTCCACCCCACCCCAGCATTCCCTGTGCCTCTGAGGAAGTGATGGACGTATAAAAGCCACTCACCTGTGGGACAGGTACAATTGAAGCCACCAGGGTAGTTTGTACATTGAGCACCGTAATAACAGGGTTGAGACAGACAGTTGTCGATTAAAGATTCACAATTTAATCCCGTATAACCTAAGACAAACAAACTACATGTTACAGTATCATTAGAATAAAAAGTGTTTAGTAGTTCCTTAAGGGGGAATGTTCAGCATTTTCTAGGATCGATTTGAGCCTCCAGATATACCGGAACTGCCCAAAAAATCGCACAATCCCTTTTAATTATAACAAAAGCCAGGATGCATCTGACTGAATATTTCAAAATATCGTTGAGGCTTCCACTTCAATTTCTTAATGACAAGTTTCCTCATTGGCTTATAGTTGTTTTGGAACTTAACAAATATCCTGATGTTTGGTGTATATTCCAAGCAGTGTCTTGCATAAATAATAAACGATTAGATTATTGCCATGTTTTTGGATGCGATTTTGATCAAAGGAATTGTTTTGCTTGTACAGATTGTTATTATAATGACATGAAATCTGTTTAATTCAGTACATCGCCTACCTGGTTTACACTGACAATATGGAAGATTTCTCTGGACTGTACAAGATTCTGTATTACTACTACTGCATTGTCCACATAGTAAAGATACTGAAAACAAACATCAGGTTACAATGACAATAAGTTTTCTTGCTGTTTAAATATGCGTTTGAACGACAAACAGTGGCGTATCTAAGGGGGGGGGGGCGGCAGGTTCCCCCCCCCCCTGACAATTATTTGGACCCAACTCGGCCCCACCACTTTAAAATTCCTAGAAACGCCACTCACTGACGACGAATTGCTGTAAAAAAATATTCTTAAATAAATGTATAAAAGTAATATTATCTGCATTGAGATTATTTTTTCAAGGGAATACGGATTGAAATCATTATTGGTGCTCAGTTTATGCCCACATCGTGGACTTCGTAGGTTTTAACAAAATAATTGTACTTTGGATAGGAATTCTGGGTGATTTCAAGATACTTACCCCCATCCACACAGGAAGTGGCACCTTCAGTGGTAGTTGTCTGATTCAATGGGCATTCCTGACATTGGCTCGACCCCTGGGTACTGGTATAACCCTGAGGACAGGGTCGACAATCTGGTTGGTTTCCAGTAAAGGAATAGTACCCAGCAGGACAAACAGCTCCACAGTTACATTCTGTAAAAAACAAAAATGGAAAATAGTTTTTGAGTACACAGAAATAAAATTGAGTTCAGAGAAACGGGAATATTCGGCATCATTCTCAAAAAGTTTAGAAGAGATAAAATTTTGATAAAATAAATACGCACAACAACCCTACGAAAAGCTTCTATTGTGTTGAACTAATCTTCAACAGTGGAAAGCGATCTTAAAGAGGTGGGATTTATACACTTATTGATTTGATGTCGCGGATTCTTTGAGGAAGAGAATTCCAGAGTTGAGTAGCAGAATATGAGAATGAACGTTTTGCCATTTCTAAATTAACGGATGGAATAGTTTTAGGAATGTCACCGATGAAGCCCAAGAACATGAGCAGATATTTAAGGCTATTATTAATTTTTGGTCAATTTGCCAAATACAATTGAAACTGACAAAAGAGTAGACGTACCTTTATCTGATCGATAATTACAAGACCGACGATAAAAATCATAAGTTGTGTCTGGAGACAGTGTCCCTTCCAGTGTCAAAATCAGACAAAAATTGGAGTCCTTCTTATAGTTAAAGCCTATACATTCTGTGCCATCAAATACACTGTAAGAAGTACAAGCATTCTCACACTCCAGCATGTTGCCGTTAGTTGGACTGATATTGTTAGCTATCGTACCACTCATTACTTGATTCTCAGTCTTGATGTACGTACAACTTGGATCTACAATAGAAAAAAGCATACACTTATAGAAACACATATACGCTATAAGGACTCTTCAAAGGGATACAAATTACATCACTCCTATCAATTTCGGAACTAGACTAGTGTGCAAGATAACCTCGTATACTATTCGGTAGTTGACATGTTGAATAAATTATAGTTCAACCAATCACAATTATTCTTCAGAATGTATCATTACTTTCGCGGAAAAAGCTGCCAATCAAAATCAACCTTGTCACAAGAGTTGTCTTTTCCTGCCCAAATACCGGGTAAAATGGCCGCCTATCATGGAAGAGTCATTATAAAGTCTCGAACAATAACGAAGGTTGAGCTGAATGAAATTATATAGTACCTGTGATGACTCAACGTTCAAGGCTAATAGGTTGAAAGGGTGATCTCGAAAACAATCTACCAGGGGATGCAGAGGTGTATAGCCCAACTACAGAGTCGTTTCAGAAAGTGATTTAGTGAAAACGTGTATCTTTGATTTAAAAAAATTGTTCCTCAGAATTTGTTCAGTGTTTCAATCATTGTGTTTTATCTAATGTGATTTTACAGAAATAAATAAATGCCATCCTTTAAAATATACTTACTGGTGCATTCAGGATACAGAGGCGTGGATACAAATTTAGTATTAGTAGGGCAGGGTTCACAGTAGGTGCTGTTTACTCGGTAGGTGTCGTTAGTACATTCCATACAAGGTGGTAGACCATTGGTAGACATCAGATTACCTCCACACACCGCTAGAATTATATCAAATCAATCAAATCAATCAAATCAATCAAATCAATCAAATCAATCAAATCAATCAAATCAATCAAATCAATCAAATCAATCAAATCAATCAAATCAATCAAATCAATCAAATCAATCCATCAAATCAATCAAATCAATCAAATCAATCAAATCGACCGATATGGGCACATTTTGATGGGTTACGATAAAGTTTTCGCATGACAAAACATATTGTATCCTTGTAGATCATTGTATACGTGAAAATAAATGTACAAGGTCATCATTAGATGTGTTTTGTTCTATATAGCAAAACAATTCCATTAATCAAAAATTTCATTCAAAGAATGGCAGAATCGAAAAAAAACGTTTGTATGTTAATGGATTATCATATTCCATATATCGGGTTTCCAGCAAAAACTATACAATAGTCACTGCAATAGTTAAAGAAAAGATAAGAAATGATTAAATTATATAATCTTACGTTTACAATCCAGATTACTGGTCTTGCCTTCACCACTAGTGGCGCTGTCTGGTGGACATTGTGTACAGCCTGATTGCAGATCACCACCACGGTACGTATTGACCGGACACTTTCTACAGCTCGACCCATCAGCTACCGTACCAGGGGGACACGGGACTGAAATATAAATAGTTAAACATAACATGTATTGCCTTTTGCAGATAGTTTGTGGTGGGGAATATATCTATAGAATGACCTTTTGTGAAGAAAAAACTTCTTATAAATTATTTGCAGAAAAAGTACTTCAAAGTACAACACAAAGTGCCTACCACAAAGTAAAACACAGTACCACACAGTAACAACAAACTAAAACACAGTACCACACAAAATACCACAAAGTACAACACACAGTACCACAAAGTACAACACAAAGTGTCTACCACAAAGTAACACACAGTACAATAAAAGTACCACACACAACACCACAAAGTACCACACACAACATCACAAAGTAACATACAATACCACAAAGTAACACAGAGTAACACACAGTACCACAAAGTAACACAGAGTAAAATACAGTACCACACAAAATACCACTAAGTACCACAAAGTTATTTATACAATTTTTTGTATCAATTCAGATTTACTTACCACATGCGTAAATATTATCAACTCTTCGTGCGACTTCAGACGACTGGGAACAGAAATCTTTGGCTCTGGAATCTCGTGTATTTAATACGATATTCGTACAGTCGACAACTCCGATCGTGTGAAGGTTAGATAGGAGAGACGCATCGGGATCATTTCTAATCAGTTGTATAGCCGTGGCAACTTGCTGTACACAGTTTATAAACACTGAAGGTAGATGTTTGGTCGAACGAAACATGACCCGGAAATATACTTTAAACTAAAAATGTAAATACAAAGATAAAACAAAAAGTCATGAACATTGAACGTACGTAATTGCGTATACAAAATCGGCTATTTTATTGCTAACCATTCGAAAAATTTCTTCTAAAAGTCCGATTTGACCACACTGGTGTGGTTTATTTTGCCATGAGTCCGTTTTGACCAAAAACCCAGATCACCCGTACATTAACCCTCACCATAGAAATGCATAAGACTGGAAGTCTTAGTCTACTCATCGTCTGCCTTTATCATGGCTTTTAAATTAATATAACTTCTTGCAGAAACCGGAAGTTATGGGCATACCTTCAATTCAACGCATGCGTGCCAAGCATAAATCTTGTGTTATTATTCCCTATCTACATTTCTATGCCCTCACCAATACTAAATTTAAGCCTTCAAACACACATATGTACCCATAAATATCGGCGTTTGAAAGTCAAAATTACGACTCGCCGTTTAGTAAGATTATGCGTTATATAGAAAACACATATACCAAAAATGAAGGATACATGTTAAGGTAAGGATATAATTGAAGGAATTATATGATTTTTGTGCAGTTCTAGTACTTCTGAAGGCTATTTGCATATAGTCAAGGCCCAAATCGACCCTAAAAAATGCTGAACATTCCCCTTTAAATAAAAACCCTACCTGGTTATCAATAGTAATATTATTATTGACTGTAACTGTAACATCAGGAATACCGCACTCCGTATTAAAATGAGATCGTGCATCAAATAACCGGGTCCTGATCTCGTTTTCATACTGGAGTTTACAGGATGTTGACAGGACACTATTATCTGAGGTATTATAATACATCTCACTGTCCAGGTCAAAACTCACAGCTTGGGGCTCTGAAAAAAAGGCAAGTATCTAACACATGTGAGAAACATTTTATCTCAATGAACAGAATTCCACTTTCAGCAAGCGGAAACCATCGGGTTAACGGGTAATTTTACATAGAAAATATTCCCTTCCCCGTAAAAAAATAACCTGCGGATATCGACATTTCCAGAGTGCCGCTGGCTGAATAAACGAAGTTCGACTGTAATTAAAAGCGCACAATCGACACACAAAGCGCAAACGATCGTTGAAAGTACAGAAAATTCAAACTATCAGTTTGCGGTTCTCAAAAGAAGGGAGAGATGTACTTACAAAAAGGAAAATAAGAGAAATCGTCAAATAAAACGAAAAATGTCTAAGCAAAAAGTGCACAACTTGAATTCAAGAAACAAAAATAAATCCAGTTGCCTTGTCAGACAGATTCGAAGAGCAATAACGCCTTTCTACAAGCTGTTGTTGAAAAGAAACTCTACAAGAGCATACGAAATCAAGTGAGGCAAAAAGATTCTGATGTTTGGAATAGCTCGAGACGTCTTTAATTAACTAAATGAATTGGTATTACGCCGCGATAAGACGTGCCTGGGTAGATTCAGATTCTTCTATACCGATGATCTAAGATCCGGCACAGGCACCGAGTGTCTATTCGCGGCTTAGACCGTGGTCTCACATACGTACTTCAGAATTGTGTACGTTAAACGAATGGGAAACTATGTAGGTTTTATTTGATTAAGTACGTATTCAACTGACGGAGAGAAAAAAAAAACGGACATTTACGTATAATTACGTACGTATGTGTGACCGCGGCCTTAACAGAATAAAGCTAAGATTCCATATACGCGTCAAACGGATCCGTCATGCGTTATCCATCATGCGTTTAAAATCAAAATGGTTGGTTTTAGAGGGTATGATTCCATATATGCGGTAGCGGTATCCGTCAAATGGTCTACGTCATGCGTCAAAAACCAACGATTTCGATTTTTAACGCATGACTCATTACGCGTCCTAGCTCTAGAGTAATTTCAACAAACTTACCAGTACAGTGTGGAATTTCGGGGTTGGTCCAAGCACCTCCAAAATTACAGGAAGTGCTGAAGGTTTCCGAGGGGTAGCTGTTCTGGAAGTAGAACCCTGGGTTACAAGATATGATACAGTCATACCCGGTACCACCAGCTCGCTCTGTACATTGTTTATTGCCATTGATAGGGTTCGCTAGAGAATTGGGGCTACACAATCCATCTGAAAAACAAACAAATCAAAGTTTTAGGTCTTGATTTATCTGCAAGATATTGAGAAAAAAAATCCGTAAAGAAACAGACCATGCTTACTCGTTTCGAAAGACCTGATGGTACTTCTCTTTGGAGGTGTCCACTACTATAACTATTACTTTACCATGTTTATGGGTGCGATTTTGATTAACGGAATTGTTTTCCTTGTACAGATTTTTATTATTCCATCTTTAAGGTAGCTCACTTGAGACCTCTCCACTTCAACAAGTGTAAACAGTAAAATATTTTAAACTTACCAACGGATATCTGAAATTGACAAGTAGCCGTGTTTCCTGCAGCATCTGAAGCCGTGGCTGATACAGTTTGAACAGTGCCGACATCAGATTGGGTCAGTCTGATGGAAGACGGGGTGAACACCAGGGTCTGTATAGCTATATTATCAGACAATGCCACCATATCGGCCCTACCCCAGCTGATATCTACCACACTATTAGAGCGTTCTATCTGAACTGTTCTAGATACTGGACATCGTATAGTCGGAGACACTTCATCTGAAATAACAGGTGAATTGTAAATTAAAGTTGTTTTAAGTTATATATTCTGGATTATCAAATTACAATCTTTCGTCTTTATACATATTGGGCTAATGTTTTACATTTCTTTAACTTTTCATACTTTTTGGACCAATAGACCCTTTCGCCTTAAGCCCGAGAAAAAGCAAGAGTTTGGGTATGCATGCGCAGTGAGTACGTTGTATGGCAACAAGAAACGTAATGGTGGCATTATTAACATCAACAGACGGGCGATTAGTAGACTGAAGGAATTGGAGTTGAGACAAATGTGTAGGAATTTAGGAATTGTCGTTAATGACCAAAAGAGTTTGAGAACCCAAGAATCACTCGTATCAACTTCGGCACTAGAATACGTACTAGATAACCTCGTATACTATACGGTAGTCGCCATATTGAAAAAATTATAGTTCAACCAACCACAATCAATTTTCAGAGGGTGTCGTCTTCTTTCGAGGTAAAAACAGCCAATCAAAATCAAACTCAGAACATGAGTTATCTTCCCTTGCTTATTTACCGAGCAAGATGGCCGCCTATCATGGCCGAGTCATTATATAGTCTCAAACAAAATGACGAAGGTTGAGCCGAATGCCAAGGTATAAGTGCCATTCGGTAAATGGACAGGAAAAGACAACTATTATTCTGAGATTGTTATAGATTGACTGTTTTAGCGCGAAAGAAGATGACACTCTCTAGAGAATGATTGTGATTGGCTGACCTATAATTTATTCAATATGGCGACTATAGTATACGAGATTATCTAGCCGCTAGTCTACATTCTGAAGTTAGTTTGCGATATCAGCTGCTGCTGGAAGCGAACGTTAACTTGTCATCTACCAACCAACCAACCAACCATTCCGAAGTTGATGCGAGTGGTATAAGTGTCTTACCTTGTACAATAACAGTAATATTGCAGGTAGCCTGGTTGCCAGCATGATCTGTAGCTGTATAACTAACAACTGTAGACTCCTCTATTGGTATACCAGGTCGAAACCAGGGTTTATCTACTGTTAAACTCAGTAGAATGTTGTTATTATCTGTTGCTGTTGGAATCGTGTACGATATCTGTTCATATTGTTTTAATGTTATAGGCTGAATAGGACAGTTTGTAAATACTGGCTTGACTACATCTGAAATGATATGAAATGGAGTTTTACATCCTACTGTTCTGTATCGTATAGAGATAATACAATTGATTCTGCATCTAAATTCAGTAAAAAAAAGCAATTTCAAATGTGAACACTTAATTGGCACCTTATCTAGTTCATGATGGAACTCGAAAGGATCACCAACTGACAAACAAGCCGCAGACTAACACCAGGTGTTCGAGAAGAATTAGCATGCCTTTGGCAACACTCACCACAAAACGAATTACACGTATAGTGCAATTCAAATTCAGTTAATTTCCAGATCTTGAGCTCCATTTTGCAATCCTCGGCAGTAACTGTTAACTATACAGATACAGCGCGCTTGTGAAAAGTTCATTAGCTGTTACCAATATATTACCAATATGTTTACATGTACATGGATTTCGAGATTTGTTTTACGGTTGGGCTTGGATGTTATTATTGTGAAACGTTCACGGAGACCGTTCGCTTGACTATTAAATTCCTCACCTCTACACGCTGGTAATTCATCATTCCATCTCAATACACCACCTGATTGTTGACAAACTAGAGGTTGTTGGTTGGTCAACTGGTACCCGGTTCTAGGGCAACTAAACGTCGCTTCATCGTTAAAATTATACGACACAGAAATTCTCTGACCACCTAATGGAGTACCTGGGTCCGAACATCTTTGAGCTGTAAATAAAATAAGGATCATTTTATACAATTTAGAAAACCTCTTTACAATCCCTTTAAACACAATGATTAACATACTTTCTGTATCTTTATACATCCATTAGGACTATTTGTGACACAAACAAATACTTACGTAAACATCTTAACGTTCCGAAATCCCAATAACCGGAAGATAGACATCTGACAGTAGAATCGCCCTGGTCTGACCGGCCGTCTAATTGGTAGAATTGTTCACACTCAAACTGGAAAGATCCCACTCCCGCTTTGTCGTTGAAAACTAAAAGTGGTGACACATGGCCTGGGACCAGCTCTGGTAATCCACACTTTATAACTGAAAAAGATATAGCATTTCCACGTCATGTTCTCAAAAATTACAAACATAGCCGTTGATCCTTGCAGTTCCTTTCCATGCTATATGACCGTAAGGAACGACAACTCTATATGAGAGATTTAAAAATGACTAGCAGCTTTATACAATAAGTTCTCAATACTATTTGTTTACTATTATCTTGTAGGATGCTTTAGTATAATCGTTCTGACAATAGTAGCATATGCGACAAAATGGCACCTGTGGATTCTAATGGTTGCGCCAGGCAGGGTATTCTTACTCTTCTAGACACCTACTCATGTATGATTGATATAATTCCTCATGTGAAAAGTTCATAAGCTGTAACCTATGTTTCGTCAAAATGTCTTTTTGGATTTCGGGTTTTGTTTTGCGGTTCAGATCGTTAGTACTTGGTTTCTTTATAGTCCAATGGCATTGAAAAAGTCATCTCATCTTACTCATTATTCCAGTCGACTAAGGTTCTGATTAATACGTATATTCCCAAACGACCAATGCCGAAAGGATTTTCAAAATACAGATAATCTTATAAAATATACTTGTTTTTTTCTATAAACTTGTTCAAGGATAAAAAAAAGGGGCTCTTACCTCTACAATTAAAATCCTGGGTAAGTCCAAAATTGTTGGTACTGACGTCATAAACACAGGGGATGGTTTTAATATAGGCTGGAACCCCAGGGGAGGCCGGGCAGTTGACTTGTACTGCATCATTACCTCTAACTGGAGATGGGGTAGTTACATTCACGCCGTTAGGAACAGTGAAAGCACATTGTCCAGCTGAAAAGACGGAGTGACTTTAAATGATTTTATCGTAAGATGGTCTTAGGACTTCAAATCTTTAAGTGAGTAAAGAATATCTACCCGAAGCTATTTCGTGCATCCAACAAATACACGTTTTTTTTATTTAGATTCCGGACATTTCTTTATTCAGCATTGTGAATAATTGTCTGGGGGACAACCATCACGTACCATCCGTATGTAACATTATACGAAATTTCACGATCGGGCCAGCCACAATTCTGGGGGGTGCGCCATAGAAACGCTTCCATACAGTAAACACGGTTCATCCTGACACTGTACGCTCATATCCCACATCGAAAGAGAAAAAAATACCCCGCCCATTGGCTTCTACAATGTATACTTACCGACACAAGTTGGAATATTGTCCCATTGCCCACTGTCCAGACATCTGATTGAACTTTGACCTTGTAACAAGTAACCGGTTTGGCACCGCACCGTTAATACGTCCTCATACAGGTATCGTGACCTCTTGGGACTAACGAGACCATTCGTTATCTGGACGTTCGGACACAGTCGACCTGAAAATACAGAAAGAAAGTAATTTATACAAAATAGTGATATCAGTAACCTATATCCACTGGTGTTTCTTATACTGGCAGATGGGGATGGGGTCGGCTGAATTTCTGGCAACACAGCCCCTTCCTCTTCTTGACGATTACCTGTGTGCATGAAAATTGTGGCCCAGATATAAAGAGTCTTTACGGTCAGTGGACACTGGATAAACATTTACCCAGAAAATATATTATATTACTCTTTTTGTCAGATCTATAGCTCAGTTTGTGTTCCTAGAAAAATGTCTTGGACCTGCTCCCAAGTTGAAAAACCCCGGTTTTAGAGAGAATGGTGATTATACGAGATCCCCAGTTATCTAACATCGTCACAGAATGGTATAAAATGATCCAAACTTACGTAAGCATGTATGATTGAAATAGTACGTATCACCATAATTCATTCCGGTTTCTCCCTGCGGGAGGTAGTACCCCTGTTCAGCGTCTCGGGTGATAAGGAAATATCCCGGGGGACAGGAACACTGGTAACTACCCGTTAGTTCGGTACACGTGTGACTACAGCCGCCATTGTTACTCGATTGGCATTCCTTGATATCTGAAAAATAAAACATTTACTCATTTCCTCTGATGATGACAATATAGATTGTTAACAGCTGATCATAGGCTCGTAAAAAATGGATTTCCCTCCGAAAATCAATCTGACGGCTACCTATTTAAATGACAACATCACTGTATTGTCCCAAGTCAGGCTGCAGTTTTATTGGAGTCCTCAAAGAAATTTTTCAACAATTTACCTTGGCAGCCTCCGGTAGGGGTTGATGTATACCCATCTAAACATTGACAGTGATAAGAACCAAGAGTGTTGACACATTGCTGTTGACCACATGGTGTTCCTGTATTACATTCGTTTACATCTGAAATAGAGCCAACATCACATTATTATCATATTGTCGGAAAGAGATGTCAAAATTAACACTCTCTGAATGAACTTTCACAGATAATAATACGAAAATATCAGGGATCGCCCTATTATGCGACTAAATAAAATAATTTGAACGCATTTTGAGATAAAAGTTTCTCTACAAATTTATTCATAGGATCAGTTGGCCATAAAGTTGAGTCTGTCTTTAGGGACCAGGCCGTCTCATTCTTACCTAAACATGAGGCGAGGTTGGTGAACTGCTGATCTGCTCCACATAACATCGCAGTATTACTGGAGAGGGTGAAACCTGGTTGACATCTCATAGTTAATATATCTCCTAATATAGCTACAGGTTTACCATTCTGTAGACTCACATCAGCATTGGCTACTTGTGGTAAGGGACATATTAGAGCTGTAAAAGATTTGATTATACATGTACATCCTTGGTTCTCAACCTTTTGGACTCATCGTACCCCTATTTTGTTCAAGCAATCTCCTGGTACCCCTTCGCCCATCCTAAGTAACATTAAGAGCCAACATGAAAGTAAAAGGGTATTTGTCGGTAGATAGAGTTTGATATTATTTTAATCCATTCCATACTTTTTAAAATTGCCTGATAGGCAATGAACAAGAATGGTAATGAACAATAATGGTCAATGAACAAGATTGGCAATGAACAAGATTGAACACAATATCCTCGAGAACAGAATCTTTAAAAAATGTGGTTAAAATTCATGTCTGGGTTTTCCTCAATCAAATGAAATGGAGTTTTACGTCCTACTGTTACTTACCTTGACAAGTTGGAGTAGAAGCAGTATAAGAACCGTTATAACACATTGTTATCGGCATCCCGACTATCTTATATCCATCTCGACAATCATACTGTACTATAGAACCAAACGTTGTCCCGTCACCATTCTCCGTTTTAACTTGAATAAGCAGGCCATTACTTCCGGTTGGTGCGGGGCATACTTGTGCTGAAACCAAAATGTAAAACATTTATATGTTTGGAGAGAGTGATCTAAGTTTTCGTAATTTGTACTTCATCTATTTGAATTGCAATAAAATATGTTTAAACTAAACCAAAATGATTTAATTATATGGACTTAGTTTCATTCTGGGACCAAATCATTTTAGAATCTATTGTGTTTCCTATACCGAAATTATTACCTGTAACTTAGGTAGGGTCGCTTGCTAGCTCTTACTTGGCCTCTACCACTCTATGGTAATTACATGTTAGACTTCATTAGGGTCATTTGTAGTGTACCACTATATGGTAAATGGTCAGCATTTCTACGGAAGGGGTCGTCATGGCATAATACTCAATTAAAAGGTTTTTTTAACATATGCTTCTGATTTTGTATTTTTGTCTGGGCGTGGGTGAAGGGGCACCCTCAGTGGTATTTGAACCAGCCAAGGGAGTGGATTTTTCCAACATTTTGTGGGGGACGAAGTACGCCGTGAGGAACAACAGACGACAGCTCCCACGCACGGTTCCTCCCCTAGGAAAAAAAGGGAAATGGCTCAGATTTGGTGCATCCTGAACAATATATTTCGGGGTTATGATGTTGAAATATTCTTTACCAACCAAATTGTGTGGGGGACCAATACCCTTTTGTCCCTCAACCCCTTCTGAGTTCGAAGGGGGTGTGGTGGTACGCCCATGCACCTGTGATAGGTGAGCCGCTGTCTGAACACTCCATTAACAATAACTTCTCCTTACCTTGACAGTTGGGAACATTCTGCCATTGTCCGTTAACATCACACGTAGCCGTAGTCGTTGTCGCAGGTAGGAAACCATCTGAACATTGGTAATCAACCGTACTACCAAACCCGAGAATACCAGTACCAGACACAACTTTACCATGTTCTAGGGTCGGTGGGAAACCACAATAATTTGCTAAAATGAAAATTTGAATAAAATACAACGTGATCAGAATATCAAAACAATAAATATCATAGCTGCCCTTGTAGAAGTAACCTTGCTTCAAAACCTGTTCAACTCTGCCCCCTTTCCCACCACGGGTAAAATGGAGTTTCAAAATTTTGTCTGCCACTCATTATCACGATCTAAGAATAGTTCAAATATTTTAATGATGTCCAAAGTGTGTTATATTTCAGAATGGAAACAAAATACAGTTGTTAATTCGAATGTCGAATTTAAAATGAAGCGAACTGGTTGAAACGGTGTTGAAACTAAAACAGATATAACTAGAGCTCAGAAATACAGATCACCACTAAAAAGACTAATCAATAATCAATGAGAGAGAAAGAGAATGAATGATATAAATTCACAAATTAATCAGGGTTAAAGGTGAATGTTAATCCGAGTTATCAGAAGTTAATTATAGAATAAAACCTTACTCTTACTAAAAACTTTAAAATTGACTTGTGACTGTCAACCTATTGAAGTAATATCATTGAGCAGCAGTGGCAGGTGTGGCGTCAAGCAGGGTATGCTAACTCTTCTAGACACCTGATACCACTTTTCATTTCGAAATATTTACTCATTTATTGATATACTTCATCAAATGAAAGTTCATTAGCTGCTACCAATATATTGCATAGATTGTGTTTACATGGATTTAGAGATTTGTTAACGGTTGGGATCATTCGTGCTTGGGTTATATTAATCTAATCTTACTATGAAGCATACCTTGACATTTGGGTAAAGTCCGAAGGTTCCAGTTACCGCCGTGGAGACACTCTAGGGTAAAAGAAGACTGCCCCGCCAACTCCTGGGTGTTAAATCTATATCCTGGTTTACAAGATATCACTGTCTTCACACCAAACCCGGTATCAGTAGGGGCAGGTGCTTGTTGGAAATTTAGAAATTCTGATGTTGGACAACCTGGAAAATAGAATGAATTTATATCAAAATCTTAACTGCTAATAATAAAAGATTAATTTTACTTGGGTCAAAATTAGACCAAATAGAATGATCCTGTCGCACATCCAGCCAATCTTTTCTCCAAATGAGAAATGGCTAGCAAAGACGGGCATCACCATGCAGTGAGCAGTGAGGTGAATTTTGACAGGACAGCAGCATTAGCCTACTCTATTTCGTTTTCCAACTGCCAAAGTTTTAACAGGGTAGTGGACAGTGAACTACTCTTTTTGATTTTCAACTTCCGAGAGTCTTTAACGTGCAATGCCCATAGCAAATGGTGCTCGGTTGGTTGTCTCATCCGAACTTTATTACATAAGCTTGACTGAATATCGATCGAATGTGGATCTTATATATTATCATGATTGGAATTCTAAAAAAACTAGCCACCCAAAACTGGATCGGGCAAAATTTCCCCCTACCCCACATCCCCAAATATCAATATCATTTGGCTGATCCTACTATAAAGGTCAGATTTGTCGGACTAGTTACAATTCTACAAAATTCTGACCAAAAAATGATTTCAGTGTACCTGTGGAATATTTGGCTTTAAAGCCCTTCTGACTCTGTATCGCGTTCGACTTCAGTCTAAGAAACAGGATACCGTTAGTGGTGCCTATACGAGGTGGTGCGGTGGTTCCTGTGTATCCAGCACCACTGTGAACCGCTATACCACTGTCATCTAAAGATCTGTACACCTGGAAACAAAATCAATAATAATTCCAGAAATGGACTCTACATGTTGATTCAAAAACTGCACAAAAGACAACCATGGCCTCTATCACAAATTTCCTTGCTTTAAAAAAAACTCTAGTTAAGCGTTACCAATTTAATAAAATCAACATTACCTCAAGATAGTCACTGTCATCCAGATTGAAATCACTATCAAACACCAAATGCAGAGATTCTGTAGTCCTTATTGTCCAGGTACATGTTTGGTAGTTTGGATAGTTGACGATACCGTATCCAGGCCAGCCTAGTTCTCCTACAGATTCGCTGTACACATAATCACAGCCTGGAAACAAGATATGGTGGTTATAAATAGAACGTTAAGGGCTGGGCTTTTACTGGTTGCTTCCGGTATTGCGAATTTACAACTTTAAATTCTGGTAGGTCTAGGAATACACATAAGTCTGAACAGTGAAGCATTTTTCAAAAGCAACAGATTCGACAATACCTTGAAAGGATGTAAGCAAAACAAAACAAATGTTTTCACGAAGCTAACAACTCAGGATTGTGTGTACCAGCTGATCCCTGGTCAAACCTCTCTACAGGAAAATCTGCATCCATATCCCATTCGACTCAACCTTCGTCATGGTGTATGTATAAAGACTCGGTCATGATAGGCGACCATCTTACCCGGTAAATAGGCAAGGGGAAGTAACTCTTGTTAAGAGATTAATTTTGATTGGCTGTTTTTACCGCGAAAGAAGAAACCACTCTAAAGATTGATTGTGATTGGCTAAACTATAATTTTTTTCAATATGGCAATCACACTATAGTATACGAGGTTATCTAGTACGCTAGTCTTGTTCCGAAGTTGATACGAGTGATCCTTATCCATTTCCAGCTAGTAAACATAGTCGAAGCCTCCGCAGTTTGCCTTACCTTGTGTATATTGGAACTGGAAGCCAGTGTGTAGATTGTTGACAGTTAAACCAGTTTTAAATGTTACCATCAACCAGTTACCAGTAGAAGTAACATATCGTGGTCCTCCAGTATTAGTGAAGGTTGCCAATAAAACATCGTCTACAGTCTTCCCATCTCTTACTTCTACTACGTCACCCTCAGCCAGATCCAGGTTGATTTTCTATAAACACAATTTACACAATACTCATTTATACAATACACATTTATACAATACACATTTATACAATACACATTTATACAATACACATTTATACAATACACATTTATACAATACACAGACACATTTCATAAAAATAAAAACGCGCTTCAAATTGATACATTGACGTCTACACAGTTCTGGCGTTGTGACTTGCTAGAACTCCTATCAATATTTGTACTCATCGGTTATAGGCAGTGGTGTTTCTAGGAATTTTTAGGTGTGTGTGTGTGTGAAACGCCAATGCTTATAGGCTATAACATCACTGCATAAATTCCGAGAGAGTGCGGATAAAGATTTTGTTCAAAGAACAAACCACGTATACCAACCTACCTCTAAAGTCACGACGTCTCTGGATAATGGAGACTGAATCAGCCATGTTGATTCTTGATTACCCAGGTATGGTTGTGGATATGATGATGGAGATAGAGATTGAGCATTCAGAGCGGCAACTAACGATTCGTCGTCTTGTTTCACTAAAAAAACACAAACAAACACACATTAAAATACTTTCCGGGTAATTATTATACAAATAAAATATATAGACCTATTACTTCAACCTTCCAATTCACACTATCAAACAGAGTCGACGCCCAAAGTTATAAAGTCAGTTTCAGCTAAAATGTGGATATAATTTCTGTGCTTATAATAAAACCCGAACAATGCAACCGTAAAACAAATCTTGAAATCCATGTTAACACATTAGCAAAACATTGGTAGTATGGAGGCATAACGTTTCCAGATTGTGTTGCAACTTTAAAATACCAATGTCGTAATTACAAAATGCATTTGTCAATGCTGCAAAGTAAAATTGTCGAGGTGTAAAACTACAAAAATATTTCAGTATACTCCAAAATCCAATGAAAAGCCGCACGAATGCAACGAACAATTTAGGATTTTATTCGTTAAACCTCCATATATGGTAGCAGCTAATGAACTTCTCCTATGAGGAAGTATATCAATAAATAAATGAGTAAATATTTCATAATGAAGAGTGGTATCAGGTGTCTGTAGCCTACTTACCAACAGTCCAGCTGGCCTGAAAACCTCTTCTTACCCCGGCATTATCAGAATTAAAATGGACTTTTAAATAATTATTGGGACTGGTGAATATTTTAGGGACATTAACAAAGATTCCTGAGAGTCTGTTGATGATTTGTGATTTGATGAGTGTTTTTCCTCCACCATAGATTGTCACTTCGTCTTTACCAGCCTCGGTTTCAAACGCAGTGATCTGAAACAGAAAGAAATGAAATTTTTGGTACTTTGAGTACAAATAAAGAAACGTACTAACGATCTGAATCACAAAACGAAACTAGAAATCCAAAAGGACATTTTGACGAAACATAGGTAACAGCTAATGAATTTTTCACATGAGGAATTATATCAATCATACTTGAGTAGGCCTAAGTATATCATAATGAAAAGGGGTATCAGATGTCTAGAAGAGTAAGCATACCCTGTTTGGTGCCACACCCGTCCTAGCTGTTAAACATACGAAACAAACTACAAAACAAGTCTTACCTCCAGAAAGCTTTGTAATATTAGTGTGCTACTTTATTTCAATCCAAAACTTACCTCTAGTCTGACATTGGTACCGATAGGTGACTCAATAGTCCACAGACAGGTGGCATTGTTAGGGTAACTTCCGGTAGAGTAACCAGGGGAACCAATTTGACCACTAGTTCCTGTTTGATATTCAGAACAGATCGATTCTAGAAAATAGAGAGAAAGAGAAACTTATCACCTGACAACATTGAAATATATACAGAAAATTAAGGATAAATGTTAAGGTAAGGATATAATTGAAAGAATTATATGATTTTCGTGCATAAGTAGTACTTCCGAAGGCTATTTGCATATACTCAAAGCCCAATCGACCCTAATAAATGCTGAACATTCCCCTTTAAACAACTTGGATGGTTGTTTCAGTTTGTGATCTCCGATTACGAGTTTTACGTCTACAGTATCCCGTTTTAAATGAAGTACAAGGTACTTCTAAAGATAAATTTCAACTTGTGAAACCATCCTTTAATTTAAAATCATTTGGTGCTAGAACATTCGCATATGCTGCTGCGCACTTATGGAATTCCCTCAACATGTCGATTAAGTCATCTTCAGATATACACGACTTTAAATCCAAATTGAAAACACATTTGTTGACTTGTTTTGTCGTTACGATTAGACTTACTGTGTATACAGCTTGTGAAGGACTGTGTCAGCGCTTTGAGCACTCTCCATGTAGAGTGGATTTCAGCGCTTTATAAATACAAGTATTATTATTATTATTATTACTTTGCTGGCTGTTTATAAAAACTTACTATCTGTGCAGTCTAATTCATCTGACATATCCCCACAGTCATTCTGTCTATCACAAACCCATCTGGTGTTGATACAATTCCCATTACTACAGTGGTAGCTTCCTGTAATTAGATAGACACATTTATAAAACATCGGTTAACTCCCCTTTCATCGACTGAAAACAGTAACCCAGTAACCAGTTATCGTAAAATCCATTGAAAATATCATAATCCAAATCGAAGAAATTGAGCATAGGTAGTAATGACATCATAACACAATTTCGTTGATCAAAATCTCAGCCAAAGCACTTCAAAAAAATAAGCCGTGTTCTCCATACGAAAAGCATTGGTAATTCAAATGCTTATCGGGTTCCCAAAGGAAGATAATCTTCATTTCAAGTATTTTCTTAATAAATTACTTAATAATTGTTATAGCTATGTGGACCCTCCAAAAGGGAAACTAATTAAAAATCCATTTGCAGGGTTTTCAAATGCCCGAAAAAGATTTTTCTCAAATACGAGTATGTCCGATATGTCCGAAATATTTTGGAAGAACTAAAAATTAAGTAAGATTTACCTGAGGGACAAGCTGGAAGTTGACAAACAAAAGGTTGTTTCGTATCACAGTTTATATAACTCCACCTATAATCGTTATCAACAGTACTGTATGACACACACTGTCCCTTGGTTGAATCGGGTTGTTGATCAGACCAGAACCCCTCGTTTTCACTGGAAGGTGACCCATCACTCCATTGGACAGAGTTGTTAGAATACGGTTTGTTTAACCCTAGAGAAGAACATAACTTAGTTTAAAACGGGTGTTCTATAGGTATTTATTTGGCAAGAGCATACTTAATGTTCTATGTAAACGTTTATGATATAATCTCCGTCATCAGGCAAAAAACTTTTGAAATTATGTATTTTGATCATATTCGAAAGCAGAAATCATACACAAAGTTCATCCACTGTTTTGTTCACCCTTTTACATCTGTTATTGAGACAATTTTCCCCATTGCTGCTCCATTTATTACTTCCCTGTCAGTGATGTAGGTCGGAGGAGCTGACATGGAAAAGCGTCTTGTCGTTCGGATGGGACAATAAACCGAGGTCCCGTGTGCAATTGACTGTGGACGTTAAAGATCCCTCCTCGACAGTTGGAAAATCGAAAAGACTAATGCTGCTGTCCTGGCAAAATTTCCCTCATTATACACTGCATGGCGTTTGCCAGTCCTCAATTAGCCCATACAGGTGAAAAAAAAGTAGGACGTAAAACTCCATTCATTTCATTTTTCCATTTAATGTTCACTACGACCTGACAATGGCCTATAAATAAGTAAATTGTTTCCAACATTTTGAAAAAATAGATCGATATAAAATCTTACCTATCCAAAAGTGTAAAAAGGATTGACTATTAGCGAAATTTCCTAACTCCACATTGGATTTAAAATCTCTAACTTCGGCAAGATGAGCTCCATCCCTAAAAATTATAAACATAACATAGAAATACATGTATAACTAAGCTACAAATATTATTATAAATTGCCTATTCTTTTCAAAATACCACTTCTGAATTCGTTGACCATCTAAAGTTTTTTTTGTTCAGGTTCTGAGATGACCGGAGGATGTCATTTAACGCCATGAAAGATTCCACCATCAATACATAGTTACTGGAAAGTTACTAGTGCTTACTATTAGGTCCGAGCTTTAAATAATAATATATAATAATCAAGCATGCCACAACACTTTTCAATACGTCTTTTTCCTACTTTCAGTGATCTAATTCAGTTAAAATCAAGAAATGTTCGTTAGAAATTTATACATTATGAAATTTAAAATGAAAAAAATGAAAGAGATAGAGTGAGAGAGGGAAATATAAGAGAACTTACTGCTGACAAACTTTTAAAGCTGCATTCCAGGAAAGTTTAATTGAAGGGGGACTGGGTTTGATACATTTAATATCGGATAATGTCCAACCTATAATAAAATTCAAATAAATATATAAAATGGAAGTTTGAACAAATATTTTACAATCGATGAGAGAGTTTGGTAATTGTCTGCTACATGATATAAAGAAGCAATTGGATTGAAAATGGTGATCTTGGTGTTTCATTTACTTTTTTTTTAGGAATTGTAGATTGTAACATTACAATGGAGTAATGCTAGGAAAGCACAGGCACAGGTGCTATTACACTAGTCATGATCTAACTAAAATTCTACTTCTGATTTAATATTTAGTGACAAATTCATACTGAAAGAGATTGTAAAGAAATTTTCTAAATGGTTTATGTGTATCGGGGACACTGAAAGCATCAATTTGCACCATTCCAATTTCAATCAGACGTCTGTAGTTCTTCCAACGGCTCAATTACATGATTTCAGGTTTGTGGATCAACGGCGGTCGGGGCCACTTGTTAAAAAAAGTGTGGGAGAGAGACAGGGGTGATGGGGGATATTAACAGTATGGATATAAAATGATAAAAAACAGTTCAATATTTACCTGTAGGACAGACTAGAGATGTAGAGAGAGGGGAGGGGGCGGTATTAACAATATAAAATGATATAAACAGTTCAATATTTACCTGTAGGACAGACTAGTGATACTTGACCCTGAAAAATACAGAGAAATATTCTATTGTTATATTCTATTGTTATATTCTAGCTGACTGTGAGAACAATAGTATAGGGGATGAGAACAATTATAGTATAGTGGGGGGTGAGATGATATTTGGGCTATTTTTTCTACATCTATGATAGGGTTAGTTACATATGTCCACAGGGAAGGGGCAAGGTAATGTAATGCATCTCTCATAGCATGGCTCTATAACCTGTGAGAACAGTAGTGGGGGTGAGATGATATTTGGTTATTTTTTAACCTTCAATGATGGTGTATAAGTTTCATGTGTATGGGATATTAAGAGGGAAGGGGGCAAGGTTCCCAAAAATTTGCTTATTTAACACTCTATTTTTCATGCCTATTCACCACCCCCCTCCCTCCTCAACCCGAAAAAATTCTCACAATGACATTTAGTGTACAGTTTATTCAGTGGCAATATTCAGGCTCTCCTCTATAGTTGAACGAGACTAGTTTGTGATAAAATAAAAAAAAAAATAACTGGCCTAATTTTGAGAATAAAATTCCAACCCAAGGTTTCATTGAGCCATATTCAAATATTGCCTGTCCTTGGGGTGGTGTATGTGGGTGTTGGGCCCCAGCAGACTTTATACCGAACATAAAAGTCGAAAGCTGTGTTGTTGATCATAAAATATTTCGACAATTATAATTTTAGTCGTTCTATTCACATATTCTCCAACAACAAAAAATGTAGGAAACCTGAAGGAAAATTACGAAATATCAAGGACTTTTGTTGGAAGGGGGGGGGGGGTATCTTAATGCCTTGATCTTTGATGGGTGGCTCTATAACCTCCTATATAGAGCTATGATCTATTCTATATTAAAAGATTATTATCTAGTGATGTATCGTGGAGAGTAAATATATAAACTCACTGATTGATAAATATAGACAACTATTTTATATACTTCTTGATAATAATAGATATAGAGTCACACCTTATAGTCTCCTTTACTCTGTCTTAATTTGACTGGTAGGATCAATCAAGCTTCAAACTTCAAGCTTCGTATGTTAAATAATAAAAGGGTCAGAAAAAGAAAGATCAAATGAAGTTTTTATTCGACCTACGCCCTGTATCCGGGACACTGATAGCATCAATTTGTGCCATTCCATTTTTCATTCCGACGTTTTATGACGTCACTGCCAGTGATCTGCATAGATATCAATAGTAGTTTCCGGTAGATCACTGTCAGTAAGTGTTAGTTTTAGTGGAATTGCAAGAACCACAGACGTCGGAATGGAAATTGGAATGGGCAAATCGATGCTATCAGTGTCCCCGATACACATACAAAGTTTAGTAAATCACCTTACAATCCCTTTAATCACTTAAAGTTTTTTTTTTCATATGATCTATTATACGTACAACTGGGTTAAAACCCTTTCCGTTCCATGAAAATTCTGCTACTGGAAATCAACTTTAACATTGTCAAGATATCACGAACTCAGCATTATCCATGACTTGATCTTCACAGAACATGCTCTATGACCAAGAAGACTACTTGTTTTTGCCTACTTGATCATATAACAAACGAAGCTTTAATAGAATTTCAATTCTGAAATTTCCCTCATTGCACACTTCATGGCGTTGCGAGTCATCAACAACAAGTTCGGAAAAGTAGAACAAAAAACTCTTAGTCTTAGTCATATCATTGTTTATAATGATGGTCACTTTAGGTCTGATGTAGACAGACTAACACATCCATCACCTTGTAAAAGTTTTTAATGATTGACAGAGAATAGATCGTAGTCTATTAAACCATGACCCTTTATTAATAAATACATGGGAGGGTGAGAAATTGATGTATACATAGATATACTACTATACTATTTTATCATATCAAATCAAGCATTGAGAGACTAATCAACCGTCATTACTAACAAGTCCTATACATCTACAAAAACAACTAGAGTCCACTATCCAATACTGGGACCAGTTGCAACAATTCCAAATTTGACCTGATTTTAGCGTTCAGAGGGGGCAATAATTTCGGCAACCATACCCTGCCCAATCGGTTTCGGATCTTTGAAATCTAGTAGGGCCTTTAAAGGGATATGTTCACTAACTGTTCGACCAAACAAAATTTAGTCTCAGAATCTGGAATTTTTTACTATTGTTCACAACTCTCCTACAAAATTTAAGCCTTCAAACACATGTGTACCCATAATTATTAGCGTTTGAAAGTCAAAAATACGACTCGTCGTTTAGTAAGACTATGCGTTGTATAGAAAACACATACACAGAAAATGAAAGATTTATGTTAAAGTAGGGATATAGTTAAAGGAATTATATGATTTTCGTACAGTTCTAGTACTTCTGGAGGCTATTTAGAAATATTCAAATACTAAATAGACCAACAGATATACTGAACATTCCCCTTTAAGTAGTAGCCTAAGTGTTACACCCTTCACGAGACCCTCTGAGATTGCTGGGTGATTACTGATATGAAACCATTACGTCATTAAACTCTTATTCATAGAGTTCATTCAAGCATCAAGCATCCAGGGAAAATAAGTTAATTGATGTATATCAACTAAAAAACAACATTTATTTTCGTCAGGACATTACAAAAATCATGATTATTATGCACACCCTTTAATGCATAACCCAGGGGCGTGGTCATGATGGGATCATGACGTAGAGGGGTAGGGTGGATCCAGCTCCGTAGCTCGGCACAACCATCGTCATTGTTCGAGACTATATAATGACTCGGCCATGATAGGTGGCCATCTTGCCCGGTATTTCGGCAGGAAAAGACAATTCCTGTTTGAAGGCTGATTTTGATTGGCTGTTTTTACCACGAAAGATGATGATACATTCTGAAGAATAATTGTGATTGGTTGAACTATAATATATTCAACATGGAAACTACCGTACAGTATACTACGAGGTTATCTAGCATGTCTAGTTACCAAGTTGATACGAGTGGGAACATCCCCCACCTGAACAATCGGGTCAGGGTGTGTCATTGAATGTTTGGAACATCGAAGCTTCATTGCTAATATATCTTGGCTCATACCTCGTTGAGCACTCTATCTGGAGTGTACCATTGTCGTAGCGTTATGCGTAGCCCACCAGCTTGCTAGTTTGAGCACTCTGGCATGGTACGATGGTATCACATAATATGTGGGATCATCTGAGGTGGCTATATAGCCAACCTCAACTCCAGTATCAGCACTGCACTGATGAGGCCCAGAAGGCCGAAACAGTACTGTGTGCAGTTATCAAACAAATTATTATTGAAACATTTTCATTGTTTTCAGGTCAGCTTAATAAAATCAATTTTACTTCAATCCATAGTGACAACAATTCAATGCCATTAGTCTCGAGTGCTATACAATCATTTTTAACATATTAGAAATATACTTTACTTGTATCTGAATATAATCAATTGATAGAGTATAAATAAAAAACAAACACTGACGATATTCATTGATAAATTTTAACTGAATATTGTGAGACGAGAGACCTGGCTCTTTGTTTGATACAATCAGAGGTAGGGTGGTAAATGTATGTCGTTTAAAAGTACATGTATTAGGCCGTGGACACACATACATACGTCAGAATTGTGTACGTTAAACGAATGTAAAACTATGCAGGTTTTATTTGATTAAGTACGTATTCAACTGACGGAGAGAAAAAAAAACGGATATTTACGTACACTTACGTACGAATGTGTGACCACGGCCTTAGACAAAAATCTTGGAAATGTCTGAGCTGTAGACTGTCCATACGATCTCTCGATTCAAACAAGGTAAAGTTAACAGACGCGAACATAGTAGGAATCCATGTTGTAGGCGGGAATATAGCCGAACTACTTTTATCAAACCAGAACATCAACTAATTTAGTTTGTAGTATGAATTCAATGTCGGGTTAATATTTTCGTGTCTGTTATTTCATTGAATAAATCCCACTTAAAATCTGTTAAAAATTTCTTGTCAAACGATTCAATTCGGGAAGTTTAATAAATGCTCATGGGGTTTTATAGAAAATATTATGTTTTAAAAGACATGAAAAGCGATGTACAAATATTGACAGAGTTATGTCGATTATCTCCAACACGAACTGAAAATGAAATTTCGTATTTATCTAGTCTAAAGTAATTACATCGCTGTAAGAATTTCATAAAAATGAATTTCAAATGAAAGGGCGACGGGTGTTGACACTCGTGGTGGGACCCCCCCCCCCCCCCCCTTCTAAAGGTAGGAACAAATTCAGATTCCACGGCCAGTGTTTGCACTAGTCGATCCGGTATCAGATATCACCCCTTGTATCCTAATTTTATCATATAAAATTCTACTAAAAGAAAATACTAATACTATGGTTTTATTCAATACAACGTTTCTACAATTCACATTGATATCAGTTAGTATACTGATTATGGAAACTTCAGCCTAAAATGAAAGACTAGGGTGTGTAAGGTTTATTGTGTATGGTTCAAGCTCACCAGTGAAAGTACAACTCATTACAACTTCCTGCATCATAAATTATATTAAAGGAAACTGTAGATTGAAGATTGGGTTATCTGTTAGCATGTAATTGACTCTAGCTACCTATGTAAATGATATGTGTTTCGGACTATTTTTGCCTAACAGATTTATGTTTCTGTTGCAGTGAGGCACTATTCAAACAGGTTGTTTTGGGGCAACTGAGGGCATCAATCCATCTCCGACTTTAGAATATATTTTAGACTAGTTTTAAGCCTTACTAAAAGGAAGTTTGCTGAGAGAAAACAACCTATTGTACTGACGCTATTTAAATAGGAGTGGGGGTATGGGGTGTGTTGGGCAGGCCTCCTGCTAACCGATATCTGCGAAGACAGCTCATCTTGGGCTTCAGAGTATATTTCAGACTAGTTATGAGCTTTACAAGAAGGAAGTTTGGCGAGAGAAAACAACCTATTGTACTGACTGACGCTATTCAAACAGGAGAAGGGGGGGGGGGGGTGGGGGGGGGTGGGGTATGGGGTGTGTTGGGCAGGACTCCTGCTACCCGATATCTGCGAAGACAGCTCATCTTGGGCTTCAGATATCTTTCGGACTAGTTATGAGCCAACAAGAAGGAAGTTTGACGAGAGAAAACATCCTATTGTACTGACGCTATTTAAACAGGGAGTGTTATGGGTGTGTGTAGCATACTGTAATTTTATCATGAAATACACAATTTATTACATTACTCACTAATTACTGTGTTATATACTTCACGATAAATAATTTCATGTTTCATCAATTCGAGGGCGAGGCTATGTTCACAATGTCAAGCTATTACAAACTATGTCAAATATGCTGTATGCTTCCCAAATAGGGCAAACAATACAATAAATATCTATCTATCTATTTTGTAATTTTTACTTCTCAGGGGCGGATCCAAGGGGAGGGGAGCGTCTAGTCATTCGGATGGGACAATAAACCGAGGTCCCGTGTGCTATTGGCTGTGCACGTTAAAGATCACTCGACAGTTGGAAATCGAAAATACGAGCAGGCTAATGCCGCTGTCCTGGCAAAATTTCCCTCATTGAACACTGCATGGCGTTTACCCGTCCTCAATTAGCCAATATAGGTGCAGAAAAGTAGGACGTAAAACTCCATTCATTTCATTTTCCTTATGTATTTCGACAGACTAAAGAAATTCCTGAGTACATTTTGTTGTCCCACATTCTCAATAAGTTCTCTTTTTAACCATCGTATCCAGAATACGACACCTTTAGACAGCGTTTACCCGAGTCAGATGTAAACCCGAGGTTTTAATAACTGAAGAATTATATTCAGGAGTCACGAAAAGTAAATATAAATTGTTATATTCATGTATTTCCTTTGTTATATTATTATAGTTTATTGGCTTATATTAAATATAGGGAAATTAAATTTCTCTCGGGTTACAGGTCATCACGACTGTTTTTAATCAGATTGGAGGATATTTCTTACAACTAGTCTAGTATCAGTCTTAGATAATAATTGTAGACAGTGCATGGCGCATGCTAAGAATTAAAGCGAATGATAAATCTTATTCGTTCGTCAAAAATGAAAACTTTAATTCAGATGTCAATGGTTCAAATGAGCAAGCTACGATATCATTGGTATAATTGGGAAGAATGAAGGTCACCTATAGTCCTGATTTTGGGTTCAGAGACATCGTTTTATAAAAGAAAAACAGAATATGGAAATAGTCGTGAAGAGGCGGTTGTTGCGGACTAGGTTTACTCTTTTTGAAACACCTGATGGTACTGCTCGTTTAAGAGTCCACTAGTATACAACTATTGTTCCCAATGTTACCATTCTTTTGACGAGATTTTTGAATAACCGAATTGTCATACTTTGTACAGATTTTAATTTTTATAAAACGGATTATTCACATGACTTTACTTGATAAGATTAAATATTCAGATTTGATTTGCTATTAAAATTTAAATCTCCTAAACTCGGTAATTAACCAATCACAATAGCATTAGAATACCACGTGATTAGCCACCGTGACGGTTTCATTAGCCAATTAAAGTAGCGGTCAGCCATTGTTCAATATGTCAAGTACGGGACTTTAAACTTCTCTCACCCATAAATATAATCACAACAAGAATTTTGTTTTCTTTCCGGATAATAACCTCAAGGTCACAATTAGGGTGGTGACTGTAAAATAATCAATGTTTTTTTAATGTTGTTCCGATCACTGATTTGATCTCTAGATCTTCAACCCCAAGGTTGAAAACCAAGGCCTACGTGTTTCTGTATGCAGATCGGGGTGCCGTCATGAAAAATAAACGTCTAGTCGTTAGGGGAGGATAAACAGAGGCCCACGGTGTTGTATCTATACGTAACAGATTCCCCGACAGTTGAAAACAAAATGTCAGTGTGACGAGGATGTCCTGACAAAATTTCTCACATTGCAAACTACATTACTTTGATGGTATTTATCAGCCCATTTTTAGGATGTTGTTGAAAAAAAGGGGGGGGGGGGAGGGCGGTGCACGAGTAAGGTACCCTAACGTGGCTTCAACATTTCAATTACTGATAGGGTGTCACCTCCCATCCCATGTTTATAACCTATGTTTATATCTATTGTTCTGTTTTATATAACATTATGGGATAGGAATCCGTTATTAACAGATCAGTTGTAATCTTGATATATTGTATTTCACAGTTCAAGTAAATTTAGTATCTTATGTTTTATCATGTTCAATAATTTGTATTTCTCAATGGTTGATTGGGTTACTGAAAAAAAATCATTTGATTTGGCCAACTATATATAGCAATATAACAAAACACAAGACAATATTATAGAATATAACACACTTCTTTAATACAGTTAGGCACACAACTGTAACTGTATTAAAGAAGTGTGTTATATTCCATAATATTGTCTTGTGTTTTGTTATATGTGCTCCTCGCTTCTATATGTCGTTCAAATCATATATATATAGCAATGATACTTCCGGATTATCGCACCCATTTACAGCCGGATCCGGACAGTGGGGCACATGTCTGCTAACCTGCCCGAGGAGTTATCCGAGAGTTCAGATAATACATGTACCTTATTTTCAACCCAATGTCCGTTGTCAGTGATGCAGGTCTTGATATACTTTTATCTTGTCACGCGGAAATTAATTCAGAATTGACAAACAAGACCGATACAAGGTGTTGAGAAAAGGTTAGTATGCTCTGTATCCCTCGTAATACGTGTCATAAAAGCCATTTTTATCAACTGTGACAAATTTTTAAAGTCAAATGATAACGGGGTGTCATATTATTATACATTAACGTTTTTATGGCTTTTTGTATTGAATTGAACAGCGTGTATAGCGTAAAATCGGTGGGATGGCGTGGAAAATGTATTGCATAATCATGCAATCATTGCTACCGTGGGAATACCGAGAACGACATAGACCCTCGGTTCCCAACCAGGGATACTAATACCCCTTAGGGGTACCAGCAAACCCCTCAGATGAAATGAGATTTACGTCCTGCTTTTCTGCACCTATATGGGCTAATTTAGGACGGGCAAACGTCATGCAGTGTGCAGTGAGGGAAAGTTTGCTAGGACAGCGGCATTAGCCTGCTCTTCTTTTCGATTTCCAAGGGATCTTTAACGTTCCCAATCTGTAGCACACGGGGTTTCGGTTTATTGTCCCATCCGAACGACTAGACGCTTTTTCCATGTTAGCCTCTCCGACCTGCATCACTGAAAAATCCGATGGTATCATCTCAACCCATGCCGGTATTGAACCCTGGATCTTCAGGTTAGCGAACAAGCGTCTAACTCACTCCGTCTCTGGAAGAGACAGGTGGTAAAAAAACATATTTCAAAATCAAACTCTCAACCTCACTACCAACACCTTCAAAACTCTGTATTTTGGCTGATAAAATGAAACAGGGTTTTACATTCTTCTGTTTTGGTCATGTTCATTCTATTTCAGACAGTATACAGGGAAAATATTGGCCATGGTCCGATAGATCACACTTCGTGATAAGGAAAACATATACATATCATCTATACAGTTTGACAACAATAGATACCTGCAGTTCGCTTTTTATACCCTAAATTAACTATTATAGTCATTTAAAAAAAAAGAAACGTGATACTGTACATTGTTGGTGAATATTTGGACGGATAGTGATATACATAGAGTAACATAATTTAAATTAAATATAGTTTTATGTCCTACTTTTCTGCATCCGTTTGGGTAAATGAGGTCATGCAAGCGGGGGGGGGGGGGGGGGCAAAACCAATTTGCCCGACAACTAATGCTAATTTGCCCGACAACGAAATATATTTGCCCGACAAGTCGACCCCCACCCAACCCCTAATTCCAAAAACTTCTCGCCATTTGCCTGATCACATCATTTCCTAACGATTTTATTTTTTTAAATTTCCTTCATAAAAATCATTGGGGGGGGGGGGGGGTACAATTGCCCCCCCTGCACCCCAGCTCGTACGCCTATGCATGCAACACCTTGTAGTATGCCAACAATTTTTGTCTTTTTTTTTCACATCGATTTTTGTCGATTGACCGTTAACCATTACAAAGATGTCAGAATTCTGTTTTTTAATTGAACACTTGTCCTGAATTGAAGTACGCGGAGTTTTAAATCAAACAAATCTGTTTCGATGGATAGGCATGCTGGTATATGCAATAATATCACTACAAATCAACAAATCAGTCCGAAATGGTCTCAGTGAAAGCTACCCTATCGCTCTGTAACATTTACCGAGATAGATTATGGTTTACGGAAACTGCCGAGGATTGCCGATTGAACATTTCCTTGAATGGTTTTAGTACGATTCATTTGTTCCAGTGCAGTGCACTATTCAAGTTATTTAACCAGCTAGAAAAATATCCTACAAAGAATTCATTGTGATTTTTAATTCACCCAGCCAGTCGGGGGTCAAATCTCAAATTCTTATAAAGGTTTAGTATAAATAACTCTATTGAAAACAGAATGAAGAATGCTAAGGTAATGACTCTATTAGCATATATATAACATAACATAACATAAAACAGGTAATCCTCGACAGTTGGAAATCGAAAATAAGAGTAGGCTAATGCCGCTGTCCTGGCAAAATTTCCCTTATTGCACACTGTATGGCGTTTGCTCGTCCTCAATTAGCCCATATAGGTGCAGTGCAGAAAAGTAGGACGTAAAACTCCATTCATTTCATTAACATAACATAAAATAGGTAATCTTCTTGAGTATTCAATTATTATGTGTTATGGTTTGTAGTACGGAAGGGGCTGTTGAGGAAGGGTTGAAAAACTACATCAGAGAACGGCAACGCCATCTTGAAAAATTTAGTTGGTATTTTTCAAACCATGGATTGCTAGCGTACATAATGGCAATGTGCACCATAATGTACATTGTGCTCCAAACACAATTACCGGTAATGTGCATACGATGATGCAATAAGACCATTATGTAGTAAAACACGTACTTGTGACGCGATATCTTACTATGTTTTCGTTCAAAACCCTCCCATTTCGTGTGTTACATTAGGCGGCATTATCGAGTGTGGTGTCAGGCAGGGTATACTTACTCTTCTATATTCCACTTTCACTGTGAAAACTTCCTCATTAATTGATTGTTATCCCTCATATAAAACTTTCATAAGCTGTTACCAATGTATTACCAAATTGCTTAGTTATAATTCGAATTTCGTTTTTGGGTTTCGAATCTTAAGAATTTGTTTTCTTTTATATATTAACACATAACTTGAGTTTATTTATGTTAATAACAATATGTTTGACCTATCTATCGAATTCCAATATAGTTTAATAAATATTTTACAAACCGCCCTGGGGATAGATCTTGTCTCATTGTAACTAAATGATAATACATTGTTTTTATAACACCTAACACTATATCTGATCTTTAAACCGATTGATTATAACGCCCCTAGACAGTTGGAAATCGAAAATAAGAGCTGGCTAATGCCGCTGTCCTGGCAAGATTTCCCTCATTGCACATTGCATGGCGTTTACCCGTCCTCAATTAACCCACGTAGGTGCAGAAAAGTAGGACGTAAAACTCCATTCATGACATTCTTCTGTGCATCATTAATGACTGGGAATTTGAATTAAAAAGCGATTGATATGTCATTTTCCGGTAATATTTTGAATAAAAGAAGAAGCAGGCATTTACAGTTTCGGTGTAGACCAGAGACAGTGGTTTCCAAAGTGGGGGCCATAAAACATGTGTCATGAGTTCATGGGGCCATGTTTTGTAATGACCAGGGGACCAAGGCTCTGGGAGTTTCCTGAATTTGAGCCACGAATTGAAAAAGGTTCGGAACTACTGTTACAGAGGGTTCAGAGGGTTTAAATGCAGGAATAAGAGATAAATTAAGCATTCAGCCACTAAATATTGGGAAGAAGAGTTTCGCACCTGTTCCTTACGATATGACTTTTGTTAGTTGCTGTAACGGGCTAATAATACTAAATACTCTCTGTTTATAACGGATAACTTAACAGGAACGGGTGGATTTCGGGACCCATAAGCCACCACCCCCCCTCCCCCTCCCTCCAAATGAGGATGGTCATTCAGGCAGAGAAGATATTTGGATTAGTAAGATATTGATAATAACGATCGCCTGTGATCTAATATTTATCTGTACAATAACCAGTTATATCATGTAATATATGATTTGATCTCAATGTATGTAAAATATCACAGGGTATACATCATTTTACATCATAATAATAATAATAATAATAATAACTTAGTTTACACCTGGTGATTTTAATACCTTATCGAAAATTACTTTCACAACACACCGACACTGCCACGGGGGTAGGACAAATTATGTTGAGGTAAAAGTGCTCATTATAACACCATTGATTGCATTGTGGGGAAGGGGGGGGGGGGGCATTTTTTAACAGTTCCAACAAGTTTACCACCACATCAGCTAATAGAAAGACTAATTAAAATGTAAGTAATTATCAGGATCAATTACCGAAAGACGAAAGACAACTAAAAACAATTATCCCCAAGTACTGATTCGCCAAGAACTGTTACCGGTTAGGCCCGTAGGAACAGAATTTCAAAATAAAACAAGAAGTTACTGGTATGTTGTTAGGGCCAGTAAAATAAAAATTGCTTTATTTATGCAGGAGCAACATTGAATTCAGTACCACCACCCTTCAGAATTTGCCCCCGCCCCCAATATGAAATTGCTTCCTACGGGCCTGCCGGTAGAAAGATTCCTTGTGAACCTAAGTAAAGAGGTTTTGCAATGGACCAGCAATGGAAAAGATCATAAAACTCAATTGTTATTTCTATATAAGCATTATAAATCCCAAATACAGAAGTATGTATTCGAAAACGGTCATCGCATGGTTCGTAATTTACAAGATTTTGAAGAAAGGTTGCCTCATAATAATAATGGTAGTAATTATTATTTCAAAGTTTACGTGATAGGGATATTTAACAGCGACCAGTAATGAAATATATCTCAAAATGTCAACAAGACGATCCTACAGTACGGTATGTCAGTCAAAATTTAAAAATTTCTTTTTTAGTATTTACAATAAAACTGGTCAGGCAAATCGAGTTCACATGCTATACAAATAGTCTTCTTATTATAGTATAAATAACGGTGAATTGGTGGGACCTTTATGTAACCTGGGAATCCTCTCACCCACAATCCCTTCCTCATTCTCCTAACTCTACAGATATCCTAATCTAAGGTTACAAAATACAAATATTACATATTATATGGATTGTAAAGTGATTTTGTAAACTTTGTATGTGTATTGAGGACACTGATAGCATCAATTTGCGTCATTCAAATTTCCATTCTGATGTCTGTGGTTTTTGCAATTCCACTGAAACTAATGCGTTTTATGACGTCACTACCAGTGATCAACTTGAAGCTAGTATTGATATTCTATCACTGGCTTGATACACATACAAAGTTTAGAAAATCACTTTATAATCTCTTTAAAATACGTGTAGTAGAACTTAGTTTGGTGACCATGTACGTGTTAAAGAATTTGGCAGTCCCCTTATCTTATTATCATCAAGGAAAACTACCTTAGAATGATCGAAAAAAGCTAAATTCTCGAACTTAGTTTATATTCATTGGACAACTTGTCTGATGTCATATTATACAACAGATTACCTGTAAATCGGACAATTCCAGAAAACTACCTTGTAAATTATAATTGATAAAAGATATACAATAATAACCTGACACTCCCCTTAAGAGACTTAATAGAAAATTGTCAGAGATCTGAAGACTTCATATTTGTGAGAAATATTAAACATGCTTTAGTATAATGTTTATAAGACATATAGAAATAGGAAGATTACATTAAAACACTAAGATATATGGATAATAAATGCAGAAGTATATAGTATATCCATATATCTTAATGTTTTAATGCTTTAGTATATTCCACAGAAAACCTTCTGTATCAATATCGGCCCATTCGTTCAACCAAAACGAAAACACAACTTAAATTTACATAATGTGAAAAATGATAAAAGATATTAAAATTAAATTTCCTTACCAACGTTTGGGCTTGTAATTTGACAACGTTCAACACCAACACAAAATATATAAATAAAGTTCCCATTTTTATCATAACATTATCCACGAATAAATTGAATTTTTACACAATTATTCCACAAATTCACAACCTTTTGAGGGTTTCTGGTAAACTGTATCCCTTTTCTAGAAGTTCACAATATTTTCAGATAAGTATCCCTCTTAGTACTTTCAGTTTACAATATTTTGAAGGTCCGTGGTCCGTAGAAACCGTGCCCCTGTCCTTGACACTACACTATTATAAGGGTGTGTGGTAAACTGTCCCCTGCCCTGTTCACAATATTTTGAAGTTGTGTGCCCCCGTTCGTCACTCCACACTGGTGTATATAAGCCTAGCTGACGTTCTGGTGTGTAATGAAGAGGGAGTTTAGTTCGTTCTAGTCCAGTGAACCTGGGTGTTGGCTGGCCTCCACTGTATTTAAAAACCAGCTCTCGCTAACTCCATTGAGTAAAAGATGTCCACGCCTTGTGGTACAAAATATATATAGAAATATTTGAGCCTTGCCCTTTTTTCCATTCTTCTCGTCTTTCACAACATAGGACGTATATTATCTATTGCACGTTTTGTCTTCAATATTTCGAGGTCTATTTTAGAAATACCGGTGTCTTTTCAAACCTGTTTTGTATAATGTGTATTATTATTATGTATGTTATATAAATTGGGCTGTTTCCCTTTGAATCGTTGTTAAATAGTGCATAGTTAATAGAAGTAGATTTACATTAACAGCTTTGTGGACTCTCTAACTAAAAGATAAAAAAAGCCCTGTGGACTCTCTGTTAGGTAGCTGTGTGGACTCTCTGAAAGATAGTTTTGTGGACTCTCTGAAGGATAGCTGTGTGGACTCTCTGAAAGATAGCTGTGTGGACTCTCTGAAAGAAAGCTATGTGGACTCTCTGTTAGGTAGCTATGTGTACTCTCTGAAAGGTAGCTTTTTGCACTCTCTGAAAGGTAGCTTTTTGCACTCTCTGAAATGTAGCTTTATGCACTCTCTGAAAGGTAGCTTTGTGGAGTGGACTCTCTGAAAGATAGCTATGTGGACTCTCTGAAGGATAGCTGTGTGGACTCTCTGAAAGATAGCTATGTGGACTCGCTGAAAGATAGCTTTGTGCTCTGAAAGATAGCTATGTGGACTCCCTGAAAGAGAGCTTTGTGGACTCTCTGAAAAGATAGCTGTATGGACTCTCTGAAAGATAGCTATGTGGACTCGCTGAAAGAGAGCTTTGTGGACTCTCTGAAAAGATAGCTGTATGGACTCTCTGAAAGATAGCTTTGTATGGAAGTTTTGATAACTCTATTAAATGAAAAGTAGACTTGTTAGACGTTGTTCCGTAATCTGAGAAACGCCTCTAAATGATTTTTCGTGACAGCGATTTACACATGGATGAAAATATATCATGTGGGTTTTGTTGTTCCTGTTCTGATACTCCCTGAAACGGATGTCTGCAGCGTAGACAAACCTAAATATACTGAAGCGATAGACATAGCCATGTTGACCCTGAAAAAATGTTGAATTGATCAAGTGCCATGATACTCTGGAAGAGTAAACATCCCTTGCTTCACTTTAACATAACAGTGGAACGTATCGTCATAACAGTTGCCTTTCCTGTAAGATTTGGGACTTGTGACGTCACGAATCTCAGACAAAACGCTCCACTTAAGATACAAAATGTTTTTAAAGACATAAATTGAGCTTGTTGTATCTCTTGATATCAATATATATTGTAGCGACATGTATCCCCCGCATAGCAGACCATGCTTACTCTTTTCGAAACACCTGATGGTACTTCTCTTTTACAACAATTGCACTCGACTTTGCCCTTTGGATTTGAATTTGATTAACGGAATTGTTTTGTTTGTAGGCTACAGATTATCATGTGTATTGATAAAGTAATATTATAATCAGTTCGTGGATTAAGACAAGTCATTTTAATGACAATAATTTCTATATTTAAACCGATTTACTCTCATTAGCCACCATTGTTTAATTACTTCTCTCTTGTCGAGTTTAAACTTGTTGATAACAATTAAACGGTTACTGTTTATTTCATCAGAAGTTGCCACGTCCGTCAGTTTTCATTTGCACAAACTCAATTTCATGATTTTGACCTTGATAGTAGTGGTGGGTGTCGCGCGCGAAGCAGATCATGCTTACTCTTTTCGAAACACCTGATGGTACTTCTCGTATGAGAAGTCCACTTCTATATAATTATTGCACCCGATTTTTTTCATGCTCTAGACGAGATTTCAATTTCATTCCACCCATTTCAGTAATACATCTTCACCAAGGCGACCTTATCTAGAAGAGTAAGAATAACCTGCCTTGTGCCAATATACTCCTTTTGTGTTCTTGTGTTAACAATGGTATTAGGCCACATAATTGTGTTTCACAGCATATCACATTTAGACAAACTATAAACATTTTGTCACTGACCTAGCACAAGAGAAATATGGTCACATGTAGATAAATTACAACTTACTTAAACCAACTTAAAATTCAACTGTTCCATCCATGATACTTTTATCATATCCACACCAAACTACACATTTTCTCTAGAAGTTACCGCTACATTTTTCAAACCACAGACTGAGCACCATGGTGATCGGCGGTGGATTGAGGCACGTTCCCTCTTCCGAAGCTAACAGAGGGTCGCTCGGCCCTCAAAGCCAATCCTTCTCCCGAAGTTACGGATCCATTTTGCCAATTTTCCTATTTGAGAGCTAGCATAGAATCCTTCTCTTGGAATTGCAGGTAAATTTACTCGATCTGTGTCGAAAGTATGAACAAGTCCACCTAAATACATAACATCGAAGACATCCTCTCTTCCAAAGTCAGAAATCCTTCCCCAAGAGTTACAGAATGAGTGACGCCATCTTTACGTTATGTCTGAGTTGAGTTACCATTCTAACAATCAGATAAAGCTCACGGTTCTAAATACTATACGAGAACCTGAAAACTCTTGCATGAAGTAGAGTATAAGAGGTAGTTAGTTATTGAGAATAATCGATATGTAAAATCAATCATTGTCAATCAATTACAATCAATCATTATAGAATTATATTATTAAACTATGCAAGAACTGTAGATAACCCACTTGACATGACAAATTAGTTCAGTACCCTTTGGTATATCTAAGGCATCATAGTATACATATCTAAAATGTTAAGAGCAACATAAGTGCAACCGCAGTCACTAATCGTTCAATGTATACACAACGTTCTTTTGTTGTTTTCTCAAAATGAATATTTTGTGGGTTGTCTTCTTCTTGTATTGTGCCATATAATTATATACTTTTCTTTCACGTATCTCACTCACTTCAATTATACTGAAAATATTAGCTATGTGAACTCTTTGAAAAATATACTGTATAGTTGTATAGTAGTAGTGGTCGACTCCAAACAGAAGTACCATCAGGCGTTTCGAAAAGAGAAATCATGAACTGCTTCCGGGGGAACACTCACCACTACTTCATAGGTCAACAATATGGGATACAACCAGATGATGAACCGACCTGTTTATTGGGATGTTAAACCTCGTTTGATAAAAATACTTTTGTTAAACATCTCCTTGTCAAATGGAGTTTATTGTGGGCTAATTTTACTTACAGAATCAGGGTTATTTCCCTTTATGTGACAGCAAGAGAGCGTTTATTTGAAGACTTAAATTTCGACAGTGGGTTGTAGACAATATTACTGGGGCCTTATTCTCGAAAACTTAATTTAGATAAAATCAAGATTTTCAGGAATACTGCAATTTGATTGGATCATACAACATAATTTAAAATCGATTTTAGTGATTGACCAATCAGATAACTAGAACACTAAAATCATCTTAAGTTAAGTTTTCGAGAATAAGGCCCCTGATTTGTTTAGCTTAAAGTGTCTGAGACAAAAGAACATTACTTGTGTTTATAGTTATTTTATGTGTAGTGGCATTTCAGTAATGTTACATATGGATACCTGGTGCTGGTAGCCCCCCCTGACAATTATTTAGCCCCAACTCGGCCCCTCAACCTAAAGATTCCTAGAAACGCCACTGTTTATTTGTTGTATTTTTAATTAATGTTTATAGCCAACATGTTGAGTAAAACGCCACGGTCCTGTAGCCACAGCTGTTACAAAAATATCATTTAACCAAGATTTAAGGCCATTTAACCATCAAATATTTTAACCATATATATTTATATTGATTACTATAATAAAATTCTGTAAAAGCAAAACAATTCCGCCAATCGAAATCGCTTCCAAAAACATGGCAAAATCGAGAGTAATAGTTGTATCAACACATCTTTGATTTAAACAATATTTTATTTCTATATTACATAATGTTTTACAGAAAATAACTAAGGTTTCGGAAACAAGCAAAATCTTATGTTAATCTGGTACCTGATATATCCAACATATCCTTGTCAGACCCTAAAAATATGAGAGACATGGAATAAAAATTTCACAAGCAACTCTGTATGAGAGTTCTATTGAGGTTCTATAGCACAGTCGTTAGCGCATCGTTCTTAACAAACATGACGTCATTTGCTTGGATACGAGAAAATGAAGGTTGTTATGTTTGAGAGTTTGGTTCTCGAGTTTGGTTCTCGATCAGGGTGTGGAAGTCCGATGACCTTGAATAAGTCATCTTCACTCATAATTCCAGTCCTTTTGAAGATCCCTCGGTCACAACAAGTTGCCCTTTCCATGGGTCCACATTATTTAGTTTATTTATCGTTATATTTGGGAAGGCACTGAGTTTTTCGTTGTTTGTTTTATAAATACAGTTCCACTGTTTATATACAATAAAACACAAGAATTGGAAGTGCTATCAGGTGTCTAGAAGAGTACGAATACACTGCGTTAATATGCAATGTGGCGGCAAGGAACGACAACTCTGTATGAGAGATTAACAACTAACTTGTGATCCTTTTGAAGATCCCCCGGTCACAACAAGTTGCCCTTTCCATGGGTCCACAATATCTAGTTTATTTATCGTTATCATTGGGAAGGCACCGTGTTCTTCGTTGTTTGTTTTTATAAATAAAGTTCAACTGTTTATATACAATAAAACACAATAATTGAAAGTGATATCAGGTGTCTAGAAGAGTAAGAATACCCTGCCTGGCGCCACAGTACACATTTACTGTGTTAATTATGTATAATTGCGTTTCTAAACACAATGACATTTCTTATTGTAAGGCAAACTAAACACACTTTGTCACCATCCTAGCAGAATTTCCCTCATTGCACACTAAATCACGTTGTTGTTCATAACCTCACAGAGGAGCAGCACACTCGGACGTAAAATACCAATTTGAGTTCTTTTAGGTCCGATGAAAGGAAAAATAACTTCTAATCTCTAGTTTAGTCTTTCTAAAAGTCCATTCTCCCACTATTTAACCTTCATTTTGAATATGAAACTTCGTGTGATTTCAACTTGGAAATAACACTCGAACGTTACTAGTGAACAACCATTTTGAATAACATTTCACATTTCAACTTAACATGTCGAATTAAAAAAAAAACACCTTTAAGTCATGTCTGAAACTAAGTTAAGAAGAGCTTTGTTAAAGTATATAACCTTATAAAATGCAATTACACTTATACATCCATTCGTGACAATTTAATGTCCATTTTGAAAAACTCGAAAACATGAAGTAAAATTCAATATCACTCGATTAGCTCGTCTTCTTCCACAAATATTTATCGTTATTCAATATCACAGCTAGTTCTTCGTTATATTTTTTATAAAAGGAGTCTAGAATTGTTTTGGTTTTGTCTAACATGGGTCCGGTTGATTTTTTCTTAGAAGATTGATCGAAGGCTCGTTTTCGACTGGCAATTTTCTCCATCTCTTCATCTGATGGTAATTCTGAAAGAAAAACATAGAAATACAATGAAACGGAATTTACAGTCAAAGAGGTGGCTTGTGGAAATTAATCAAAAGGCTGCTCAACAAATATAGAAGAAACTCCAAGAACAAAGGATCCAATCCCAAACAACAAAACGAAATCAAAAACGTCATTTTGACAATAAATTAGTAGCAGCTAATAAACTTTTCATATGAGTATATTCATGTATCTTTAGTTATCTTAGCAGTTTATACCCTCCAATAATCGAATGCCCAAAATATATCAAAAACATTTTCATACTAGTATATGAGGAAGAAAACAAAAGGTTTCCTACTACAAAGATTCATGCGTTTCATTTCTCAAAATTCCTCCCCTTCTAAAATATCCAAAAACTAAAAAAAAAAACAACACTTACTAAGATTTAGAAACTGGAAGGTATATAAAACATGTTGTTTAATATTTTTAGAATAATCTTCATTTCGTAAAATTAAAAACTGACTTCGATCAAAAACTTTCAACCACTCTTTTAAATAGACTACATACATCCCCACAAATATTCTTACCTAAAACCATAAAGAATGTTTATCATTTCAATTATACAAGAAATATGGTGTGTCACAATCTGCTAGCTATATAATGGGACAAATGGGATGCCTATCATATTAATCCCAGAAGGAATGCCAGAGTGACCATAGCTAATTGACAACTAAGAATTGTAGCTATGTGGTGTGATAGGTGTACCAGTTTCACAAACTTAAAAGGGATTTTAAAGAGGTTTTCTAAACTTTGTATGTCCATCGGGGACACAGATAGCATCAATTTACACCATTCCAATTTCCATTCCTGCGTCTGTGGTTCTTGCAATTTCAAAACTAACATATTTTATGACGTCAATGACAGTGATCTGCATAGATATCAATAGTAGCTTCCGGTAGAGCATTATAAGCTATGTGGACTCTCTGAAATGTGCGTCAAATGGCAAACACCCCTCCTCCCCCAACTCACATCATGTAAAAAAGAATGATTTTTCTATCATACTTACTGGAATGACTTTATGAAGCTGTTTATCATAAAGACAAGATTTCATTGATCGAGTTTTTTGACAATCTTCAAACATTCTAATAGATTCTACTACCCCGTGGTGAAAGTTCTCCGAGGAGATGTTATGTTGTCGACGGAATAAATCCAAAAAGATATAGTCCGAATACAATCTGAAATATAGCAGAAGAGAGGTTATAAATCAGGGCTTCTCAAATATCCGGCCCGCGCCGTCCTTAAAAATGGCCCGTCAAGAGTGACCCCTTCTATATAAAACGCTGTGCTCTCTATCATAGCTAAGCTTTATTTGGGCCTGATATTTTTTTCATAAAATGCATTTGGCCCTTTACAAAATTTAATTGAGAAGGCCTGTTATAACATAGACCCTGAAATTTTTTTTTAATATTTTAATATTATCAATGGTGTATTGTCCCTCTAGATATATTTATTGTGTTCCTGGACAGCCTGGTCTGATCATGGGTTTCCTTTAAGATCTAGGTTATATCCCTTTTTGGAGATCAACTGACCCCACGATGGGTTAAGTGCCCGAAACACGTAAATATTCAATAACATTATACTCACCGTTCCGTTGGATTTCTAAATATTAAAATAAACAATGTTTTGGGGGCTATATGGTTGATAACGTGAGGGGTAAGAAGCGCCTCGTCAGCTATCTTCCCTTGATTCTGGGGCATCCTGTCCCAGCCAGTAAAATCCCAGAATGTGGTCGGGCTGCCTTCTCCTGTAAAGATAAAACAGATCGATAGATTTAGGTTTTAGCCACCTCTGAAAGGAGAAATTGTGTCTTGGCAAATTTCTCGAGTTCACACTGCTTGGCGTTTGTCAATCGTCATTAGCTCAAAATAAAGCAGAAATCTCTTCAAATGTGTGAAATAGGCATACCAAAATTTACTATTCATCTAGTATTAAGAGATTGTAAAGAAGTTTCCTATATTTTCTATATATATACCAGGGACACCATAACATCAATTTGAACCATTCCAATTTTCATTCAGACGTCTATCAGTGTCCCAGATACATATTTACAATTCATCTTATTTTAACCATTGTCACATACAATCGATTTGAGAAACTGTTTAACTTTAACATCTGTTACACTATTCTAATACAGCAGTTGACTTGTTATTGAATACAAATATCATACGCTATGTGGACTCTCTGAAAGGGATGCTCAATTTTAGGTCTTAACAAGTCCTCCAGCATGACTTATTTGATGAAGAACATTAGCTTCGTCAACTTATTGATAAAACATTTTTTAGCTTTGTAAACTCCCTAAAAAGAATACCTGGCGTGATGCAAGTGACTAATGATATTAGACCCTGTTCTGAATAGCTATATCTTGACCTATATATGTATATTTTACAACTTAGGTTTCGTGATGATTCTTTTTCCCAGCTGGTCTTCGGCCAAACCTCTTGGCATTAACCGTTCACAGATTATCCAAACCACACCCATTTACAGCTGGGTGGACTGGAATTATGAGTAAAAATGACTTATTCAGAGTCAACAGACTTTCACACACTGATCAAGAACCGAACTCTCAAACACAACAACCACCATTTTCTTGTATCATGTTTGTAAAGAACGACACACTCAATAATCAAACACTCATACAGAGTTGTCTTCTACATGAATCTTGACTGCAAGGCAAGGGAAGATAACTCTGTATAAGAGATTGACTCAATAATACCTCATTGGCAAACCATAACCGACTGTGATATAGAACCCCATAAATACATGTCATACTCCCCTTCGAGTAACTCACGCCACACTACTCAGGACCGAGTTTCACTGCCATGTCATTCGACCCGACCAGATCTTACGAATTCTCAAATTACTAAACCAACAGCACAGTACATGTACCATCACATTGAACCAATCAACTACCAACTACCACTATTATACTACCAACAACTACCTAGTTTGCGATATCAGCTGCTGCTGGAAGCGAACGTTAACTTGTCATCTACCAACAACTACCTAGTTTGCGATATCAGCTACTGTTGGAAGCGAACGTTAACTTGTCATCAACCAACAACTACCTAGTTTGCTATATCAGCTGCTGCTGGAAGCGAACGTTAACTTGTCACCTACCAACCAACCATCGTATCCAATCAAATAGGCTGCTAGTGGGTTAGATTAAAGCTTACCTGTTATTAGAGGATGGTAGTTGTCTTCCATTCCAGAATTTTCAACTGTAGCCTCAATCTTTTCAGCAGCTCTATCAAATACTTTCAGATATTTCTCAAATGACCAGGGTTCTTTATCGTCAACCCAAATATCAAAACCTGAAATTACATAAAATTATAGGAAATATTAAATGGGAATGGTTTTATTTGGTTTAATACCGTCCTCTCGAAACTACAGGTGGTAAACTTTCTTTAAAATGTATGTTGACATCAATAAGCACCTCTATTTTGGGCTGGGAGCAGCGGTGGCTCAGTGAGTTAGACGCTTGCTCGCTAACCTGAAGATCCAGGGTTCAATCCCGGCATGGGTCGAGATGATACCTCCGGATGTTTCAACCCGGTTTCCCCCCTGTCAGTGATGCAGGTCGGAGGGACAATAAACCGAGGTCCCGTGTGCTATTGGCTGTGCACCTTAAAGATCCCTCGACAGTTTGAAATCGAAAATAAGGCTAATGCTGCTGTCCTGGCAAAATGTCCCTCATTGCACACTGCATGGCGTTTGCCCGTCCTCAATTAGCCCATATAGGTGCAGAAAAGTAGGACGTAAAACTCCTTTCATTTCATTTTCATTTCTCTATGTTGGGCCAAAAAGTAAATGAAGCTGGCCCGACTACTTTCGTATGTTTCATGCTGGGGCCTAAGACGTCAGATTAAAAACAGAATGGTGCCAATTAATGCTATTAGTGTCTCCGATGCACGTAAAACGTATAGAAAAAAATCTTAAAAATGATTTTGACTTACCAAATCTTCGCCACGACAGCCAATGAGTTTCTTTCCCTCCAATTCCATCATTGGGTAACAATTCTGGGTGATTCTTAATCCTGGCCCAGAGATCCGTGGTTCCACATTTATCTACCCCTAGCAGATGGAAATAAGGTAAACAGCGAACTTTCGTCGTTTGACCAGTCGCATCTTTCCAACATGGGTTCTTGTAGCCTTGGAGGTATTTTGGTTTCTCCTGAAAGTAATTTCTAGATTTAGTTAATTTTTTGCAGAGACGGCGGAGCGCTAAATTGTCGTCTGCTAGGACAGTAGAAAATCTCAGGAGTAAAGTGTCAAATTGTCGTCTGCTAGCAGGGGCCGCGGAGCGGGAGGGATGTGGGCCATGGCAGTTATTTTTTTTTTTCCTTTTTTATCAAAATAGTTTTGTCATTTTTGTAATTATTTATCATAATTTCCGAAATTGGCCGAAATTCGAGGAGTTTTTGTGGTGGGGGTGAGGGCAACTTTCAGAAACACTCTGCGGCCCCTGGCTAGGACAATGAAACAGCTCAGTAAAATATCACAGATGGTAGCGAATTGGATGGTCTTCTGTATGGCGATCTGGTACCGTGGGTTTATTCTTTCTCTTAGTCTAGACCAAGACCAGCGCTTTAAATAGACGTAAAGTGTTACAACTTTCTTTACTGACTGGCCTTGTAAATATGAATTGAGCTATGCAGTGTACAACGGAGTAAATTTACCAGAAAATAACAATAACTTACTATGTTTAACATGTCTGTATAACGGCTATAGTCTGTAAACAATAATCTGGAGTCTCTCTTGGTGTTATTAATGTGGTTTACGCTTCCTCCAGTATTACTGTCCCTTGGTTTTAAAGCAACAAGGTTCTCTATGTCCTTTCCCGGCATCACAGTACTCTTAGGTTGGTTGAGGGCTTCTATTCGTCGTTCTCGTTCCTCGCTTAACCTTCCAAAATCATCGTACACGTTCATTCGTTCGATTATCTCCCTTTCTGAAAGCACGTGTTTATCTTCTGACAGATGAGAAAGGAACACGATGAACACCAGACTCAGAGCTGCTAGAATCATCGGCAACCTTCTAAACCGAAATCTGAGCAATCTTAACATGTCGGTGCCGGTTGATGTTACAGATTGGCAAACTGAAAAATGAATAGAATTGTTGAAATAATAGAGCTCTCGTCACAATCATGGGTCTAGCGTTCTACCATTGACCCCAAGCCTGACAAATCCGGTCCTGTTTCCCTGAGGTGATATTTGGATGGAATGTCGGAACCGATAAATTTGTAAATGCTTCAGTTTTGTAGAAATTACAAAAGTTATATCAAAACTTTGCCTTGCATTTCCCGAAAAATTCTCGCTACGCAACAGACACATTTTTTTGTTCACTTCAGATAATCCGTACCGTACCGTTTACCTGAATTCATACCTTATCAATCCGTTTCTTCTATCTAATGTATTGATTATCCCACAACCGTACAAACCGAACGCTCATTAGTTCTGTAACTTACGTTGTCCAAAATTTTAAGATTATGGAGAGCTATTTCAATGAAACGTCAGTTCAGCGCTATAAAGCATGATTTTCCTTGAAATTCGTATTCCAAAACACAAGACAATATTATAGAATATAAGACAACTTTTATAATCCTTGTAAGACATTTAGAAGTATCACAGCACATTAAGAAATAAAAACTAATACAGATATGTATCTGTATGGTTAATAATCACTTGATAACGTTACCTGTATGTGTAATGAAACGTTGTGTTCAATAATAAATAGAAGTCTATATCCATAAAAACTGTTATTTCTTAACACACTTCTTCACTTAAAACAGGCACAGAACGTTTCAACACAATTACACGTGTCGTCATAGACATTTTAACACATCGCAACATTCCACAACAATAACATGTATATCAACAATGACTGTTAAACAGATTAATTCAAACAGCTGTTGCATTAGAAATCGAAGTTGTGATATTAAAAACCAAGATTCGACTATAGTTAAGTTACAAGGATAACAGGTTTTACTGTTCTATACAATTAAAACGAGTGGATTTATATCTCAGCTGCCTTGGAAATTAAATGAAAGGAGTTTTACATCCTGCTCTTCTGCACCTACATGGGCTAATTGAGGACGGGCAAACGCCATGCAGTGTGCAATGAGGAAAGGATAGCTATTACCGTGTATATGTAGGACTTTGATTTCGGCTGTGGTGCGAAATTTCGATGACTTTGCATATGTCATCTTTACTAATATTTCCAGTCAGCCTAGCTGTAAATGAGCAAGGATGATGTAGGAAAGATCGATGCCAAATGTTTTGGCAATGATTCTTTAGTTGTCTTCTTTTATCAAATTTTTAAGGATAGACTACTAGTACTTCTGGAGGCTATTTACACATATTCAAGGCCCAAATCTACACTTGGAAATGCTGAACATTCCACTTTAATAACTGCTGCTGTACCTATCAACTTCCACCCCACACGCCAATTCATCTTCAAAATTTTGTGACCTATGCTCGTTCCCTTTCCCTACACTGACGCTAATCTATGTTAAGAAATTTGAAAATGTAAAGGTACCTGATCTGTAGACCATCAAACTGTGTATATTGTGTCGTTTCATCGTTAAACTTCCTTATATATCTCTAAATACAAAAATACCACACGTTTACAAGTTGTATCCCAGGTATCACCAAACCTTCTCAGAATGTTATAACATTTACCGCAGTTTAAATACAATGAGATACAGTCTCTTCCCATACGAAACTACGCACGGTTCTTACGTCAAAATGTTAAACACGAACTTAGTGAACAACCATTTTGAAAAACATTTCGACTAAATAAGTCGAATTTTTGAAAGGCAATGATAATTCAACTTGCTTAAAAATTATTTTTGAAACCATTTTTATGTGATTAGAAGACGTAGCTTTCATACTATAACTTTTTTTTAGATATTCGACTTGTTTAGTCGAAATATTATTCAAAATGGCTGTTCACTGTGTTGGTGTGTATTATTTTGACGTAAGAACCATACGTAGTTTCGCATAATTTCTACCCACATTATTATATCAGATAAGAATCCAACAATAATAGTTGTGTACAGATCGGTGAAGGTATTCAAACTCTATTGTTATTTGTTTTATAATTGGCATTAAGTCATTAGATTTTTACATCGTCTCATATATACAATGGAACTTATTCACGCCTCGTTTTGTAACCGAGGCTCAGAACGCAATATACGTCATCCATTGATAAAATTCGACGTTAAATGAACGAATAGCATTTTTGAGTTTAACACATTAACTGCTAGCAAATGGACTTAAGCCTGCCTTTACTCAGAAACGTGTGAGAGTAGCCCTTATCTAAAACTATCGTCAAAGGTCGATTTTGGCCTTGCGTACGAGTAAATAGCTTTGAAAACTACTAGAAAATACACGGAAATCTCACAATCCAATCAGTTATACCTCAACCTTAACATTTATCTTTATCATTATCATAGCCGTAGGAGACAGGGGGCAGCCTTCCCCCCTCCCCCCCCCCACAAATATTATGTTTTCGGGCAAAAATTCCCCGAAATCGGGCAAAATATCATTAAAATTCGGGCAATAAGTCGGGTCTGCCCCCCTGTTTAGTCGTGGGTCCCTACGGCTATGATTTTCTGTATTATGTGTTTTCTATGTAAGGCATAGTCCAACTAAAATTCGAGTCGATTCATAAATTATTATAGTATACTACTCCTAGGTTTTATTATACATCGCGTTTTTACAACTTGTCACCATCACCAAAGTGTAATTTGTCGAAACGTTGTGCAGAATAAACAGTTAGAGTGTGTTTTTTTAACGCCATCCATACTCCGTAATATCGCTCTAAAAAATAAAAAATACACTTACCGTATGTTAAAGTGTAATGTCCTTTAAAATGAAGGTCCCAAGCCTTTCATAATTAATTGAAAAATAGATTTATATATTTTGAAGTAGACCCTATCTTGACCAGTCAAAAACAACAATGCATTTCATTGAATTCTTCCTTTATACCTGACCACAAACACAGCCCGAGGCTAGATATGTTTTATTAAGAGATCAGATCATAAAGAGATAGGGTCATGTAACAGTTGTATTATCATAAAATGATAGTCTCCGTTTTATATGTAGCCCACTTCCGATCCTTTTTTAATTGATAAGGGTTGAGAAAATTTAGTTTTTTTAGTTTTTGAGGAAACAGGACTGGAAGATTCTCACTGCTTCTGTGCTTATTTCTTAGTTTTAACATTCCATAGTACTACGATTTGAACGACATGTAGAAGCGAGGAGCACATATAACAAAACACAAGACAATATTATGGAATATAACACACTTCTTCAATACAGTTAGGCACATAACGTTATATGTGCCTAACTGTATTAAAGAAGTGTGTTATATTCCTTAATATTGTCTTGTGTTTTGTTATATAAACCATAGTACTGTTTTCGGAAAAACTATATGACAAGACGATTCTCTTGATTTCCTATTGTTTATTTTAATTAATATGCAGTGACATACCTCAACCACCAGCTTATGTACCTAATTATGCTAATCAAAGCCATAAAGTGTTCGATTCAAGGACAGCAGCAAATGCATACCTTTTCTTGATTCCAACTGTCGAGGGATCTTTTACACGTACAACCTGTAGCACACGGGTCCTCGGTTTATTGTTTCATCTGACCGACTTATTTTGCAAATGTTCTTAAAGCAAGGATTATTCCAGTGTAGATCCAAAAATCACTTAATAATATCATTAAAATCCATATTGTGACAATTAAAAAAACTTTTTTTCTGCTTAGGAAACCGTCTCCGACCACAACCCTCGCCCCCCCCCCCCCCCCCCACACACACACACCACCCCTCTCTCTTTCTCTCTCTCTTTCTCTCTTTTTAATTCCCCCTCCCTCAAGTATTCAATTTACGTGAGAAACAATTAGTATTTTACTCTATGCCCGGGGGTTAAACAGATAGTGCCTGGGGGTAGAGAACTGATAAAGAGTGTAAATTGATCTGATAGGGGATGTAAGATATTGTTTGCCGGACCCCAGGGCCCGTCTTTAACATAGATTTAATCACTTAATAAAAATAAAATATATATTACATGCATTTTATCTCATTATAGGGTTTTTAAGAAATTTTCTAAAATGTATAGAGGATACTGATATCATCGATTTACATCAAACATAATACGTTTCAACCAAGCTTCTGAATCAGTGTTGTCGTCACATGGAAAAAGCGTCTAGTCGTTGGGATGGGACAATAAACCGAGGTCCCGTGTGCTATTGGCTGTGCACGTTTAAGATCCCTCGACAGTTTGAAATCGAATATAAGAGCAGGCTAATGCCGCTACACTGGTAAAATTTCCCTCACTGCACACTGCATGGCGTTTGCTCGTCCTCAATAAGCCCATATAGGAGCAGAAAAGACGGACGTAAAACTCCATTCATTTCATTTTTTGCAAATAACGCAACCAACGCTCCTGCACCCAATTTCAAATTAATCACGACACGAGCGTTCTGTATCATATTTAGAATGTGGCGATCAATGTCAACATGACCGTTTCGGCTGAAAATGCACAGACCTGATTGCTTGGTAGAAACACTCAAACGCGGATTTGAACGCAGACGGGGACGCTTGGTGGAAACGTGCCCTTACATTTTTCATCAGAAGTCTGACTCTTGCAGTTTAACTTCAACCTTCACATAAACTTCTAATAATGTTATTTGCAACTTCAAGCAAGAATATGACGAATCACAAATAGCGAAGTATGGTTGTATCATAGAGGTATCGGGTTCGTTCGCCCTATACTCGTTCGCCCTGGGTCCGTTCGTCCTATTACTCGTTCGTCATGGGTCCATTCGCCCTATTACTCGTTCGCCCTGGGTCCGTTCGTCCTATTACTCGTTCGCCCTGAGTCCATTCGCCCTATTACTCGTTCGTCATGGGTCCATTCGCCCTATTACTCGTTCGCCCTGGGTCCGTTCGTCCTATTACTCGTTCGCCCTGGGTCCGTTCGTCCTATAACTCGTTCGTCCTGGGTCCGTTCGCCCTATTACTCGTTCGTCGTGGGTCTGTTCGCCTGGGTTCGTTCGCCAAAATTGATGCAATCAGTGTCCCTGATACACATAATAAATTAAGACCTCTTTACACACTCTCAGCAAAGAATGTCAAAATATGACAATATAGCAACTGAAGAAATTCTTCTCATAATTTGGTACCAAGCGAAATTCATTAAACGTTTATTTTATAAATAAGGTTTATTATAAAGTTTTATATAAAAAAAATAACAGTTATATAGGCTAGTAGTTGGAATGAAGTTAAAACTTAATAATAAAGTAATAATGTGTGATAATATTCTAAAAAGGTCGCTGTTAGAAAGTTATTGGTGTCCCAAAAAAGAAACGAAATACTTGAACAAATATAATCATGTTAATATAATTTTCAAAATTATCGCAATGGTTGTGCAGACCTATATAAGAGCTAAGTTTAAATGCCCAAATTTACGAATTTAAGTTAATAGCGCTCAAATGACCTCACTTCAAAAATCAATATCCGTTGTGCCATCAATAACCTTTAAAGGGATTCTAAACTTTATATGTGTTTTGGTGGTAATAGTAGCTTCTGGTAGATCACTGGTAGTGACGTCATAAAATGGAATGGAAATTGGAATGTCGCAAATTGATGCTATCCCCGAAACACATACAAAGTTAAGAAAATCTCTTTACAATCACTTTAACACAGAACATACTTTCTTGTGGAATTTCACTCCATTTCTGGCCGCGAACATGGTGCAGTTCTTATGGAGCTTATGGGAGAAGTACATAGGCGTACGGGCTAGGGGTGCAGGGGGGGGGGGGGGGGGTGGGCTAATTGCACCCCAGTGAAGGAAATTTAAAAAATAAAATCGTTCGGAAATGATGTGATCAGGTAGTTGGCGAGAAGTTTTTTTAATTAGGGGTTGGGGTGGGGTCGACTTGTCGGGCATATATGTTTCGTTGTCGGGCAAGTTAGCATTAGTTGTCGGGCAAATTGGTTTTTCACATGGAGTTTTTTTTATTTTTTGGGAGAGTATAAACACCAACAATTGGTTCAGTCGAAAATAAAACACTTTTAATCCATTTCCAAAGAAATTCGCTTTTTGAAGGGTTCACCATCCAGTGGACCAGATAATGTAATCCGTAATATTTTTCACAGCTCCGATATTTAAACCTTCAAATCCACGTGTATCTATAAATATCAGCTATTGAAAGTCGACAAAAGACTCGTCGTTCAGTAAGACCATAGAACTGTAAACTGTAGCAAGACTATGATTTACATAGAAACACATATACATAAATGAAAGATTTAAGTTTAGGTAGGAGTATATTTGAAGTGATGATGCTATTTTCATGCTAAGTATTCCAGTACTTCTGAAGGCTATTTACATGTTTTCAAGTCCCAGAACAACAATGATGAACGTTCCCCTTTAATCAATTTCCCGAGAGAAGAAGTTGTCATTTTAATCCATATTGATATATATTTATAATTTGTAGAAATGAAATAAATGGAGTTTTACGTCTTGCTTTTCTGCACCAATATGGGCTAATTGAGGATGGTATAATTTGTGGAGTAGATTACATTGGCGTTGTTGATGACCCGGAATTGTGATGGTTCGACTGAAAAAAAGCAAAAGATAATTTTACTAGTATGTTTTGTCGTAGGCAAAGGAAATTTAGAGAGATAGGCGGGGTGTGGGGGGGGGGGGGGGGGTTGAGAGCAGCTGATGGTGATAATAAATAGAGTCGTCAAACCTAGAGATATGCTTACATATATATATTATCCATCAAAAAATGGAACATGAAACTCTATCATTTAAAGGGATTGTAAAGAGTATTTCTAAACTTTGTATGTGTATCGGGGACACTGATAGCATCAATTTGCGCCATTCCAATTGCCATACCGACGTCTGTGGTTCTTGCATTCCACCATAACTAATACGTTTTATGACGTCACCCCACTGATCTACCGGAAGCTACTATTGATATCTATGCAGATTATCTGTCAGTGACGTCATAAAACGCGTTAGTTTTAGCGGAACTGCAAGAACCACAGACGTCGCAATGGAAATTGGAATAACACAAATTGATGCTATCAGTGTCCCCGATACACATACAAAGTTTAGAAAACCTCTTTACAATCACTTTAACTTACCGATTGTACAGTATATTTCGATGCTTTCATGGTGGAATATTTGATGAAGTAACAGAGGCCTATAATAGTACACAGCAACACGACTGCTACTACAGTCACAGCGACGATTAACGCAGTCACCTCGTGAGAGTACCCGGATGTATCTTCGTCTTTCGGTTTCACTTCCGGTTTCATTTCCGGATTCACTGAAATTCAAAAAATAGTCGCAAAAGATTAACGAACTTTTTAGAACCATTAAGGGGTCGGAAATGGTAAACAGGCTTTTGTTAAGGTTTTGGGTTTTGTTTTGCCAGTGCACTAAAGATGAGCGGATAGGTGCACATCATTAACTGTTCCCGATTGGTTTCCTTCTTTTGTTACTTATGTTTTTTAAAAATTACTTTGAGTACTCCGACATTCTGAGTGTGTTCAGAATTAAATTATAATATAATACCCGACAATAAGAAAATCTGTACAATCCGACATCTAGTTACCTACCTTGGCTACCCTGAGTTGTTTCTTCTGGTGCCTTGATTGTATCATCCTGTAAATAGAAATGAAATGGAGTTTTACGTCCTGCTTTTTTGCGCCTGTATGGACCCAATGAGGAACGCCATGCAGTGTGCAATAAGGGAAATTTTGCCAGGACAGCGGCATTAGTCTGCTCCTCTTATTTTCGATTTTCAACTGTCGAGGGATCTTTAACGTGCACAGTCAATAGCACACGGGACCTCGGTTTATTGTCCCTTCCGAACCGTATCTACAGGAAGGCAAAGGGAAGATACCAGTAGGGAATGCCGGTAAAACGGATTTTCGAACAATTTTCAGTCAAACTTAACAAAAATGAAAGAAAACAAAAAAAAAACTTACAATAAAATAAATCATAGAAATTTCAAATCTCTTTAAGTCTGTTCGTTCCTCTGCCTGAAATTACAAACAATAACATGACATGACATGACATGTAGTTACTAAATAATAACCAAGTCCTCAACACAGGGGCCGCGGAGCGTTTTTTGAAGTGGGGGGGGGGGGGGGGCCTTGGATGAAAATTTTCAAAATCCAACTCTCACCCCACCCCCACCACCAAAACTCCTCGGATTTCGGCCACTTAATTTTCAGATTTCGGAAATTATAAAAAAAATAACTATAAAATTGACAAAAATAGGGCCAAAAAGTGGGGGGGGGGGGGCATCGCTCCGCAGCCCCTGCAACATAACGATTCAAAGAAACACCACATTCGGTATAAACGTCTTTAATGTCCGAGACTAATATTATGACTCATCATGATAGGTGGCCATCTTGCTCTGTAAATGGGCGAAAGCAGCAGTGGCGTTTCTATGAAATTTTAGGTGGAGGGGCCGAGTTGTAGCCATATAATTGTCCATGGGGGCTACCAGCACCAAGTATCCGTATGTAACATTATACGAAACGCCACTGGAAAGCAGACAATTCTTGTTAGGAGGTTGACTTTGATTGGTTAATTTTAACGCACAACTCTTTATGAAAAATTTTGATTGGATGAACTGTGATTTACTTAATATTGCGATAACTATACAGCATATGAGTTTATCTAGAACTAGTGATTGATCTCTGTATTGTATACGAGGTTATCTAGCCACTAGTCTAGTTCGGAGGTTGATACGAGTGATTGATCTCTGTATAGTATACGGGGTTATAAAGCACGATAGTCTAGTTCTGAAGTTGATACGAGTGATTGGTCTCTGTATAGTATACAAGGTTATCTTGCCACTACTCTAGTTCCGAAGATGATACGAGTGATTGGTCTCTGTATAGTATACAAGGTTATCTAGCCACTAGTCTAGTTCTGAAGTAGATACGAGTGATTGATCTCTGTATAGTATACAAGGTTATCTAGCCATTGGTCTAGTTCCGAAGATGAACCGAGTGATTGGTCTTTGTATAGTATACGAGGTTATCAAACACGATAGTCTAGTTCTGAAGTTGATACGAGTGATTGGTCTCTGTATAGTATACAGGGTTATCTAGCCGCTAGTCTAGTTCTGAAGTTGATACGAGTGATTGGTCTCTGTATAGTATACAGGGTTATCAAGCCGCTAGTCTAGTTCTGAAGTTGATACGAGTGATTGGTCTCTGTATAGTATACAAGGTTATCTTGCCACTACTCTAGTTCCGAAGATGATACGAGTGATTGGTCTCTGTATAGCATACGAGGTTATCAAGCACGATAGTCTAGTTCTGAAGTTGATACGAGTGATTGGTCTCTGTATAGTATACAAGGTTATCTAGCCATTGGTCTAGTTCCGAAGATGAACCGAGTGATTGGTCTCTGTATAGTATACAAGGTTATCTAGCACGATAGTCTAGTTCTGAAGTTGATACGAGTGATTGATCTCTGTATAGTATACAAGGTTATCAAGCCACTAGTCTAGTTCTGAAGTTAATACGAGTGATTGATCTCTGTATAGTATACAAGGTTATCAAGCACGATAGTCTAGTTCTGAAGTTGATAGGAGTGAGAAACGACAGAGACGATGTTCTCACCTTTAAGAAGATCTCGAAGCCATTAAGAAGTGTAGGTAGAGGTTGAACAGGTATAATATGGGCTGTATACAAGCCAGTGGTAGGGTCGGGTACAGTTTGTATTCTAAACTTCTGTTCGGATCCCGGTGGAATGGCTGCAAACGAAATATAACTACATATAAAAATGATTTATCAAGAACCGAGGTAAAGTTAAACTTTAAAACTGACTGTGACAGAAATCATTAAAGCGATACTACCTCTTAGAATGAACAAAAAAATTAAGTTCTCAAACTTGGTCAATCAGAGTATATATTCATTAACGATGTTCAAAGTATACAAACAGAATGAAAAAACTCATGAAACTATGTAAATTTCTATATAATAACAGGTTATAATTGATAAACGCCTTAAATTTGATTAAGGGTTTTTCAATTATTGTATAATATAAACATTGTTTTCTGGATTTATCAGATTATTTAGGTAATCTGTTGTATAGTAAAGTCCCTTGTAGAATATAAACTCCTATTGACCAAATTTGAAAATTTTGAAAAAATTGAAGACTTTTTGTTCATTCTAAGAGGTTGTATTCCTTTAACCATTGATGTAATATCATTGAGCAGCAGTGGCGGTAGTGGTGCCAAGCAGGGTATGCTAACTCTTCTAGACACCTGATACCACTTTTATTTTGTAATATTTACTTATTCATTGACATACTTTCTATAAATGTAGTGCCAATCGAAGAACGAAACCTGAAACTTGAAATCCTAAATAACAGCTTGGCTCAATTTGCTCTCTGTATATATTACTTGTACCATCCCCCCCCTTCCCCTCCCCCCCCCCTTTCCCCTTCCCCCCTTCCCCCCTTCCCCCCTCTCTCTCTCTCTGATAGAATAACCAAGAGAAAGAGATTGTACTTACTAGAAGCTATAGAAAAGTGTATCCTAGAATTAAGAGAGAGATCCAAGTCTCGAGCCTGTATCATTGTATAGTTAGATATTTTATTGGGTACAGGATATACTGTTAACTTCTCATTCTGAAATACAAAATACAGTTATTACTCCATTTTAGTAGTTTCCGTACTGCAACTCTCAGCAGCAGTGGCATAGCCAGGTTTTCGAAACTGGGGGTGCAATGGTAAAGCTGAACCGACAGAAAATATTGATACTGCGAGCGGAGTGAATAACGGGTGGGGCCCAGGGGTTTGCCTGGGTCAGATGGGGGTGCAGGAGGCGAAGCCCCCGGAGGCTCTGGGGTTTTAGCTATTTGACACACTGAAGGAAGGCTAATTGAAGCTATATTTTTGGATTTTTTTCATGCTTATTGGGTCCCTACGGCTATGATTTCTCCCCTGCCCTATATGCTCAATGAAAAAAACTCACCATTTTAAGTTGACTGACTAACGTCGTGTATTTGGGCCAGGCACAAACTCCTCTGTGGGCAAAACAGCCTGGATAAACAAAGGCTACACCTTGATCGTCTCCGTCTGTTATATTTATAGTAACAACTGTTTGATTCGATTTACCAGCCCCGTCCTGAAATATAATATATTGTGAAGACGTGTTCTAAACTTTTATTGATACTGATATCATCAATTTGTACCATTCCAATTTTCAATCAGCTGTCTGTGGTTCTAGGAATGCAACTAAAATAAGTGTTTTAACACTACCATAATGGCCCCTAATTACTTGTAAAAGGGCTTTTAAGTGTATCAAATTCAATCGGCAATCCTCGGCAGTTTCCGTTTCAAGAGTAACTTTCATGGAGTCTGTTTGGCTTAGATTGGTCAAAAGAATATAATTGTATACCTGAACTTCTACTGTTAATGTAAAATATTTTCTATCAGCTCCCAGACTTTCATAGTCTAAAGTTCGTAACACTGATATAACACCAGTATTCTCTTGGATATTGAAATACATAGCACCATCCATCTATAGAAAGAAAATATATTCGATATAATTACTTCGTGTTTCAGATTGTCCTTTGTGGTCTGTATGAATGTTCAGAGTTGCTTCCCTTAGGTGAATCGCCTTAGCCTTAGTCTATCTTTTATCAATATGAATCTACGTGACGAACAAAGTCATGCACGAAATTCCGTATGATCTTTTACAGGCATGTATTAGACTTTTTTTTATATGATCCAGTGCACAGGCGCCTGGGTTGAAAAAATGTGCATTTCCCCACTTTGACATTTACCTTCTGATCTTAGTAGAAGGGAAATGTCAAAGTGGGAAAAAAAAATTTTCAACCCAGGCGCCTGTGATCCAATGGCGTATCATGCATTTGTCAGGTTTGGGTCGAGTAGGAGCCACATAATTCTCAAAAGAGACTGACAGCAGCAGCATTTAAAAACTCGGGTTGAGGTCAAACGCGATACCCCAGCATACCTTATACTCACAGAAATAACACTGCCTAAAATACTTAATAACTTTACAAAGAAGTATAGAATCTACAAAATGATCACTAGAACTTGACTCTGTGTAGAAACATAACAGAACAAGCGTCTGTAAACATATTAAAATATAAATCACCAGGAATATATTAGAATTTTTTAAAATTCAACTGAATAAATAGTTATTAACTAAGTTCGAGAAGTGTTTAATATCCACGAACAGTGACGGCACTGTCCATGTAGGAATCATAGTAAATTAAGAATATATTTACCACAGATCCAGGATTAGCTATAATACTATACGTCAGGTTATTCAGGCTATTATCATCTTTGTCTGTAGCAGAAACTGTCAGAATCTTACTTCCTACTGGCGTTAGCTGGAATTTAAATGAAGTTGTATGGTAGGGTTTAATCGGTAGCATTGAGGTGGATCGGGGAACACTGTTAATAGTGAACTCCTTCAAAGATAAGTTCCATCAGGTGTTTTAAAAGTGTAATATTTCTCCATGTAAAATTCAACATTTTAGCATGAGTTTTTTTGTAGAACTGGGGCCTGTTTCTCAAAAACTTTTGCGATAAAGTTCGACATTTTGCAATGAATAATTCCACACTTAAGACAATTTTTAATCGTAAAAGTTTTTGAGAAACAGGGGCCTGGGCCCTAGTTCATAATAACTTGGATTTTTAGTGGCGTTTCTAGAAATCGCTAGATGGAGATTCCGAACAGGACCACAGGTTTGTCAAGGATTGCTACAAGTATGAGGCATGTAAGAATTCAATGATACAACCGAGAGACAATACCGAGGCAGTGTTCGCAGAACGCACTGCAAACTGGGGTAATACTGTTGGAACAGCAACATTTTTTTTTCTGAGCGGGGGTTTGGGGGGTTTGAGGAAGGGGGTGCCTCTCGGTATCTTAGATGTTGGCGTATAATTATTCCTTACCTCGTTAACTATGATATTGTAAGAAAACTGAGTGAATTGTGGGTAGTTGTCATTAACATCCATTATAAACACTCTAGTATCGTAATATTTCTATAATAAAAATAGTTAAACCAATATATAAAACATGTTTGTTAATCAGGCAACAAAATTAAAACAAGTATCAGACCTTAAGGGATTGTAAAGTGATTTTCTAGCATCAATTTGTGCCATTTCAATTTCCATTCCTACGTCTGTGGTTCTTGCAATTCTACTAAAACTAACGCATTTTATGACGTCACTGACAGTGATCTACCGGAAGCTACTATTGATGTCTATGCAGATCACTGTCAGTGACGTCACAAAACGCGTTAGTTTTAGTGGAATTGCAAGAACCACAGATGTCGGAATGGAAATTTGAATGGCGCAAATTGATGCTAGAAGTGTCCCCGATACATATACAAAGTTGAGACCCTTCCGTTCCACCATCTCAACCTCCTGAGTTAAAGGGGGGGGGGGGCACCTCTCCCCTCTCTAAATCCATGCCCTTGGTACTCAACAAACTTACCACGACTGTTTTATCCGTGTATGAAGTACATTTTAAGGTAAAGGGAAGTAACTGTGTTCCATCTTCTAAACTATCTGTAGGTCCCTAGAATAAAATATAATATACAACGAGATGTGAACTGTGAAATATACTATAGTCAAACAGAGATATTTCGGCTCATCCGGGTACAGTCAAAACATATACACAACCAGTCCATTATATTTTCAAGGATGTTGCTTTAATTTGCCAAACAAACAACCCTCTAAATAAGATACTTTTATACCCTTGAAAATATACTGGTTTTGTATATGTTTTGACGGGCAAGCTAATAAGGCCAAACACACGAAACGTCAAGAAACGTCATGAAACGACACAAAACGTCATGAAACGACATGAAACGACACGAAACGCCATGAAACGTCATGAAACGACACGAAACGCCATGAAACGACACGAAACGACATGAAACGTCACGAAACGTCATGAAACGACATGAAACGACATGAAACGACACGAAACGACATGAAAAGTCGTGAAACGTCACGAAACGACATGAATCGACATGAAACGTCATGAAACGTCATGAAACGACACGAAACAGCATGAATTGAAGATGTACATTCCGTCTGGACTCTATACTTACATCTCTGTCGACTGGTTGGATCAACTTGATGATATTGTTACTGGTGCCAGGGTCAGTGGTAAACTCTAATATAGCTCTAGGATCAGTTAAGGGGAAGTCATCCTGTACCTCGAGTACTATACCATCAGCAGTTGTCGCCCCTATCTTACCATAAAGCCTTAACTCCGCTTGATACCCGCTAGGGTTCCGATCTAGATCTGGAAGGAGTATATAATGATGTGTATTGTTAACTGATCCAGGGACCCAATTTTCAAAAACTTACAATCCATGTTTTACGGAACACAATAATCTGATTGGATAATGAAAGTTGAAAATCAATATCAAAATCAATTTTAGTGATTGACCAATCAGATGATTAAAACAAAAAAATAATCTGAAAATTAGGTTTTATAGAATAAGGCACCTGGGGCCTGTTTCTCAAAAAAAAACTTAAGATAGATCTTGTTGTAATTTCTGCTTTTTACAATAATTAATTCCAAAATTACGACAAATTATAATCGTAAGACATTTTGAGAAACAGGCCCCAGAACCCCCAAGTTCCCCCTCCCGTTCCCCCTCCCGTTCCCCCACCCGTTCTCCCACCCCACCCCATTTCACATACAGAATACCTGGTAGTGAGGATTTCCCCTTGACCATTCAAAAGCCCCTACTTGGACTCTCCCACCTCGTCCAGTCTAATTAAAATCAGACCCTAATTTCGATTCGTTCGGTTTTTTAAATCCAGCTTTGTAAACACTACATTAGTGATTAAAAACCAGAATTATAAAACCGAACGAAACGAAATTAGGGTCTGATTTTAATTAGACAGCCACCTCGTCCATCTACAACCTATGAATTATAGAACCAACACGGTATATTAAAACTTATTTTAGAGATCTTACCAGTTTGTGTAGCCTCGTTAATGCTCACATCTAATGTCGGCTGTGTTCCTAGAAACGGTCCGGCATCCATCGGATCACAGGCTGAAAATAAGAGAATATAATATCTATTTAAGGCTTATGTATGTAATGTTGAATATCTTTGACTATTTTGCAACAGTGACGGTTGTGGCGTCGGGAAGGGTATGTTTACTCTTCTAGACACCTGATACCACTATTCATTATTAGAGGTTGTGGTGCTAGACAGGGAATGCTTACTCTTCTAGACACCTGATACCACTATTCATTTTTAGAGATTGTGGCGCCGGGAAGGGTATGCTTACTCTTCTAGACACCTGATACCACTCTTCAATATCCACTCTTTTATTGATATACTTCCTTATATGGAAAGTTCATTCATTACCAATATACGATTATTTACATGAATTGAGAGATTCTATTTACGGTTGGGATTGTTCGTGCTTCAGTTTTATCATCTGTTACATCTTGGGTTTTCAACTGGTTTTCTCAAATGTCTCCGAAAATGTGTAAGGAAATGACTATGAGCAGTGATTCATTAATTCATTATTCTATTTTACATACAGTTATTAGAGTTTATCGCCACAACACAAGATATAGTTCAGGCCTTCTCAAATCAGGCCCGCGACGCCCTTTAGAATAGACCCTCAAGACTGACCCTTTCCGTTTAAAGGGATATGTTCATTAACTATTCGACTAAAAAAAATTTGGACTCAGAATCTGGAATTTTTTTAGCTTATTCACAAATCTCCTACGAAATTTTAGCCTTAAACACACATGTACGCATAATTATCAGCGTTTGAAAGCCAAAATTACGACTCGACGTTTAGTAAGACTATGCGTTATATAGAAAACACATAATACAGAAAATGAAGGATATATTTTAAGGTAGGGATATAATTGAAGGCATTATATGATTTTCGTGCATAAGTAGTACTTCTGAAGGCTATTTGCATATATTCAAGGCTCAAATCGACCCTAAAAAATGCTGAACATTATTTGCCTTTAAAGGGCCATTCTGCTTTTTTGAAAAAAGTTTCCTTTATAAAAAAAATCGCAAATGCTACCTGAGAGTATTTTTAAAGTATGCTTATTGTATCTCTATATCTTCTTGATCAAACTGAATTTGGTTTTAAAGGGTTAATTACAAATAGGAAGTACTTATTGTTAATTAAGCAATTTGACCTAGTTTTGGTGTTTGCCCTTTAAATGGCTCAATATTTCTAACTGAAACCTTTTAAATACACAAGAGGGATATTTCTCTACAATTAGGCGTTTATTTTACTCAAATCCGTTCAGTAGTTTGCAATCAGCGTCCAAAAAACATATCACACTTAAAAACCTTATGTAAGGTTTTTAAAAATGTTAGCATGTTTTTAGCGTTTGAAAATTAACGGCTGGATTTTTTAGGTTAAAACTTTCAGATACATTAAAGGGCATATAGTTACAGATTTTGGTATATGGTTTTCACAAATTTGAGCAAAAAAAATTTTTGACCTAAAAAAAATTCAGACTGTCCCTTTAAACGCTATGCTGGCTACTCTCCATTTGGTCCTTTACAGTAATCAATTGAGAAAGCCTGAGATAGTTTAACATAAAAGTTGAAATACTTACGATTTTGTGTGAACACAGCTTGAATAAACAGACATAACAATATTCCACAGATAACAGACATTTTTTCAGGCATAAGTTCAAGCACAATTTCAATATTCAATAATTCTGATTCTAAATGAATTCTTCTTATATTTCTAATATTTATTCCAGTAAAATAAATCAAATTTTTAAAATTTCAGACTTAACCCTTTATTTCCACAGACTCAATGTTGCGAATATCCAAGAAATATAAATGAAATGAATTTTACATCCGACTGATCCAATCCTGTTTGTCCGAATGAATATTTGCGGAGATTATAGACTAATATGACAGTCACGTGACGGATATCGCTACAGAAGGATGTGATGCACTATAGCAGTGGTAGCTCTTAACATACCGGATACTTGTTCATACAAGCCCGGATCACACTCAACGCAAAAGTGTGTAGCCACCGGGTGAAAAGAGCGTAGAAAGAGGATGGGGTAAGGGGGTGCTAACGACCCCTAAAAAATGACTCAAATGGGTCAATTTGTCACATGGTCAACTGGTCAATTGTCAATATGATCACATAGTCAATTGTCAAAATGGTCAATTGTCAAAATGGTCAATTGTCAAAATGGTCAATTGTCTAAATGGTCAATTGTCTATATGGTCAATTGTCAAAATGGTCAATTGTCAAAATGGTCAATTGTCAAAATAGTCAATTGTCTAAATGGTAAATTGTCTAAATGGTATATTGTCAAAATGGTAAATTGTCAAAATGGTCAATTGTCTAAATGGTCAATTGTCTAAATGGTCAATTGTCTAAATGGTCAATTGTCTAAATGGTCAATTGTCTATATGGTCAATTGTCTAAATGGTCAACTGTCTAAATGGTCAACTGTCTAAATGGACAGAAATCAATCTATAAGGAGACAATGTTAAAGACAGTTAAATTTGGAGTGTGAACAGGGCATTATCAAGTAGTAAGTAGTCTCGATTATTAAGATAAGTTTATTAAATATTAGAAACCCGGAATTTATTTAACAATTCACGTGTTTAAAAAGAAAACCGGATCCCCTTACTCTGTTAGTGTATTACATGTAATATACAACAGGCCTTTATTCTCGAAAACTTAACTAAGATAAAATACAGATTTTAAGAAATACAGTAATCTGATTGGATAATACTACTAAATTTTAAATTGATTTTAGTGATTGGCCAATAAGATGACTAGAATACTAAAATCATCTTAAGTTAAGCTTTTGAGAATAAGGTCCCTGTGCTCTCTATTCAGTCCTACCAGAAACCAGCCGAAATTGGCCCCTTTGATCTTCTACAATGTCATTTACAATAAATTAAGTACTGAGCTATGAGAACCATGTGTTAACACCAATTGTAGGGGATCAATCAGCATGGGTTGTCGCGAAGCTCCCCAACCGCAAGCCCAAACATAAGGTCCTGGCCCTAGAGAGAAAAAAATGGAAAATGACATCAATACATTTAATTTAAATTCTCAAAAATTGTTCTAGAAACATGAAATAACGTGACATGTAGTGTGCAATGAGGGAAATTTTGTTTTGCTGTATTGATATACTACTTAGAAATAATACTTTAGATATAAAATATTCTGGGTTCTTTGACGAAATTCCAAAATTCACTTCTAGATAATCAATATGACATGACATGCAGTGTGTAATGAGGGAAATTTTTCTAGAAAAATGGTAAAAGCTTGATCCTTTCCATTTCGAACCGTTAAGGAGTCTGTAAGAAAAGGGACAGCTTCTTTTAACATGTTTTCTATGAACTTTAAAATTGTTTTATAGAAATAAATGTTCGTGAAATGGAGTTTGGGCTATTGCAGTGTCTTATATGGGAAATTTTGCCTGAATAGGTTACTTCCGTTTCCAATATTTTTAGTTTTTAGTCAACAGGGCCTGCTACTTCCTTTATTCTGATGAGATGTTTTGAAATCTAAAATAAGTTTGTATTGATAGTAAATAAGGACTATGCGAGGTGTGTCAAACTCAAACTGTATTTTGATTCTATGACTTCGCATTTTCAAAAGAAGAAAAAGTTTCATAGCTAATGGGACATAACTCTTGTGAAACATTTGAGAACAAAAACTTAAAGTTGAGTTTGAATATGACATTCTATTAAACCAGTGGTTCCCAACCTTTTTCAAGCTGTGGCCCAAATTCACGAATCTCTGTTCTATTCCAAACTAGGGTAAAATAGGGAATATAGCGCATGGGTTGTTGTCTTGTGCCTCTTCTTCATCAGGAGGTCAGATGCATTTGACCACAATCAACTACAAACCTTTCGCATTAAAATGTAGTAAAATAAAGATTTGGCTAGAGAAAAAATTATAAACATGTATCCTCATGCGCCATGGCCCCCTGACAAACACCCCATGGCTCCCAGGTTGGGAACAACTGAGCTATAAGGTTATGACATGCACTTTTTTCAAGGTACTTTTGGGTACAATTGTCGGTCCTCTGATGCCTTACTATTTTATGTTTTTCCAGTAAGTCAGAAACACATAAATCACAATTTACATAGCAACACATTGTAGTGTTTGGGGTTATTCGTTCCTGCCCCTGAAATAAATAAACCCCTGCCCCAAATTCCTATTCTAATCACCCCTAAAAATAAATAAACCCCTGTCCTTTCTTCAAGTATTTTATTTGAAATACAAAGTTTAAATTCATTCAAGTTTACAATCTTTAAAAAAGAAAATGAAACGTGAGCTAATGAATGATGTGAAAGACCAAATAGTTATTACATGTATAAAGTAAATGTTAAAATAAATGTTTGTTTTCTGTATGTTTATGGACGTCAAGTTTATTAGTCATTAGCCTTTTTTAAATAACTATATAAAGATACTTTGGTGTCAAGAAAGATAAAAAAGAATATATATCAAGTGAACTATGTGGACTGTGAAAGGATAGTCTAGTCTAGACCCTGGGCTTTCCACTGGTTTTCTCAAATGTCCCCAAAAATGCGCAAGGAAATGACCATATCTCCTGAAATGTCCACAGAAATTATAGAAAACATGCATAATATAGTAACAACATTTTTCGTTTTAATACAAACTTATAATAATAATAATAATAATAATATCTTTATTACAAAAGGGTAGAAAATTAGGCCATACATTACCGATGAGCATCAAGATAATCCTGAATACCCAACGATAGACCTGTCTTCTATTCTGCCCCTTATAGACAATACAAACATACACAAATTAACAAAAAACACCACAATAACCAATTTTTACAAGGATGACAAAATTATATGTACAGTTTATAGCTATAATGATGTATATCTTATTTATGAGAAGTATTTAAAAAAAAAAAATAAAAAAAAAAATAAAATAAAATAAAAAATAAAAATTATCAATGGACAAATTTTATCACAAATGCAGAAAAATTTATAAGATTGAAACTTTTAATACAAATTAATAGCCAAATTTGAAAGCCAAAATGGTCAGTTTATGTGCTAACTTAAATTGTGTTCGTTACGTTACACTGGTGTTTCAAGATAATACAAAACATAAAATATTTTTTTCAGACCTATAGATCAGTTTGTGTCCCCTGGAGAATGTCGAACTGTCCCCAAGCTGAAAACCCAGGGTCTAGACTCTAGTTGACCAAAATACCAGAATAGCATTATTAGCTAATGTTAGCTCTAACATTTTTAGCTTTGAAAGTCTAAATATATCACCAACTGAAGTTTTCAAATCTAACTTATGTTTTTCCTTCTCAGACTCGTTGAAGCTAATCGATAATCAATCATTAGATCAATAACTGATCACTTAAAATATAAAACAGGTTCAACTATTGACATACACCAGCCTGTAATATATTGACGTCCTACTCAAAACATGATTTTCCTTTAAACGACTCGACTTTTTAATTGTTTAATGAGTTTTAAGTTTGAGGTCGCTAGATATCACTAATATACCTATGAATATACGTTTAAAGGGATTGTGAAATAGTTTCGTAATCTTTTTTATGTGTATCAGGGACATTGATAGCATCAATTTGATCCATTCCGAGTTCCGACGTCTGTGGTTCTTGAAATTCCACTAAAACTAACGCGTTTTATCACGTCACTAATAGTGATCTACCGGAAGCTACCATTTCTATGCAGATCACTATCAGTGACTTCATAAAACGCGTTAGTTTAAGTGGAATTGCAAGAACCACAGACGTCGGAATGGAAATTGGAATGGTGTAAATTGATGCTATCAGTGTCCCTGATACACATACAAAGTTTAGAAAACCTCTTTACAATCCCTGTAATATACCTATGAATATACGTGTAAAGGGATTGTGAAATGGCTTTATAATCTTTTTTATGTGTATCGGGGACACTGATAGCATAAAATTACACCATTCCAATTTTCATTCCAACGTCTGTGACTCCTGGCGTGTATGATGACGTCACGACGCGAGAAATTTATCACAGAAGACCTTCGGGATTTGTGACGTCAACACACACTTAGTTTAAATGAAATCGTAGGAAACACAGATGTCTGATTGAAAATTGAAATGATGCAAATTGATGCTATCAATATCCTAGATACATATACAAAATTTATTTAACCTCTTTAAAATCCCTTTAAAAATATCAGTTAGCGTCTCTTTACGGGTAAAATCTTAAATAGCTCAAACCGACCTGAGTTTATTTCAACATTGATGCACAATAAGAGGTTGAATACAGGTTTGTATAGAAATGGTTTTGAAAAGAAACTGAAGTAAAAAAAGGAAAAAGATTGAAGTATATTTAGTCACTATGAATACATGAATTAGATGATTTCTTTACGTAGAATAATATTGTTATTAACATACAGTCGGTGGGGATGACTTGAACATTACAGTGAACGCTACGGTAGTCAGATAGGGCATTAAGGATAGCTGATGCGATTAGGGCGGTGTTCGCGATCTGGATGGTGGATTTCACTCGCCTACACGTGTTTCGTTTGCTCTAGACAAGAGTTTTGGTGCATTTCTGGGTGTGTCTTTATCAAAAATGTCAAACAGTTTAAAGTTTTTGAAGAATGATATTTGAAAGCTATATTTGGATTAAGTGAAGACTTGTCAAAAAATTGAGTGCCGGTTACCGCCTGCAATTCGTGGTGGAGTAATTCCTTAGTTCTGGTTCCAATATTCTACCGATTCCATGACTGATGTCAGTGCTCTTGGTGGTACCATTCCTAGGAATTTGTGGCGGAGTAACTGGATTTAGAAACCCTGAGTATTAAAAAGTTGGAAAGGTGATTAATATTATCTGTTTCCGGTAAGATATTTTATTTCACAATAACTTTTAGTCTGACTCTGACCTAGGCAGCTTGTTACTGATGTAGTCGGGGGGCTGACATGGACAAAGCGTCTAGTCGTTCAGAAGGGACAATAAAATGAGGTCCCGTGTGCTATTGGCTGTGCACATTAAAGATCCCTCGACAGTTGGAAATCGAAAATAAGAGCAGGCTAATGGCGCTGTCCTGGCAAAATTTCGCTCATTGCACACTGCATGGCGTTTGCCCGTCCTCAATTAGCCCATATAGGTGCAAAAAAGTAGGACGTCAAACTCATTTCATTTCATTTCATTTCTGACCTAGGCAGTTTGTTACTAATGTAAGTTGTTGCTGGTAGGAAACTTGCTGACTTTTGACTAGGCAGACACTTACTACCTAAACCCTCGGTTCCTAACCAGGGATATTACCCCTGGGGGGTACCAGCGAAAACCACAAGGGGTACCTCAAAAGCCTCTTGGCTCTTAATGTTACTTAGGTGAAAGGGTACCATGAGTTTACTTTAAAAAAAATAGGCGTACGAAGAGTCCAAATGGTTGGGAACCAAGGCTTTAAACAGAATCAATCGAAGCTAGTTTGCCAGTTCTTAACTGGCTAAAATAAAAATCAGCACCTGGACTCAACCGATATTCGCACCACTCGCAATGTGAATATATTCTGTCGGTTCATTTTTACCATTGCACTTCCAGTTTCGAAAACCTGGCTACGCCACTGCTATGTATTGCACGTATTGAACCCAGGAAAGAGTTTTAAAAAATCAGTATTTGTGTTTCGATGAAGTAGGTTAGGTCTATAATGTAAAAGTCTTTTTGTTGAATAATAGTTGTTATTATGACGTCTGTCTTTCTTTCAATCTATTTTCAAATTGTTTTGTTTTCCTCTTCCTTGTTGTTTTCTCAATCGTTAGAAAAAGAAAGTAAAACTAAAAGTTTCTATTCTCGTACGTCTTAGGTGCGACCAGATGATATACGTCATACGTCGTGTCAGGTGCGGCATCGGATGTGATGTACGGTGCGGAACAATGGATATGCGGATATACGGGAAAAGCGGATACATGACCATGTCCCTTTAGTAATGTTAGACATTTTCATTGTCATATCTGCTTGGCATTCTGATCAACAGAGAAATTCTTCCTATCGGAGATATTACTCTGACCTATTGACCAACCATGTTTTAAATAGTTCACGCGTAGAAATTTCTCTCTCGGAGACCAGAAATGAGACGAAACGACTTCATGTAAACAAACCAAATGTCCCAAGATGGATTCCACACCACTCAAACCAATTTACACAAACACATATGAAGAGAATGTATTTTAGTTGATCCATACTAAGTGAAAAAGAATAAAAATTTAAGCAGACTAATCTTAATGAGTTCGAAACAACTCATAATGGTGCGAAATGTCTTTAATCGTCTTTCCGGTTTCTGGCCTCGTAACTCAAAAACACCTCCGCTATTAAAAAGAGTTGTACTGCAACTTCTTCAGTAAATACACACTGTTAAATTTGGGAATATGTTTAGTATTTAAGAACTTAGTGATATCCTATAGACGTTTTGATATTAAATTTGATGCATACTTTATCATTCAACGAATTCCGTTGGCGTCGTGGCTGGTGATTAGGTTCGTGTCTTTATCTGCGACACATACGGAGCTAGGAAAGATGCGAAGTTTCGTATGATCTGTTTGGTTGAGATCGTATACACCAATGACGTTTTCTTTTTATATATGGCATCGACAAACCACTACGCACCGCTCAGACACCTTGCCACCTCGTGCTTGTAGCTTGGCATTTAAGACACATTTCAATTTTCAAACAACCTATCCTTTGACAAAACTATAATGTAAAGGTTCAGATTTTCTGGGAAAGATCAGTGCCAAGAGGTTTGGATAATGACCATCTGGTTGACATGACCCTCGTTCAGGTTGTTGTTGTAACAGCTGCGGATCCAGGACTTAGAGAAAGGAGGGGAAGGAGGGGCTATGAATTATAACATGCATCAAATTCAACGGCACTGTGAACGCCTGAGGCGCGAGCGACACACTTTTAGAGGGTTCTGACAACAGTCGGCCATAAATAGGGGGGGGGGGGCTCGAACCGGTGGAGCCCCCCCCCCCCCCCCCCCCCCCCGTTTGGATCTACCCCTGTTAGGACGTGATATTAGTGGCAGAGTGTGCATCGAACTAGCAAGATCCCCAGATTCGTTTCTATGAGTCATTGGGGGCGTTAACGAACCGAATAGGGGTGACAAATTATTCAGGGTTTCAAGGCGTTAAGCTTATAAGAATGATTCAAAATGAAAGTAGGCGGCGGTGGAGAGGCCCAAAGCTTCAAATTCTACTCAGGAACTTGTTTACGATGCAAACACGTTCATCCATACAGTATATCTGAGGTGATGCATGCAGTGTGCGGTGAGGGAACATATGTCAAAGTGACATCTATCTACTCGAGCTTCCTAGTTTTCAAGACGTGAAAGGAACTTTAAAGTGCACAATCTGAAGCTTGTCAGATGCCTTAGTGGGAATTGATAACAAAATACGATTCAGAATTTTAGATTTTCGTTTAAGGTTTAAGGGTTCAGCAGCTAAAATATTCAACAAAAAATCTAGAAACTCGTCTTAAAACTTGTTTTAAAAACTAAATTTAATAGATATAAGGTGCACCATGTAAACTGGGTATTTAGTAAAATACGTCTTCCTTCACTGAACACACGGGGCATAAACTTCATCCGAAAATTAGAATCTACTTACTAGTCTGTGATATCAGCTGCTGCTGGAAGCGAACGTTTACTGTGCTGTTGGTTTGGTAGTTGTTGGTAGTTGGGTTGTACTGTTCTGTTGGTTTGGTAGTTGTTGGTACTTGGATTGGTTCAATTGGACGGTACTGTGATGTTGGTTTGGTAGTTGTTGGTACTTGGATTGGTTCAATTGGATGGTACTGTGCTGTTGGTTTGGTAGTTGTTGGTAGTTGGAATGGTTCAATTGGATGGTTCTGTGTTGTTGGTTTGGTAGTTGTTGGTAGTTGGATTGGTTTAATTGGATGGTACTGGGTTGTTGGTTTGGTAGTTGTTGGTAGTTGTTGGTAGTGTGATTGGTTCAATTGAACGGTACTGTGCTGTTGGTTTGGTAGTTATTAGTAGTTGGATTGGTTCAATTGGATGGTACTGTGCTGTTGGTTTGGTAGTTGATGGTAGTTGGATTGGTTCAATTGGATGGTACTGTGCTGTTGGTTTGGTAGTTGTTGGTAGTTGGATTGGTTCAATTGGATAGTACTGTGCTGTTGGTTTGGTAGTTGTTGGTAGTTGGATTGGTTCAATTGGATGGTACTGTGATGTTGGTTTGGTAGTTGTTGGTAGTTGGATTGGTTCAATTGGATGGTACTGTGCTGTTGGTTTGGTAGTTGTTGGTAGTTGGATTGGTTCAATTGGATGGTACTGTGCTGTTGGTTTGGTAGTTGTTGGTAGTTGGATTGGTTCAATTGGATAGTACTGTGCTGTTGGTTTGGTAGTTGTTGGTAGTTGGATTGGTTCAATTGGATGGTACTGGGTTGTTGGTTTGGTAGTTGTTGGTAGTTGGCTTGGTTCAATTGGATGGTACTGTGCTGTTGGTTTGGTAATATCAGAGGTTGGAGTCTCGGGCTAACTTTATATAAACGAGTTATCTATTTTTTAAAAAAACAATCCCTTAAATATGTTATTGAAACGATGGCTCGATGAACATGTGAAATAATCAAGTTATTCGATATGCACTGATAGCTTTACAAACATTGTGAATACACCCCTAGGGCCTAGATATTGACAATGAATAGAGTTGATGAAATTTGGGGTAATTCACTCACTTAAAATTCCTTTTTAATTATCACAGTAATCTTGAATGAAGTAGAGCGAACTGGAGTTGTTGCTAAATTGAGATTATTTTTTATAAAAAGCGCTGATTTGAAAAGGGTTGAAAAAGTATGGTTTCGCAATCTTCCTATTGGGTGTCATATCTCCTAGTACCCATTCATCCACCCGAAGTAACAAAAAGAGCTACATTAAAGGATCATTCTGCTTTTTTGAAAAAAGTTTCCATTATCAAAAAAATCACAAATGCTACCTGAGAGTATTTTTAAAGGATGCTTATTGTATCTCTATATCTTCTTGATCAAACTGAATTTGGTTTTAAAGGGTTAATTACAAACAGGGAGTACTTATTGTTAATTAAGCAATTTGACCTAGTTTTGGTGTTTGCCCTTTAAATGGCTCAATATTTCTAGCTGAAACTTTTTTAATACACAAGAGGGACATTTCTCTACAATTCGGCGTTTATTTTACTCAAATCAGTTCAGTAGTTTCCTATCAGCGTCCAAAAATAACATAACACACTTAAAAACCTTACGTAAGGTTTTTAAGAATTTTAGCATGTTTTTAGCGTTTAAAAATCAACGGCTGGATATTTTTAGTTAAAACTTTCAGATACATTAAAGGGCACATAGTTACAGATTTTAGTGTAAAGTTTTTACAAATTTGAGCAAAAAAAAATTTTGACCAAAAAAAAATTCAGACTGTCCCTTTAAAGTAAAAGATTATTTGTTGGTTGATGGAGTTTGATATTTGATTCATTCCATACTTTTTAAAGTTGGCCAAGACGCTTCTCGGGTACCCCTTGCGGTGTTCCGTATCCCCAAGGAGAACTAGTACACCCCCTCCCCGGTTGGGAATTGAGGATTTAACAGAAAAATGCTTTTTTAATTTTTGATTTTTTCGGGAGGCTCGTGTACTGTGGTATTTGAGTCACTGACGGCAGGTATAATTATATGATATGATTATTATCAGTGTGATGCGTATGTTAAGAAAGATTTGGGTGTGTCGTGATATAGCCCTACATTATTATTGATAAGATTTATATAATAGCTACTTAGTACGGAGGTTGAGCGATTGAGTAATAATAAACACTCTGAAAAAACTAGGCGTTGGTTACTTCGTTACAAGTTTTCTCACATTGTCCCCCATTCTACAGTCTATTTCAATATTTTCATTAACATTTCTATTCATAACTTCACTGTATCGAGGTGTGGTGGCCATTTTTAATCAACTTCTGAAGTCAAAATGGCTGGCTACTTTGAGAATAATTTCTATTAAAGAAATGTGTAAGCAAAAATCACGTTTATCAAAATGTATTCAAAAAATCAATAGAGAGCAATAGTTGTATTGAAGGGGACTCTTCCAAAGAGAAGTACCATTTGGTGTTTCGAAAAGAGTAAGCATGGTGTGCTTCGCGTACGACACCCACCACTACTATAAAGATTTTAATAACTTTGCGGTAGCCTCATCATAAAACGATTAGTTCCAGTGGAATTTCTAGACCCACAATAGTCTGACGACAGAAATGGTTTTACTGTAAATTGATGCTATCAGTGTCCCTGATACACGTAAAAAATATTAGAAAACCTCTTTACATCCCTTTTTAATATGGTAACAAACCAATAACTACATAATAATATCGTTTTCTTTGACTTAAGAATGTCTCAAAAGGGGTTTTCACCCATTAATACAACCATATAATGCCCAGCCCTTAAATCTGTTTAGAAATCGACACCGGAGTCAAGTGCATTTCAAATTTGAATAACCTATCATGCAATATTTATCGTCTCCTTTATTCAAATAAAAACATAAAAATTTGATACCAACATTTTTACTCTAGATGTATTGTATTTCTTAAGATTTCAAATTCTCAGAAATGTTCAACTTTGTCGGCTAACCTCTAAAATATAGCTTAACCCTTCAATACACGAAACAAGATATTAGAGTTTTTGTTCATCGACAAGAACTATAAACATTTTGTCCTGCGCCTGTGCTTTCATAATACCAGGCCCGTAGGAATAAATTTCAGATTAAGAGGGGGTGGGGGGGGCAACTTCAAACTCAAGAGTGGTGTTGCGGAATTCAAGGCATTGGGCAGGTTGTGGCTGCCGAAATTATTTGGGGTGGGGAGGGGGGATTGACCTTACAGGAACTTTAAAGGCAAGCAGGAGCTTTGATCTTTGGCGTTCCTATGCATGAACGGAAGACGTCACCCATGAAAGAATGACGTCATCCAGCATCACGATTAGAGAAAGCAAATCAAACTTTTATCTCTATGGTTATTTCGACATTTTCTTTAACACTTAAACATGGCCTTTGGTGATCTTGATCAACATAAAATCATTATAATTTTTTTTTTACTTTTTGTTTGTGGTTGATTAAAAATAAATGTCAATTAAGTTAATAGGCTTATCATGTATTATAATTTTTTCCGTTATCTTTTTTGTGAATTATTCGCTCTTTTTGTGATAAAACGTGTTATTTTATTGTTAAAACAAAACACAATTCTTTTCTGTTCTTTGGGGTTTTTTTTTTGTATTTTTTTTTTTGATTGATATTGCAATATTTGATATATTTTAATTAAATGAAATGAGTTTACCGTCTTACACTCCTGCATGTATCTGATTGTGATAGTGAAAACATACAAACCATGCAGCGTGCATTGTGGAATATGGGCCCCATATCAGTAAAGCCCACATAGCCATCTTCTTACTGTGCTTTCATGATATTTCATGTGGGATCCCTATGGGTTTTTAGTGGAGTACATGGGCCCCATCTAGCCCATCAAAAAAAAAACATATGGGACCCACATGTTTTGCTAGCTGGGTACTCTTTTTTGATTTACTGTCAGTAATGTCAGGGGATATTTTCTGGCTTTTTGTCCCGTCCAAAGGAAAAAATAACTTTTCTGTGTCGGCCCCACTGAACTGCATCACTGATAAAGGCGAGAGGGGGACCAGAATGAAAAATACGACCCATGCCGGGATTGAAACCCAGGTTTGCTAGCAGTTTGACACAGTTCTCTCTCTGTAAAGGTTATAGAGTTATAAAGTTAAAAAGTAAAGGCTCTCTAAGATATATTATATTATAATGGCGATAGAAGTTAGTCTTCAACCATGTCAAGTGACTCTCAAGTTAATATGAATAATGTATGATTCTATACTGTACAAGTCATTTTGTATTTAGTCATTTCTTACTATTAGTACTGTCAGTGGCGTTTCTACGGGGGGTTAGGCTGGCCCGGTCTTGTGCCCCCCCCCCCCCTCCACCCCCACTTTCAAATTTCATCTTTATAACATTAATGAATATGTGTATATTGTATGGTGTCCTTTATGGTACGTAATGATACAATAAAATATCTTATCTTATCTTATCTATAATGTTACATGCGGATACCTGGTGCTGGTAGCCCCCCCCCCCCCCCCCCTGACAATTATTTGGCCCAAACTCGGCCCCCACCTAAAGATTCCTAGAAACGCCACTGATTCTTGTTTCTTACAGACTTTCACCTTCATTTAGGGATAAATTATTTTATGATTCTAGTATGACTGTTGGTGGCAAGTTGTCTGATCAAAAATAAAAGCCCACTTGTTCATGCTTCCCATAGAGTTCCCTATCACCCCCTCCCAAACCTCTTCCGCCTAACCCTTAAACAAAATTTGAAAATTATGCTTCCGTCAACTTATGGACTACCATTATGAAATAAGTTATATTGACATTATAGTTTGACTGTTGACTAAACTGGTCTTTAAATCAACATGAAAACCTGCTTTTAACCGACATCTAATATAGGCCTATTGTTTATTCTTCTAACTTTAATGGATTTGGTTATACATGTATATCTTTGCATCTTAGGTATATAGGTCTATAATTATAGGGGACTCTTTAGATATATCAGAGCTAGAAGAGACACAAGAATGTTAAAATAGAAAGAGAAATTTAAGCCTCTTTCATGTTGGACCATCTGTACTGAGCTTGTTTTCAGACTCCCATTTTCAAATTTATAAAATTGTATAGACAACTGAATAAAGTATTGTATTAAAAAAAAAAATCTGTACTTTATCACTGACTGAGAGGAATCCTGGAGGAAAAATATTAAGGTAGTATCTTGACCTATGTCAAACACTGGAACCCAGGTTAACGAGCAAGCGTCTGACTCACTGAGCTTACATGTCTCTGTAGTGTTCGGATCATATCTTCGAGGTATAATGTTCAAACCACGGAAACTACCGAACATTAACGAAATGTGCTGAATTGAGAGTTAACATGTTATAATGACAATCTGTGTTGTTTAAAGCCTGTATAACACTCGTAACAACTTCGTAACTAGGCTAGTGGTTAGATTAGCTCGTATACTGTAGGTAGTCGCCATATTGAATAAATTATAGTTCAGCCAATCACAAACATTCTTCAAAGAGTGCCGTGTTCTTTCGCGGTAAAAACAGCCAATCAATATAAATCTCCGAACAAGAGTTGTCCTTTCTTGACCTTTCATGACCAAGTTATTATATAGTCTCAAACAAAATGACGAAGGTTGAGTTCAGTTGAATACCAGTATCAATGACCAGGTATTATAAAAATACATCTCACACCACCGTGTTATAGACGAGAGTGGCTTCAACTCGTCCCAAACGACACCAATTTAACTCCCTGTGTACCAACTACATACAATCATTGTCGTCTAGACTCTCAACATGCTGAGTCGGCAAATAATTTACTGTGCTGTCCTGGACCCAGTTTCACAAAATTCTAACTAAGATAAAATTAAGATTTTAAGAAATACAGAAATAACTGATTGGATAATAAAACATAATTTAATACCAATTTTAGTGATGGACCAATCCGAATGACTGGAACACTAAAATTATCTTTAGATTTTGTGAAACTGCCCCCTGACGATGGATCTTGTCTCGGCAACACTTCATTTTAAGTTTTGAAGTCGAGGGCTGAGTGCTTATTGCTGAGATATAGTCCTGACGATGGATTTTGAATCAGCAACACATGTTAACAGCTTTTAACTCTGACAAACCTTAGTGATAGAGAGAGACGGGTCTGCTCATGTTTTCGGTATATCCTTATATATAATCCGGTTTTCAGAGGATTCGGTTTTGAGGGTTTTCACTGTATATGAAAAAATAATACACGATAACGTGCAAACAATAGGTAAAAAGTCGATATTATGAGAGTAAATGTAGCTACGTTTCGGGACTAATCCCTTTATCAAGCAAATTAAAATTAAACTTGCAGACCCTGGAGCCAGTTTTTCAAAAATTCTTTCCATGAAATATTGTCGTTAGTGTGGAATTATTCATTGCAAAATGCCAAACTGACGACAAAATTTATCGTTAGATTTTTTGAGAAATAGGGGCCAACGCTGGTTTCCATATCGCATGCTTCCAAGAGAATGTACATAGCTAATAATGTGTATTAAATATTTAGGTTTGGCAACTAGTGGCGTTTTTAGGAATCTTTAGGTGGAGGGGCCGAGTTGGGGCCAAATAATTGTCAGGGGGCTACCAGCAGCACGTATCTGTACGTAATATTATACGAAATTTCAAAGTGGGGGGGGGGGGCGGCAAGCCCGGGCCAGCCTAAATTCTGGAGAGGCCATGCCCCCCCCCCCCACCCCTCGTAGAAACGCTACTGTTGTCAACTTAGCATCCTTTCCAGAGAATCCACATGGCCAATGGTGTTTATTTTAGCTGTTCTTTTGATGATTTTTTTTTCAAAATACGGTATAAACATATAATTATTGTTTTGTTTATCTATTCCAGTTAGTATTTGACCATGGATCAAGCTCTAGTTGGTGTGATAGCGGCCGCTGTGGCTATTTTTCTATTCGCTACTATAGCTATATGTTTTACAGTTTATTACTGCAACAGGTAGGTAGGCTATATTAGTCATAGAGACACAATATTTAAAGGGTATCCGGCTCAACCTTCGTCATTTTGTTCGAGACTATGTAATAACTCTGCCATGATAGGCGGCCATCTTGTCCAATAAATGGGCAGGAAAAGACAACTCTTGTTTGGAGATTTATTTTGATTGGCTGATTTTACCGCTAAAGACGACTCTACTGTGTGAAGAATGATTGTGATTGGTTGAACTATAATTTATTCAATATGGCGACTACCGTACAGTATACGAGGTTATCTAACCACTTATCTGATTGGTCAATCACTAAAATCGATTTTGAATGTTTCATCATCCAATCAGATTATTGTATTTCTTAAAATCTGAATTTTATCAAAGTTTAAATTTTGTGAATCTGGGCCTTCTGGGACTTAAAACTCCATCTTTTCCATTGATTTTACTCCAGTATGTTAAAGAAGAAAGCAACGAAAGTAAAGAATATACGAAGAGTGCCAGCAGACTATTCGACCGTGTCTACAATAGCGGCTGGATATTCGAGTTACTATCCGCCCAACTGGTACTACACCGACTCCTATGGCCATCTATCTTTATATCGTCCCAAAGTTTTAAATGGCGTGGACGTTCCACAGCAAGAGGTACAGCCTGTGGAAAGGACCAGGCGGAATAGAAAAGAAAGTCGCGATGAAGGTCATAGATTTGATGGAATAGATTATAAAGGTAGGCCTATAATAAAAATCTGTACAAGCAAAACAATTCCGTTAATCAAAAATCTCGTCTAGAGCATGAAAAAATCGGGTGCAATAATTATATAGTAGTGGACTTCCCATACGAGAAGTACCATCAGGTGTTTCGAAAAGAGTAAGCATGGTATATATGTTGCTATTTTTGTTATAATCTTGTACTCATGCTCGTCCGTAAACATGTTCCTTTAGCAACGGTTATCATTTCATTAATGATAATGCCAATGTCTAACGTTGCTGAAGGAACATGGTCCATAAACGACATGTTCATCTTACAAACCTACAGAAGCAATGGAGATCCACTTTTTTCGCAGAGTGTAATTTTGAGAAATTTGGTTGAACATCCAGGTGTTCCTTGGTGGTACCGATTGTTTGGTAGTTGTTGAGCGTCGTGGTAGTTGGTAGTAAGAACATATTTGATTGGATGGTTCTGAACTGTTGGTCTATGATCATTAAAGGGATTGTAAAGAGGTTTTCTAAACGTTATATGACGTCACTGACAGTGATCTACCGGAAGTTACTATTGATATCTATACCAGATTACTGTCAGTGACGTCATATAACGGGTAAGTTTTAGTGGAATTGCAAGAACCACAGACGTCGGAATGGCGCAAAATGAAGCTATCGGTGTCCCCAATACACATACAAAGTTTAGAAAACCTCTTTACAATCACTTCAACATCTTTAGACGAATGAGTTATTATTTTAACTACAGTTGATCTATTAATATTTCAGTTATAAGAAAATCACAGAAAAGACTCTCAGAATGGTGAGTACAATTCTGTACATCCTTAATTTTTGTTAAGGGCCAAATGCATTTTTATGAAAAAAATATGAGGGCAAAATAGAGCTTAGCTAGCATAGAGAGCAGGGCGTAGCATTGGTTAAATTACATCCGCACGGAATCGCCAACTGATATGATGTGTTTTCGATATGGGTAAAATTAATGCTGTCCTTTCTGTCTGTTTCAGGCTGGATGCAAACTATGACGTTAATGTAAGTAGCCTATGACATTTTTTTATATTTTATAGTTTACATCTTATTTTCCATCAGCTCACATATCGGAGGGAATTTTATCATATTGTTATTTTTTCCACAGAAAATAATTAAGAATGATTTTGCATGAAGCGTAAGAAAAGGGCGGAGTGGACAAGGCTAAACCGACCCTGTACATTTCATAATATTTCTATTACATACGATATCCATGTAGATTGGATCCATTGATCCCATATTGGTGAAAGAAAACAACCATTGTGCGCATACAACCACAGACAAACAAACAATGTTAAGATTTCTGGTAAACTATTAAAGGGATATGTTCACTTACTGTTCGACCAATAATTTTTTTGTCTCAGAACCTAGAATTTTTTAGCTAATCTAATCCATAATAATGTTCACATATACGACTCTTCATTTAGTAAGACTATGCTTTATATAGAAAACACAAATACAGAAAATGAGAGATAAATGTTTAGGTAGGAGTAGAATTGAAGGAATTGTGCGATTTTTGTGCAGTTCATTACTTCTGGGGGCTATTTACATATACATGTATTCAAATAGTCACTCGAAATTCTGAACATTCCCCTTTAAAAGGGTGAGGTGGGTGGTGAATAATAACTTATCCTACTCTGTATATTAGAGTGTAATTTAACAATGTTTGTATTACAGACGATGTCGATGGTTATAGGAGCCGAAGATGACGACAGACCAGAATCTTTAACAGCAGAACAATTCCTCGCTCAGAATACACGTCAATCAAATAGTACCTCGGCCAGTGGCCATACTTCTAATAATACTGCTCAAAACCATTCGTCGCAAGATGGCGGCGAGTTTACAATTATTGACTATGTTGATACAACTAGCCGCAAACGTAGTCGTACAGAACCGGCCATGTTTGAGCGTCAACCGGAACCGGTATCACGTGCGTCTATGCCGTACATGCATAAATCTACTATAGAAGTTGTTCAAGACAAGACAATTAATCGATTAGAAAGTTTGGATAGCGATGACAACGAACCCTACCCTGCGTCAACGTCCAGTCCCGCTAACAGTAATCAGGGGGCCAGCCCCTTTAAACCCTCTAAAAATTGGCCATCACAGAATTCGGTAGGTTTTGACTACAATGAAGAGAATTCGTTCGATAAAAACTATCACAGACAACGAATTGCACGTGCAGGGTCGATTGAAGAGATGCCACCACAAGATTCTGACAACTATAGAGAATATATGACGTCACATATGAGAAGTTATCAATTATAGTGTAAAATATGAATATTAATTTAATTTTTCTGTTTCCATGGAGATTGTTTTCGCATAAAAAAACCTGAAAAATTTTCAACAATTGATATGAAAAAGTGAACATTTAGTGTGACGTGTTAAAATTGGATTTAAGAATATCATTTGTTTATATATTGGATGCCTAGTGAAACACCCCGACAAAGGATCCCTTGTTATATGTTGATACGCCATACTTTCGATCTCATTTATGTCTTATCCCATAATGGCTTTGCTCAATTATAACCAAAGGGAGGGAACTTATCGTCGAGAAAGACGTTTTTGCTCACGCCTGCTCGCCTCACAGAAAAACCTAATTCTATGGCACAATGCAAGAAGCAGACAACCCACAAAATAACGTATTTAGGAAGGGAGTGGTGGGGTGGGGCTTATGTTGCCCAGGTCTCCCCTCAAGCCGAAAATTTTGCTATATTGTCACCTTGCCTTGAAAATTAAATAACAGCTTTACGCAATTTACCCGACACCGCTTTTAATTTTGTGTTTTGATTATTAATACATAATTTTTATGATTTTTCATTTTTATAAGGATTAAAACATTTTATTTTTTTATCACTTGTTTGGTCTATATTTAAGGGAAGATAACTGCGTATAGCTCACAGATGAGCATAAATAGCAAGATTGCTACTTCGACTTCGTTTAATGATTCTTTTAATTGCCACTTCTTCGAAAGGGTCGTATTTTTAATCGATTATTCGAATTTAGCTTAATTAGTCTATTAAGCATAAGCATAAATGAATTGTTCCCATAGCCATAGGAGACAGCTTCCCCCCCCCCCCCCCCCCCCCCCCCCCTTTTCCAAATATTATGTTTTTGGGCAAAAAATCCCCCAAATCAGGAAAAATATCACTAAAATTCGGGCAATAAGTCGATCTGCCCCTCCCCCATTGTATAGTGGGCCCCTACGGCTATGCTTGTTCCAAAGAATCTTTTTAAACGATTCTCTATGCTCAACAGGAGGTAACTCCATACATATAAGACAACACCAAATTCTGAGAGGTTATGTAAATGTTCCAACCCGGTACAAGAAATGAATAAATGGAGTTTTACGTCCTGCTTGTCTGCACCTATATGGGCTAATTGAGGACGGACAAACGCCATGCAGTGTGCAATGAGGGAAATTTTGCCAGGACAGCGGCATTAACCTGCTCTTATTTTCGATTTCCAACTGTCGAGGGATCTTTAACGTGCACAGCTAATAGCACACGGGACGCCAACAAATAATGAAATATCGTACAGATATAAGTTTATATAGAATAAATAAATAATATATCAACATTAACAAATAACATACATATATATTAAAATTACTATTACAGCATAAAAGGATAGATTTATAATTTATAGCCGTTTCTATGATATCGTGTATCCTAATTTAGTGGACGGGATTCTCCGGGGAACAACAACCCTTGCTCTATATTCCCTGGTCATGGCTCTGGAAGGTTCGTGAATTTGGGCCACGACTTGAAAAAGGTTGGGAACTACTGGTCTAAAAGGATAGATTTATAGCCGTATTACTATGATATGGTGTATCCTAATTTAGTGGACGGTATTCTCCGGGGAACCATGTCCGGTGACGGCGAGAAGTCCGAGACACTCCCGATACTTCCCGTGTTCTGGAAGTCATCCGAGTAGTTGGCGTCACTGTCCAAAGTGATCACTCCGTCTTCAGATGGCATGTACGAGCTCACTGATTCCGTATGGATGCTCTCACGAACTCGGGGAAAACGTCGAACTCTGGGTGTGGGGACTATAGAGCTACCAGCCGAAGATGCGTTTTCGGACGCTTTCGATTGTCGACCTTCCGATTTGATGGTGGATTTTCTGGTTGCCGGTATCGGGGATTGTTCTGATGAAATTGGATTCAACACTGGAAACTTCATAGAAGACCTCATGCTCGGTTTACTACTGGTGTCAGCAAAGGTGGGTACATACCGTGGAGATTCTGCAGACTCGGATTCTCCGCCGCTCACCAATTCTTGAAGCTCTGGTTCCTCTGTGGATAGGAACTGTCGAGTATCGTTATCGGTGGTGGACTGGTAGATCCTAGAGTCGGTGACTTCTTTTGGATCATTCCTGGATTTTCTTGGAGATTCGGTGAAATCGTTTTGATATGATTGAGACGTGCGTGTAGATTCGAGAGGTCCTGGATCATCCACGTCGAACGAATCGCGAGATTTTCCCAAAATGGATTCGCGGAATGACGCACTCTGTTCGATCAGACCAGTGGACATTTTCCTTCCCTTTTCGTCATTATCTGGTAAAGAAATACTCTCATCGCTGTCGTCTGCCGGAGCTCGTGGCAGATGGACCTCTACACCAACGTGATCTTTGGAAACTGACTGATCAACAGATTCATCACTGCCGGAGACAAATCTTCTTAGATCTGGTTCCAGAGCTTCTTGTCGGGGATGCGACTCGTCGTGCTCAATGATCATAGGCGAACTCTGTACCGTTTTCAACGAGGAACTCTTAACTGGAATATCTTTTTTACGTGAAGCAGAGCTTACATCAAATGCGGACATTGATTTTTTAGGCTTTGTGTCTGGGGATCTGGGCAATGAATGGTCAGATTTTTGGGTTTGTGGGACTCGAGAAGGACTTTGGTGCTCTTGGGACTTTTTCATGTGAAGATGCTTTTTCTTGTGAAGATGCTTTTTCTTATGTTTTGGACTGGGATAAGAACTTCTCCTGCTTGATCCAAGATCTTGGACAGAGTCAAGCGTTTCATTGGCAAGTTCCTTTTGGGCAAGTCTTCGAACCTCAGTCAAAGTATCTGAGAAATTGGAAACACTCAGATCTTCTTCTGAAACGACAGTTAATGGTGGTTTAGGTTTCAAGTTTTCTTCATTTTTCTCCTTCTCCTGCAGCCATTTTGGATTACTCTTTGCAATTCTTAGTTTCTGGGTCTTGGTCAATCTGTATGTGAGCTGTTTTCCAGTTTTAGGGACAGACTGGGGAGTTTTTCTAATCCAGCTTTTGTTTTTGGAAGCTATGTGGACTTCTTCCTCTTTCTTCAAATTCTTCTTACTTTGAGAACTGAGAGTTGGTCTTGCAACATTTATCATTGGAGCCTCTCTTCCATTCCTATCAGGGAGCTGTCGTGGTGAATGCCCTCTAGAAGACACATGCCCTACTCTTTGGATGACGTGTTCTAGTCCCTGTGGTCCCTGAATACCTACAAGTTCATTTAATAGGGCAGTAAGAATTGGAAACACTGTATTGTTTTCAATCACAGGGCCTTGAATATTGACTATTCTATCTTTTTTGGATTTTCGAGTGTCATTTACAGTCAAAGGCACTTTAATGTTAGATTTTTTAGGTGTAGGATCACATTCTATTTTCGAGTCCTGAACTTTGGAAAGTTTTTCACAAACACTTCCAGTTTCGCTCAAATCATCAAAACTATCTTCATCTGTGTAGTAAACTGGACGCTCCATTTGTATCTTTGGTTCTGCATATTTATTATAAAATAAGGGAGGAGGACAGAAAATATTTGGTTCATCAAGGAAATTTGCTCCATCATCTTCTATTGAAATGTCGACATCTTTCTGTAAAATGTGTTGATTTTTTCTTCTTTTCTTCTCAGTCTGTGTGGAAATGTTGGATTGAGGAATTTTTGGCTTTTCAGGTTCTGAAATGACAACATGAACTGCCTTCTCTTCTGTTGGAATGGTTTGTAACATGACATCATTGGTCATGGCATCCGTCATTGACCCCATTTCTTGAGAATGTCGCAGGTTTTGAATTTTTTCGGTAGGCTTACTAGCTTTCAAGCTGAAATTTGCCTCTTGTTTACTGTCAGCACTTGGTTGAACGTGAATCACATTGACCTCATTTTGACAGTTCTCTTTCTCGACTTGAGTCACAAGTTTATTGGTTGTCACCATTTTGTTAGAAATATGTCCAGCCATGCTGGGACCAAGGCACAACAATCGAAATCCAAGAACAATGTAACCAATTTCTTTCCCCATCAAGTTGTAAATCTTAAACAGACCTTTATCTCCATGAACTGAAGGCACCGTTAGACCTTTTTTAGCAATGTCCGCACAAATATGTTTCATTAAGCTGTCGAGAGGCACGCTGCTATTTCCGATTAGCTTCGGAGTGTCCGGATACATGTCGAGAGCCATCACATACAGAGGCGTGTTGGATAAATGAGTTTTCAGAGAGTCCACACTAGTTTTAAAAAGACAAGATTTGCCCTTTTTAACCATATAGCTGCCATGATTATCCTGCAGTTCACTGAACTGATCTGGTGGACTGTAATGTGGGTCTCTTGAAATCTTCGATTTGATTCTGTCTCCGAGTTCTTGATCAACATGGTTGATTAAAATTGTTGGAAAATCTAAAAGTCTGAAGGCCACAGCAGGAAACCGACAGACGACATGAGGGATGTAAATTTTGTCGATCACCAACTCCAACGAAAACAACGATTCTTCGACTTCAGGCACCGGCATTTTGGAGATTTGATCACAAATTTTAATAATTCTTTGTCTAAATCATTGCAGATGTTCATATAAATATAAGAAAGTTTCTTAAATTCGGCAAGAATTCACAAAATTGGCAGAAATTTAGACGAATGATTAAATCCCTCTAAAAACTTCACAAGTTTCAACTCGCGATGTAAACAAAGATAGACTAATTATCCAGACGTTTGGTCGACTTCCGGTTTGAACAAACAAGAAGAAAAACGAGTATAATAAAAAAAAAGCTTTTGAACAGCGCTTGGATTAATTCAGCTAATATTTGAAATCAAATGAGATTCTTTTCAATTTTTTTTTAACACAAATTTGAATAAGGAGAAAACAAGAAAACATGTCTACAATCTAAAAAGTATGGAGCTCCATTTAGGACATACATATATTTATACAGACTTGTATGGAGGCTCATCGATGCCATAATATTTATTGCGAAAATACTTTCAATATCGCATGAAGACATTTGGAATTCTAATAGATCCCTTTCTTACTTTATAGGAACATCTTTCGTTAAAAAAAATACTGAATGCAAATCTTTAATTGGCTGTCATTTACTGTTAATAGGTAGCAAGCACCCATAAAGACCTAGGGTAGCTAGTTTATTGGGTACACCAATTATTGGATAGCATGGATTCTTGAATATCCCTTTGCATCTTGTGAAGCAATTATCAAGCAGCTTGAACTTATTGGTAAAGTGATACACATACGAAGTTTAGAAAATCACTTCACAAACCCTTTAAGTTTACAGAAATGTGATCTAAAGTCAACATGACAGCCTTAAATGTGTATGTAACAGGATGCTATTCAAGGTTACATAATTATCTTCAAGAGGTCCAGGAATTCCTCCTCATCCAAAACTTGTAATGACAACTATACTAACATGTATGCCATGTATACCAACCAAGGGATGTATACCCTATTTATTTCTGCTCGTAATCAATAAATGAGATTGATGTAAAATAAAGTTGTTATCGCCCTTTAAATGACTCGGTGGGATCCTTGGGCCTCGTGAGTTTCCAAGATTTGATCAATATTCGGTTTCAACAAAACTTATTCCGATTTTTCCCCGTTCCTATTTCCTCCATAGGTCATTTTCCCTCCCCCTCCCCACCCCAACACTATTTCTTTAATCCTCTTGGTTACAGTGGCGTTTCTACGGGGGGGGGGGGGGGGGGCTTCCAGGGGGGGCCTTGCCCCCCCCCCCCCCCCCCACTTTGAAATTTTCGTACAATGTTAAATACAGATGGTATGAGCTGGTAGCCCCCCCTGACAATTATTCGGCCCCAACGTGGCCCCTCCACCCAAAAATTCCTAGAAATGCCACTGCTTGGTTAAGAACAACTGAGTTAGATAGTGATTTCTGCTTGAAAACAAAGGAAATGTTTAGACAACAATATCTTTCACACGAATGACCAAAAAGAAAAAAATCTGTGATGGCTTGCAAATATATTTATTTCAGGAATATAGTCAGTTCAGGTTTTACAAAGAATTGAAAAAGAAAATGAAACATAAAACTATTTGAGTGAAATACTAATGTGTCCGTTGCAGTGTGTATAACATCATTTAAGAATCAGAACAGACTCGTTGTGCGGGATTTCTCTGAGGAATTATTCTGATGAAATCAACATTCCTACACATCCTGCGGCTCGAGATGGATTCCCGATCGCAGGCGTTTGGTCTCCCTCTACCGGCATTCTTGGACAAGGAATTGTAATAAAATGCCTGCTGTCTGTTGTAATCAGCACAGACGTGAGGATTTCCTTGATACACGCAATCGTACGATTCTTTCCCTTTTGTACATGTGATGTGAAACCTTCTATCTCCCCCTCCGCCTTGTCTGCATTCAGCATACTTGCAGTCATATCCATCATTTGGGTCATCGGCGGGGATGAATGTACCACGAATACCAACTTGCCAAGCTGCATAAACAACATAAGTATAACAAACCAGAACCACCAAACTAAACAGCCTCGTCTGACTCATTATGCTACTCTGAAAATATAATATACTACTTGATATTATCAAACGCTTTCTTAATTGCAAAAGTCAAATTGGGGTTTTTATTAAAAAAGATGTAAAAATCTTGTAAGGCAAAGTAACATTGGTATAGTTGTTAAATATAATATCTATTTGGATTAAATACATTTGTATTAAACTAAAGAACTTGATATCTTAATGTACTACAAATTATGTATACTGAATATTACCCAAAATCGGTCAAAGGCGAATTGCATCCTTTACCAAATCATGATACAAATATGCCAAGTTTCATTTTGCAAGGGAAATTTTGTGAATACTTTGACAAAGGCGAAATCCGTCAGGATTAATGTCGAGATTTTTCAAAATTTGCCCTTGTGTATGATGAAATTTCTCCATACAGTATTTAAATCGATTTTTTAAAACAAAGATTCAATCAAAATTTCAATAATCAAACTAATATTACTGGTTCATAATGAGAATACCCATAAAACTCAAAATACCAAACTAGCTCAGAATTTACAGATAGAAATACAAATATACTCAAAATACCAAACTAGCTCAGAATTTACAGATAGAAATATAAATATACTCAAAATACCAAACTAGCTCAGAATTTACAGATAGAAATATAAATATACTCAAAATACCAAACTAGCTCAGAATTTACAGATAGAAATATAAATATACTCAAACTACCAAACTAGCTCAGAACTTACAGATAGAAATATAAATATACTCAAAATACCAAACTAGCTCAGAATTTACAGATAGAAATATAAATATACTCAAACTACCAAACTAGCTCAGAATTTACAGATAGAAATATAAATATACTCAAAATACCAAACTAGCTCATAATTTACAGATAGAAATATAAATATACTCAAAATACCAAACTAGCTCAGAACTTACAGATAGAAATATAAATATACTCAAAATACCAAACTAGCTCATAATTTACAGATAGAAATATAAATATACTCAAACTACCAAACTAGCTCAGAACTTACAGATAGAAATATAAATATACTCAAACTACCAAACTAACTCAGAATTTACAGATAGAAATATAAATATACTCAAACTACCAAACTAGCTCAGAATTTACAGATAGAAATATAAATATACTCAAAATACCAAACTAGCTCATAATTTACAGATAGAAATATAAATATACTCAAACTACCAAACTAGCTCAGAACTTACAGATAGAAATATAAATATACTCAAACTACCAAACTAACTCAGAATTTACAGATAGAAATATAAATATACTCAAACTACCAAACTATAGCTCAGAATTTACAGATAGAAATATAAATATACTGACCTTAATTTCTTAGTTAACTCTGACCAAATTAAACTGCTAGTGTTCAAGCAAAACTGATGCAGTAATTTATATACTCTTGAACCCGGATTTATTTTCTGCTGATGCAGTCATCAATCACAACACCCGGATTTTACAGATCACAATTATTCATCTGTCTTTAAAGGAAGCAATAATACTATAATACATTTGCACATTATTTTCAATGGGGTAGATACCTGGGTGGTAATAAACAATTAAAAAAAGAATCGGTGAAGAATTATTGTACCCTCGTATAGAGTGTTTACGAGCAAAAGCGGATGGACCAATTACAGACGAACATGAGTGACGCCAACATACCGTATATTACACTAAGATATGTAGCAGCATAGCCGTAGGGGCCCACGACTCAACAGGGGGGCAGACTGACTATTTGCCCGAATTTTACCGAATTTTAATGATATTTTGCCCGAAAACATAATATTTAGGGGGGCATCTGCCCCCCCCCCCCCCGCCCCTGCCCCCCTGTCTCCTACGGCTATGAGCAGCCAAGTTAAACTCGTTAAATGGGATCACATGACATCACATAAACAGCTGCAAAATCTAAAGTCTAAAATACTTGCAGAAACTATACATGCTTGTTAGAAATGGAAGAAAGATTGACGATTCCTACCTTTCTCTCCCTTGGCGCCTCAATATTGAAATCAGAACCTATTTCAAGATTTGGCCGATTCCAATTTAAACACTCACATCGGGTTAGAAATGTGTAAACATCAGCCAATACAAAACACTCATATATATATATATATATAGAAAAAAATAATTCTATTGTTGATTTTCCGAAAATTTGGTTGTATTAGTGATCGTATCATTCCGGTTTGCGATTTTAGAAAAGGAATTGTCGAAGTAACCCACTACATAAAGAGTTGTTTTTCATATTTGGACAAGAATTATCCAGAGGTTGTTAAGATATTTTTTAAACTGTTTACGGGTATCGGAAACATTTTATAACAACAATATTTACCATTCAAATTTTCAATCAGACATATAGTAATTAACTAAGTGTTTAAAGACCCGACGCCCGTGAAATCTTTCTCTTCTACAGGCAGAAACCATTCGCTGGTTTCGGTCGTTAGTTTAGGTGAATTAATTGGAACCATCATAGACGTCTGATTGAAAATTAGAATGATGTAGGCCTACGATGATGCTGTCGGTATCCCCGATACATATAATTTTTTAAGAAACCTCCAAACAATCCCTTTAATCCCTTGGGCTGGTTGTGAGACAGGACCGTATCACTCGTGGTATTGGGCCTAATTCTGACCCATGTAAAATAAAGAGTTTATTATTATTAATCACATGAATCAAATTTATTCATATTGTTCAAAAGTCAAAACGCATCCTGTTACATAAAACATTTTAAAGATGTCAGGTTGACCTTGAATCACATTTCTGTAAAAATTTAACAAATATATCTCAACACTTTCTGTGTAGGTTACTTTGTTAGTTTAGTAATAAAATAGGCCTACCATACAAAACTTTTTCATCCTTACAAAAAAATAACCTAACAGACACCAAGGCCGTGTATTTAGGGGGTATCGGGGCGCATTGAAGGGTGGGGTGGGTCGAAAGGGTCCCTCTCCCCCATAATTTGACAGTTTAAAATGAAAATCAGAGTAGAAGTCCCAACCAGATACTCAAAAAATCATCTTTCAGAATCCAATGTTGAAACTGGCGCCTGTAGCGTTTCGCGGCCTAACAAATCCACGCCTGACCCGAACTCGTCGACCGACATTTGAATCATCACGCGATGTGCTTATTGGAAAGTTCACAAATTCTAACGGAGCCCCAAATCCACACGTAGGCCTACACGTATTCTAGAAAATCAGATATGTATCATGCGTAAAATTAAATCATTGGTTTCGTCACTTTCTAGCCGAGGGCGAGATGCCCGAGAATGGCAGCGAATTATAAACTTAAATTGAAACGTTCACCGTTCGTTCCACTAGCTATTACAACTTTTGCCTCAGCTTAATTCTCCCATCAGAGGCAGATTAACCTTAACCTTAGACAGGCCCGTAGGAAGCAATTTCATATTGGGGGGGGGGGGCAAAGTGTACAAAAACTCATGCTGATTTTGATTGGGTAAGGAAGGGGTGCACATTATACATGGGTGCGCATTATATTCGGAAATATACGGTAGCGAAATTGATTTGCTTATAGAGATTTTTATTCCAACTTAAACAGGTATTCCCAGCATAGCCGCCCACGACTCAACAGGGGACAAACCGATTTATTGCCCGAATTTTATTGAAATTTTGCCAAATTTCTTTAATTTTTTGCCCGAAAACATAATATTTAGGGGGGCAGCGATCCCCCCTGCCCACCCTGTCTCCTACGGTTATGATTCCCAGGTGATATGAATATAAAAGATTCAAGATCATAGTTTTATATAAATCTGTTTTATTTACAGTACAATAATATAGTATAAAATATCAACTTGATACAGTACAAATATATTCTTTTTATAATCATTTTATTTTATATTTACAAGAATTGGAATGGTCTTCGATTTACAATTATAACTCTTAACAAAACTAAATTAATTTAAGAAATAAGTTTTTAAAAAAATCTGTGTATTAAATTTTAAGGAACATGGACCTTGGGCCCGTTTCACAAAATTTTAACTTACGTAGATAAAATCTAGATTTTAAGAAATACAGTAATCTGATTCGATAATAAAGCTATATTTAAAATCGATTTTAGTGATTGACCAATCAGAAGACTAGAATACTAAAATTATCTTAAGTTAAGTTTTCGAGAATAAGGCCCCAGGACTAAATTAATTTAAGAAATAAGCTTTTAAAAATATCTGTGTATTGAATTTTAAGGAACAGGGACCTGACCCATAGTCTACTTAACAATATGTAATTGACCAATCAGATGACTGGAACACTAAAATTATCTGAAGTTTAAAAAATCACAACCCTGGTTATGAAAAACATTCATAAAAATAATCTCGTAAACATTTAAATTCATTTAACAAAATTTCTAAAACTTTGAAAACATGAAATATTGCATAGATTTTGTATATAATTTACAATTTATCATCATATAAAGACGTTTAATACAAACACAATTTATAATACAAACACAATTTATAATAGTCAACACAATTTATAAAAGTCAAAGCACTGTTTCATCGTTAAAATATACAAACATGTTAAATTGTTAAATCAAAACGTTAATTTCATAAAGATATACAATCAAAAACATTTGTACACATCCTTCATCAATTGGAAATAAAACAGTTGGAACAGTACACGCCAATAGTAATGACTGACACGCCCATTGCCTTGCCTGACACGCCCGCCCATAGTCATGTCTGACTCACATGCCCATAGTCATGCCTGACACGCCCATAGACATGCCTGACACGGTCATAGACATGCCTGACACGCCCATAGTCATGCCTGACACACCCATAGTCATGCCTGACACATCCATAGTCATGCCTGACACGCCCATAGTCATACCTGACACGCCCACCCATAGTCATGCCTGACACGCCCATAGCCATACCTGACACGCCCATAGCCATGCCTGACACGCCCTAAGCCATGTCTGACACGCCCGTAGTCATGCCTGACACGCCCATAGCCATGCCTGACATGCCCATAGTCATGCCTGACACGCCCATAGCCATGCCTGACACTTTATATTTCTGGGAGGGCAAACCATTTGATTTTTTTTGTCAGGGACACAATCCATTTTCCGAGGGACATTGCTTCCCCTTTGCACCCCCCTGTAAATTCACCAACTGGGATGTGAACAATTATGGTTGTTTGACAATCGCTTGCTACAAGTTTCTACTTTAAAAAAAAAAAGATGTAAATAGAAGGTGTCCTGCACCTTTTTTGATTATATTCATAAAGGATCTTACCAAGTAAAAATTACACCCTTTCTTTAAACTTTTGCTTTTTTTTCATACAATTTGTCAAAATTATTGTCATTTATTTATTTATCTGTGCATTTATATTCACCCAAAAATGTGAAAATACAAAATAATTACATAGGCTAAAATATGCAAATTTAATATTCATTTAAAAAAAAAGTTCATAATTTTAATTAGAACAATTCTTATTCTTGCACACAAATATTGCAAAGTATTAAAAAAAAATTTGGTAAAAATAATAAAAAAACATTAGTAAGTTGTAAGTACAAAGGCAAAAATACGAAAAAAAAAAAGAGGTCATGAAAGTTCATAGGTCATAATGGGGTCATGTGATAAACCTGGTTTAAATAATGATGATAAAGAGGTGATGATGGTGACCTTGACCTTTATCAGGGGTCAAGGTTATCAATGGAAGACAAGATGGTGATTAAGATCTAGGCTCGGTACACGGCTGGATCATCCTCTGAAAATAAAAAAATTAAAAAAAAATTATTATTGATGTTGTTTTAATATAGAGTACGAAATGACATGGCAGGGCACATAACGAACTTTGTGGCCGACCTAGTTACCAGAATCAGACACGGACATAGTAACCATCCATGTTATAGGTGTGACTATAGCCGAACCACTTTTCTAAACTGAACCAATCAACTGATTTAGTCTGGTGTAGGAATTCATTGTCAGGTTATTACTGGTGGGTGTCGCTCGCGAGGCAGACCATGCTTACTCTTTTCGAAACACCTGATGGCACTTCTAGTATGGGAAGTCCACTACTATATAATTATTGCACCCCATTTTGTTAGCTCTGGACGAGATTTTTGATTAATATCTGTTATTTGATTGTTCTTTGGTTTAAATCTCCACATAAACAAATTGACAATATATTGGTAGCAGCTAATGAACTTTTCATATGAGGAAGTATATCAAAATAAAAAGCTGTATCAGGTGTCTAGAAGAGTAAGCATACCCTGCCTGACACTCAATAAAAAATAGCGAAGTTCGTAATTACCTCTAAACACAGGATTATCATACATCTTCTCCACGTTAGATGGTAACATTAACCTTTGACCTCCCATTGATGGGGGTTTCGATCCATATGGGTCGTAATTTTGGAATGACATTCTCGTTCCTACACTTCTGTCGTCATATTCGTTGGAAAATGGTTTTCGTTTGTGATGTCGTCGTCTGCAAATAATAAAAAAATCTTTTTAAAATAATAAAAAGCAAGGATAATATGAATGCAATGAAAATATCGTTTGAATTTAAATAGAAGATGAAGGTGTCTTTAAAACTTTTTTCATTTTACCATAAAAAGTTTTAAACAGCCTAGTTTTTCTACATCATTTAGGCTAATGTTGAGACTCTTTTATCATGGAGCAAGCGCCCAAGAGTAACCATGGCTCCCAAAATCGATTGGACCATCACCTGACATCATTTTGCCAGGGCATCAAGATTAGCACTTTTTTAATTTCAGTCCATGGATGAATCTTTTACTGTATGGCCTGCAGTACACATGATTCCTGTTTATGTTCATTTACCACAGACTTGACACTAAGTAAGACTGTAGCACTGACATCAAAGAGAAGACAACTCTTACCTGGCTCTGACAATAATACAGACAACAATTAATATGATAAATAATAATAGGGCTGCTGCTGTTACCACACCAATAATAATAGTTTCGTTGGCTTTCGGTCCAGATACACTCAGATCTAGAATTATACAAAATAAATATATAAAAAAACTACAAGACTTGATGAAAAAAACAAAGAAGGATTCGCAGACTCAGAGAGCAATCAACAGAGTTACTCAAAATATATGGAATGATTGGTAAAAGCAAAACCCAGAAAGAAAGAAACATCTATATTTTACAAGGATAACAACTTAGGTTTATGAAGATCCTTTCTCTCAGCCAAACCGCCTTGGCCAAACCTCTTGGCATTGATCTTTCCCGGATTATCCGTACCTATTTACAGTTGGGTGGACTGGAATTATGAGTGAAGATGACTTATTCAAGGTCATTGGACTTATCACACCCTGATCGAGAACCAAACTCTCAATGGAATCAGAATGGTATCAGTGGTTCCTAAAGAGTATGCATACCACGTCTTGACGTTAGAAATACCAAACAAAAAGTATTGGCTATGGGGACTCCCCCCCCCCCCCCCCTTTAGACCCAGCTGATAAATACAGTTGCAGAGTGATATCAGGTGTTCTAGTGAGCTTTGATCAAAGAGAAAGAAAGGGAAAAAGAACGAATGATAATAACTGGCCTTGGCCAAACCATAGCATTATATATCTGCACACATTTACATCTAGTTCATTTTGCATAAAGAAGGTTACTGGACTTTCAAGCGCTGACTGAGATTGGAACTCATGACCATCATTTGTTGAACAGAACAAGACAATAATCATGAGTGGGGGTCCATCTAAATAGAGTTTTGAGACTCGGAATAAAGACGACATACCCTTTCTGCTTTCACACTGAGTTCCTTCGTAATTTTCCATGCATTGACATGTGATAGGGAATGAATTCGGGTCACACGTTCCAAAATTACCACAATATCCCAATAAACATTTATCTGAAAAATGAAAAATAAAATAATCATGGAATGCTTTAAGATTTAAACGACATTTAAAAGCAAGACTGATAGCCCCAGGCATGTAAGAAGTCCATGTTGACAAATTTGAAACTGAAAAGGAGGAAGGGGGCAAAATACAACATAGTTCTTAAGTTTTGACTTTTAGAAAGGGAGAGGACATATACAAGGGGTGCGCACTATACATGGGTAAATGAATTTTTCCCGATTTTGATGGGGTAAAGAAGGGGTGCGCATTATACATGGGTGCCCATTATAATCGGAATTATACGGTAATAAAACCTCAAGGAATATTACTGTATAACTAATAAATTACATATTACATACAATTAATTTTTCAGTCCTCACATCCTTTGCACGTCCCAGTCACATAGCCTTAAGGGCCCAAGGGGGTGAAAACACCTCGTGTTGGGAACCAGGGCCCTGGGAGCTACAACACCCTGGTTGGGAACCAGGGAATCAATTCCTGGCCTACAAAGATCTCAGTCCATAAGGCCCTGGGAGCTTCAACAATCTGGTTGGGAATTGGGGGAATCCACAACACCCTAGGGAGCGACACCCTAGGTTGAGAACCGGGGAATCAAATAGGCCTACTAACATCCCAGTCCACAAGGCCCTGGGAGCTTCAGTAATCTGATTGGGAATTGGGGGAATCCACAACACCCTAGGGAGCGACAACCCTAGGTTGGGAACCAGGGAATTAGGCCTACTAGCATCCCAGTCCACAAGGCCCTAGGGAGCGACAACCCTAGGTTGGGAACCAGGGAATTAGGCCTACTAACATCTCAGTCCATAAGGCCCTGGGAGCTTCAGTAATCTGATTGGGAATTGGGGGAATCCACAACACCCTAGGGAGCGACAACCCTAGGTTGGGAACCAGGGAATTAGGCCTACTAACATCTCAGTCCATAAGGCCCTGGGAGCTTCAGTAATCTGATTGGGAATTGGGGGAATCCACAACACCCTAGGGAGCGACAACCCTAGGTTGGGAACCAGGGAATTAGGCCTACTAACATCTCAGTCCATAAGGCCCTGGGAGCTACAACACAATGGTTGGGAACCAGGGAATCAAACAGGCCTACTAACATCCCAGTCCATAAGGCCCTGGGAGCTTCAACAATCTGGTTGGGAATTGGGGGAATCCACAACACCCTAGGGAGCGACAACCCTAGGTTGGGAACCTGGGAATCAAATACTAACATCTCAGTCCATAAGGCCCTGGGAGCTACAACACAATGGTTGGGAACCAGGGAATTAGGCCTACTAACATCCCAGTCCATAAGGCCCTGGGAGCGACTACCCTGGTTGGGAACAAAAGAACGAACTACTTACTGGTACAGTTGACACCGTCCCCTTGAAAATCATCTTTACATTTACACGTGTAGCCCTTATCAGTTTCTACATCTGTACAAATGGCGTTACTGTCACAGTCATTCTTTGTGGCGTCCGAACATTTCTCTACAAGTAAAATTTAAGAAATAAACATCTATAATTTACAAGGATAACAACTAAGGTTTCCATGAGGAACATTTCTCTACAAGTAGAATATTGTAAATTTGATTATTTTTAAGAAAGAAATAGATTTATTCTTCCAGTTGGTACTTGGCCAAACCTCTTGACATCAACCTTACAAGAATAACAACTTAGATTCTAATGAAAATCTTTCTTCCAGCTGGGTATTAATCTTCCATGATTATCCGTACCCATTTCAGCTCTGTGGAACAACTATTTCACAAAATAAGGTATTTTTTTTGGCACCATATCCACTGTCACCATTGACAACGACATCTACATGACATGTGTACACAGTGTACGTGACATTTGACAGGTAGCTATTGACAGCTGGTCAATAAGTAAGGGACATAACTCTAATGAGCAAAATGACATTTTTCAGCTATCCAGAATATCGATAAACCGCACAAATTTATTGAGAACGGAAATGTGCGGATAAACGAGGTTACACTGTACTTACTTTTACAATCTGCAGCAGACGTACTTCCAGTTGCCATGGTAAACTCTCCACGTGTACACTGGATACAATCAAATTTATTAGCTTCTGGTTGATATGTGTTGAGTGGACATTTTACACATTGTTTCTGGGTTTGATCGAACTTCTCTCCTACCTTACAGGGTGCTACAAAATACAACATATTTCATTGGTTAGAATATATCATTTTCCTTAAAAGGTAGCTTTGTATCTTAGAAAAAAGAATTTGAAGTGACTTTTGAGGTTATTTTAGAAGAATATGAAGAGAAAAGGTTTATGCAAAGATAGTGGCCCACAGCTATATACGCCCAACAAAAACGCCTTACATTTAATCAGGAGTAAACTAAACTTTCTCAAACATTTCGATTTAGGTCCAATAACATTCATTTTAAGTTTCATCAAAATTGGTTGAAAACTAAGAGAGTAATAGCATATTCAAGACTTTGGGGCAAGGGCAATAACTCTGTTTCTAACGGTCGAAAATAGCTCAAATTCGAACTTGATATTTGTATTCTGAATATGTATATACTTACCGAATTTCATTTGATTCCATCAAAAATTCTAGTTTTTAGAGCGTTTACAAGCAATTGAACCAGTTGCTTACAAGAGTAAGCATACCCTGTCTAAAACCGACTATCTACTTACATTTTGTACACTCGCTCTTTGAGGCGGCGCCAGGTTGGGTGGTAGATAGTTGATCAGGACACATCTGACAGTTCCAAGTTGTTTTATCTCGATATTGACCAACAGGACACGCTTCACATTTACCAGTCGCATCGTTAAATTGAAACCCAGCCACACAATCATCTAGAAATATACATATTACATATTACAATAATTCTAAAATTAAAATGAAAATATACATAATACATAATACAATTACTATAATTCTAAAATTACATAAATTATATTTAACATTACACAATTATGTTACGAACAAAAAATATTTTCACAGACAAAATAGTGTTTAATACAATACAATACAGAAACATGTTTTTACTCAGAGTTTCACGCTGTGCAATCAAAAGATATCTTGATCAAGTTTGCTGTTTTTGAAAAAGGTCAACTATCAAATGACAGCTAATAAAGCGTTGAAACCATTTGATGAGAATAAAATGAGATGGGCTATCCCCATCTACCCTATATCCCTAATTCACACCCCACCCTCAACCACCCTACATCCCTAATTCAGACCCCACCCTCACCCACCCTACATCCCACCAATCCTACCCTCACCCACCCACACTCACCAATGTCACCATAAAACCCACCCACACCCACCCTACATCCCTAATTCACACCCACCCACCACCACCCCTACCCCTTCAATTACACAATTTTCTTACCTTTACAATCATCAAGTGTAGAGCTTCCATCATTTTCTGTTGTTTTTCCAGTTGGGCAAGTTTTACATTCTGTCTTTCTCTCTTCGTCTTGGTACTGGCCTCTCGGACATTTCTTACATTCATTGGTACCCGTTTCTAAAAATTCTCCGACGGAACAGGCAGCTATAAGGGAAAAAAACATAATGAAATTTAGTTTTCATCCATGTGCTATTGGCTGTGCACGTTAAAGATCCCAATAAGAGCAGGCTAATGCTGCTGTCCTGGAAAAATTTCCCTCATTGCACACTGCATGGCCTTTGCCCTTCATCAATCAGCCCATATAGGGGCAGAAAGCAGGACGTAAAACTCCATTCATTTCATTTCATTTGTATTAAAATCATCAAAAAGGTTAAAATAGCCTAACATAAGTTTTGAAATGATTAACAATGGCTGAAGTAGGTCACAGTACTTACTGACAGTACAGTTCTCAGCTTTGATGGCGCCGGTATCAGCTGTGATTTTATTTCCAGGGCACTTGAAACATCGAGGCTGTTCTTTATCCGTCTTGTCTTGATAAAATCCAATTGGACATTCCGAACAGGTATTGTTGATGTTTTCAGAACCAGCATCACAGTCCACTGAAACAAATGAGTAATATAAAAAATCTGTACAAGCAAAACAATTCCATAAACCAAATATATATTCATACATATAAATAGGTTGCCTTTCTCGTCTCCCCCTTCGTTCTACACGCTTCTTAAAACTTACTAATTGTACTCCAGGACAAGTCCAACGTTTCTGATACATAGGTGTTGGTTTTCCCCCCTTTGTAATAATTTCCAAGCGATGTGCAAGTATGTAAGGTTGTAGAGCTAATGTAACCACACCGCCATTTTGTACGAATATTTATTACACGGTACTGTATCTTGTTCAGAGCTTGACAAAATTGAGAGTAAAAGTTGCACATGTAAAGTAGTAGACTCCTCAATCGAGAAGTAGCATCAGGTGTTCATTAAAGAGCAATCCCCTTTTTTCTCACTTTTCTCCAACTTCCCCCCTTTTCTCTCTTCCCCCCTTTTCTCTCAACTTCCTCCCTTTTCTCTCATCTTCCTCCCTTTTCTCTCATCTTCCTCCCTTTTCTCTCATCTTCCCACTTTTTCTCTCATCTTCCCCCTTTTCTCTCAACTTCCCCCCTTTTTTCTCAACTTCCCCCCTTTTTTATCATCTTCCCCCCTTTTCTCTCAACTTCCCCCCTTTCCTCAACTTATTTCAACCTTTGATTTTTCTCTAAATTTTCTAAATTTTACATGAATACGAGTTCTGTCATCTATCATCGAAAAATAAAATGCAAGAAAATGGAAAATTGGTTCACAACAATGTTTGTGAAACTCCAAAATGAACTAACCTTGACATTGGCTGATGTCCGTGGCACCTTTAACATACGTTGTATTTCCTGTCCCGCAGCTCAAACAGCTAGACTGCCATTTCATTGGTTGATATGTGCCATAATCACACTTTTCACATGCATTAATACCTTGATTTAGAGATTCTCCCGGGGCACAGGCAGCTAAAATATTACAAAATATATACAGTCAAACTTGGTCCAACGGTCACCTGTATTCAGCACCACCATTCATGTGCCTCTTTTAAGCACTACCCCTTAGTAAGCAACCACTTTTAAGCATTCCCTTGACTGGCTGCTTAATACAAGTTATACTGTATGTGACATTTTCTTTCTCATAAGGGTAGTAGTAGAGAGATGTGTTGTGCACAGATATTAATGAGGGTGGGGTCAGGGATGTTAAAGGGAAGTAATAGCAAGGGGAGGTTCAAAGGGTTATGTGACATTTTGTCTAACTTAATGTAAATTGTTCAAGAGAAACCAAGAATCAGTAATATGTCAGTTGTCTTTGTTGTTGGTTTGTATAATTTGATAAAATAAAAAAACGATTATTCTATATTTTACAAGGATAACAACTTAGGTTTCGTGAGGATCCTTTCTCCCAGCTGGTCCTTGGTCAAACCTCTTGGCATTGATCTTTCCCAAATTATCCGTACCCATTTACAGCTGGGTGGACTGGATTTGTGAGTGAATAAGACTTATTCAAGGTCATCAACTTTCACACCCTGATCGAAAACCGAACGCAAACACAACAATCTCCAATTTCTCGTATTTAGTACTCTACGTCTTCTGATTGGTCAATCATTAAAATTGATTTTATATTGAGTTCTATTATCCAATCAGATTGCCGTATTTCTGGGTTAAGTTTTCAAGAATAAGACTCCTATGACCCCACAAGGGTAGATAACTCACCTACATTACAGTCGTTGTCAGAAGTGGCACCAGTATTAGGTGTTATTTTACCACTTGGACATGTTTTACATTTCTCAGCAGCTTGCGTAGATTTATAAAAGCCTATCTGACAGACGGTACAGGTTCCGTTTACATCTTCTTTACCAGGGTTACATATCACTGGAAACAAAAGACAAAAAATAGTAAACACTGAATCAATAAAACCCAAGCACGTACGATCCCAATCGCAAAATAATCCCAACCGTATAACAATCCCAACGGTAAAATAAATCTTGAAATCCATGTAAACACATTGACAATATATTGGTAGCAGCTAATAATAACAAAACCCAAGCACGAACGATCCCAACCGTAAAAAAAATCTCAAAATCCAAGTAAACACATTGGCAATAAATTGGTAGCAGCTAATAAACTTTTCATTTGAGGAAGTATATCAATAAATGATCAAGATGAAAAGTGGTATCAGAATTCTAGAAGAGTAAGCATACCTTTCTCTTAGTTCATACTTAAATCCACATCAATTAGTCAAAACACAGGTAGGGTATGCTTACTCTGCTAGGCACCTGATATCATTTTTTATTATGAAATACATGTATCTAATCATTTATTCATAAACTTCCTCAAATGAAAAGTAAATCAGGTGCCTAGAAGAGGAAGTTTAAGATTAGTATAATCATGACACACGTAGTTTTAGAGTATTTGCGGGTACCACAGATGTCTAATTATAAAATTTTAAAAAAATGAAAAAACTTACAGATACATAATTCTTTCTGATCAGCTCCTTTGTTTTCCGTTGTTTTTGGATCTTCACATTTCATGCAAGTTGTCTGCCATTTCTCTTCTTGATAAAATCCAACAGGACAGTCTTCACACACGTTATTTTCAAGTTTTGTTCCAGCGCTACAATTACCTACAAAAATGATTATAGATTTAAATAGAAATACATATTCAAAGCTGTGACGATATATAAGTTCTTCTATAATAACTGTTCAAAATGCACCAACTGCGCACTTGTGACTGTATATTTGTTCCCAATAATAAATATTCCTCATAGATTCCTCATTATTATAATAAATGATCTCAGGAACTCTTATCATATAATATCAGGGTTAGGGTTAGGTCTAGTGTTATATAATAAAAGTTCCAAATAGAACAATTATTACATAACAAATATTCTTTAGAACAGTTATTATAGTGGAACCTATATATCGTCACACCCTCATTAACTAAGTCCTCCACTTTATTTGTATCTCCAGTTTTAGTGGCCGTGTGGCCAGCCACTACTATATGGGTCAACATCATGGGATACATTTAGATCAATTCATGCCTGACCTAACAAATCAGCAAAAATGCAAAAAAAAATATAAGAAAGAGTAACTTACGGACATTACAGTCGGAGCTTTGGTTAGCTCCAGTACCAGCTGTAATAAACTCTACGGGGCATAACATACAGTCTTTAAATAGACCTTCGCTATTATCCTTATAGTATCCACGGTTACACGTATCACAACTTCCATTAGCATTCTTTTCTTTACCAGAATCACAGTAACCTGAAAAATATAGGGATATTTTAAAACAAAGACACCATAAATAATACTGGACCCTGTTACCATAAATATCCAATGAAACCATTAGAACCTTTGTAACAATGAAATCCACTGTAACCATGAAAACCTCTGTAACCATGAAAACTACTGTAACCATGAGAACCCCTGTTATTATTAGAACCCACGTAACCATTAGATCCCCTTTCACCATGGTAACCCCTTTAATCATTAGATCCCCTGTAACCATGGTAACCCCTTTAACCATAAGATTCCCTGTAACCCTGAGATCCCCTGTAACCATTGGAACCCACGTAACCATTAGATCCCCTGTAACCATTGTATCCCCTGTAGATCCCATGTAACCATTAGATCCAATGTAACCATTAGATCCCATGTAACCACCAGATCCCCTTTAACCATAAGAAACCCTGTAACCATTAGATCTCATGTAACCATGAGAAACCCTATAACCAATGTAGCCCCTGTAACCATAAGATCCCCTGTAACCATAAGATCCCATGTAACCATAAGATCTCATGTAACCATGAGAAACCCTATAACCAATGTAGCCCTGTAACACTTAGAGCCCCTGTAACCATTGGAGGTCTATAAACCCCTGGTATCTTCCCATATCGACCCTTCCCATTTCACCACGAAATATTTCCCATTTTCATCCCTTCTACCATGTTCCTTTAGCAACGGCTATCATTTCATTTCATTACATTAATCCGTTGCTATCATGATAAGGTTTTCTCGTCATTAACTTTGATTGGTCGAACGATTATTGTCGACCAGTTATATTCATTGTAACAAATTATTGCGGGAAAACTTTCGAATGACCAGACGTCAAATTTCTTGTAGCAAATTTACCTTGTGATAATCGAGTCTCAACGATCATAAATTGAAAGTGACGTATAGTGTTTTTTAAATGAGGTTATTAGTTGATAATGACGAGAAAACCCCTTCAATCTAGCAACGGTAGATAATGCAAATGTCTAACGTTGCTGAAGGAACATGCCCTTCTACTTACTTTCACATTGAGACATGTTGGTTGCTCCAACTTCTCTGGTACTTAGATTTTCTGGACATTTCAAACACTTTTCTTGTTCTGCTTCTGGCTGATATTCACCAAGGGGACAAGGTTCACACTTTCCACCAAGGGGATATTGGCCTGCAGGACACTTAACTAAAACAAATCGCAACAAAAAAACATTCAATTTCATGACAAATTTTCAAAAATTTTGCATTAAAGGGAAATGTTCAGCAATTTTTAGGGTCAATTTGGGCGTTGAATATATGCAAAAAACCTTCAGAAGTACTACTTTTGCACGAAAATCCCAAAATTCCTCATCACCCGATGAACGCAAAAAAATCGGCATTCAATCCTTAAATAAAATTATACTTGAATCAATCAAGTCTAAAACTGGCGTCTTAATGAAGATTGTAAAGACGAATAGTATGTTTAGAAAATGTTATTCACATGCAAATTTTGAATAAATTTGAATCTAATTACCGAAAAATTTCGTGAAATTTGATTTTTTTATCAGTCACTATTTTGGTGTCTGTGTTATGCCAACTTCAATTTTTTCAACAACAAGGGGTGCGCACTATACATGGGTAAATGAATTTTTCCTGATTTTGATGGGGTAAGGAAGGGGTGCGCATTATACAGGGGTGCGCATTATACATGGGTGCGCATTATATATGGAAATATACGGTAGCATACTTACATATAGTACATTGACTCTCTGAAACAGACCCGGTTGATGGCGTTTTAAAATTACCCGGACATGGTCGGCATGGGGTATATATCATGGTAAAATCAGAACTATTTCTATAGGTACCAATTTCACAATCTGTACACATTTCAACAGCTGGATCTGCTTGTCCTTGCCCATCAGGACAGAAAACTGAAATCAAAATTAGATTTGAAACAATAAGATACAAAGCTTGACCAAGCAGGGTATGCTAACTCTTCTAGACACCTGATACCACTTTTCATTATGAAATATTTATTCATTTGTTGACATACTTCCTCAAATGATAGATAGATAGAAAAAATGGATAATGAAGAACCATAAACTGCAAGAACAGCAACACAAGTTGCAAAACGAAACCCGAAATCCAAAATGAAATTTTGTCAAAACATAGGTTATAGCTTATGAACTTTTCACATGAGGAATTATATCAATCATACATGAGTAAGTATTTCATAATGAAATGTGGTATCAGGTGTCTAGAAGAGTAAGCAAACCCTGTCTGACACCACAACCTCTAATAATGAAAAGTGGTATCAGGTGTCTAGAAGAGTAAGCAAACCCTGTCTGACACCACAACCTCTAATAATGAAAAGTGGTATCAGGTGTCTAGAAGAGTAAGCATACCCTGCCTGGCACCAAATCGTAGCCTACTGTTGTATAAGTAACAAGGATTCATTATGGAACTGGAATAATTATAAATGATTGTGGAAATATCTGTGCTTGGCAATAACATTAGTGTAGACAATTTTTTACTTGATAACATTACCTGTATGTGTTTCGAAACGTAGTATGTAATAAATACAGAAGTAGTATATCCATATATCTAGTATTTTTAATGCAAATGCTCCTATTTCTATGTCTTATAAACAATACTTACATTTGCAGTCCGTGGCAGACTTGGAGCCTTCCTGATCAGTTCTATATCGTTCTCCACCACAAGATATACATTCCGTCTGGTGAATCTTGTCTTGGTAGGTATTGACCGGACATTTCTCACAGTTCGTTTCTGTCGTACGTTTTTCACCCTTCTGACAGTCACCTACCATAAATAAATACAGATACATTGTGATTAAAGGGATTGTAAAGTGATTTTGTAAACTTTGTATGTGTATCAAGGACACTGATGGCATCAATTTGCGCTATTCCAATTTCCATTTCAATGTCTGTGTCTCTTGCAATTCCACTTAAACGCGTTTTATTACGTCACTCCCACTGATCTTCACAGATATCAATAGTAACTTCCGGTAGATCAGTGGGGGTGACGTCATAAAACGCGTTAGTTTTAGTGGAATTGCAAGAACCACAGACATCGGAATGGAAATTGGAATGGTGCAAATTGATGCTATCAGTGTCCCCGATGCACATACAAAGTTTAGAAAACATCTTTACAATCACTTTAATTATAGGTTGTTGAGACATGGAATTGAATTGACATCAACAGGTTGCCATGGATTCAATGAATCTCTCACAGTTGACTTACCTAAATTACATTGTGATGAGCCTGCAGAGCCTTCGCCTGGTGTAGTGGTACCGGGGGGACATGGCTGGCAGCTTGTTTCTGCCCCACTACGATATTTTCCGATTGGACACTTTTGACATTGACCTTCTCCTGTTAATTCTTCTCCCAAAGGACAGCCATCTAGGGGGGAAAAATGAGTACAAATTATTTATGAATTAGAGATCAAAAAAATAGGTGCTTTACATACTCAGACAGGGTGTTTACTTTTAGGACAACTACCTGCCTGTGTGACTGTATATTTGTTCCTCATAATAAATATTCCTTGTGGAACAAAAATTATCATAATTAATGATCTCAGGAACTCTTATCATATTATATTTTGTCCATTTAGGGTTAGGTCCAGTGTTATATAATAAAAGTTCCAAATGGAACAATTATTACATAACAAATGTTCTTTAGAACAGTTATTATAGTGGAAATATATCGTCACACCTGCAGCCCATCGAAAAATTTGATCCATGCAGTGGTGGAACTAGCCTTTTGGAATAAGGGGTATATGGATAAAAAAAGGGGGGGGGGGGGGGTTGGGGTTTGGGGGGGTGAAGACAACTGTTATAAAACAATTTGAAAGCGAATTGATCTGGAGGTATATTTTGAGATATCTTATAAAAAAATGTGAGGTTCCACTGCGCAATTTCTAGGGGGCAAAGGTCAAAAATGAAAATAAGACAATCCATTATTTTGTGGTCAATACTCACTGAAACATAAATCTTGACTAATGGCGCCCTCTACTTTCGTTGTTTTATCTACGGGACAGGGCAGACAGTAGAATTGGCCCGTCATATTCTGGTAGTAACCAAGTGGACATTTCATACAGCTGACATCTTTAAACATTTCACCCAGAGCACAAGTTGCTGAAATTAAATAGAAGATATATATCAGAGAAATTAAATAAAAATGAAATGAATTACAATTATGGAATTATTTGAGGCAAATGAAATGAATTGGAGCTCATGAAATGAATTGGAGCTTATAAAATGAATTGGAAGCTAATAAAATGAATTAGAGCTTATAAAATGAATTGGAGATAAAAAGAATTGAAGCTCATAAAATGAATCTGAGCTTATAAAATGCATTTGAGCTTATAAAATAAATTGGAGCTAATAAAATGAATTGGAGCTTATAAAATGAAATGGAGCTAATAAAAAATGAATTAGAGCTTATAAAATGAATTAGAGCTTATAAAATGAATTGGAGCTTATGAAATGAATTGGAGCTTATAAAATGAATTGGAGCTTATAAAATGAATTGGAGCTAATAAAATGAATCGGAGCTTATAAAATGATTTGGAAGCCAATGAAATGAATTGGAGCTTATAAAATGAATCGGAGCTAATGAAATGAAATGGAGCTTATAAAATTAAATGGAGCTCATAAAATGAAATGGAGTTTATAAAATGAATTGGAGTTTACAATACACCATCAGCACCATGCAGTGTGCAATGGGGGAAATTCTTACAGTTTGATTATTTGCTAGATCTGAGATTTGTCAAATGCCATGCAGTGTGCAATGAGGGAAATTTTTACTGTTAGGGTCTGATTGCTACATCCAAGGTCTAGCAAACACCATGCAGTGTGTAATGAGGGAAATTTTTACCTTTGCAGTCTGACTCTTTGTTAGATCCAGTATTTTCTGTGGTTAATCCTGTAGTACATGGTTTACAGACTTTCTGTCCGGTTTCATCCTGGTATTCATTCATTGGACAACTCTTACAAGTCAATGTGGTTTCATCGTAATACGTTCCCGCAGCACATTCCACTGAAATAAACGATATGAGGACATTCATTAAAGGGAGATTTAAAAAAATAAAATCGTTCGGAAATAATTTGATCAGGCAGATGGCGAGAAGTTTTTGTTATTAGGGGTTGGGGTGGGGGTCGACTTGTCGGGCATATATATTCCCTTGTCGGGCAAATTGTTTTTGCCCCCAGCTCATCTAACGCCCCGTACGCAAATGCTCATATCACCATTCTTTCTTTTATCAGACACCTGAATCAAGGACTCTAGCAATTCCACTGATACTAAGTGTTTGATGACGTCATAGCCAAATAGGTTTTCTGAGGCATTGGAAAGTCTCACCTGAACCTACCTCCAAACATTTGACTCATATAAAATAAAATGATACAAAAACTTACCACATTGTCCACTGATGACAGTCTGTCCTTCTGGGCAGGCAGGGGTCACTGTAATCTGCACGGTATTCGTGTCGGGGATCGCATTAGGGACTTGATCCTAAAATCATATGAAAAAAAAATCCAAATATTGTAAAAATTATGAGAATTGCTCGCCATTTGTCATGTTTCGTGTTTTGGATGTAATTTTAATATTACTTGTCCAAATTTGTACATCTACTGTACAACTTTTGTTCCTAATGTTGTCCTTAAACCTTTTCAACCCTGTATACCAGCTCAATCATTACGTGATATGTACCTGATAAGCCGCAAAACCGACCGTTGTCAAGTGATGTCATACAACGTTAACGTAATAAACTTTAAGAACTGTTGCTGGGAATTCAGGGTATATGACGTTTAGCCAAAATAAGCCTGATAAGCCGCAAAACCGACCGTTGTCAAGTAGGGCTGCAACGATTCCTGAAGTGGCGATTCGATACGCTAAACGATACACATTCAACGATTCGATTTATTGCGATTACAAATCGCGATTCTTGAGTTCGAAATCGGAAAGAAAAGAAAACCTTTAATCATTAACATTTTAACACATTTTTGACATAATTTTCGTAACAAATTTATATGCTTAAGATCATCATCATTAAAAACAAAGATTTAAGATGATAATAAACAAATTGAAACGTAAAAAGCAATTTTCGAAAATCTCGATACGACATAAATTATAAAATGCGTGAGGATTTCTTGTTTTCAGTCAATAAAAGAGTTAATTAAATGAATCAACATAGGGGCCGATGAATCGCGATTATTTTTTTCTTACACGATGCATCGATAAGGAGGAACGAATCACGATTCATCGATTCTACGATGAATCGTTGCAGCCCTATTGTCAAGTGATGTCATACAACGTTAACGTTATTCATTTAAAGAACTGTTGCTGGGAATTCAGGGTATATGACGTTTAGCCAAAATAAGCCTGATGAGCCGCAAACCCGACCGTTGTCAAGTGACGTCATACAACGTTAACGTAATACACTTTAAGAAATGTTGCTGGGAATTCAGGGTATATGACGTTTCAGCCAAAATAAGCCTGATAAGCGTTATTCACTTAAAGAACTATTGCTGGGAATTCAGGTTATATGATGTTTTAGCCAAATAAGCCCGATAAGCCGCAAACCCGACCGTAAGTGACATCATACAACGTTAACGTAATACACTTTAAGAAATGTTGCTGGGAATTCAGGGTATATGACGTTTTAGCCAAAATAAGCCTGATAAGCCGCAAACCCAACCGTAAGTGACGTCATACAACATTAACGTAATACACTTTAAGAAATGTTGCTGGGAATTCATGTATATGACGTTTTAGCCAAAATAAGCCCGATAAGCTGCAAAACCAACTGTTGTCAAGTGACGTCATACAACGTTAACGTAATATAATTTAAGAAATGTTGCTGGGAATTCAGGGTATATGACGTTTTAGCCAAAATAAGCCTGTACGTACCCTATAGTCGAATTCTCCTCCACCACCTAATAGAAGTTGATTGATTAATTCCTCAGGTGTGATGGTTCCACCACTGGCAGGATTTAATATAGATCTGGAAAATATCAAACACACTTCATTAGATGACTTACTCTTTTCAAAACACCTGATAGTACTTCTCTTTTGAGTAGTTCACTACTATTGCCCTCAATTTTGCCATGTTTTTGGATGTGATTTTGATTTACGGAATTGCTTTGCTTGTACAGATTTTCATTGGAAACAAAAATAGACGTAGGGTTTTGTGAACAAATTTTAATTAACAACAATTAAAAAAAAAAAAAAAATATCAAAAAAATTAATGGAAACAATACAGTTTTGAGCGCAACTCGAAAGCTGTAATAAAATGAAATAAAATCAAAAATATTTTTTCTGTTTTATCTTGAACGAATAAATAATTCCATAATTTAAAAAATAAGAAAAACAGAATGAGAAAAGAAACATACGGTACTAAAGGAATAGAAATCATGGCAGATACATCACTGGCTTGTCGTCTTCTCCTTCGTCTACTGGTAGGTGTACATTCTATTACAATATCTATAAATAGATAATTAGAACTGCTGTATAGTGACTATTTTTTTTTAAATATTTTATTCAAATAAATACGAAAAGGTTTAGGGAACAGGTTTGCGTTGATATAACCCCATGTTCCTTTAGCAATGGCTATCATTTCATTTCATTACATTAGTCCGTTGCTATCATGATAAGACATTCTTGTCATTAATTTTGATTGGTAGAACGATTATTGTTCGACCAGTTATATTCCTTGTAACACATTATTGCTGGAAAACTTTCAAATCACCAGACGCCAGATTTCTTGTAGCAAATTTTCCTTGTGATAATCGAGTCTAAAAGGTCATGGACAAATTGATACCAAAATAGAGGATCGTACAAGATTTTGTCGGTTTTATAACAAAGTAAAGCTTGGTAGAAAAATGTTAAGAGAAATTAACTCTATTATCTAGTCGAACTTGCTTTGCAAATCATATTCTGACCTTACACTCAAAATGTAACGAGATCGCTTATTAGATAAATAAAATGTGACGTAGTGTTTTTAAAACGAGGTTATTAGTTGTTAATGACGAGAAAACCTTGTCAATCCAGCAACGGTAGATAATGCCAATGTTTAACGTTGCTGAAGATATGATACATGATACAACAAGAGTTGTCTTATCCTGCCCATTTATCGGGCAAGATGGCTGTCTATCATGGCCGAGTCAATATATAGTCTCGAACAAAATGACGATGGTTGAGCGGAATGTAGAGTGTTTATTATTGCCAAGGGAAACAGGGTTGAAAACATTGAGGTAGAAGTAAAAAGTTGGCTGTAATGGAAGAATTAAGAGCCAAGTGTTATAAGATATAAAGGGTTTTTAACTGAAATATCCCTGATCGAAATAAATTGCTTAGAAAACACAAAATTATACGAAGGAAAATGGACCTTCATTTGTTTTTAGCCCGTAAAAAATAACACTTTTTAAAATTGACGGAGAAATTTTAAAAATCTATTTTGTTAGTTGAGTTTGACGATATTCATCTTTGCCTTTTAAAACAAAATAAAGTAAAAAGTTGAACAGTATACTCACTAATATCAGTACAGTCATTCATTTGACAGATGGCGTTACCATGGTTCTTATTCACCGTTACGAATGTCTCGCGAATCAATTTGATCAGGGTGTTTTTAACATTGTTACAGACGTCAGTGGTTATCTTGTAATTCACAGTGAATGATATCTGCACTTTGGGAACTGCCTTTATTTCTAAATTCAAAAAAAAAATATACACATTATAACAAATATGAAAGTGCCTTATTCTAGAAAACTTAACTTAAGATGATTTTAGTCTTCTAGTTATCTAATTGGTCAATCAATAAAATCGATTTTAAATTATGTTGTATGATCCAATCAAATTGTTGTATTCCTTAAAATCTGGATTTTATCTAAATTAAGTTTTCGAGAATAAGGCCCCAGAATTCAGATTCTCAAAGACTACACATATCCTGCCAAAAATACAATTTCTCTTTTTAATAATTTTTTTCAAATTATCATCAGGAAATCAGGAAAGCTTAGAGGAGCTTTAGAAAAAAAACAAAAGTGAATATTTTGAATTTTTCATAGTAAAAAATGCAATTGAAATTGTTCATATCAGATCCCAATTTGAATTAATATTTTTAAGCGTTTTTCAATAATAACCTGTAATATTATGGACAAATTACGTAGTTTTATGGTTTATTGGATTCTGTTTGTATACTTTGGACACCTTTGATGAATTTAAACTCTTATTGACCAAGTTTGAAAACTTAAAAATCATGTTACGTTATTAGACTTACCTCCACATGGCGGTAGGACGTACGTATTGTACAACCGTGGGGGGTCCCAACTTCCGATTGGACCACATGTATAAAGATCTGGAGTGGGTTGGGAGAATTCAAAGTTAGTATTACAAGATACTTCGGAAGCAGTATGGAATTTCCCATCAGCCGCTAAATAGGCCTGTTTTCCATTGGTTGGATCTGCTGGCTTAGTACAATTATCATCTGAAAAAAAATACACATTAATTGACAAAAATCAGTACAAGCAAAACAATTCCATTAATCATCTAGTTTTTACCTATGCAGTGTGCAATGAAGGAAATTTTGGCTGTGCTACAGAAAATCATCAATACTTACACTGTATAAAAAGGTTGAAGGTACATAATGCTTTGTGGCCTGCGTCGGAACTGGCTTGATATACGATGTGGTACATACCCCACAGAAACTGAGAATCTAAAATTCAAAAAAAAAAAATATTAGAAAACATTTTCAAAAAAAATGAAATAAAAAATTCACCCAAAAATTAAATTAAAATTCACCCAAAATATTAAATTACAATTCACCCAAAATATCAAATCAAAATTCACAAAAAAAATTAATAAAAAATTCACCCAAAAATTAATAAAAAATTCACCCAAAAATTAATAAAAATTCACAAAAAAAATTAATTAAATGAAATGCAATGAAAAAAATTACCCCAAACTGCAGCATGATTTCATTAAAAAAAGAAGTAAAGACTTACTGGATACATAGTTGGATATGACAGTATTACCATCAGAAAACTCGGGGGTATCCCAGGTGGCTTGGGTGATTCTGTTTTGTCCTAGGATCACCACATCATGGGGACAACTATCGACTTTCACCTGTACTTTACCTGAAATTAACATCATTAATCATTAATCATTCATCATTCATCATTCATCATTCATCATTCATCATTCATCATTAATCATTCATCATTCATCATTAAGTGACATTTAGGGGTAGAGATCACATTAGATAACGGAACACAATTTTTATGGTATACTACTCCTTAGTTTTATTACACACAACGTTTCAACAATCTACATTGTCATCTTCAGGTGAAGTGAGGACATATAATACAAGAAGGTATATATACAAGAAATATACAATAGACTAGCAACAGTTAATTGAAGGAAATTGGCCCTTGAATATATGTAGATTGCAAATGGATGACTATACTGCTCACTTGTGCCTCCCCCACCTCCCCACCCCTCTCCACTTCAAAAACATCCTACCTACACCACTGAATGGTCAATTTTCTGCATTATTCCCCCCTGTGTCTGCTCAAAAATATCCTAGCTACACCACTAAATGGTAAAAAATTAATCCCCAAAACCAGTGTTTCCCAACCTTTTTCAAGCTGTGGCCCAAATTCACGAAGCTCTCAGAGCCATAGTCCCCTGTTTTATTCCAAACTAGGACAAATTAGGGAATATAGCGCAAGGGTTGTTGTCTAGTGCCTCATCAACAGGAGGTCAGATGAATTTGACCACAAGCAACAACAAACCTATATAGCAAGAAAAATATAGTTAAATAAAAGATGGGCAGGAGAAAAAAATGAAATACATCATCATGCGCCATAGCCCCTGACAAACACACCATGGCCCCCAGGTTGGGAACCACTGCCCTAAACTAACAATATTAAGACACTGACCTGGAATCTTAGTGTCACAGACACTGGGATTAGAGAAACCACGAGGACACGAATCTTTAGGATGAATCGTAGTCGACTGTGGCACTCGTTGAACGTTACCCATCAGTTTATAATCAGACCACAGTTGAACTGGGTTTCGGTTGGTGAAAACTTTCTGTGGTGATTTGAGTAAGGTAGGTATCTCTGTGGTGAAATCCACAACAGAACGATACAGATTGACCTGACTGATCCATCCACGGAATCCCATATTCTCGATCGCTTTTCTAGTTTCATAGTCGTATTTTACACCCAATACAACCCAAACACTGAAAATAAACCAGTCAAAATAATAAAATCCAAACTCAATTTCTTAGACTGTTCTCACACTTAAAAAGGAAATGAGTTTTACATCCTGCTTTTCTGCATCTATGTGGACTAATAAGTACAGGCAAACGCCATTTTTCCAAGACAATATCATAAGCCTTCTCTTGTTTTTCAATTATTGTATATAATTTTGATTTTTGGGATTTAGGAGATTATATAGGTAATCTGTTGTATAGTTATGACACCAGGTAAGTTCACTGGAACCAATAAACAAGGACAATAACCTCTTATTCACCAAGTCTGAGAATTTTAATTTTATGATCATTCTAAGAGGTAGTATACCTTATTCCTTATATTCATGTCCGACTAAACAAATCTTTCAAAATGCAAGAGCCAAAAAATCTGGTACACCCACATAGTCGTAGGGGCCCAAGACTCAAAAGGGGGGCAAACCGACTTATTGCCCGAATGTTAATGATATTTTGCCCGATTTTCTGAATTTTTTACCAGAAAACATAATTTTTTTGAAGGGCAGCTGACCCCCCCTGCCCCCTGTCTCCAACGGCTATGTACACCCATCAAGTCTACTTACTTGGATTCATTTTTGACGCCCAATGAGAAGTCCATTATCGGTCCGTCACTTAGTGAATCAACAACGTATCGGAGAATTTTAGTTTCTCCATCCCAAGTGACAGCAATATTATGCCATTTTCCGTCATTAACTTTGGGGGTTAGTCTGGACGTATAGCTCTGTTCTTCAGTTCCGTTCATAATCTTTAAACCTTCGTGATCGATATTTAATAATTTACTGGTTACCTTGGTACTGGCTGCAGATCTGATAGAAAAAAATAATAATAATAATATTTGTTAGTGAAATGTACTATAAACGTCATTCTTACATTGTTGTCAATTTGAACTTTGCCCTAACCTATGCTTTAACCAATGAGATTTGTCCATCCCAGCACTAGGATTTTGTGACACGAACAAAAAGTGCATTCCTAAGGCACTTGTATCTACTTCGGAACTAGACATGCTAGATAACCTCGTACACTATACAGTAGTCGACATATTGAATAAATTATAGCTCAACCAATCACAATCATTCTTTAGAGAGTGTTGTCTTCTTTCGCGGAAAAAACAGCCAATCAAAATCTATCTTCAAACAAGAGTTATCTTTTCCTGCCCAAATACCGGGCAAGATGGCCACCTATCATGGTTTAGTCATTATATAGTCTCGAACATAGTCTCGAACAATGACGAAGGTTGAGCCGAATGCATGTGCCTTAGACTAGTTTATCCAGCCATTTAATGAAGATAGGGGCCAATAAAGAGAATAAGAAGAACATTTTTAAATTTCAGGTTTTGTTTTGTGATTAAGAATATTCGTTTTTTTATTCTCTTACTCTGTGAGGAAAATGGAGAGGAAATTTCCTGTGTCATCTACATCCCAGAAACGAACCCAGAAACTGATAGAAAACTGGTTTGATTTGAATGGGATAGGGTAGGGGAAGGCAGCCATTCCATCTTTCATTGGTGAACTAAATAACAACATATAGTCTGTGTCTAATTCTGAAAATAAACACCAAATAATATATATTAAATACCGTATATTTCCGAATATAATGCGCACCCATGTATAATGGTATATAAGGGATTGTGAAGTTTTTAAAATTTTGTGTATATAGACACTTTTAGCATCAATTTGCACTATTCCAATTACACTTGGACTAATTTCAAACCATGCTTGCCTCACACACAAAATGTAAAAAGAAATATGGTTAAAACAGAGGTCATTAAGGTTAGGTCAAAGTTAACTTAGACGCTTCTTATCGCGCCTGGTTCTCAGACCCTAATGTAATGTTTAAAAAAAACGGATTAAAAAAAAACCGAATGAACGAAATTAGACTGGTAAGAAGTACACGTAATTTACCTTTATCACAATCCTTGCCAACTTTACCAAGCGGACATCGACAGAAATATTGATCTTCACCATCTACGCACGTAGCGTTACCAGGGCAGATAACTCCTTCACAATTGTCAGGATTTTCGTTACAGTTTCGTCCTTGATATCCTGCAATAAAAATACAATTCAAATGAAGGAAAGACACAGAAAATGAAAACAAAATGAAATAAGAAAAGTGAGAACAAAAATCGGTACAAGCAAAACAATTCAAAATTTGTTTCCAATAACATGGAAAAATCGAGAGTAATTGTTGTATATTAGTGGACTACCCCAAAGAGAAGTACCATCAGATGTTTCAAAAAGCATTAGCATGGTCTACAATTCACACACAAACTGCCAGTGTTTGTGGGTGTCAGACTCTGCCAGTATGTCGGCTCAATGTTCCCTCTCAACAAGTATATAGTAGTGACGGATGTCGCACCATGCTTACTCTTTTCCAAACACCTGATGGTACTTCTCTTTGGAGTAGTTCACTACTATACAACTATTGCTCTCGATTTTGCAATTATTTTGGATGCGATTTTGATTAACGGAATTGTTTTGCTTGAACAAATTTTATTATATCTCCTTAAAGTTGATTAAATATTATTTCAAACGATACTTACCATTAAAACATTCGCAGGTGTAATTAAATAATGAAGGAGTACATTTTCCACCATTTAGACAAACATCCTCAGCACAATAATCAACGGCGATCTCACAACCGAACCCTTTCCATTCTGAACTACACTCACATTTCAAACCATCAGCTTCCGAACATTTCTGATCATGGATACAGGGATTAGCACTCTGGCAAACATTCTCCATCATGCTACAGTTCCTGCCGTACGTGTTGTCTTTACAGCTGAGAAAAAAAAAAACATTTTGAAAGTCAACATTAGAAAACTAGTGGCAGTCAGCTTCTCTCAGGTTACAAATATTCAAAAACTGAATGTCAATTTCACGCTATTTGTTTTTGGCATAGCCGTAGGAGACAGTGGGAAAAGGGGGGGCAAATTATGTTTTCGAGCAAAAAATCCCCAAAATCGGGCAAAATATCATTAAAATTCGGGCAATATGTCGATCTGCCCCTCTATTGAGTTGTGGGCCCTTACGGCTATGTCTTTGGGCACCTTTTGGTCGATGAAAATATAAGTTTTTAAATTTTTCAATACGAAATAAATACACTTCCCTCTTTAGAAATTTCATGTAAAAATGACCCTCATTTCGAACTAAAAATTCTCAAAAAATATTTCCAAATACTTTTTTCAATGGTTAACATTTTTAGCAACCAAAAGACAATATCTTGAACTTTCAAAGAACTATTTTGAGGATAAAATTTCAATTGATACAAAATTAAAGGCAAAATGTGATTCAGACCTCAATGAGGTATAATTAACTTACTCGCAGTAATAATCATTGAAGAGATTCTGACAGTCAGCGTTGTTGAGACAGAGGTCAGGTTGGCAACTATTGATTTCCATTTCACAGTTATCTCCAGTCCATCCGTCGGCACATTTACATAAATACCCAGACACTTGATCTTCACACATAGAGCCATGTAGACACGGACGTCCAGCACAGTCATCAATATCGGTCTGAAATATCAACCAATAACATGGACATAAAAATACCTCCTTATCATTCAGCCCAAATCTCTCTAGACCTCTTAAAAACATTCCCCTCTACCTCAAATTCCTTCCTCCCCCACCCTCTCATGACATCCCCTTTTCTTCTTCCTCTCCCACCTCTCTCCTGGCGTCCTAGAAACTTTCTCACCCCTACCCATCTCTCCCTCTCCCACCCCCTCATGACCTCCTAGAAACTTTCTCACCCCTATCTCCCTCTCCCACCCCTCATGACCTCCTAGAAATTTTCCCCAGCCCTTACACATCTCTCTCTCCCACCCCCTCGTGATGTCCTAAAAACATTTCCCCAGCCCTTACCCATCTCTCTCTCCCACCCCCTCATGATGTCCTAAAAACATTTCCCCAGCCCTTACCCATCTCTTCCTCTCCCACCCCTCATGACCTCCTTGAAACTTTCTCACCCCTACCCATCTCTCTTTTCACCCCACCCCTCATGGCCTTCTAAAAAATGTCCCCATCCCCCTCTTTCTATCCCTCAGTACGTACCTCACAATTCCTTCCTGTATAGCCAGATTTACAGACACAATCATAGTCATTGGGTATCAATTTACATTCTTCTACTCCTGTCCCTTTACACAGGCTGTCTGTACACATATTCTTCAATCTTTCACAGTTATCTCCTACAATAAATACATAGCCCATAAAACATGGCATAGCTGCATAGCATGGTATAACATAACCTAACATGACATAACATGACATGACTTAATATGACATGGCATAACCTAACATGGCATAACATGACATAAAATGACATGATATGACATAACATGAAATGACATGACATAACATGACATAACCTAACATGGCATGACATAACCTAACATGACATGACATAACCTAACATGGCTTGACATAACACAACATGGCATAACATAATATAGAATGGCATAACATAACATAGACTGGCAGAACCTTACATGACATGACATGACATAACATGACATAACATAACATAACCTAACATGGCATAGCTGCATAGTATGGTATAATGTCACATAACATAATGTTACATAGAATAGCATAATAAAATGAAAAGGAATTTTTTTTTTTTGTGTTCAAACTTAGACTAATGAAGACTGCCATTCTTAATGTATCAGGTTTTAAGGTCCCAAATTTTAAAAAAGAGGATAAGGACAATATTTTGCAAAAAATGGAGAAGATGTCACAAATTTTTTGAAAAAAAAAATGGATTAAATCTATAGAGTTTAAAAAAAGGGGGGAATAAGGGGAAAAAAAAGGGGGGGAATAAGGGGAAAAAAAGGGGGGGGGAATAAGGGGAAAAAAAAGGGGGGGATTAGGGAATAAGGGGGGAATAAGGGGGGAAAAAAGGGGGGAATAAGGGGAAAAAAAGGGGTAATAAGGGGGAATAAGGGAAAAAAAAAGTTAAATTACCCTCATAGCCTTGTTTACAAGTACAGTTATAGCTGTTGAGGTCATCAGTACACATTATAGAGTTGACACCACAGGGGTTGGAAGCACAATCATCAATACTGTGTTGACATTTTGACCCTGTGTATCCACTCTTACAGGCACAGGTAAAACCATTGACGTTACTAGTACAGCCGTTAGCCATGGTGTTATTAGCTTCGCACGGGTTGGACGCACAATTATCTTTCATATCACATGTCTTAGTGGTAGAATCTAGAATGAAATGAAATTAAAATGAATTAAAATAAATGAAATTAAAATGAATTAAAATAGATGAAATGAAAATAAAATAATGAAATTAAACTAAAATGAAATGAAATGATGAAATTAAGCTAAAATGAAATGAAATAATATGAAATAAATGAAATGATTTAAAACTAAATGGAATAACGGAATGAACTCAAAGGAAATGAAATTTACTAAAAGAAATGAAATTTACTAAATAAAATTAAATGAAATTTACTAAAAGAAATGAAATTTACTAAAAGAAATGAAATTTACTAAATAAAATGAAATGAAATTTACTAAATAAAATGAAATGAAATTTACTAAAAGAAATGAAATTTACTAAATAAAATGAAATGAACTAATGATAGACAGATAGATTTAGTACTTTGATTTTTTTCTTTCTTATCTGTTCACCACAAGTTTTAGGTTTAATGTCTCATCTGAATGACTTTATGTTTTGGACTAGACATAAACAGTTTATTTAAAAGAAATGAAATGAAATGGTGTTTTACATCCCACCTTCCTTCACCCTTTGGTCTAATGGGGATGGACAAACGCCATCTGCAATGAGGGAAATTTTACCAGAACAATCATCTCTACCCATACCAGGATTAAACCCTAGACCTTAAGATTAACAAGCAAGCTTCTAACTCTTGGAGCCACCACAGCTCTCAGTTTAACTAAAAAAAAAAAAAACAGAAAAAGAACTTACTGTACATGTAGCCTTTGTCACATAGACACTGATACATGGCCATTATATGATCTTCTACACACATTCCATTAGTACAGGCCACTCCTTTACATAAACTTTCCCTCATTGAACACTGTTCACCATTGTAGCCAGCATTACAACTACAGTTGTATCCATCTACTAAATCATTACACGTTCCTCTATTCAAACATGGCGTAGTAGAACATTCATCTACAAAATATAACACGTCCAAAAATAATAAAATTTAACATAACAGATGTAGAATATAGAAAACAATTTGAGGTAAGTTAAAGGGATTGTAAAGAGGTTTTCTAAACTTTGTATATGTATCGGGGACACTGATAGCATCAATTTGCGCCATTCCAATTTCCATTCCGACGTCTGTGGTTCTTGCAATTCCACTAAAACTAACGCGTTTTATGACGTCACTAATAGTGATCTGCTCTTTACAATTCCTTTAAAGGGTTATGTTCACTATCCATTCGACCAATAAAATTTCAGTTTTATAACATGGGATTTTTTTAGCTAAGCTAATAAATAATATTGTTCACAACTATCCCTCAAAATTAAATCCTTTAAATGTATTAATAAATATCAGCGTTTGAAAGTCAAAAATACAACTCGTCGTTTAGTAAGGGTACGCTTTACATAGCAAACAAATATACAGAAAATGAAACATAAATGTTTAGATAGGGGTATAATTGAAGCAAATTGTGTGAATGTTCCAGTTCACTCAAATCTAGTTCCGACAGTTCTGGCTGTTCTGGACTATGATTCGTGCAGACCCCTGGATTCATCCGATGAAAAAGATTCTGACTCACCTATATTTTGAGAGCAATCGTCACCCTGGTATCCCGGTAGACAATTACATTTTCGACGAGCTGTGCCCTGTTTCATGCAAACTCCATTTGTCCCAGCAGTAAAACATGGACTATCTTGACAAATATCAGATGTTTCACTACAACTAAAAAAAACAACACATTTGTAAACAATGAATGAAATAGTTACATTATAAATTGCTTATCTTCTGTGGTTGGACAGAAATCTGATTTAAAATTTGAATGAAACCAAGCACGAACGATCCCAACCGTAAAACAAATCTCGAAATCATTGTAAACACATTGGCAATACATTGGTAGCAGCTAATGAACTTTTCATGTGAGGAAGTATATCAATAAATGAGTAAGTATATCATAATGAAAAGTGGTATCAGGTGTTTAGAAGAGTTAGCATACCCTGCCTGGCGCCACACCCGCCACCAATACATTGGAAGTAGTTAATGAACCTTTCATTTGAGGAAGTATATCAATAAATGAGTAAATATTTCATGATGAAAAGTGGTATCAGGTGTCTAGAAGAGTAAGCATACCCTGCTTGGCGCCACACCCGCCACCAATACATTGGAAGTAGCTAATGAACCTTTCATTTGAGGAAGTATATCAATAAATGAGTAAATATTTCATGATGAAAAGTGTTATCAGGTGTCTAGAAGAGTAAGCATACCCTGCTTGGCGCCACACCCGCCACCAATACATTGGAAGTAGCTAATGAACCTTTCATTTGAGGAAGTATATCAATAAATGAGTAAATATTTCATAATGAAAAGTGGTATCAGGTGTCTAGAAGAGTTAGCATACCCTGTATGGCACCACAACCTTTGATAATGAAAAGTGGTATCAGTTGTCTAGAAGAGTAAGCATACCCTGTATGGCACCACAACCTTTGATAATGAAAAGTGGTATCAGGTGTCTAGAAGAGTAAGCATACCCTGTATGGCACCACAACCTCTAATAATGAATACTGGTATCAGGTGTCTAGAAGAGTTAGCATACCCTGCTTGGCGCCACACTACGGCTCCTAACTACTTCACAGTTCCTAATTCTTTTAAAAAATCATTTTAACTTACTCTCGTCCTTTGTATCCACTCTTACAATGACAGAAGTAGTCGTTGATTTTATCTTGACACATGCCGTTAGTACCACAAGGATACGGATCACAGTTATTTAAATCAGTTTCACAGTTATCTCCAGTTGTACCTGAAACATACCAAACATAGAAGTTTTACACATTTCTGTGTAGATAGGGGGGAGATGGGTTTTTGTTGGTTTGAGACTTGAGTTGGGGGGGCGTGGGTCAAAGACGTCCTTACGATGGTGGAGCGCAATATCAAAACACATGGGCATCCCATCAACAAACATATCTTATGGCCCCCCTTTGACAAATTTTACAAGAGCGACCTTGTTGACCTTAGAAATTTAGATCAGGAAAATACATATATACCTTGACTAGTTTGTCCCTCCCCCCAACCCAATATTTTGGTGAAATCCATGCCCTTGCTAGTATAAAAATATAATGAAAACCTACCTTCTGGACATGAACAGGTGTATTCGGTTGTAGTCCCTCCCCCCAACCCAATATTTTGATGAATTCATAAAAAGATTTTGAAAACCTACCTTCTGGACATGAACAGGTGTATTCAGTTGTAGTCCCTCCCCCCAACCCAATATTTTGGTGCCATATAAAAAGATTTTGAAAACGTACCTTCTGGACATGAACAGGTGTATTCCATTGTAGTCCCTGTCTGGGTACATCCCCCACCATTATGACATGGATTAGATAAGCACGGGTTGAACACCTGTTCACACACCTTCCCATAATATCCTGAAATGAAAATGAAAATGAAATGAAATGAAATGAAATGAAATGAAATGAAATGAAATGAAATAACAATTGAAAATGAAATAAAAAAGAAATTGAAAATGAAAATGAATTGAAATTGATTTGAATTTGAATTTGAATTTGAATTTGAATTTGAATTTGAATTTGAATTTGAATTTGAATTGAATTGAATTGAAATGAAAATGAATTGAAAATGAAATGAAATGAAATGAAATGAAATTAAATGAAATGAAATTAAATGAAGAGTTTTCTATCTTATTGTTCTATACTTGTTTTAGCTTATGAAATAAGCCATATATTTGGCATCCGAGCCTTTTTGAGAGTGCAAATAGCTCATGATGTATAATTTGTATCCGAAACTTGACATTATTTTGGAGAGTGCACTCATAGCCGTATGGGCCCACAACTCAACGAGGGGGGGGGGGGGGGGGGAAACCGACTTATTGCCGAATTTTAATGATATTTTGTCTGATTTAGGGGATTTTTTGCCCGAAAACAGAATATTTAGGGGGGGCAGCTGCCCCTCATGCCCCCTGTCTCCTACTGCTATGAGAGCACTCATCATGCAATGTGCAATGAGGAAAATTTGTCAGCACAGTACCACAAGAAACACTATGCAATGTCAAATAATTGATAATGTAAACGTAAACTAAAGTTAACAAATGATAAATACCTGCAGCACAAACACATTTAAATGTGTGTTTTGAAGTTTCACAAGTTCCATCATTTTGACAAGGGTTCACTACACAGATTTCAGCTGAAAAATTTGACAATATAAAAAATGAAAAAAAAATGAAATTCATGAAAGTGTATCAATACTTCTTGATCAGGGGTCTTATTCTCGAAAACTTAACTTAGATAAAATCCAGATTTTAAGAAATACAGTAATCTGATTGGACAATAAAGCTGTATTTAAAATCAATTTTAGTGATTGACCAATCAGATGACTCGAGCACTAAATTCATTGTAAGTAAATTGTTCGAGAATAAGGCCCATGGTCCTTCTGCACCTCGGGGGTGAATTTGAAATCCTGGTGGTTTGAATCAATGGGGATTTGAATGAATTGAGTTTTACGTCTTGCTTTTCTGCACCTGTAAGGACTAATGACTACGATCAACTGCCATGCAGTGTGCAATGAGGGAAATTTTGTCAGCTTTAAAACTGCAAAAACAAAGTTTCCTAAATCAAGAAAGGGTAAAAAAAAAAAACTAGTTATTTTAGATTTCTAGTTACGTGTTATCGTTCGGAGCTTTCATATTTTGATTTAATTTCACCAAAAGCTTACCGTCAATACAGGCACTTGAAGCGGTACTTCCTGCTGCAGCAGTTGTTTGAGTAGCCAAACATTCCGTACACATCTTAGATCCAGTACTAGCACTGAAGAATGATTTTGGACACGGCATACAAGGTTCGTATCCATCTTTAGAATAACTTCCAGCAGCACACGGAGCTAAATAATATAAAAGTAGTAAATAAATAAGACGGCCAATCGAGTTTCTCAAAAACTAAATTTAAATAAATACAGTATTTTGATTGGCTTATAAAACCTAAATAACGATTACATTTACTTACAATTTGACATTTAGACACTAAAGGATAAAATAACACTAACACTTAAGAGAATCCTCCGCAATACACATAGGGTATTATAATCATTATAGATATCATTAATGAGATGGGAAGTCCACTACTATATAATTATTGTGCCCGATTTTATCATGCTCTGGACGAGATTTTTGATTAACGGAATTGTTTTGCTTGTACAGATTTTTATTATTCAAGGGATTGGAATTCTATTAACACGTTCACTTTTAATGCATCCATATATATATATGCAGATCTACAGGTCAGGGGTCAGGGGTCAGGGGGAAAAATCTGGAGATATATGGTATCACTGAGGATTTTAAGGATTTGCTGAATTTCATTAGCATTGGATAACCATCTAGCATTCTTTTCACCTCCCCTGAACCATATTCCATCCCCATAAGCACAAACAGAAGCAAAAAACCTTTTTTTGACAAGAAGTATTACCTCCCAAACTTATAACAAACATTGGCAGTGTCTACCTCCTAACCCCTTTCCCCCCTAATCACAAATACCAAAATGCTAACGCAGGGCCACAGGCTATTGTAGGGGTAAGGGCTGATGCAGGGCCACATGCTAATGTTTGGTCAAAGGCAACTGCAAGAGTTTTCAAAAGGCAAAGCTAAAAAAACAATTTCTTATGGATTGAGACATGCATTAGGCTGATTGGAGATTCCAAATTTCAGGCAGCAAACAGACAATCTTACCGATGTTCCCTGGATGTACGAACGTAAAATCGCCTTTCACTGAAATTAGTCCCTTTATTAACTACCTGATTGTTTTAATTTTTTTTTTTTTCCCTTTTTTTTTCTTTTTTGATTGTTTTCATTAATAGCCTGGGTTTCACAGATAATTCATAGTCATTCTTTCGTAGAGAACACGTAGCTAATAATGATTATGGGGTATCTGCGATTGCAAATTCAGCATCCCTTTCAGAGAGTCCACATAGCTAATAATGATTATGGGATAGAGGAGATTGTCAACTCAGCATCCCTTTCAGAGAGTCCATATAGCTAAAAATGATTATGGGATAGTGGAGATTGTCAACTCAGCATCCCTTTCAGAGAGTCCATATAGCTAATAATGATTATGGGATAGTGGAGATTGTCAACTCAGCATCCCTTTCAGAGAGTCCACATAGCTAATAATGATTATGGGATAGAGGAGATTGTCAACTCAGCATCCCTTTCAGAGAGTCCATATAGCTAAAAATGATTATGGGATAGTGGAGATTGTCAACTCAGCATCCCTTTCAGAGAGTCCATATAGCTAAAAATGATTATGGGATAGTGGAGATTGTCAACTCAGCATCCCTTTCAGAGAGTCCACATAGCTAATAATGATTATGGGGTAGCGGAGATGGTCAACTCAGCATCCCTTTCAGAGAGTCCACATAGCTAATAATGATTATGGGATAGTGGAGATTGTCAACTCAGCATCCCTTTCAGAGAGTCCATATAGCTAATAATGATTATGGGGTATCTGCGATTGCAAATTCAGCATCCCTTTCAGAGAGTCCATATAGCTAATAATGATTATGGAGTATCTGCGATTGCAAACTCAGCATCCCTTTCAGAGAGTCCACATAGCTAAAAATGATTATGGGGTATCGGAGATTGCAAATTCAGCATCCCTTTCAGAGAGTCCACATAGCTAAAAATGATTATGGGGTATCTGCGATTGCAAATTCAGCATCCCTTTCAGAGAGTCCACATAGCTAAAAATGATTATGGGGTATCGGAGATTGCAAACTCAGCATCCCTTTCAGAGAGTCCATATAGCTAATAATGATTATGGGATAGCGGAGATTGTCAACTCAGCATCCCTTTCAGAGAGTCCACATAGCTAATTATGATTATGGGATAGCGGAGATTGTCAACTCAGCATCCCTTTCAGAGAGTCCACATAGCTAATAATGATTATGGGATAGCGGAGATTGTCAACTCAGCATCCCTTTCAGAGAGTCCATATAGCTAATAATGATTATGGGGTAGCGGAGATGGTCAACTCAGCATCCCTTTCAGAGAGTACACATAGCTAATAATGATTATGGGATAGCAGAGATTGTCAACTCAGCATCCCTTTCAGAGAGTCCATATAGCTAATAATGATTATGGGGTAGCGGAGATGGTCAACTCAGCATCCCTTTCAGAGAGTCCATATAGCTAATAATGATTATGGGATAGCGGAGATTGTCAACTCAGCATCCCTTTCAGAGAGTCCACATAGCTAATAATGATTATGGGGTAGCGGAGATGGTCAACTCAGCATCCCTTTCAGAGAGTCCACATAGCTAATAATGATTATGGGATAGCAGAGATTGTCAACTCAGCATCCCTTTCAGAGAGTCCATATAGCTAATAATGATTATGGGATAGCAGAGATTGTCAACTCAGCATCCCTTTCAGAGAGTACACATAGCTAATAATGATTATGGGGTATCTGAGATTGCAAACTTTACATTCTGTATAGGGAGTCAACATAGATATCTCCCTGCAACTGAGTCTAAAAACTCTACATTTCTTTCAGAGAGTCCACATAGCTAATAATGTATATTTGATATCTGAAAATGTCAACCGTTCATTCTTTTGAGAGTTCATGTATTTTTCTGCATATGAAAATAATTGATGCAGCTGAACTTATCCTCTACCTGTGCTTTTGTAATTTAAATTTCCTAAAGGTTTCACAATCACTCTCGTCTTATAATAACAAATGAAACAAAGAACCTACCTTTACAATCATTGAGACTAGTGGACGCTGATTGTCGAGTTATTCCATCGTTGGGACACGGTTCACAATAACTTTCGTTAACGTAATACGAATTACGAGCACATTCTATACACGGAGGTAGCCCAGTGGTAGACGTGGAGCCTGCACTACATTTAGCTGAAACATACAATATTAATGGACTTATGAAGACATCTGGATCCTTTCTACAGGCTAGTCCCTGATCACACCTCTTTACTTTAATCTTTTCCAAATTATATGTATCCACTTAAAGAGTTGGTTCGACAGGAATAATGAGGAAAGGTGATGGGGGAATAGCTAGATTATTGGAATACAACCTCTTAGAATGATCAAAAAATCTAAATTTTCAAATTTGGTCAATAGGAGTTTATATTCATCAAGGGACTTGCCCAGTTGCATAACTATACAACAGATTACCTAAATAATGATAATAATAAACTCTTTATTTTACATGGGTCAGAATTAGGCCCAATACCACGAGTGATACGGTCCTGTCTCACACCCAGCCCATAATAAATAATCTGATAAATCCAGAAAACAATGTTTATATACAATAATTGAAAAACCCGTAATCAAATTTAAGGTGTTATATCAATTATAATTTGTAATATAATAATATTTCTAAGGCTTACCTTTACATAAAGCGTTAGTATAGCTACCAGTTCTATAAGTTGTGGTACCAGCACCACACATTTGGCAGGTCTGACTGTTTCCATCCACGGTGAACATCCCTCGGGCACATGGTTGACAATCTATCATTCCCACGGTCAAATTAACATTTTCATATCCTTCGGGACAAAGTACTGAAATTCATCAAAAATTAGATAAATTACATTTTGAAATGCCTGATAAATAGATCCCATATATTGGACGTATTTATCAAAGAAGAATGACTAATATAAATGAAAAAACATTAGCCGTCCCAGGAGGGGGGCAGGGAGGTTTTTTTTTTCGTGAACAGCCCTAAAGGACGTTTCATGTATATATATAAAGAAGCTATTGAGCTGAAAGCATGCTAAGATAATGTATATAAAAACGGATTAAATAACAACTTGTTCTTTCGAAAATGAATTAAATGTGTTTCATTTTACCAAAAAAAGAAGACAACCCTGGTTTCTTATATATATTGGGTGTCACAAAAAAAAACGTCCACAACTTTGAAGCAAAATATCATTCAGTGTCCGACAAGGACATGTTGAAGTAAATCTGTGAGAATTTTGAAAGAGATTGGCTTATCAGCAGCTGAGATATATGCCGTCAAACTTGGGGACGTTTTTTCTGAGACACCCGATATATCAATCACTAAGTAAATATTCCGTAATGAAAAGTGGAGTCAGTAACTTACAGCATTTGGCGTTGTTGTCATATTCAGCCAACATTCGTCTTCTGTCACAGGAGAAACCTTTAAAAGTATTACTGACGGAGACTGTACCATCGTTCACTACACCATTAATAATCGGGCATACGTTTGTTGAATAAGGACCGTTAAAAGATTCAGTAACGACAAAAGCATTGTTTGTACTGAGCTGAACTATACTGTTTCCACAGGCTACTGCTTGTGATCCTTCTAATTGAATTTCATAAGTTGCATAAACCTGAAATACAACATAATAATATACATAATAACATACATAATACACAAAGATATACATAATAATACATAAATACATAATAATATACATAATACATAATAATATACATAATGCATAAAGATATACATAATAATATACATAATACATAATAATATACATAATACATAATAATATACATAATGCATACAGATATACATAATAATAATACATAAATACATAATAATATACATAATACATAATAATATACATAATGCATACAGATATACATAAATATATACATTATACAGAAAGATATACATAATAAATAAAGATATACATAATACATAAAGATATACATAATACGTATGCCAGTAAATTACCCTAAGAGAAACTCAAATGAAGACATAAATGGACATGTATTAGAAATAATTCTTTGATGTTGTTTTAATCTTTTTTAGGATCATAATAATATTGAAGATAATATGCAACAAATAATTAATGCAGAAAATAAAGTTATTATACATGAAGGAATCAGGAGGATTCCAAATTGTCCTATGACAAAGTTCTATTTCAGTTTGTCCTAGGACAATTTAAAATTACCCTGGATTTAAGTTTCTACTCTCATCTTTTTGAAAAATAAAAATGCTAAAATATTGAGACACAAGAGTAAATTTGTCAATTTTTTTTTTCATGGACCACCATAACTCCCCACCCCTAATAACTGACCAACAACTCACCGAAGTACTTTCTTTGGTAACTGATTCTACCGAAGTAGAAACTGTTGCTTGTTCTCGGAATGTACTTTCGCAGTAATTCTTTATAGCGTCAGAAACTGTTGTCATGGTACCATCGATAACATCTTTATATCCAGCATCACAGCCGTCAGCCACAGCATTGCCATTATCTTGTTTATATTCATAACGTAATTTCAGAGTAAATTTGGCATCAACGTCGGCTAAAATACACAAATATTTAAAAATAAATACAGCAATGTGGTGTATTAGAAGTAATGATTAAAATCTGTACAAGCAAAACAATTCCGTTAATCAAAAATCTCGTCCAGAGCATGACAAAATCGGGTGCAATAATTATATAGTAGTGGAATTCCCATACGAGAAGTACCATCAGGTGTTTCGAAAAGAGTAAGCATGGTCTGCTTTGCGCGCAACACCTGCACGTGTAATAGATAAACGAGACAATTTTATGGATAGATAGATAGAACAAATGTTCTTCTTATATATCGTCACACACTTACCTATAGAACAGCCCCCAGTGGCATCAATATCATCTTGATCCCAGGGTGAATTGTCTGTACAAGAAAACACCTTGGCAGCGGAAGAATCCAGCAGACGATATCCCGATTCACAGGTCAGATTACACTGGTAACCGTTGGTAATATTGTTACATGTCTTAGTTGTATGGGCAGCAACAGGAAATGAGAGTGGAGAGCATGGTGCAGCTGAAATATAGAAATTAATTTTTCGTCAACAAGGGGTACACACTATACATGGGTAAATGAATTTTTTCCCGATTTTGATGGAGTAAGGAAGGGGTGCGCATTATACATGGATGCGCATTATTTTCGGAAATATTTACGTTTATTTCTGAGTATAATGCGCAAGTGTGTATAATGCCCACGGCCACCCCTTACCCCACCAATATCTGAATAAATCTGTGAATACAGCCCACTCCTTGTTGATGAAAAGTAGAATATACAATTTATGACAGTTCTGAATCATACTATAGTATCAGATACAATTTTTTTTAGCTAAGCCAATCAGTAATAGCGTTCACTAGTCTCAACTTGAAATCCCTGTGTATCTATGATCATCAACGTTTATAAGTCCAAACACTTAACTTATATAAAATCCAGATTTTAAGAAATACAGCCATCTGATTGGATAATAATACTCAATTTACAACCGATTTTAGTTACTGACCAATCAAATAACTAAATGATTTTAGATTTCCAGTCTCCTGATTGGACAGTTACTAAAATTGATTTTAAATATAGCTTTATTATCCAATCAAATAAGTGTATTTCTTAAAATCTGGATTTTATCTAAGTTAAGTTTTCGAGAATAAGGCCCCAGGTCCCTTGTTTCTACTTACCAGTAGTCACCACTTGGAATGTACAAGAGGCTCTGTTTCCACTTTCATCTGTAGCTTCGACGTTAACAGATTGGGGAATGTTCAGGTTAGTGAACCCTGCTGTGATAGATGTTGGGTTGTAGGCAATAGTTACAGTACCAGCGCTGTCATCGGTGGCAGTAGCAGGATTCTGGGAAAAGTCGTCGTTCTTGGTTTCTGATTCCATTTCAATTGAAATTGAATATGATTCAGGACAGGTCAAAACTGGAGGAACTGTATCTGGAATGAGAAATTTAAATGAAAATGAAATGTAGTTGTATAATAATAATAATAATAATAATAATAGTTCATTTAGATATCGCAAAATTACTTCTTAGTTCCTATTGCGACGTCGAGTGATAAAGATCCAAACCGCAAAACGAAACTCCAATTCCCAAAAAGTTTGATAAAACATAGGTAACGGCTTATGAACTTTTCACATGAGGAATTATATCAATCATACATGAGTAAATATTTCAAAATATAAAGTGGTATCAGGTGTCTAGAAGAGTAAGAATACCCTATATGACACCACAACCTCTAATAATGAAAAGTGGTATCAGGTGTGTAGAAGAGTAAGCATACCCTGTATGACACCACAACCTCTAATAATGAAAAGTGGTATCAGATGTCTAGAAGAGTAAGCATACCCTGCCTGGCACCACAACCTATAATAATGAAAAGTGGTATCAGGTGTCTAGAAGAATAAGCATACCCTGCCTGGCACCACAAACTCTAATAATGAAAAGTGGTATCAGGTGTCTAGAAGAGTAAGCATACCCTGTCTGGAGCCACACCTGTTCTAGCTGTTAAACATAAAGATATCATCAGTTTAAATGGTTACCTCTGATAGCTATTTTTGTAGTACAGTCTGCTTTATTGCCAGCGTTATCTTCCACTTCAAACTTTAAGAGGGAATCTTGTGTGGTGAGAATGATGTCATCTGCGGGATAGAATGGTGTCACTTTCATGAATTTCAGGCCTCCGTTGTCAGATGAAGATGGTATGGTTAGAACAGAAGCTGTGTCATAAAGATTGATTTTAAGATCTTGGCAACCTGAGATCATTGGATTCTGTGTATCTGGAATAGAATCAAAATACAATCAACAAATGTTAGGTGATAGTAGGGCTGGGTATCAATTACCAAATTGAGATTGATAATCGAAGGCAGGTTACCGACCAATAATCGATTAATAATCAAAATATTTTATTTCAGAAATCTTCTAATCTTCATATGTTCGTGTATGTTTTTGTACCTGAATTTTTGTTATTTATCAATATCAGGTACAGAAGACAAATGAAACTGAAGTAATTTCCAGAATTTTGTATGCATTTATTATCATGATAAAATGGGTCATGACTTCTCTGATAAGCGTGTAGCAGGTTGGAACAGTTATTATAGTGGAACTTATATATCGTCACATGAGAATACAAATAATAAAATGAATAATAAATAATAGGATGACTTTCTTTCGTTTTATAACTGAAATCAAAAGAATTAAGTTTTACGTCCTGCTTTTCTGTACGGTAACTGTTTGGTCTAATGAGGATGGAGAAACACCACGCAGTGTACAATGAGAGAAAAATATCACTTACCAACACAATTTGGCACTGAGGCATTCCATTCCAAACCATTTCCAGTGCCATTTTTAACGCACATGATTGGAGCATCCGAATCTAGAGTGTATCCAGGCAAAGAACAGCCAAAAGTGACTATTTTTCCCTCTTCGTAGCTTGTAGCGTTCTGATAACCATCTACAGGACGTCCGGGATCGGTGCAAGTTATACCTGAAAAGACACGAATTCAGTTTTAAATCCATCTTTGTTGGTTAAAAAGTAGAAAATTTCTTCACTTCGATAAGTTTATGAAGGGCCAAATTGTTTTTTTTTTTAAATGTTTATTTACTTACAAATTTACATTAATACATATGCGAAATGCATTTTATGAATATAATATAGGAGCCAAATAGAGCTTAGTTAGCATAGTAAGCAGAGCGTTCTAGCAGAAGGGGTCACTCTTGAGGGGGCCATTCTGAAGGGCGTTGAAGGCTGCTATTTGAGAAGGCCTGGCTTATGAACTATTTCCACCTAAGACTGGTTAAAAAGCTATTCTTAGACAAACAAATGAAAGGAAGTTTGTTTCTTATTGGACTACTGAAAGTTTACAATTTTTACACAAATAAAATTTCACAAATTCTTTTATTCAGAATGTTGTCATGGAAACAAAATCTTTACCTTCGCAACGTAAATCTTTAGCGTCCCATTTTCTGTCTGCTCCACACATTATAACTCTCTCGTCAACGTTATCTATACTCGTCACAATACTGTATAAGGTATCGCATTTGAAAGAATAGGTGGCGCCAAAGGATGTGTTGCCGCCAGCTGTATAACCTTCGTAAACGGCACCGGGAATATCTGGTGGCGTGCCGCAATTGATCACTGAAATAAATTGATACGAAAATTATAAAATCTGTTTTTTTCTACGAGTCTTCTTGAAATTTTATCCCCATTGAAAATAAAACGATTAAAAGAATTTAAAATTTCTTACTTCCACATTCATAATCATCACCCTCCAGATTGTACGAGTTGGTAGTTTGGTTATAAAGACAATATTGTTTTTTCGTCTCGGTAGTTCCATCAGCGAATGAACAAGTCATTGTTAGTGTTCCCTTGTATCCAACTTTCTTTTCAACGGGGTCGAACACTGGGGTATTTTTTAAATCTGCTGGTACAGTGGCTGTACACTCAATGTCTGAAAGATACAATAGTTCATGAAGTTGAAAGTGGAAACAGAATTCACTCTAGAAGACACTGGCCAAGGCCTCAGAAATTTTCCAGACTGGCTCAGCATTTGGTTCATTGAAATTACATGTATTGTATTATATATAGGAGATAACGTACTATATCTACTAGGAGATAACGCTTTTCTGAATCATTGATTGGCTAATATGGTCACATGATAAGCATTTCGCCCAATGACGTCTTAATAACAATGACGTCATATTGATTTCGCCCTTCGAAAGTTCTTTCAATAATCTGCAGTTCACCCCTCGAAAGTTGTTGTTTCGCATATTTCGATTTTAGAATGATATTGGATGATAAATAAAATCTCATCCTTGTCACTTTTGATATCAGATATATCAACACTCGTTAATTTATATGATATCAAAAGACTCGGGTGAGATTCTCTATATATATATAAGTACTTCATTACCCCCAAATAATTCAACACCCGCCACCCGGAACCACTGATCTAAAAACATAAACATACCGTTACAACTTGGTACTGCGGCACTCCAAGCTCCATTCTCCTGACACATTAATTTACTAGTACCAACTAATTCCGTTCCGATAGTACAACCAAATTCTATCTCATCACCAAATCTAAACACAGTTTTCTTTGTCAGGAGATATAAATTTGCCGTCAATGTTGGAAATTCACACATTTTATCTGCAGAGAAAAGATTTCGAGTTTTACATCCTACTTCTAGATTGAGTTTGATGTCCAAATGAAACAAAGTTTAACACTCTTCTCTACAACTGATCTGGGACCATGGCAAGAAAATGCTCAAATTCTATGCGTCTCCAGTGAAAATATAGCCAAATTTCGATCTGGGGACGATCATGGCAAGAAAATGGTCAAATTCTATGCATTTTCAGTGAAAATATAGCCAAATTTCGATCTGGGGACTGGGGCCATGGCAAGAAAATGGTCAAATTCTATGCATTTTCAATGAAAATATAGCCAAATTTTCCACCTGAAGTGAAGGTTATGGCAAAATGCCCCACCCCCAAATATGCCACTGGTTGTAAACACTATTTTCGGACGCAGCATAACAGGCTACTTACTGACACAAGTGTGGTTATATCTGAACACATCACCCTCTCTTAATCCAGTTTCAGGGGGGATAACTGAGTATGAGCTGACTCCATCGGCAGTGAAGAGTTCTCTGCCCGTGTTACAAGTACATTTATACCCAGGAGCCATTTCTTCGCAGACGTCACTACACCCACCCATATTAACATCGCACTCTTTTATATCTAGAATAGAAAATACACAGAAATTAAATCAAACGATGAACCTATTCTGTTAAAGTTTGGTATAATGCCCTGGGGCCATTTTCTCAAAAAATCTTACGAATTTTTGTCATAAGTTCAGCATTTTACAATGAACAATTCCACACTTACCACAATTTTTAATCGTAAGACTTTTTGAGAAACAGGCCCTTGGTTCCCAACCTTTTGGACTCTTCGTACCCCTATTTTTTAAAAGCAATCTCCTGGTACCCTTTCACCCACTCTTAGTAACATTAAGAGCCAACATGAAAGTAAAAGGATATTTGTTGGTTGTTTGGTTGGTAGATGACAAGTTAACGTTCGCTTCCAGCAGCAGCTGATATCGCAAACTAGGTAGTTGTTGATAGATGACAAGTTAACGTTTGCTTCCAGCAGCAGCTAATATCGCAAACTAGGTAATTGTTGGTTGATGGTGTTTGATTTTTAATCCATTCCATACTTTTCAACTGAAAGGTTTCTCAGGTACCCTGGATGTGTTTGCTGGTATCCCCAAGGGGTACTAGTTTCCCTGGTTGGGAACCGAGGGTCTAATGCAAATTAAGAATTAAGGAAGAAATGAAATAAAATGGAATTTTATTTCCTACTATCCAGAACCAATTTGGTCTAATGATAACATGCACCAACATGCAGTGTGCAATGAGGGAAATTTTGACAAAAAGGGCATTAGCCTACTATTTTTCAATTTTGAAGTCTGACGCCTTTATTGTGACATGACCAGGTAGATTGCTAAAACACTGTGTGTAACAAAACTAAGGATTAAAGTAAAGAGGTTTTCTAAACTTTGTATGTGTATCGGGGACACTAATAGCATCAATTTGTGCCATTCCAATTTCCATTCTGACATCTGTGGTTCTTGCAATTCCACTAAAACTAACGTGTTTTATGACGTCACCCTCAGTGATCTGCATAAATATCAATAGTAGCTTCAGATAGATCACGATACACATACAAAGTTTAGAAAACCACTTTACAATCCCTTTAATACATCATAAATATACTCTTACCATCGCAAGTTTTTCCATCAGCATTAAGTGTGGACCCCTCAGGACATGTACAGTAGTAGGATCCTGGAGTGTTCATGCATTCGCCATCACAACCTATGCTAGGAATGTCACATTCATTGGTATCTGAAAATATTGTTAAATTAAAACTAAAAATATTATCAAATCAAAAAAAGGATAATGACTTAAGTTCCTTTTTATGAGGATCCTTCCTCCAAGCTGTTCCATAGCTAAACCTCTTTGCATTGATCTTTCCCGGATTATCCGTAGCCATTTACAAATGGAATTATGAGTGAAGATGACTTATTCATCAGACTTTCACACCTTGATCGAAAACTGAACAGTCAAACATAACGACCACTATTGCTCATATCCAAGCAAATGACGTCAAGTTTCTGTGCTACAGGACCCCTATAAAATGCTAGTCGCATTAATTTGTCCTTTCAAAATGTTTGGTCGCAAAACTGGAAGGGAGAGTGTGTTATGGCCATATGGGCAGTGACAAAAAAAAGTTCCTCATAAATGAATACAAATTTTGAAATGAAGAGTGGTATCAGGTGTCTAGGAGAGTTAGCATACCCTGTTAGTATTATATTATACTTACCATTGCAGGTTGGTGTTGAAGCGAACTTTCCATTTTCACTGCACGTAACAGTGCCTGAACCGATTAATTCGTAACCTGTGTTACAAGTGAACATTCTGGTTTCTTGGTAATTTGCAGGAAGTTTATTGTTGACTGTACCGTCTTTAACATTTGGAACCACACAAACGATAGCTGAAAGTAATAATTTGTATTTCTATGACGTATTTGTGACTGTATATTTGTTTTTCATAATAAATATTCCTCATGGAACAAACATTATTGTAATAAATGATCTCACTAAAACTAGAAGAGGGAAAATGTTTACAAACAAGATCAAGATGAGTTATTTCCCTTCATGATTTTAAAATTTCAATATCGCTTACAGAATTATTAAGCGTGATTCAAATAATCACTTGATTTTATGGATTTTGATGAATAGTTATGGTACCAGGTAAGTCCAGTGATGAAAACATACTCTTATTGGCCAAGTTTCAGCGAAATTAAATAATTTTGTTCATTCTAAGAAGTAGTACCCTATAATCGAAACAAAGCAAAGTAACAATCATAAATATCAAGATAGCTTGCCAGGCAAGGTAACATACGCCCCTTCGCTGATTGCACCATCGCACTTATTTGAGCTGATATTTAGATGAATCAATTCGAATGAAAACTCTAGCCTCTATCGTGTACACAAGTTAATTTTAACATTTTTTCCACTAAGTCAATGGCAATAACTCATAAACCGACGACTGGAATTGCGCCATTTTCGAACACATCTGAGATATTATCAAGATGAATACACATACCAAGTTTCATTTGAATCGAATAAAAACTCTGATTTCAATCGCGTAGACAAGAAATTGTTGACGGACGGACCGACGGACAGATGGACGAACAGGTTTGACGGCAATATACGTCCACATATGGGCATATAAAAAGATATTTGACAAACCTTTACAAGTTGGAACAGCGTCAGTGTAATTCCCATCTGATCCACAGTATAATTTGTTGGCACCAATCAATTCATACCCCGTGTCACAGGAATAAACAAATTCGGTACCGTACGGAGTTTGGGAGGACGCAACTTTTAAATTTGGAACTGGGGTAGGTAGAGGAGAACAAGCCGTGGCTGAAAAAAAAACAAGATTAAAGAGAAATGTTCAGAATGTTTTAGGGTCGATTTGAGTCTTGAATAAATGTAAATAGCCTTCAGAAGTACTACTAATGCACGAAAATCATATAATTCCTTCAACTATATCCCTACCCTAACATTTATCCTTCATTTTCTGTATAAGCGTTTTCCATATAATATAAAGCATAGTCTCACTAAACGGCGAGTCATAATTTAAAATGTTCAAACGCTGATATTTATGGCTACACATGGATTTGAAGGCTTCAATTTCATAGGAGAGTTGTGAACAGTATTACAGATTAGATAAGCTAAAAAATTCCAGATTCTGAGACTAATTATTTTTTTGGTCGAACAGTTAGTGAACATGTCCTTTTAACATATACAACATTCATTGTATTCTTTATATTATTTTCTCTATCTATCCTATTATCTAGCCTCAAACATTGACTGAAGTTAACACGAATGACCCTATTGCGAACTTAGCTCAGACACAATTTCCAAAACAACGACTTAGTGAATATTTCATACCCAAACCAATGTGTTTTTGTTTGTTTTCTAAATGATCTTACCTTCACAAACTGGCATTTCACCCCATTCCCCACTGACTAGACATTCTACAGAGGTTTTAGCTGCATCTTTGAAATTATAGCCATTTTCACAGCTATAGGTAACTGATTTTCCAAAAGTGACTCCAGTTGAGCTGACAGTATATCCATTGGCCAACTCGGGTGCCTTCCCACAATACAGTGCTGCAAAAAAAAATTCACAATTTTTCACAAGTTCAAACAGAATGTCGGTTAAATTTAAATAAATCCAGTTTACTATAATACTGGGGCCTTATTCTCGAAAACTTAACTTTTTATTATTTTAGTGTTCAGGTCATTTGATTGGTCAGTTACTAAAATCAATTTCAAATTTAGCATTCTTATCCAATCAGATTGCTGTAAACAGTAGGTAAAAAGTCGATATAATGAGAGTAAATGTAGCTACAATTCGGGACAAATCCCTTTATCCTCTTACAGAAAGGTCCTTTAAATATATATTTTTTAATTTTTTATTTATTTTTTGCTTGATAAAGGGATTTGTCCCAAGTAAATCGACTTTTTACCTGTTTGCACGTAATCATGTTTTTATTTTTTCCTGTATTACAAGTCGCTTCGTCGTTTTATTTTATATTTTTTATAAAGTAGAAAAAGGCAGTTAAAACTTACGTTCACAAGTTGGTACTCGTAGGGTGTTCCATTTACCTCCCTTACTACACGACATAGTGATTGAAGACTTGGCCTGGAATTTATCTGTGACCGTGATATCTCGGAATTCCTCAGCAGCGAAGTGGTAGCCTGCTAAACACTCCACTTTGAAGGTAGAGCCTGGACTGTTCGAGGGTGAAGCGGGAGTCGTAGTTGTAAATGAATTGAAATTTGGGGCTGGACAATCTAGACAAAAGAATAACAAGATGAAGTCTGGCAATAAATTAGGGTCAATTTCCCACATTGCACACTGCATGGCGTTTGATTGTCCTCAATTAGCCCATAAAGGTGCAGAAAAGTAGGACGTAAAACTCCATTCATTTCCACATTTCAGCTGTTTCTCATATAAATAACTTAAAATTTCCAAATTTCAAAATGTTGTGCTTTTAAGCTTAAAAAAAATTGAAATGATCTGGTTATGTCTCATGATCTTGTCACTTGCCAAACAGACTATGCTTACTCTTTTAGAAACACCTGGTGATACTTCTAATTTGAGGAGTCAACAATTACTGTTTCTTATCTTGTGATGCTTGCTAACATTTTTAGCTAGTGGACATTTTTTCTCTTGAACAGATTTTTATTACAGTTAATGACAATGCTGATATTTCTTCATTCCAAAAAAATATTATTTTGTCTCTTACCCACGGAAAATTCCAATTGAAATCCTTTGTCTGAGCCGGTACCGTCTGAGGTGAAGGTTAAAAACAAAGTTCCTGTGTCAGCTAAGATTGATGGAGAATTGGCCAGATTACCAGAGAATTCACCTAATACAGGACTCGAAGAATCGGTACCGTTATAAACCTGTAAGAAGAGAAAGAAACATTTATATTTTACACGAATAACAACTTTATAATCTAACAAGGTTTATAAGGCGAGCCTCTTCTGGTGATGAAAATTTCAGCCAATCAAAAACTACCTTCAAGATTGCAGAAAGCAGAAACAGAAAGTAGAACAACACTGCAGTTCAAATTATGACGTAATACAAAACGTTCTTGTAACTGTTGTTCTGATTGGCAGAAGGGTGACATGTGCTATAAATAGCTTATTTCGTCACCAGAAGACGCTCGCCTTATAAACCTTGTTAGATTACACTGAGTCGAAAATAAAAAAATAACCGAAACGAAATGTAATCATATTTAAATTAGCTTGGTGTCAAGTATGTTAACGAACCTGTCCGGATGTGGATTGTGTATCAGAAACTGTGTATGAGTTGAGTCAATTATAACGAGACCTACCTTCAGTAAATCCTTGGTATCCTGGGTATCGAACGATATAAACGACAAGGTCATTGGTTTACCCTCTTTTTCTTTGATCAACCAATCACATTTGGCGTAATTTGGGTATTTGCCGGAATTAAAACCAGGGGAGAGAATTACACCTTGACTGGCGATAAACTCAATCGAACAGCCTACAAAAATAATAAAATATAAATTAGTTTAAAACACTACTGATCTATAACTAAAACACATTTGCCCCCCTCTGAAAACCATAGCTGTATTGGCCAGATTTCAGACTTTTTTTGCCCCAAAACCCCCCCTGACCCCTGTCTCATACGGCTATGCAGAAAACTAGCTCGTACCCCCCTTTGCACCTCACTTTATGTGTTTAAAATTCAAAATATGGCTTCTTTACTTGTTAACTTGTCATCTACCAATAATAATCTAGTGTGCGATATCAGAATCCGCTGAAAGCCGACCTTACCAAATTTTTCGTGAGAGTTTTTTAACTTACCTTGTTTGTACTGCAGTTTAAAACCTTTACCAGCATTGTAGCCACGTGTCTGAAGGGTGATATAAAGTTTAGGTTGGGAAGAGAAGATGAACGGTGATGTTATTACGTTGTTGGACGTCAATTTCAGAAGTTGTTTGCTAGTGACGTCGTCACCATCTCGGACTATTATCATATCATTATCTTTCAAGTCCACTTCCATAATCTACAATAAATAAAGAATATTATAGTTGATTTCCCTCATAGCCCACTGTGGGGTGTTGTGTGTTTTCAATAAACTGATTCAGGGTTACCAAGATTTACAGCAGCCAATCAGAATTTATCAAAGCAATAATAATAGGAAAAATCCAACTTGCTCCCTCTTCATTCATTGGTCAATATGTACATTCTAATTTAAATTACCTCATCAAATTGCTGTATTTCTTGCATATTAACATCACAAAGTTTGTAAACATAACCTTAACCCTGTGCCAGTTCCTTCTATTTTCAATCACCCTAATCTCTTCAATTTCCAACTTTATTCCAATTTTGTTTTGAAAATCAAATTTTCAAAATATTTGGACCTCAGAACCTTATTGACAATGTCAAAAACTTGACTTACGAAATTCAGACACTTTTCTTGAAAAAAAAAATGGTTAACACTAACCTCTATAGTGACGATGCTTGTTCGTTCCTCAGCAGTAATTACCCATGTGTAGTCTTGATTTCCCAGGTAATTATTGGGATAAGATGGTGGAGTTAGATTTTGGTAAGTTGACGTTGCTGTCAACATTTTCATCAACGGGAATGTCTCTTTTTCTACAATGAAAGAATTTCATCTCATTTTCATTTACTTGAGATATATAGTTAAGTTTTTGAGAAAAATACCAAAATTTTTACATATGTTTTTTAAGAAAGGTAATGAGCAGGAAGCTGAGGGGCTGTTTAAAATTAAAATTAAAAAGGATCTAAATCCTGCGATTTGTACAATTTAAACAAGAATTTATTCAACTCTTTACATAAATTATTTAATAAATAAATAAAATAATGCAACAAGTGGTACTTTTGTGATTCCTCCTCCCCCCACCCCCAATCCCGACCCCTCTCTTCCATCCTCCAAGGAGCCACCACTGTTCCAAATGGCTCTTATCTGAGAAAATTAAGTAATAATACTTTTTTTCTACAACAAGTGGTACTCATGTGATTCTCCCCACCCCCAACTTCGACCCCCAGGGAGCCACCACTCTTCCGATTGGCTCTTATCTGAAAAAATAAAAAAATCTTACTGGCTGAAAACATGGCCTGGAAACCTCCAGGTGCTGTTGAAGCATCAGTAGAGAACTTAACCATAATAAAGTTATTAGGACTGGTGTATTCCGGCAGTTTAGACATCATATCACCCGACAGTGTCGCCACTAGTTGTGACGTAGACTCTGTCATACCTCCGACATAAACCTGAACATTGTCCAAACCTTCTTCAGTGATGAAATTAGTAAACTGAAATATCAAATAAATTCTAGATTATAATATCTAAGTGAACATTATTTCATAATGAAATCTTTTTATGTATGAATGTATGTCTGTCAGACTTTGTCATAATGAACAGCTCATTAGCTGCTACAAAAGCATTTCTAAACTGTTATTTTGGATTTTGAGGTGCATTGTGCGATTCAGAATCTACTATTCCTTTATTTTATTTTAGCTTCTAATCTATGCTATAGACAGGCAATTGCTTATTTATAGCTAAACACTAATTCAAATCAAAAGATGTCATGTAAAGAACTAACACTAATTGACAGTGCTATATAAAGCGAAACCCTAGATTTGAGGTAAAATGTAAGACAAATACCAACCTTAAGATGAGCGTTATAAGTAAGGGGAACCTCGATTAACCAAAAACAGTTCTGGTTCATGGGATAATCGTTCGGGAAATTCTGAGACCTGATTTCTCCCGATTCTTGTTTTAAAACAGTTCCACATTGATTAGCTGAAATCAGAATCAAAATATCATGAATTTCCATCTCTTTAAATTATATTCTAGTGCTGTGTGTTAGAAACCCTCTTGTGATAAGAAAACCTTTTTTCTTTCTATTATCTTTTTCTCCCTATAAAACTTTACTAATTCATTATTAAATTTCTCTTAAGTTTTCACATCAATAATTTTCATGTGAGAGAACAGAGCCAAAATTATTACAATTTTTAAAAAGTATTACTGCTATTAATCATGAAAGAGATTGTAAAGAGGTTATCTAAACTTTGTATGTGTATGGGAGACACTGATTCCAATTTCCATTCCGACGTCTGTGGTTCTTGCAATTCCACTAAAACTAACGAGTTTTATGACGTCACTGACAGTGATCTGAATAGATATCAATAGTATCTTCCAGTAGATCACTGTCAGTGACGTCATAAAACGTGTTAGTTTTAGTGAAATTGCAAGAACCACAGACGTCTGAATGCAAATTGGAATGGCGCAAATTGATGCTATCAGTATCCCTGATACTCATACAAACTTTACAACCCTTTAAAGCTATTACTATGTATTACAGTTCTATAACCAAATCATAATTGTAAGAAACTAGACTACAGAGCCCTAAACTACCCTCTAAAGATGTCAGAATTACTCAAATGTCAGGGCTTTAGATTACATTAATTTGGGCACACCCTGTATTCTCGGAGCGGAAGTGATATATAGGCCACAAGATCTCTTGGGAAGGAAACAGTAGCATTTTCACTAATTTAGAACTCTCTGGGTGTTATATAAATTTATTTTTTTTGGAGGTAGGACTACTGTTATGATAAAATAGGCCTTCGAGGTGTTGCATCTCTTGCTCTGCAGTGCCAAAGTAGCATGATGCATCATTTTATTTATTTGGGCACGCTGTTAATTTGGGCAAGACGTTTACCGTTGTAACTAGCATATAATATAAAGGCCTGGATGTAATAAAAATGGCTACTTACTACAATTAAGTTCATCAGACATGTCCCCGCAGTCATCTTCTCCGTCACACGTCAGGTCGTATTTTAAACATCTACCATTATTACAGTGGAACGAACCTGAAATACACAGTACCAGACAATGATATACACAATTTCTATCATAGACCAATCGGCAGGGTATACTTATTCTTCTAGACACCTGATATCACTTACTTATTTTTATTGATATTCTTCTTCAAATGACTCACACAACTTATATCACTAATTAAGAATTAGACGTTGGTTTCATTAGCATTATTGGTGTGTAAACACAATAGATCATGTGACAAACTGAATGTATGTTTGTGGCGTGATCTATTGCATTTACACACCAATAATGCTACTGAGACCAACGTTTAATTCTTATATTTATATTCAGATACTTTTATTAATCAAATTTTGCCCTTTTTATATGATAATTTGTATGAATTTGCCACAAATTTTCGATTGCGTCATGGTTATGCTTTGACGACGTCACAGTGTCACATGACATAAGATCGTTCATTGAAAAATAAATGCCAGTTTTCTTTGGGTTCATTGAAAGAAGTGATACAGGTACTAACTGCTCTGATCATATTTAGTTTGCTGTCTGCTTTCAGACAACATGCAGAAGGTTGTTGCTTGCTTCACATTTGAGTGAAATGATTCAAGACAAATTCTGATGCCTTGCCCAGTGTTTTTAGTGATTCACTTTACTTACCTTCAGAACAAACTCTTCGACCGCACACGAACGTATTTTTCTGTTCACAGGAAGTAAAACTCCATTTAAATCTGTCGCCATCTTTTTCCACGGCAACACAATCGCCATTCTGAGTATCTGGTTCGTAGTTCGCCCACCAGCCATTGGTAGTTTTAGATTCTTCACTTCCGATAAAAACTTTACTGGCTACCCCAGCGGCAACTCCAATACGATTAGAACCTGAAATTCATTCAGACAAATCAAAATATTTTTCCTTGATGAAAGGAAGGGGAGCGCATTATACATGGGTGCGCATTATATTCGAAATTATACGGTACATAAATGGCTTGTAGCCAAGGTCTTCTGCCAAATTTTTGTAGTTGTCAAAAGCAAATAGAAATTTGAAAATTTTGAAGTATATGTTAAGAAATAGGGTTATTTTGGGAATGAATCTATGCTCAGTTTTGGATCTCTGCGTTTTTAAATTATATATATTTTTCCAGATGGACACCCTTTGCCCCTGTGTGTTTGTGTACAAACTACCAAATTATGACAGTCACCCATATCAATATCATCACTACTTTGCCCCTCTGGATATTTTCTTAAAAATTGTAATTACATAGAGAACACCTACGATCCCCCCCCCCCCTCCTCCCTCCTCCAACCACACCCCTTAAAAATTATTTTGACAGCCACCCATTGCAATGACATCATCACTGCTTTTCCCTCCATACTTATTTCTTACTTTTTAGAAATGTAAAAGAAAATTTCACTTTTATCAGAAATAAATATACATCAATGCATTATGTAAGTTTTTTATGACTGGAGAAAAAATCAAATTCAAATTTAGAAGAAAATTGTGAAAACTTTTCAACAGAAATATATGAAATTTACAGCCGTTATGAAATCAAAACCTATTTATAACCCAACACAAAAACATGCATGCCCCTGAATCAGTGAGTCACTTAAATAATATGATAGCCCCTGATAATTATAATAAATTTCTGCTTCACAGATTTTCTTTATTATCCCAACTAATGCACTCTAATTTGGCTCAACCTTCGTCATTTTATTCGAGCTATGTAATGGTAGTTTTTACCGCGAAAGAAGACAACACTCTTTTGATTGGCTGTACTCTATTGTATTCACAGAAAATATATAAAAAATCAGGTTTTGAATAATTCAAAAACCTTCAAAATACTTTCTATACAAACCCCTATTTTATCTATAGCTTTATTCATAGTGAGAGAAAAAGAGTTGTATAATCATTTTATATGTGCAGTCAGATTTTTCATGCATTCTTAATTTCTAAACAGGTTCTCATCAACAACTTATATAAAATATTCGTATCTTTATCATCTTAATCGTGTTTTATTATTCAATTTTATGCAAATATAAATTTTATTTTAAAGAATATATTTATCTTATGCTTGGGTAACATTCCCTTGCCCCTTCCTTTATATATACATGTACACATAAATAGCAAGCACCATACAGCACAGGTTTTACAGCATCCATGCACATGCATTTATAACATTGACCCACAATAGCTGAGTATATACTGGCAGCATGTATATTCAAATATATTCCTCCACAAAGCATATAGTATACTCATTCATTTATTTTTTCACTTATTCATTCATTTAGACATTTATTCATTTATACTGCTATAATACAACCAATGCAGGGGGAGGAAGTGAATTTACTAGAATACTAAAAGAGATGATAGTGCCAAATGATCAAACACTTACCCTATCTTACCATATAAAAAAATCTCTAATTTTACATAATTTCACATTTTGATGGGGTAAGGAAGGGGTGTGCATTATACATGGGTGCGCATTATATTCGGAAATATACGGTACTTTTTATCAGAATCTGTAGGAATCTGTTAATTGTAGTTTTTAGCAGAATTTGTTAATTGTCTAAATTTGACTGTGTTTTTAATCATTTGGCACTCTCTCTTTTAGTATGTATTTAAATGTGTAACTAAGAGACTGAAGGTTGGATATTCAGGCAGCAACCAAATATTTTGGATAAATAAATCCCCCCTGTCTTAAACAACTACAAACAACTACAAACCAACTACAAATCATCAGTGATATTTTAGTCAGATACGTACATGTATCCATATTAATCATGAAATGGGGAAAATAGTTTAATAAAATAAATCTATTCAAGAATTGGTGTCAAGCAGGGTATTCTAACTCTTCTAGACACCTGATACCACTTTTCATTAAGAAATGGGGAAAATATTTTGAAAAAAACAATCTTTTCAAGAATTGGCGCCAAGCAGGGTATGCTTACTCTTCTAGACACCTGATACCACTTTTCATTAAGAAATGGGGAAAACATTTTGAAAATAAAATCTTTTTAAGAATTGGTGCCAGGCAGGGTATGCTAACTCTTCTAGACACCTGATACCAATTTTCATTATGAAATATTTACTCATTTATTGATATACTTCTTTATATGAAAAGTTCATTAGCTGCTACCAATGTATTGACAATATGTTTACATGGATTTTTTTACGGTTGGGATCGTTCGTGCTTGGGTTTTATTATTATTAGCTGCTACCATTGTATTGACAATGTGTTTATATGGATTTCGAGATGAGTTTTATGGTTGGGATCGTTCGTGCTTGGGTTTTATTATTCCATTCATTTCATAATGTATATGTGTCTATGATACTAGCCTAGCGTAAATCTACGTGCAACCCTCTAATATCTTACCAGTGTCTATATTCTCCACTCCTGTAGACATATGTTATTTAATTATACAGTATACAGTAATAGTAATAGATAAAGTTTGATTAAAGGGATTGTAAAGTGGTTTTCTAAGATTTGTATGTGTATCGGGACACTGATAGCATCAATTTGCTCCATTCCAATTTCCATTCTGATGTCTGTGGTTCTTACAATTCTACTAAAACTAACACGTTTTATGACATCACTGACAGTGATCTACTGGAATCGGCTATTGACATTTATGTAGATCACTGTCAGTGACGTTTTATTGGAATTGCAAGAACCACAGATATCGGAATGGAAATTAGAATGGCACAAATTGATGCTATCCGTGTCCCCGATACACATACAAAGTTTAGAAAATCACTTTACAAATCCTTTAAGGTCAGGACTGAATCAAAGAACTCAATCAGGGGCTCAAAAAGAGATTGATTTGTCACTTGAGGGCACAATTGGCTGAGCTGAATAAAATGTTCAATGAAGGGCTCAACAAATGGTTCAACTGTCATTAAAGGACTATAGCCTTATTCCGAAAACTTAACTTACAATGATTTTAGTGCTCGGGTCATCTGATTGGTTAATCACTAAAATTGATTTCAAATATAGCTTTATTATCCAATCAAATTACTGTATTTCTTAAAATCTGGATTTCATCTAAGTTAAGTTTTTGAGAATAAGGCCCATGAATTAAAGACATAAATCAGAGAGCTAAAAAGGGCTTCTTAATACCATTTTTACATCCAATGAATTGACAACATCTCAATAATTTCAAAATGATAATATGAAAATTTAGACGAACCTATCCAGAAGCGACTGCCGCCTTTAGATTCCACGAAATTTCCAACTTCTTCATTCTGATAATAATTCATCACAGCTACCAGCATACCTCCATATCTAAAATAACAAAATATAGCACATGTTAGGCAATCTTGGCTAGTTCAAACAGCCATTACCATGCAGTGTGCGATGAGGGAAATCTTATATAATATATAGACACAGCTTTATGGAACAACAATTACTGGTAAAAGTTTTATGTCGTTCAATAAAGCTGTGTCTATATATTGTCATAAGAATTGCTAAATCTTGGCTAGTTCAAACAGGTATTACCATGCAGTGTGCAATGAGGGAAATTTTGTCAGGATAACAGCATTAGCCCAAACTTTATTTCCATTTGTATGGAGATATTTAACGTGCACAGTCTGTAGCACACAGAGACTTGGTTTATTGCAACATTTGAATAACTAGACGTTTTTTCCATGCCATTCCCTTTGAACTGTCAGGGGGAAACTAGATTGAACAATCCAAAAGTAGCATTTCACGTTTTTAATTAGTACAATCATAATTAGAGATCATCTTTTAAACTTACAGCTTCTAGATTTTTTATAATATAGAAAAAGAAAGAAACTTCTAATCCCTTAAGGATCCATTGATCTTTTTATATGATCATAACTTCAACTAAAGGCATGACTAACATAAATACAGAACTCCTTTTATAAATTGTGAAATTATGAGTTGAATAGTATACTTACGAGTGACATGTTGCCTTAGCGATGTCCCACGGGACGGGGTCAGAGAAATACTTATAACAATGATTATTTTTTACTTCCCATCCTGGTTGACAATCTACCTTGATCTCACTCTACAATTATACAAAAATTATACAATTATTATACAAAAATATACATACATTATACAATTATACATACATTATACAAAATATACATACATTATACAAAAATATACATATAGTATACAATTATATATAGAAAAAAACTACATTATACAATAATACAAATGTATATATACTTTATATAATTATACATATGTTATACAAAAATATACATACATTATACAAAATACACGACGTAGAATACTACACAAATATACATATTAAACATTTACAGCTATGTGAATTCTCTGAAAGATATTCAACATTTTGAATACAAAATAAACATTATTTTGTGAACTCACAAGGTAATACCTAAAAAAAAACATTATTAGCTATGTTGACTCTCTAAGCCTTATCAACTATGTCATCTCAATGAAAATGATGAGTTAAACGTGGTCCGGAAGTTTTTATACAAGGGAGGTAATCTAGTGCATTTCAATGTCATTTCGATGATTCTTAAGCTACAAACACCTTATTTACCCAGTGATATTCGATTATTGTACATAATCCAAGAAAAATAACACAAAAGCAGTCCTGTCGGTCGAGGCTTGGGTCTAAATAATTAGGGTTTTCGGCACAAATAATGTGTCAAGGGACAGAACTCGACGATATATTCGTTGTGAGCACTAGCCTCTACTATCCAGACCATGTTTGTCACTAAATTTTATTGAAGACAGAAGAAGGCTGGGTGTCAGCGACTATTGCCTAATATTTCATTTTTTCATACAAACTTGAACAATGCTGATGATTTTCAGATAAACAGAGTCAAAGAAAATGATGATTGAAAAAAATTCATATTAAAACAAGGAAAATCAGGGAAAATTAGTGAATTTGAAGAAATTTCTACCAAACCGATGTCTATATTCAATGTTACTATAAATAAAGTCAGATCAGTTAATGATTGTCGTAATAATTATAGTGATGTTTGTAGTAAATCTTTTACAATCGTTCTCTTTAAGTCTTTGATCACGTTGCAAAATTATTCCTAACGATCCCATTACAATTATAAAATTTTGAAAAAAAATAAATTTAATTTTGTAATATAAAATTTTACACGAGTCACTCTAGTTTAGTTTTCACCTCGGCACATGCTTTCGTACCTTAAAGGGAATCAATCTCGTCGTTAAGTAAGACTATGTCTTACATAGAAAAACATATAAGAAAATGAAATATAACTGTTTAGGTAGGGATATAATTGAAGGGATATCGCGATTTTTGGCCATTTACAAATTCAAGACCCAAATCGATCTTTGAAAATGCTGAAAATTTCCCTTTAAGAAGAAGAAGAGACTATGAATAAATTGATAAATGTCAGCAATATTGACAACAAACCATTTTATATTTCACCCCCTGGGGCCAGTTTGATTCACCAAATATTAGGGCTAGTATTTCTATTAGGGCGACATATCTCCGGTATATCAATCTCCAGTATATCAATCTATATGTCACAGTAGAAACTAAAATCAATCACTATATTCCGTCTATTATGTAGAATACTTTCATTCTTTAAATTCTTTTTAAATTGTATCTGACATTTATTGCATTTATAAACTACACTGTGAGTTTAGTTTCAATGAAAATTATTTTATGAATAGGATTATAAATTTGATTTATAATAAAGTTTTGCTAAGCGAACAGATATTGAATTCTTTTTTTAAATTCAGATTTTGAGAACTGAAAATATTTCACCCTTTTTTTATTCTGAAAATGATAGGAGTTGAGAACCGACTTTTCCCAAAATGATGGGTCGGATTTTCATTTGCTAATAATGTCCCCCAAAAAAGCGCAGTTTACAATGTGAATCGTTTGTGCGAGAGTGGATGGAGGGGAGGAGGGGGTTATGGGGGTGGCAGGCAAAGCCGGGCAAGATATGGACACTGGACACACGAGTTTGATTTTAAAAATAGGGATCGACATGATTCTCGTACAGTAATACAATATCATATGAGAAAAAAACAGGTCAAATATTTTGGATATTGGATTAACAAGATAGGGGTTATCTGTGATTTGGGTCAATACACAGGAATTTAACTATCCTGATCATTTCACCCCTTTTTACCAGTCGACATACCGACGTTGATAAGTATTTTAAAGAGTTTGAAAATGGACGGAAGTAGAATTTTGTTCTTTGGTTAGATTTTGAATTTCTTCAATTCAGATAACTGAATGTTTCACCTTTTGAATTGCAAGAACCACAGACGTCTGATTGAAGATTTAAATGGCGTAAATTGATGCTATCAGTGTCCCCGATACACATACAAAGTTTAGAAATACTCTTTACAATCCCTTTAACACGATATTGAAAGAAAATAATCGTATCGATCAACTCCTTTGGCTTTATAAGTATGTGTATTATATTCAAGGGTTTCATGTAATATTACGAAGCATTATATTTAGATATTGACATTATTCATGATTAATACAAACAAATGTAAATTGATATCATTGTTTTTGCAATTAGGTAATTTTATCAGGTACGGTAGGCTACATAAAGAAAGGGCACTTGTGAGAGTGCAAAACACTTGCACAAAATTGAAAAAAAACTTGAGTACAAATCATTCTAAAATTAGCACAAAGACTAAAGCCCCTCTCCCACCTACAGGAGTTGCAAGCAGAGTACGTCCCGAGGATATTAGGAGTTTCCCGATTTTTATCCAAATTTTACTCGGGACGTACTCGACTTGTATCTCCTGTAGGTGGGAGAGGGGCTTAAGTTGGTAATTGTCATGTAACTATAAAGCCAGCTCCTGTTTAATTTCAATATGGTCTATTTAAATCAAGGATTATTCTGTCGTTACCCAATAAGAAAGATCGAATATTGATCTGTGATTGATTTCTGTATATTTTATATTTCATTGTTTATCAATCAGATTAATAACCCAGTCCACGGTATCGATTTCATACCTAGATTATATTGCCAACTATAACTTCAGAATTTATAAATCTAATACTTGTAGGGTTTACACACGATTTTTTTTTGTGTCGTTATGAAGTTTTTCTGATTGCAAACTAACTACGTTCTGTTAAGTTAGTCCCTATAAAGTGATCTCTACACGGGAAGAAGTAAGGGGATACTCAGAAGTAGTAGCATTTGAAAATCTTGGCTGTTTTGTGAGGGAGGGGTTGGTGGTTGTATGGCAAATAATAGCCCAGAAAAGATGAGGGTGAATCAATCTAATCAATGAAATATTGAACGTATTAAAGAAAACCAGAAACTTTGATTAAGAAATACTAGTGATCGATTATTGAACAATAAAACATTGAATTACAGAAAACACTTAATATTACAAAGAAACCAAATTCTTTATTTCATAATCAGTTAAAGAGGGACACATACAACCCGAACCGTTTATCGGAAGTTATATTTGCAAGGTTAATTTTTCAGAATTCTACTATGACAGGAGCGGATACAATGGGTGTGGGGGGGGGGGGGGTGTTCTATCCCTGCTCTAGCCCCCCCCCCCCCCTATTTTTGACCTCATTAACCCATACAGGTGAAGAAAAGCAGGACGTAAAACTCCATTTCATTTCATTTCATTTATATTCCGTTCTTAAAAATTTCACCCAATTGAGTTTTACGCAGTACTTTTCTTTACTAATGATTTATGTAACTCGAGCTCAAATAATTTTCATGTACGTTTCAGATAAATAACTCCTCGTCAGGATTCGGTTCAGTAAGTATAATTACCTGTAATAGGTTGTATATTTCTATAAATGTTGTATAATTATTGTCACCTGTTAATGAGAGAATCAAAAGATAGTGATGCTTCACTTGATGTCGGGAATGTAAAATGTCATTATTTTGAGAAAATAAATGGTGTTTGATAACGACCACCCTTCTCGAATTATCTAATTGCACTCTTGATACTATCTGTTATATAAATGAAATGAAATGGAGTTTTATGTCCTACTTCTGTGCACCTATTAGGACTATTAAAAAAGGACAATGCCATGTAGTGTGAAATGAGGGAAAGTTTGTCAGGACAGGGTCATAGCCTAATCTTTTTCTTACTTATGTATGTTAGTATTTCATTCGTTCGTCCGTTCATTACTTCATTACTTTATTCATTCTTTACTTCATTCATTCATTCATTCATTCATTCATTCATTCATTCATTCATTCATTCATTCATTCATTCATTCATTCATTACTTCATTCATTCATTCTAAAAATACCTATTACTAGTGGACAAGTATTAATTCTACCGGGCTAGTACAAATCGTGTTGTAATCAGATACCACCCTTTTTTGTTATGTTGACAATAGAATACCTGTTACACATGAATCAACAAGTTATATAGGATGGCTGTATTGGGTTGAAACAGGTCAAATACCCCCACCAATATTTTCCCATGCTGGGTGTTGGGTTTGTTGTATTAGTGGATTATCTTGGCGATGTTGATACGTACAACTATAAATAGAGGGTTTAGACTGGGCTTGGTTTGTATTACATAAAATAGCTAACAAAAACTGAAGTGATGGCGTTCTACAATCATTGTTTTCCTTTGAAGACAAGAAATACGAGGCTGTGTTCTATGAGGGACATTTCGTTGTAAAATATGCGTCATTGATGACCTTTCAGATAGCGTTGATAATAAAAATGGCCTCTGACAGTAACACAGACATTTTTATTTCAGATATGAGAAACCTCACGGAAAGGTTCAAAAGTAGGCCATCGATGACCTTTCAGATAGCGTTGACGATAAAAAAAAATTGCCTATGACAATAAAATAGAAATATTTAGGTAGAAGATCGTTCAAACTTCTTGAAAAGCGAAGTACACCAAAAGTAGGTCACCGATGACCTTCCAGATAGCGTTGGTGATACTTAATAAACAACTTTGTTATTGCGCAGTTAAATGTCCTAATCTGACAGAGGGGAGGTTTAAAACCCTTGGTATATGAACCATGAAGTACAGACAAACTCGACTTTACAACTAAGTACAAGACTTTGTTCATCCTCGTTGATCTAGAAAGGTCGAATCATTCACCTTTAAATAAGGGTTTCACATAAAAAGCGTCTAGTCGTTGTGATGCGACATTAAAACGAGTCCTCCAGTGATACCGGACATTGGACGTTCAAGATTCATTATGGTTAGAAATTGAAAAAGGGTAGGCCAATGCCACTGACTCTCTCAAATGTCCCTTATTGCTCACTGCAAAGAAGGACACTAACTCCATGCAATATTTTTTTCTAAAAAAGGATTTCCTCATTATGAGTTGCGATTTTTCATGGTTTTTAGCAAGATTTTGCCTTGATTTTGAGGAATTTTCTAGCTTGTGGTATGGATTGATCTCCTACTGAAAATCCACAAAAACCGAATCTGCTCTTCGTTGGACAATGGAAACCGCAAAACAGTAATCGCTCTAGAAAAATCAGTGCCTAGCTAGACAGGGTTAGTACAACTCCGAACATAGCCGTAGGAGACAAGGGGCTAGGTTGGGGATTGGTGGGGGGGGGGGGGAGGGGGGTGCAGATGTTATGTTATGTTTTCGGGCAAAAAATCCCCAAAATCGGGAAAAATATCATTAAAATTCGGGCAATGAGTCGGTCTGTTTAGTCGTAAGCCCCTACGGCTATGACTCCGAAAAGTACTTTACACCATTTTCAAACTGGTTCAGAAAATAAAAAATAGATTTTGAGACGGGTCAATAGTTTTTAGACACAAAGTGGATGAAGAAAATTTCCCATTTCTAATTTACATTTTCAATAGACTCGTCTTTATGCGAAATTGTTCACAGTTGGGTGGTTAACAAAATGAAATAAATTGAAAAGGGCTTGTTGGTTTATCTTATTACAATCTACCGACCTATCTTATTTATTTCTCACCCTTCTTCATTTTTCTCCTCGAGAGTTCGAAATCGAAAATAAGGGCAGACTAATTCCGCTGTCCTGGCAAAATTTCCCCCATTGCACACTGCATGGCGTTTGCCCGTCCCCAATTAGCCCGTATAGGTGCAGAAAAGTAGGACGTAAAACTCCATTCATTTCATTTCATTTCTTTATTTTTATATGAAAATGAGATGAAATTTTACGTTTTTCTGATTTGCGTCCCTCAAAACCATCAAAATGAAAACCCAGGTTCTCTTTAATATAGGCTTACATGTATTTTACAGCATTGGGTTAATGAATAGAAATGAAATGGAGTTTTACACCCTCCCGTTATGTTGGTTCAATTGGTTCAATTTATTCCATCTCCTATACTTGCTTTACTTTATTGATTGTACCTTTTTGGACTAATGAAATAGAGTTTTACATTCTACTGTTCTGTATCTTATTGGTCTCAGAAATGAAAGAATTGTATATTATCATACTGTTCTGTATCTTATTGGGCTAATGAAATATAGTTTTATCCTACTGTTCTGTACCTTATTGGACTGATGAAATGGAGTTTTATATCCTACTGTTCTGTACCTTATTGGACTAATGAAATGAAATGGAGTTTTATATCCTACTGTTCTGTATCTTATTGAACTTATGAAATGAAATGTAGTTTTATATCCTACAGTTCTGTACCCATTGGACTAATTAAATGAAATAGAGTTTTACATCCTACTGTTCTGCATTTTATTAAACTCACGAAATTAAATTGAATATCTAACTGAGGTGCAACGAAACTGTCTGAATTAAGGGCTGATTACCTTACTAGCCTAATCCTTACAGGGCGTTGGTGAAAACTGGGTTTTGAATTCATAGCATGACGTCCTACGATTGAATTTCAAAACTTTAGAAAGCCGTCTATTTTTGAATTATTTACGTTTATCTATTTTCAATCAAAATGTGATTCATAACATTCATGAAATATTTTTTTGGTCTCGATTCGCTGCAATGGTGTATAATGTCATCACGACACGCCTTTGAGATATTTATCATAAAACAGATTATATAACTTCTAGATGTGAAACGCTTTCAACTTTCAGTTTTCAATTAAAATGGTGACAGATTTATTGTTGATATTGAATGGATTAAATGCATCATGTAAATTGTAGAAACGTTGATTTACAGATTGTTCAACTGTAACATTTCCAATCATGTTCCTTCAGCAACGTTACACATTTGCAGCCGTTGCTAAAGGAACATGATTTCCAATAAGCTGCAATTGGACGCTCCCATCCCCAACAGTTTTTGTAAGGCTATAAAGCGAATATGTTACATAATGCTAGCCAAATGTGTATGGTAAGAGGCAGATAATCGACTCTTAAACAACTTCAAAAAAGAAAAAGACGGAAACATCGGCCTTGACATTAGACTATTGTCACCCCCCCCCCCGCCCCCCCCCTCCCCCACAATATTATAACGAAACGTCATCTGAAAACTTCGGTCGCGGGATAGGACAACAATGTCCCCCACAATATGATAGGTGGTCTTTTTACAACCCTTAAAGCCCTTTCATCACCTTTCTATCTCTGATAGATAAACAGTTTTTATTGATACTGTAAAACATCATATAACGGTGTATGGCCCGAAGCACTTGTTAATTATGTGTAGGATAATGCATGGTTTCGAGGGATTAGTTGACATAATGCCCGCGGGTTCGGGAAAGCACGAGGGCCGAAGGCCCGAGGGCTTTCCCGAGCCCAAGGGCATTATGTTAACTAATCCCGATAGAAACCATGCATTATCCGACATAAAAACCGATTCCTAATTAGATAATTGGTAAATATGTTGAAAAATCAATCAATACATTTAACATCACATGGGAGGTAATCCATGTCGTGTGAAAAAAATGTTCCAGAATTTTCAGAAATATTTAGTTTTTAATATTAAATATCTAATTTTACATTACAAAATTCTAAAATGTAGTATTGAAAGATATAAATCCCTCGAAAATTAATGACGCTCTAAAAATCAAGTTTTTACATTTTTAAAACTGTTTTTAAAAAATAAGATGACCAGTAAAAAAACATTACAAGAAATGTGAGGGTATATATTGTTGTATCAACCTTTATTGTTTCATAGGAAGCAAGAAACCTTACAGATCACTAGGTTGTGACTTGATATTATCTGATAAGATTGCATTCTTTGTCACTGGGTAGTGACTAGTTACGATTCATCGACTTGATTTTGAAACTTCAATATTAAGTTTGAAAGAAAAAAAAAATCTTTAAGACGTAGAGTTGATTGCTCAAATGTATTGGATCAAATGTATTGGTGTTAGATTAAAGTATATTGTCTCGAATGTACTTTGGTAGAGGGGATATTATCTCTAATGTACCTGTCCACGGGGATATTATCTCGAATATCCCTGGGTTGAGGGATATTCTCTCGAATGTCCCTGAGTTGAGGGATATTAGCAAAAAGAAAGACCTGCCATAACAATGGGATGACGTCACAAGAGGTTTTTATGCATTGATAATGGCTATCGGTACAATAATACCCCCGAGGACACAATTCACCCTCTCTCCCCTACAACTACAAACATATTAATGTGTCTGTGAGGGATTTATGGTGATATTGTTTAGTCATTGGGAATTATTTTTTGCTTCTATATAAATTTTAGACATGGCCCCGTCTTTGTTATGAGAAAATAAATTCTTAATGTACTAAACAATTTTAGCAGAACGTTTACAGTTTCGAAGTGTTCTCATTGTATTATCTGTGACCTTGGCCACTACTACTGTAGGAGACGATCAAATTCTTTCAAGGACCGGCTGGGAGAAAAGATCCTTACAGAACCTAAATTGTTATCCTTGTAAAATATAGATTTTCTTTTCTTTTAATAACACCCAATACCAAACTGATCGTTTCGACTTACATACAATTAGTTCTAAACATCCCCAAGTATAAATTGGAACAACTTGTCTAACTTACACCTACAATAATCAGCCCCAGGGGCGGACTGGGCCGCATGGCTACATGGCTAAAGCCATGCGGGCCGGTGTGCACGGGGCCGGTTTGTGAAAAATGACAAAAAAAATATTTATATTTTGAAATTTTTCCAAAATATTTTGGGGAGGACCTCTTAAGCAGTGGCGGATCTAGGGGGACGTAGAGGACGTACGCCCCCCCCCCCCCGCCCCCCCATTTACTTTTCTTTTTTTTCTAAGAATGGGGAGAATACGAAATCAAAAATGTCTAACCCATTAACGTTCACTATATAACATACATGGTCCACGTTAAATTAGTACAATTTACACTTATTCTATGTTTTTAAGCCAAAAAAAAGGTCAAAAAAATTTTCGCCTCGCTTCGCTCGCCTAATATTTGTATCGTAGCCACCCCCTTTTCCAAAAACATGCATCAGCCCCCTACGCTCTGGGTTGGTGCTTTGCCCGCCACACTTAGGTGGGCCGGTCAATGGAAAAAAAACCATGGCCGCGTCACGGCCCCAGTCCGCCCCTGATCAGCCCTGGGTAATCCTTCCAAGTCTACCCCTCGGCAAGGCAAATAAACATGCTGATCTGGGGTTGGAAAGCCTACCTCTCGGCAAGGACAATAAACAGGTGTCAAGAGGTTGATCCGAACAATAAAAATAGCCAAAACAAGTCTCAGTATTAATTATCATTGACCACGATCTAGAAAGTTGACAATATTTTGGAAATGAATCAACTTATCACACAACGCGATCTGAGCATTACATGAGAACGAAAACGAGCTTCAATGCCCAGTATCAATGTCCACGATCTAGAAAGTTGACAATATTTTGGAAATGAATCAACGTATCACACAACGCGATCTGAGTATTACATGAGAACGAAAACGAAATCAAAGTCCAAGATCTATAGAGTTGACAATATTTTGGATAAGGCTCATGTTAATCATAGAGATAGCATTATATTGTGATATCATACATCACGATCTAGACATTACATCGGGTTCAAATTCACAATAAAATCGACTAAAACGAACTTCAACGTCGAGAATCATTGATTCAATCTGGAGAGGAGACAATGTTATGGACAGAGATATGGATATCGCCATATCAGAAAACACGATCTGAAAATTACACGAGGATCTCTTTCAACAAAAGGACAAAAACGAGCTTCAGTGTTGACAATCATTGGCTATGATCTAGAGAGTTGACATTGTTTTGGAAAGGGGTCAGGTTAATCCAAGAAATAACACGAGGTTGTGATATCGGACAACTCCATCTGAATATTACATTTTCACAAGATGAAACCGAGCTTCCACTGCAAGGGCTCAAGATAAAATCAAGAAAACAGACAATATACATCACGATATCGCACATCAATACGTCGTTATTGGTCATAACTTCGCCAATTCTGATCATAGTGGTATAATTTTTGCACTGGGGGAGAATTGAAAATATATTTTGGAAAGGGGATAACGTCAAGATCATTAAAAGGGATAACAAAATACAGATACAATACGTCTCGACGAAATCTCCTGCAATGCTCATTGCATAGCGTTTGTCTGCCCTAATCGTCGACATAATTGCAGAAAATTGAGACAAAATACTCCATTTTATTTGAGTTTCCTGACGACGAAGATGTGGTTTTAAAAGTTGGTGTGTGTTAACGCTCATCGTCATTCCCAATACCTGGGCTAGAACCTATAATAGCGTGGTTAGAGCCTATGGGAGGGTCATCTGCAACCGACCACACCTGATTGTGTCCATAGTTCACATCCCGATAACAATAGATGTCAAACACTCTCCCAGCCTCCATCAATGCTCACTGACCTGTTCTCAATGCTCTCGACAGGCCCAATTGTGTTTGTTGTTTCTCTTAGAATAGGGCCATGTATTCAAATGTCCCTTTCAACTAGTAATTTACTGAAATTTGAACTTTTAATATATCCTATTACAAACAGATACCGATATTTTTCTTGTTTCGTTTGCAAATAAATTGGAAATATTTGACCCCTAAGGGCATTTTACGTTGACAAACAAAATTTCGGAATGATTCATTTCTTTAATATTTAAATTTTAGCTATGTGGACTCTCTGTAAAGTATTCATATCTCAGGCACAAATTTCAGCTTTTTGTTTCTTATATAACACAGTTGTTAACAGCCAAAACTCTTATTAACAAAATAAATTCACATTCTCTCCATTTTTGATAGCCGATAACTCATAACTACCTATAAAATCGAAGGCCTTCAATACAGCATAATACAAAACTTTCTACTTTCGGTTCCTAGTCATGTTAATTCATTAGGTCTTATTTACATTTTAACCACGAAATCCAATAACTCGTATGAGAAAGGGAAACATTGGCTTCTCCTATATTATGGCTACTAGTAATTACTTATGAAGCATTGTTAGTCAAACTACGTACACCAGGTGTAATGATATCTGCATTGTTAACGAAGAGAGTACATTAACAGAATAATACATGTATGTGTAACAGTGTGTAACAGTGTATTCAGCTGACCAATTGACTACTCTAGTGGAGCACTTCTATTCTTGAGAACAGTACAACACCTTTTACTGGTAATACAAAACAATTGTTAACACAAAGTGGACACCCTTGTGAACATATCGATTGCTAAAAACCCTTTCAATAACACCCAGTCGACACTTTAAAGAACACCCTTGAGTAAATGTTCTTTTTGGACACTTTAAAAAACAATGTCGTAACACCTTCGAAAACAATCTATAAACATATTGATAGTACTTGATAATGAAATAAACAGCGCTATAATAACCAATGAAACACACAATTCCACGATCTTCAAATCACGGGTGGCTAGCACAACTTCAAAGGGTCGAAAGCATGTCTAGAGTAGCATTGTTCGCAAACCTAATTTTGAGTGCTTTCCAAATAACAGAACATTGTAATACCTGAAAATACTCGTTCATTTTACATCAATTTCCTATTTACGATTTTGTATATCTTAAGAGTAATGAGAGATAACTAGTTTTTAATTAACGCACGTGCATTATTCACTTTAACCTACTTTTATCAGTTAATTGTAAATTAAGGTTAAAATATTCAAGATCTTTTCTCCAAAACTTCGAAATAGGGAAATTTAATTCAAGATTGAAATCTACACCGTGTAGCCTATTTAAAATTTAAAGGGTTTTAAATTTACGAGCTGGTATGACACGGTTGATAGAACAGCTAGGGTAATGTGATCAGGTGGGCTGTTCTATCTATTGTCTAATACCTGTAATTACAGAGCTAGCTGGAAGTATAGAATTTCATTCCCTAGTCATCAAAAAATACCGGGTTATCAGCTTTTTACATTATTCATGATGTTAACACCCGAAACAAACAGGGTCTTCCCGGTTCTTCTCTGAAAACCCAAGTGAAACTATGAACCCTTTGGCGAAATCCGTTTTTAACAACTTATGATTCGTCGTTCGAAAGTTTTCTGTGTTTCTATCGGTTCGTTCTGAGATCTCAAAGAATTTCAAAATATTTTCTGAAATGGGTCTCTTGGACACTTTAAGCTTATTTTTCGTTTAAAATCTGCAGACAGCTTTAAAAACTAAAAAGTGCTAAAAGACATCGTTTTTGAGAATGTGTTCCAACTGAATGCAGTTCTCAGTACCGTCAAACAACAGTTTGCTTAAAATTAGCGAGAATTATTTCCTGGGGAAGACGGGGGAGGGACTTCCATGCTGAAATTTTGAATACTACAGGAATGTCATGCCCCACCCCCGTTAAATACGCAACTGAACGTAATGAAAGTTACATTCGCACTTTATTACCGCGACAGATTACCTATCAGGGCGTGAAACACTACGATTAATAGTCGGGTTTAGTAGTGTGAAGGCGACTTTATTGTCTAATAAAAACCTCTTGTGACGTCATCCCATTGTTATGGCAGGTCTTTCTTTTTGCTAATATCCCTCAACCCAGGGACATTCGAGAGAATATCCCTCAACCCAGGGATATTCGAGATAATATCCCCGTGGACAGGTACATTAGAGATAATATCCCCTCTACCAAAGTACATTCGAGAGAATATAACATTTGAGCAATCAACTCTACGTCTTAAAGATTTTTTTTCTTTCAAACTTAATATTGAAGTTTCAAAATCAAGCTGATGAATCGTAACTAGTCACTACCCAGTGACAAAGTATGCAATCTTATCAGACAATACCAAATCACAACCCAGTGATCTGTAAGGTTTCTTGCTTCATATGATACGATAAAGGTTGATACAACAATATATACCCTCACATTTCTTGTAATGTTTTTTTACTGGTCATCTTATTTTTTAAAAACGGTTTTAAAAATTTAAAAACTAGATTTTTAGAGCGTAATTAATTTTCGAGGGATTTATATCTTTCAATACTACATTTTTGAATTTTTTAATGTAATATTAGATATTTAATATTAAAAACTAAATATTTCTGAAAATTCTGGAACATTTTTTCACACGACATGGATTACCTCCCATGTGATGTTAAATGTATTGATTGATTTTTCAACATATTTACCAATTATTGAATTAGGAATCGGTTTTTATGTCGGATAATGCATGGTTTCTATCGGGATTAGTTGACATAATGCCCTTGGGCTCGGAAAAGCCCTCGGGCCTTCGGCCCTCGTGCTTTCCCGAACCCGCGGGCATTATGTCAACTAATCCCTCGAAACCATGCATTATCCTATACATAATAGGCTTGAAAGGGTATTTAAAATCCCTCATAAAGCCAGACCCCTGCTATTAGGGTTTATTAAATACAATTTTCAATAGTCTAGTTTATTTTATTCTTTATTGAACTATATACCCCACAGTCACAAACCTTTTATGAAATTCCAAGTCAATTCTTCCGGGTATTGGTGGATACAAATATATGAACTTAAAATATCAACGAAAAGTACCCAAGGAGAGTATTTTTGCGTGCTACTCTTGAATTGGACTACTGGTCCACTGAAGAGGACAAAAATGTTTCTACATTTCCCTCATTGCACACTGAATGATGTCTTGTATTTTGCTATTGAATGTTCCAAATCAGGTACATACACATTAGGATGTTTCATAAAGCTTAAATTGATCTGGTTGCATGTCATGATTTTAACCTTTATAGTATTGTCTCTACTTGTGACCTAGGCCAGTGCTTCTTTAGGAGATTCTCTCCTATAACACCTATAACTATATAACTATTGCACCCGATTTTGTCATGCTCTGGTCGAGATTTTTGATTAAAGGAATGGTTTTGCTTGTACAGATTTTAATTATGTTATATTCAACTATCTGAACCGGGTGTAACTTGGTGGTTGCCATATGAGTAAATACAGATAGGCCTAACCTGTTTTCCCTAATTGAAGACTCGGATGGGACAATAAACCGAGGCCCTGTGTGATACAGGCTATGCACGTTAAAGATCCCTCGACAGTTAGGAAGCACACTGTATGGCGTTTGCCCGTTCTCATTAGCCCATACCGGTGCAGAAAAGCAGGATGTAAAACTCCATTTTTTTTTTCTTACTTGGGTTTTAAAACTATCAATTCCGAAAGTTATTACCAAACTACGCGGGAGTAATAAATAAGTTGGGATTAGAATAGGGATCAGATATTGATAATAAAAACTGAAATAAGGTAAAAGATAATCCGCTAATAATATATAACATTAGATCTATTCTTGTTTTTACATGTACCTCGCCTTAATCTCTGAACTATAGGGCTGGAAAGTACATGTATATACATAACTAACGGTAACTAATATTGGAGAAGTAAGGGGGGGGGGGGGGGTGTTAGCTGACTTTAAGCTTTAAACTACAGGGTCAGAAGTTATTAGGTAACATGGCCCGAAATAACGAGGGACAGGGGGTGGGGTTCTGTTTTTATTAAAGACTAGTCGGGCTGAGGGCTGGGGTTGTTGGGATTTTGTCATTCTGAGAGAGTAGGTATTCTGTTGGAGGGATCAAATAATGGGGCAACAGCTTGTAATGTATAACATTGTCAAAGCAATACTGTATTTTGCATAATCATTCGTACAATTAGTAGTTGATCTAGCAACTCTGTTTGTAAGAAGGTGGTCTTGTAACTGTAAAATCACTATACGGGAGAGATATCTAAAATTGATCTCAATTATCATGAGTTAAAGGGATATGTTCACTATTCGTTCGACCAAAAAACTTTTAGTCTCAGAATCTGGATTTATTTTACCTTATCTAACCTATAATAATGTTCCAAACCCTCCCTTGAAATTCAAACCTTCGAAAGTCAAAAATAGGACTTGTCGTTTAGTTACGGTATTGGTAAACATGTAATTGAAGGGATTCAAGGCTCAAATCGATCCACGAAAATGGTGAACGTTCTACTTTAAAAAAAAAATATTCAATATATAAATAAAGTGGAAGATTATAAGATAACTAGATAAAAGAAAAGAATTTTTTTTGTTGATAGAAATGAAATCGCAGGGTGTGGTCCAGGTCATATTGTGATTGGAATGTCGTTAATCGAAATATCTACTCGTGATTTCAAAATTAATTCAAATAGACTTGTCTAAAACTATTTATTTATTTAATCAAACCCCAGTTGACTGTATTGTGGAGTGTGTTTGAATCAGATATTTTAATGTTTATTAGGGCAATTTTAAGTGCATTTTTTTTCTTTACTAGGCCTTTGATATGGCCTTTTTGTTTTCCTGTACTTAACTCAGTGAGCTTTTTGCATTGAAGATACGTTTTTCTACTGTTCTATACTTTAAGGGATTAATAAAAATCTATCCACAGAAACTATATGCACTCTTTGAAATCAGTAATTGTTCTCAAAATTCCCTTCCAGACACGCCCCCCCCCCCCCCCCCCCCCCACCCCTACAACCTCTCAAAATTGAAAAAATACGATCCAGGCCACACATTATCATCAAAAGAATAAAAGTCATATTGGACTGTAATTCATTGTCGTTGTTTATTTTAGTATTTAGCCTGGGGGTAGTCAATATTTCTCATTCTGACTATTCACTATCGACTGTTCAATACAGAAATTAATCTACTTCAAAACTGTTTTACTGTGGGACAGCAGGACGGATGCAGGATTTAGAGAAAGGGGGGGGGGGCTCTGAAATATAACATGCTTCAAATTCAACGGCAAATTTTTAAAGGGTTTTGGCATCCGTTGGCCAACAATAAGGGGGAGGGCTCGAGTCAGGGATCCGCCCATGGTCATCAAACTCACCATCCGACAAGATCTTTGTCTCAAATCAACTTTCAGTTTCAACTGGTTAATTTTGGACCAAGATTTTGGAGAAAGTATCCTCTCAATGTATCTGAATTTTTCTTGCTTAGAAATTGGTATCACAACATGACACGAAGCAACCAGATTTTTCACATAGCAGAAAAACAGAGTATCACATTTAAATCTACATTCTTGTCTACAAGACAACCCCACCCCATCCAGTCCCACTTCAAGCTCCAAGACCCTCCGCCCCCCACTTTCAATGAGATCATAAACAGGACAAATTGTTAAGGCATCAGGGATTTTCCTTGTTTCCAAATAGATACTTTGTATAACATGTACTCCCATATCTGTTTGTTAATTTAACAAGTTTAATTAAAACATGGCTATAATATCAGAACCAGAGCATCTACACGACCGCAGTTCACTGTCATATATAAAGGTATAAAGGTTAACTTTAAATCGCCAAGAATTTCAGATCTCCAACCACCGCCCTGAATTATTAAAAACATTGACAATAACCAGGCTGGGCGAGGTGGGCCGGTGTAGAACTTTATCTGCCATAAATATTTGGTAAATAACAAACATTGTGACTGTCCGCAGGTCCTGGTGAGGTTTCCATTCCCGAAACACTTGTCAATTGATGAAGAATCATTCGTTGTAAGAGTACAGTTTGGTTCGATAAAATTAGATACGTCAGAAGCAATAGTCATCACCTGACTATGGGTTATATTTTAAAGCCTCGGTTCCCAACCAGGGGTACTAGTAACCCTTGGGGGTACCAGCCAACACCACAAGAGGTACCTGAGAAGTCTCTTAGACAATTTTTACAAGTATGGAATGGTTTAAATATCAAACTCCATCAACCGACAAATATTCTTTTACGTTCATGTTAGCTCTTAGTCTTACTAAGGGTGGGCGAAGGGGTACCAGGAGATTGCTTGAACAAAATAGGGGTACAAAGAGTCCAAAAGGTTGGAAACCAAGGTTCTAAAAGTATGGTCCAAGGTTAGATTATGCTTACTCTTTTCGGAACACCTGATGGCACTTCTCTTTAGAGGACTCGAAGTCATTGTTATATTTGTACGGATTTTTATTACAAGAGAAACACAAGACATCCCCTAACTCTGGATTATATACTAAAGAGTGGTCCAAGGTGATCCATTGTTAGACTATGCTTACACTTTTCGGAACACCTGATGGCACTTCTCTTTGGAGGAGTCAAAGGAATTGTTATATTTGTACGGATTTTTATTACGAGAGAAACACAAGACATCCCCTAACTCTGGATTTAATACTTAAGAGTGATCCAATGTGATCCATTTTCAGATTACGCTTACTCTTTTCAAAACACCTGATTGCACTTTAAACTAAAGAGTGATCTTATCTAATGAACTAAATTGGAAGCAAAACGGAACTGATTGTCTTCAAACTCAAAATTTTGGGCCAGATTAAGATTTCACGGGGATCTTTATGTCTTCCTTAACTTCAACTTTATTGAAACTTCTGAAATTCCATCTTTACAATATATTTTTATATCTGTATTATAATAATTTTGTTCGGTATCGTGTTTCTTCACGTTAGGTGACCTGTTTGACTTTAGTAAAGATATTTGTTAGAATATAAATTCAAGAAGGAAATAAAGCTCGTATTGTGGTAATATAAGAAAATGAATTAGGGAAGCCAAGGTGACATGAAGTGTACCAGAGCATATCTTAGATTGAATTCACTGAAATCTGGGAGGGTCTCGTTTACCGAGCAATAAGCGTATCGTCAAATTGTCTTTTGTGATACGCAATACGCAATAGCATCCTTTCATTAAATCTTAGAAAAAAGCAGGGCAATTTTTGAGGCATTGACTAACACCCATAGCTTTACAAAATTTGCCAATACAGAGAAGAAAGAAAAGGCTTTGTTGCCTTGGTACCAATTTAAGTGACTGAAAAAACACCCAAAGTCAAAATCCAAACTATTTAACTCGTAGAAACAGGGATCTGAATCCTTGCTGACCACAGAAGATAATATAGTTCAATTTATTAAGTTTTTTTTTCGACTGTTAATGGTAAGGCATGAAGGCAGTCTTTACATAGAGCTCTGAAATATCTGATCCATTTCAACTTCTTTTCTATTTTTCCCCTACAGAAAGAAGCCACCTCTCCTGACAAAATGTCCCCTGTTGCTTACTGAATGGCGTTTGTTCTTTTCATTAACCAAAACAGGTGCTGTATAGTGGGGCGTAAAACTCCATTTCATTTTCTGAAGGGACGCCGTTACATTTTGAATTTATTAGAAAGCAAGATATGGTGAAATATGTACACAGCAATAAATGTCTCATATAATTTGAAAAATTAAAAGATGGATGCGTTTTTTATGACAGTGTCTTTGACCTTTCATTAATTTTCTCTGCAGGGAACATAAAACTGTCGTGGAATAATTTTAAAATAGTATCAAGATTAATTTATCAAATTTTACACTGACTTTCAAATTTTAATTGTTCAAGTGTTAGAATTATGAAAACTGGACAAAACCCACATAGCGAAAGAATTTGAAAGAATTTGAAAGAATTGGTGGAATTTGGGGATTATGTGACTACATGTATTAATCACAGGCGCCTGGGTTGAAAAAAAATTTGCATTTCCCCATACTTTGACATTTCCCTTCTACTAAAATAAAATTTGAAAGTGGGGAAATGCACATTTATTTTTTCAACTCAGGCGCCTGTGGTATTAATAAGCAAAATTATAATCACTTAAAAATTTCAATTGAAGCTTTTGCTAATGAAATGCGGTTAAGCGCACCTTGCGGAAGCGCAAACATTCTTGTATTGCACACCTTTTGAAATACTAGGATAGCAAAATCTAAAAACATTTCGCTTCGCTCTGTCATCAATTGTCACAAAACATAGACGTTTTTAGAAATAGGTAGATAACATTTAATAATATATCAGATGCTTTTATGCATTTACGTTAAATTTTGGGAATGTAGTGGTTTCCCCCCTTTTCAAACTCAACCCTGGTTTTCTCCACCCTACAATTTCCACACTTTTTTAATCCTAGTTATTTCCACCCAAATTCCAAGTGTCCCCCCCTCTAATTAACTCGTCATTAACTAATTAAGAACCTAAATGAAACGAAGTGTAGATCGCTTTAATCAATACATATTATTATTATTATTAAAAATCGAAAAGAAAAATCGATATTTCTAATTGAAAAGATTAAAAGAAAACTCACCAATTGTGTTGAAGAGAATAGAATTAATTCCGACAGTAATATCACAGTTGTACAAAATAAACTTTTCATATACATAGTTTATTTTCAACAGCCCTCGGGGCCAAAACTTCACTTTTAACAATAAATATTCCCTTTTTAATTCTCGAAATTAAAACATCGTGTAGATATTTCCTAGTTTAAGTTGAGTTTTAAACGAAATGTAGCAGAGACGGGAACCTGCTACTGTCCTACTCCTGAATGAATAAAAAGATAGGGTCTCTCTGAGTTGTTTGACTACCTAGTTAGCCACACCCCTAAATAGTCACACAGTCGTCACACACCGTTAATCCGCTCCCCTCAACTCTCCTTGTATACCCTTTAAACTCGTACAAAACATATAACGTTACGCTTGAATAAACTACTGGACCAATCACGTCTATTGTGTTGGTATTATCCAGTATTAATTGTTTGTTAATGAAGTCGGTTGTAAGACTACAAGTGTCAGCTATAGAATTATAAAGTTACTGACAGTGAAAATAGAATAGATATTATATCAATAAATTAGATTGACACTCATAGATTAAATTCGAGATGAAAGCTTTCATGTTCTTTATTAAACATTAGACAGTATTGTTCAAGTGTTACACGAATGATAACCGGCCAAGTCAAGGACGATTTTCAATTGATTTTTTTGAACAATTTAGATTAAGGATTAGGGATTAGGGATAACGATCAGTGGCTCAAATACTATAGTGGCTGAATCACCCCCCACCACCCTCATTTCCAACCACATGCCCTAACCCAAGACCAACCCACAACGCCCACCCCGGCCTATCGAATCGAACACACTGCTAAGCCCCACTTTCCACACATCCCAAACCCAAAGAAAATATAATATACAAATTATATAAAATTGTACCCAAGAAAAGATCTGAGAGGTTAACAAAATATGAAATGGTTCGTGCTGGGGTCCTACTATGGACAATATCAAGTTTTTATTTAATAAAAAATTAGGCTCTATGTCAGCCAAGAATGCCTATGACCTTGAGGGACCCTTGTGAGATAGCCCAAACCCGCAGAAGTCCGCAAACCCCCACCCCCACCCCTCCAACTCCTCATTTAGTTGTTTCACCGGGTGTATTCATAAGAATATACCATGACTGTGAAAGTAATATGCGTACCCCATCCCAAATAAGTCCACCATGCCACCACTCCCCCCCCCCCCCCCCCAACTAAAATCACTGTGGGTATTTATAAGACTATATCATTACCGTGGTACCTATTACCGTGATTGTAATGTATACCTATTATTTGTATTTGTTAGTCTAGGTTTTAGATAGGTAACATTTTGTTTGTAAACCACTCTGTTTAAACATAGCAACATGGCGGTGAATATAAAAAACAATGTGACTTAAATAACCAATGTTAAGTAGAATTTCTGAAGGCCAATCAATCAGTTATGGTCATAGTTTCGAAAGTACGGCATTTGATAAATATACAATACCCCCCACCCCTCCAACAAAAACCTTGAGGAAGCCCCTGTTTAAATTTTTTGTCTAGAGCCGCGAATGTTCATAAGTACAACCAAGTTACAACCGAGTGTGTCGAATTGACCAGGAGTTCCTTCCGAAAATATAAGGAGTTTCCACATTTGTAACCAAATCGTACTTGAGGCGTACAGGGCTTGTAACTCTTGTAGTTGGGATAGGGGCTTTATGTCCATATGACGCCTGCGACCACTCGGACCCCTCACTGACAGGTGTGAACCGAGTTGAACTACATGTAATACATGTCGAATGTGCGATTTTTATGAAATTGAGTTTTTGTCTTGAAAGTTTACAAAATAGTTAAAATTTTATCGTGTCAAAATTTGGGTGCTGTAATCTTCTTAGTTTCAGAGATAATCACGTGACATATTTGCATACAGTGTCGAAAAGTTATATTTTCATTCTGACGAACTGGCGAATAACTCATTCGTCAGTTCGTCCGACGCATTTTTCTTTCTTATGATCAAACTAGCAGTGTCGAATGTAGGGTCAATATAAGTATAAGTTGTTTGTTTGTCATTATGACCTTGCACAACAATGTTGTACAATTTTACTTATATTTTCTACTTAAAGGAGCATTATCTTGAAATTTTAGTAATATGTATGAATCAATTTCTTATTCTAATGTTATAAGTATTAGAATACTACAGAGACATTCCTCCTTTAATCAACAACAATGTTGTACAATTGTACTTATATTTTTAAACTTAAAGGAGCATTATCTTGAAATTTTAGTAATATGTATGAATCAATTTCTTATTCTAATGTTTTAAGTATTAGAATACTACAGAGACATTCCTCCTTTAATCAAAAACCAATTTCCGATTCCCCCTTTAATCAAAGCACAAGTTTCTATCAGCTTCAACATCAAGCTTATTTCCGCGCTATTGGATCCCTTTCAGCATTAGGAATCGAGAAAGGTAAGAATGTTTTTTAAATTGATGAAAAAAAAAACCCCAACAAATATCGCTTTTCACGCTTTGAAGACAATTTAATGTCACTGAGGTTGCGGCTGTGCCCCCCCCCCCCCCCCCCCTCATTTATTTTTCTTAAGGATATTGTCCATATTTCGCTACGCTAAAATTCATCAGATCAAACATTATCTTTTTTGATTTTCAGATAGTCAACAATGGATATTTTAATTAAATGGGACTGTGACAAATCTCAGAATATTGTTGGTGAAAAGGATTTGGTATTTTTGGATGGAAAGAGAAAGGGCGGAAATGTAAAGATGTTCTGGAGTCCTGACAATACATGGTGGACCGGACAAATACTGGCCATCGCAGGACAATCACCCGAGGATAGTGACGATGATGTTCCACTCGCAAAAATTGCCCGGAAATCTTTAGAAAATAAATCAAACAAAACTGACGGAGCGATTGATATTGATGACGAAGATGATTTTGATAATGATGATACAGACCCTGATTACATTCCCAGTGATACAGAAGAAGCTCCAGTAATGAATTCTAATTGTTGTGAAAGAAGTGACTGCAACATTGAAATCTTTGCCGCTTGTCAACGCTGTCTGAAAATGATGTGCTACGATCATTTCGTATCAATTTGTGTATTTTGCTCCGGAAACCCACCCACCGAGCCACAAAATTATGATGTTGAGGGAGCACAAAGAGAACATCAATTAGACCTTTCAAGTCCCACTTTATCCAGGGCAGAAACGGTGAAGGTTTCGAGAAATGCTGGTCTACCATACTATACAGAGAAAACAAACAACTTTGTTGAGGCGAGGAATCATCTTAAAGTAAGATGTGAGTCCGAAATCTGTGAAAAGAGGGACCTGGAATGTAAATCTTTAACAAATGAACGAAGGAATATCATTCAAACTGCCTACTATAACATATCAGATCTGAACCAAAAAAGAACGTGGTTGGCCGCACATATTAAATCAACAGAACCAGATCGTACAACTTTAGATGCCAGTAAAACGAGCCGGAAAACTAGAACACTCCATTACCACTTGCCTGGTCAAAACGGTGACCACCTTCCTGTCTGCCGAGTTATGTTTCTTGCCACTCTAAACATTTCCGAACGCCAAGTTAGAACCGCCTTAGATAAGGTTTCAACTGAGGGCGTAGTTCAATCTGAACAGAGAGGAGGCAGACAAAATATACTTAAGAACAGAGATGCTGAGATAAGAGAGATATGTAAAAGTCACATATTGAAATTTCCCAAAACTGAGTCGCACTACTGCCGATCTAAAACCAATTACCAATATCTGTCCGGAGAGCTAAGTATCAGCAAGATGTTCGACATGTTTCAGGAATCAACAGGAAAATCGGACATATCAATATCAACATACTATCGAGTATTTAAGTCATTGAAGTTAAAGTTTAACAAGCCAAAGAAAGATCTTTGTGGGTTATGTGAAAGTTACAGAAATGGCGATGATAATAAGAAAAATCAACTACATCAGAAATATACCAAGCACATTTCAGAAAAGGAGGCAGTTAGAAAACTGAAAGAAATGCTTAAGAGGGATACTGACGATAGCCACCTTATTGCTTCATTCGATCTTCAGCAGGTGATTTATTTGCCTAAGACGAACAGGTGTGAAGTTTTCTATAAGAGAAGGTTGTCTAACTATAATTTTACAATTTATAGTTTAAAAACTAAGAAAGTAAATTGTTATATCTGGAATGAAAGCCTTGCTGCAAGAGGCTCCAATGAAATATCATCCTGTGTGTATGATTTTCTGAAGAGCTGCGACCAGACTGGGTTGTCACAAATATCATTTTTTGCCGATGGATGTTCAGGACAGAATAAAAATTCTATCTTGCCCATCATGTTGCAAGACTTTTTACAGTCTTCCAAATTTATCGAGCAGATAACTGTATTTTATTTTGAGACTAATCATGGGCAAAATGAGGGGGACTCTGTACACAGCACAATTGAAAGAGCTCTGAAAAGAGCGGGTGATATTATTCTCCCTTCGCAGCTTTCAACCGTTATTAAATTGGCCAGACGTGATCCTTATTCTGTCATTGAAATTCAGACTAGAGATATCATTGATTGGAAATCTTATGCCCAACAATTACGCATTCTAAGAGTAAGAGTTTCTGAAGAAGGTCAAAATATTGACTGGACTTCTGTCATGCAATTAAAATTAACAAAGAGTGACAGCATGAAGATATTTTTTAAATTGTCACATTTAGATGCTAATTTTTTTACCCTGAACATCGATAGTCGTAGAAACTCTTCAACTTCCCTTGCTCTAGAAAGGGCGTACTATTCACAGCCCAAGATTTCAAGTGATAAGTTCACCGATCTTCAATCTCTTTGTTCTGGTGAAACACCAGTTATGGTTTCAGAAGAGGCTAAGACATTTTATAACTCTTTGCCTCACTAGACCATTTCCAGTATTATCGTTGTATTGAATTGAGTTTAAGATTATACAAAGTTGAAATGAAATATTTTAATGAAATGTTAATTAATGTTAAATATCTCCCAAACGCACTTTTTCAGAATTGTAAATAAATGATGATAATTTAAGTTTTATATATATAGTTTCTCATTGTTTGTACCGCAACCCCCATCCCCCCACTTGGAAAACACATTACTTTTCACTGTGTCTAGCAAAGAGGTTATGCACCCCCTTCCCAACTTGTCTTGTATGCCTATAGATACATTCGAGATGGTATCAGGAGAGGTTTACCATTCACAAAATTGAAGAACTGGGTGATTTCGGTGTATGAAGGATATTTGAAAGTTGAATCCGAGACCAAGAACACTCCTACTTGAGGGTTGCAACAAAACAACAACAATCGAAAGCTACCCCGATTCGACGAATGTGTAGATGAACTTCACATTGTGCGTCTGTCAAGGAGGCGAATGTGGGCGAATATGGGTTGTTCAAAAATATTTTGGTATTTTGTCTTTCTTACAAAATGTCGAATCTGACCCCATGACCTTTGACCTTCCTTCAGCGCATATCAGTTTAGACTATTTTTCCAGAATCGAGTTTTTCTTGTAGTTTAAATGTTTAATAGTGCATTTCTAAAGATTTACTTGAAAAAATGTTAAAAAGTTGGAAAATATCGGAATTCTCTTTGAACCTAAATTTCAATTGCCGTTTGCTCAAAATATAAAATATGCAGATTCGACGGTTCGCCAGAATGGGGACGGTATGACGTATACGAAATATTTCATTAAAAACTTATTGCAATTATCAAGATTGTTTTTTAAATTCCGATGATGCACTTAATGAAGACGTAATTCCCCACCTATAGTTAAATAAATACCTGATATCATGGTGCATTCACTAAATTTAAACAATCGAAGAAAATTAGAGATCATTTCTGGGTCTTTTGAAATAATCTAGACGCAGAAAGCATGTCGGGTGGGGTTAAGTCACGAATCATAGGAAATTAGGTTTAATTTTACTAAAAAAAAAAACAGAGCATCGTCGTATTGAATGAGTCTAATTCTAGATGGAAGCTTTTCAATCAAGCATATAAACTACGTGATATTTTAAAATTAAACGAAATTTCACCTTTCGATGAAGTTTACTGTTGGGTGGTTTTCTATGGGTGGGAGGGGCAGTGTATGTCACGTGACTCCCCACCCTCTATTTACTAAACAACAGAGTGATTTGAAAATGTGATTTCTATTTTTAAACTCGGTATATATAGCAAGATAGTTTTTGATTTAAATGTTTAACTAGTTTGTCATCCTTCAATACCGCAATCAACACAAATAATGATTTTTAAGGTATGTGGCTTCGCTGACAAAATAAACTGCGCGTCCATACTCAGAAAAAGCAAAACAGATCCGACTCTCAGATTTAGAGTTCACCAACCAAGTTAAAGAGTGGTTTCAGGTTTTCTAACATACTTGTTGAGAGCGAAAATGTTTAACTCCTGAATAAGATCGGATTCTGGAGTCTTGTTGCGCAAAAGTGTTTAGCTTCTGACTGAGATCGGAATCGGAGCCTGATATAAAAATTGATTTGGTGCAATCTGAACCATGTTTTGTGACAAAAACGTTAACAAAATTATAATCTGAAGACTCTTAGAATAAAGTAGGGACGTATCCAAGGCTCGATCCCCCCCCCCCCTCTCTTCAGGGGAGATTTACAATAAAACTACTCAAATTCCAAAGCAATTGTTTCAGGGAGTTGATGAAAGAAGTTCTAATTTACCCTGAACCAGTACATTACTTATTTCTTTTATATGCAGTGACCAATCGTAAGTCAAATACATGTATAGACAAAGTCATTTATATTTTTTAAGTCATCTTTATATATTATAAAGGTAGTAGCCTAAGTTTAAGGTATTTCACTACTATTCTAACCATTCGAACGCGTCGGCGGATTTATGTTGGTTACGTAACGACCTCTTAGCTTAGACTTTCTATAACAATAAACTGTTGCGAAATGACCCTTAATATCAGCTCTAATATTATTACGTGTGAATTATCCCACCTTGGCTAATCCAGCATAGTTGATCAGGATCTTACTCTTGATTCTCCAGTCTCTCATAACTATAACATCGGTGATACAAGTACCTAACAATCGAGACTAATGTAATCTAGATTAGCCCTTCCCGATCAAAAGCCTTTGTAAAGTCATTGAATATATAATGGTCATATAGCTTTTATGGCTGTAATATTGCCCCCGGGTTATGATTTAAATTCCTCACTGACTAAGATATTTAGGGCGTGACGGCGTGACGGTATACCATGGTGAGTGTAACGTATAGTCGTAGTATGACCTCTACCACACTCGTATCAACTTAGGAACTAGACATGCTAGATAACCTCGTATACTATATGGTAGTTGCCATGTTGAATAAATTATAGTTCAGCCAATCACAATCATTCTTCAGAATGTATCATCATCTTTCGCGGAAAAATCAGCCAATCAAAATCAACCTTGAAACAAGAGTTGTGTTTCCCTGCCAAAATACTGGGCAAGATGGTCGCCCATCATGGCCCAGTCATTATATGATCTTGAACATAGTCTCGAACAATGACGAAGGTTGAGCCGAATGACCTCTACCATTCACTTCAATCTAATGGAGTTTTACGTCCTACTTTTCTGAACCTGTTTGACGTCCCGCAGTGCACAATGAGGGAAATTTTGCATGAAAAACAGAAAAAGTACATTTTTTTCTTTGAAAATCCCCCGAAAGCACTTGTCGTGGCATCTACATATACATATAGACAATTTATCTGAAAGGGATCGAAAAAGACCGTGAATCCTGCACCACCGTGGCACCGTCATTGAGAATGAGTTTTGCACAATTACAACCCCCCCCCCCCCCCCCAATCGCCCCCCTCCGATAACATGAAATTGCTTCCTACGGGCTTGAGTAGACTACATATTAGAATGCGTACAAGCAGAAAAATTCCGTATATCAAAATTGCATTAAAAACATGGCACAATCGAGAGTAATAGTTAAACAGTAGTGGACACCGCCAAAGAGAAGTACCATCAGGTGTTTTGAAAAGAGTAAGCATGGACTGATTCCCGAGATGTCAGATGTCATACAAATCCCCTTTTAGTTTATATACGGTATCCCTTTCTTGACAAATAAAAGGTCTGTCACAATACCCAGTCCTTTAAGTCGCCATTTCACCAAATTACCCCACACAGAAAGTTTCTAAAGATTTCTTTATAGTGGTTATTTACCAACATCTATCTGACAGAAAGTCTGAAAGCTTGAAAGGGGTTTGAACATATATTGACAAACCGATATAGTTTAGTGTAGTGTGTTTACAAGCTTAGTCAGTGTATAGGGGGCTTGATAATCTGTTGACTAGCTCATCCATATAGGGCCTGGGTTTTCAACTCGTTTTCACAAGTGTTCCGGATTACGCATTGTCCGCGGACATCATTGAAAACATGCAATTTCGAAACGATAAAGTTAAAGCATTTTGCTTCTTAATACATTGCTGGAAGCGGACATTTGCATGCACATCAACTCAGATAATATACAATAATAGAATGTTTTTTTAATACCTATAGATCAGTTTGTGTCTCCATGAAAATGTCAAAATGTCCCCATGCTGGAACATGTCCCCCAAGTTGAAAACCCAATATATATATAGGGCTTAATAATTATTGTTAGTTATTAAGTTTAAAGGGGCTTGATAAGATATTGACTATCGTATGAAATGTAAAAGGGGTTTGGTAATATTTGATAAGCTTATTCAGTGTATAGGGCGAGATAAATGTTGAATTTAAAGGGGTTAGAGTATATGTGGACAAACATTTCAAATTGAGAAGAGGCTTAATAAATATAATGACAATCATATCAAATGTAAAAGGGGTTTGGTAATATGTTGATAAACTTTTCAAATTGAGGCTTGATAAGCTCACCAATATGGGCTTGATAAATGTTAACTATGAAATGTAAAGGGGCTTGACTATATATAAATATATATATTGACTATCATATCAATACATAAGGGGCTTGAATATTATATTGACCATCATATCAAGTGAAGGGGTTTGGTAATATGTAAAACTTATTGGGTGTATAGGGCAGATAAATGTTGAATTTAAAGGGGTTGGAGTATATGTTGACAAACTTTGCAATATATAAGGGGCTTGATAAGATATTGACAAACTTATTTAGTGTAAAGAGGACTTAAATAACTAACATGTTTTTGTCAATAGATAGATTATACTGGGTACAATAGGCGAGAGACCTACAGCATAATAATACACTGGCCCCTGACCCCTTAAGTCCCGGTTTTGACCCCAGGCCCCTGTTCTGACCCCTGGCCCTTGTCAAAACAGTAGCCCTACCCTAGTGCCGAAACTTGGACAGAAACTACCTGCAAACCGCTGTCAGAGTGTTTTTCATAAAATTGTCTACATAAAAATTTGGCCAAAATATTTTTTTGCTCTGATATCAGAGTGCTGGTCAGAGTGTCCTCGTCAAATTTGTTGCCTCGGAATTAACTTGAAATTGTCCGCTAACCGCTGTCAAAGCAGCAGTCTAATCATTGATCCTGGATCTAAAAGCACCAACAAATAGTACAGATTATTGGCCACTGTCCGCTGCCATACCAATCAGAAAAGTTGAAGAGTTATAGAGTATACCATGCGATTTATCAGAATAATGACACGGAATTCGCCAACGCCAATCAAACATTTCTTTCACCAAAAAACGCTACCGAGTATAATATGTCTGTTTTCTTCTTGTGATCGAGTTATTTTAGAAAACAACCGTTGATAAAATCGTGATCGTTGGTTGTTATTTAGTATGATTGATGACTGTCCACTCCCAACTCTAGTTTCTAGGATATAACCCAGTATAACTAGAAAACTTTCCTTATTGTCATATCATTGCGGTATTTTTAGGGTTCTTGTGGATTTAACCTGAAAAACTTTCAGAGTGTGGATTTCTCCTCAATTTTGTGGGGAACGAACCAGGATGGTTTATAGAGTCCAAATACATCAGAGGCGCCACTGGCGCGAGCCCTAACAAGAGGTTCCCTCTCTAGAGAAAAATGGAAAATGTCTCAGATTTTGGTGTATTTTTCGTTCCGATTATCTTTTAATTTTTTCAGAAAACTTCCTTACCAAACATATTATATGGCGGACCAAGACCCTTTCGCCTCATGGTTTACGATCTTAATGTCAGATCGGTTCGGTTTGGTTCTCATACAGGGTGTGAAAATCAGATGACCTTGAATATGTCACCTCCACCCTCCACTGTAGGACAGTGGTGCGCCCTCAAGAGACCACCCCACCCCTCCTCTCCGTGGGTGAGATTTGGTAAGATAATGATATCAAAGAGACTAATTTAATCTGACAACAAAACATGTTAATTAACTGATATATATTTCAATTAATATATTATACCTTCATAAACCCCTCGAGGGGAATCCCGGGGAATCCCCTTAACAACGTAAACCACCATCATAGCAACGATAACATCATAGCCCACAGGGTTGCCTGAGGGGTCGGGTCTCGCCGAAAAGTTATCTTTTTTACAGTTAATAAAACAGTTATCTGATTTTGAAAATTAATAAACTTATTAATTTCGTAGACACGCTCATCAAGACTGTAATATTATACTCTTCTGCACAGGGGCGGACTGGGCCGCATGGCCACATGGCTAAAGCCATGCGGGCCGGTGTACAGAGGGCCGGTTTGTGAAAAATGACAAAAAAAAAAATATGTATATTCTACTCCAAATTTCAAAAGAAAGTGGCCGAAATCTTCCAAGATACCTGCAATAAAAATAGATCTGATTATCTTGATACTTGTCTTAATTTCGGTATGCATTTTCTGGCCAACCTGTTTTGATTTTCTGGGGGAAGACCCTTTAAGATCCCGACGCTCGGGGTCGAATTGGGCCGGTAACTGGAAAAAAGCCATGGCCACGTCACGGCCCCAGTCCGCCCCTGCTTCTGCATTCAGCTCAACCCTAGTCAATGTTTGCAACAAACATTAAGATTCGGTCATGGTAGGCGGTCATCTTTCCCGGTAAATGGGTAAGGGCAGACAACTTCAAATTGGTTGCTTTTAACTCATTAGAAGACAACTCTTTCTTAGGAGAAATAGAAATTTTGATCTAGAGAATTATAATTTATTATACAAAGGGGGGGGGGGGGGGGTGATGGAAAATAGTAACAATAAGGTCGTAAATTCAGGAATAATTTTACATTTTCAATTGGGATTTTTGTTAGATCACGTTTAGTAGATTGATAGGTATTTTTATTATTAAAAAGTGTTGGTCATTTAGGTCGTAAATATTCATGTTGAAGAAATATGAACCATAAATTGTTTTAAGTTCGTTTGATTGACAGGTTCACGATGATTTCAGAATTCACGATGACAATAAACATAGTTTGTCTTTCACTTCAAACGATCCGAAGATTGACCGTTACGGTCATTGGTTCATCACGCTGGAATGTCAATGAAAGAGAAAGAGTGAAAATCGTGGTCCAGTGGATTTTTACGACTTACGAAAGCGTTCTCTCTGAACATGAGTGTATGTTATATAAAATTTCACATTACACCACATTGTGAAAGAATAAGCGATTATGTAAATTATAAAGCTATTTGATTTTTATGCTTTGTCATTGAAACATTTTTAAATCGTTCAATCAAAGTCGAAACGGGTGACAAATAAAGTTATCCAATAGGTTTTGAAATCTTATATGTAAACCCAATTTTGGTTAAAATATTGTTCTGGATGTTTGGTTTCGGCGTTTATTTTTTTCTGGTGACTGGATATATCTTTTATGAAATATCTAGTCTTACCTTAAGAGGCAACCGATCTACTGGAACCTAAACGACAATTTCGGTAGACCATAATTTGTGCAAAGCGTTCTGAGAAACATTCACGTACAGAGACCCTTTTCTGTGAGCAAAATGCATTGAATTCCTAAGATCATATATAATGTTTTTATGATTTATGATCGCCTGCCTAAATTCCCTTTCGATTCTAGATATGCAATTTGAATTTTACAAGTGAAAAAAGTTATTATGATTTCACGAAATCCTGATGGTTTATTGTTAGAACTCGTGAAAAATAGGACCAAGAACCATTCATGATGGAAATTAAAGCGTTAAATTTCGTAAATAAGAAAAACAGTAAAAAAGCCGACTCTTGAAATATGTAGAGCAGAACTTAAATTCTTTTGGTTGGAATGAAGGGACATAAACATTGTTTTTGTGGAAACCTATTAAAAATATTATGTCAATTATTATGCAACTGTCAGTGATGTAGGTTGGAGGGGTAGGACAATAAACTGAGACCCCATATTGTGATACAGGCTTTGCATATTAAAGAAACTTTGTCAGTTGAAAATTTAAAAAAAGAGCAGTCTAATGTTACTGTCTTGGAAAAAATTTCCCTCATTGCACATTGAATGGCAAGTTCAGAAAAGTAGGACGTAAAAGTCATTTCATTTCAACAAAAAGTTGTTAGGAAGGTTTTGTGACAATGAAAGGCTGCCCCTTTATATCTGAAATTATACCTTTAAATAGGTAGTAGAGATGCTATCTCTGATGTTGTGCATGACTACTCCCTTTCAATCAGCCCTTAAATATCACGAAACCTGGGTATCATTTACGTCAATTTCATATAAATAGGTAGGCTAAAATATCACGTTTAGTAGTGACTCAGACAAATTTCATAACTTTGTTTAGATTTTTTAAAACGTAGATTGGAAATGACATCTATCTTTCATAATTCAAAGTTATTGGTTTACGTTTTGGCGTACTTTTACTGATTATGTTTGAAAATTTCATAACTATATGTTTAGATTTTTTAAAAACTGCCATATTTTATAAGATTTAAAGTTTGACTAATTGAAACTCTACACGAGTTTGAAGATCAAATCAAAGTCAAATAAGGGTTTTTTTTTTGTTAACTACATGTATATATAGGGCCTATGCGTCATATACGCTGCTCGTTATGCTGCTAAGCTCTATTTCGACTATTTGGCCCTTATATTTCTTTCATAAAATACATTTGGCCCTTTACGAAAATTAATTGAGAAGGCCTGGTATAAGGTATCTCTCCCCAGAATGAGTCACGAGATACAGAACCCTCCCCCTCCTTTCAAAAAAAAACTTCTATAACTTTGGGTATCATTCTTGGGACGTTTTGCCGACTTCATTCCGACATTCATTACTCCAAGATTAGAGAACGAACATAGAGCCAAGAATTTACAGTTAGCTTGGTGTTCCTTTCAGACTCTGATAATCTTTATAACTAATAACCCTCTTTTGATATTTGGGTTTGTCAACCTGACATGGGTTTTTGAGTTCCTTCATAATAATAGTTAATCATGTTAATTTCGATCATCCATTAACACAGTAACTAATGATAAAGGGGAGATAACACCAAACTTCTACAACAATTCTGTAGTTTTATTCACTAAAGGAAAACATGGCAGGGCAACTGTTCAGCAAAATAAAACATTGCTTTATATGGAAAGGAGCAGCCAACCTTAAGGCCCCGAATTCTGCACCACCACCCTTGAGAATGAGTTTTGCACAATTAGCTTAACATTGTGAAGATGGGGTGCCTAATGATGTCAAGTTGGAAATTTAAGACACTACCGATTCTAAGACTAAAGCTACTTGAAATTGTCAACAATCACGACCTTTGTGTTCAACTTTATGACAAATGTGACGATTTTGATTTACCTATTGTAAATTTTCCATTCATGTGCAGTAACATACCCCAATCGCCAGCTTATGGCGTGTATGTTTCACAGCTCATCCGCTATGCTAGGGCTTGTTCAATTTATGCAGACTTTCTGACGGTAGATTTTTGACTCTGTGAATATTAAGTAAGACATGGTGGACAAAATCAAATAGAAAAGTGAACTCACCAAAATTCTCCAGTATCCGTTCACTCTACCAGTTGATGTTATCAGTAAATATATAAAAATCACTTTTCTCATAAACACACTCATTTTATCAAATTGTTTCTCGTTTTTTTCAAATATAATCAGAACATATGAGCTCAAATAATTTCAATGGAGACAAAATTCCAGTAATCACTTGATCATCGTTTATCGACAAGTATTGGTGCAGTTAAAACAGATTTGAATTTTAAAACACAAATAAACTGCTTTGTAAATTTTTCACATTTACTGATAACACTGGAATTCAATTCTTAATCTTCAATAAATCTCTCTTCTTTAAATTTTACCATGAAAAATATTAAAGATATCAGTACTTTGGTTGTCCAAATTTCAACACTTCGAAATTAATAGTTGCCAATGAGCCCAAGTTTTTGTAATACGTATCAGTAAAGTACCAGAGGAAGGAGAGGATTTTTTGAAATTTGTATCCAATCCTTTTGAGTACTCAATAAAATATGCTTAAAATAAAGTACCAGTATGCAGTATGGTATTTGATAGAATGTTTTAAGATGGTACACTACGATTACACACAATATGAGTACGTTTCTGTTAAATTATCACTATGCCTATCTGTGTCCAATAATTTGTAATTCATATATCACTCATAATTTTTCATGTACTATTGTACGACGGGGGAAACACGTCGAAACGTTGCATAAAACTTTAACCAGTGATTGTTGTTCCATAAAGCTGTGTCTATATACTATTTTCTATTCACAAATTGGTAGCGAATGGAATGCAACAAGAAATCAACTTATAATCCATCAGTGTCCCATGCTTCACAGTAAATATGTAGGCTATACTGTATTACTTATAGTCAAAATGAAGAACCTTAAAGAGAATAAAACTGCATGTGAACGAAATCATTTATTAGAACGTTTAGAACTTTGGAATGACAATCTTGTAGGTCAAAGCAATTCTATATTCGGATGCATACATCTTATTTAATATAAAAAATGTCGCCATTTTCACTTGATATAAAGCTGATTTTAAATAACGGAACACAATATTATGGTATACTACTCCTTAGTTTAATTACACACAACGTTTCAACAATTTACATTGTCATCTTCAGGTGAAGCTGATTTTATGTTACTGTAGACTGTAGACGAACCAAAAGTGATGTGCCCTCTTGAAAAATGATTCTAAAAATTTAAGATGTTTGACAAAACCAGTAGAACTGAAATTGTTTTTAGTGGCAGCCGGCGAATAAAACTGACAAACTTCGTGAAATTTCTAGCTTTAGTTTAGATTAAAACAATTCTATTGAGATTAAACTTCCGACTTGTGTATAATGTTAGTACAGTGTTATATATGATGTATTATATTGTTATTTTATCGATCTGGTATCGATTACATCTATTAATCAATCAGTTTAGTAATTAATGACTCTATAGTCGTAATGGTATAATTCTAAAAACCTCTATTTATCATCTAAATAATACCAAATTAATATTTTATTAATTTAATAGGTTTGAATTACAGAATAACGGATGTAAAGTTTCTTACAATTTTTGATACATTTATGATTGAAGAACTACGATCACCTAGCATTCGACGAACCGGATTTTTTTTAGCTAGGCCACAGCTCACCGACGAAATAGGGGCCTTCAAATTCAAATCCATGTGTATCAATTATTATCCGTGTTTCCAAGTTAAAATTCGACTCGTAATTTAGTGATATTACGCCATAGAAAACATTAAGAAATAGAAATTTATCTTAGCTAAAATAAAAAATTTGATTTAATCGCAGACTCTCGTGAAAGATTTTAATTTTGGCTTATCCTAGAAAATATTTAATCGCAATAGGGGTCATTTGGACTCATCAAGAACAATGCCAATAATGCAATACCGCTTACATTGAACCCTGTGCTTGTTGCTTACCTTTTATATTATATAGTAGCCCAAATGCAGTTCCAAGCAGATTGAATACAACTACTTATCTTTTATTCCCCATGCATTTAAAACTCAAATAACCACTGAACTACGTCTCGAAAATTACAAACTAATAGTTTTTTACACACAAAAATACGTTGATAATATTTGTTACGAAACAGTTCAAAAATATAAAAATAACTTCACTTTAAATATTGCACTGTCAGCAACAGGCCGACTTCCGACAATGGTTGATCCTTACTGAATGAGATACGCAATCCCTATTGTCTCCAATCACCTAAAAACATCGAAAAACATTGAAACACATCTAAAATGATGTTCAGATTAAACAGTTATCTTTTTCCACCTGAATTCTTCGTCATCTCAACTTGTCAATAATTTTGTTTTATGTTTCATTCGTCAGATTAAAGAGCTAGACATCTCCGTGTTGCTTCTTTAACTCAAGTTCACTACTACATGTATGACCCCGTTCCCGAGCTCTTGTAAAACAAATTATATATGTTAACACTGTTTTCTTTCAAATTCCCATATTTCATTAATTTTGACAGAACGTCAAGAGCATGGGCTCCGATGACAAAAAATGTGTGTTCGTCTCCTCGAATAATTTGAAAATCATAATATCCCGAATCCCATGAAAAACTTGAGGTTGGCTCCAATGTGCCAGGAACTAATAGAGAAAGTATCATCGCGATCAGATGGGCATTGGAGTTGGAGTTGGGTTGGTACTGGGGTCCAGATGGAACCCATCTGCTCAGTCCAACCCTGCGTTGTACAGTTGTGAAGTCAATTGGGATAGGCCCCCTTGAATGTCATTGGCGAGCTTTGATTTCGAAAACAAACTTCTAGGCTCTCCAATGAATTATTTTCCTCGCCACACCCCCTGCTTTTAGGTAAAAAAGACAGAGTTGATTGTCAGTGCTAGCTCTCTCTAGTGACGATTACTGTATGACTAAATTTATGATAATTTATATATTCTACGACCTTTTAAGACAATCCATCAACATGAAAAACTCATGTCATATAAACACTAAATTGTTACCTTTATTATACAGGATCATAACCCGAACAAGGTTGACTTTTTATCTTTAGCTATGGTGCGCGTCTAAAAGGAACGTTCTGTATTTTCGAATGCCGATTTCTGTCTTGAATATATGTAAATAGCCTTCAAAAGCTTGGTTGACTTGTAACATATTATGCAACTTCTCTTGTGGCATTAACATCACACCGACATCACAGCCAACAACGTAACCTGACCAAGCGCCCCTTCTTAGTTTTGTCATTTGACAATAGCTTCATAATAGACCAGAAGATGTGGAAGCAGAGCATGCTTACTCTTTTTGAAACACTTGATGGTCCAGTACTATACAACTACAACTAGTCATTTTGATTAACTGAATTTTTTTTGCTTCAACGGAATTTTATATAATTTTCACTATATGTACAATGTATGTATGTATGTATGAAGGGGCCACAGAATTGCCAAGAGGGCGGGGGGAGGGCGGACACCACCAGGAATGTAAAAACTTAAAGGCAAGAGTTTTGAAAAAGAGGCCCTCCGTCCGATGACCTTGAATAGGTCATTTTCACTCATAATTTCAGTCCACCCAGCTGTAAATGGGTACGGATAATCCAGGAAAGATCAATGACAAGAGGTGTGACCAAGGACCAGCTGGGAGAAAGGATCCTCATAGGAGCATAAGTTGTTATCCTTGTAAAACATAGATGTTTCTTTTCTTTTTCACCATCCTACCCCAATAAAAACGCCACTGAGTGTTCTGTCACAATTTATTATATCCGGGGGCCGCCGGTTCATTTGTCCCAGTCATCGTCCCCCAGTAGAATAGCTGGGGCCACCACACAATCAGGAACGTAGGAAGGGTCGGTACAGATCTGGTTAATTTCATGGAAAGCCATTCCATCAGGACAATTGTTCAACACCCAGACATTGTTCTGACACTGGTAGTATTGATAACAGTTAAAATAGTTGACATACATATAGGTACCACTACAATAGTTAGCATACCCTGGAATTATAAAATAATAAACACAACATTTTAATTTCGCATCAGTCATATTGAATCTATAACGAAACGCAAACAAAATAGGATGACGTTGAGTCAATGCAGTCAATTTGCCGCCTTGACGTCTTTCACACCATGACGTCATTCACACCATGACGTCTCACACTATGACGTCTTTCACACCATGACGTCTTTCACACCATGACGTCTTTCACACCATGACGTCATTCACACCATGACGTCTTTCACACCATGACGTCTTTCACACCATGACGTCATTCACACCATGACGTCTTTCACACCATGACGTCATTCACACCATGACGTCTTTCACGCCATCCTCTCCAATCCACCTAACTTTATATTTTACAGCTATAATGATACTTACAGAAAAGGGGACAGTTTTATGAGCCTTGCAATATATGTTTTAAAAAAACGAGGCTTAAAGCAATTGTAGAGGGGTTTTCTACAAAATATATGTGTTTCGGGGACACTGATAGCATCAATTTGCACAATTCAGTGTCCCCGATACACAAAATTTAAAAACTTCTTCACAATCCTTTTAAATCGTGCCAAAACGCATTAACACTGTCTTTCTATGGATCTGATCTGTTCAAGAACAATAAATAAGTAATCACAAGTTATAGATCCTGGGTTTTCAACTGAATTTCTCAAGTGTCCCCGAATTCGCCCAAGGTAATGACCATGTCCCCTGAATTGTCCGCGAAAGTCATAAAAAAAACATGCAATATTGAAGCATGTTAAAGTCACTGAATTTTCCTTTTACTACATTGCTGTCAGTGGACATTGCATGCATACCAACTCAGATACTAGATAGTATGCTATATTACAATTGTTTTTAGACCTATAGCTCAGTATGTGTCCCCTGGAAAATGTCCAAATGTCCCCAGTCTGAGAAATGTCCCCCAAGTTGAAAACCCAGGTTATAGATAAACAATACAATTTTATGGATGAAACGTTGAAGTAATAAATATTCTAGAAGTATATATCCACAGGACCTTTTTTTTTTGGCTTAAAAACATAGAATAAGTATACATTGTACTAATTTAACGGTTTCTGACGTGGACCATGTATGTTTTATAGTAAACGTCAATGGTTTAGACATTTTTGATGTCGTATTCTCCCATTCTTAAAAAAGAAAAAAAAAGACGTAGTAAAGGGGGGGCGTACGCCCTCTACGCCCCCCCCCCCCCCCCTTGGATCCGTCACTGATCCATATAATTGTCTTATTTATCTTTCTGGTATAATTCCATTTATCTGTAACTTATACTCAACTTACCTTGAGTTTGTTGAAGAGAAACTGCTAAAACAACAGCTAATATGATTAAAAACTTCATCTTGCTTCTTGGATAATTTATTAGTAACTTCCAACAGATTTCACAAGGTTGATATTCCACTTGGTTTGTTAAGTTAACGTTCACTTTTAGCTGATGCAGATATAGCAGACTGAGTAGTGTTATAAACTTGGTTTACGTAGGCTTCAGTGGAAACCGATATCACAGACTAGGTAGGGTAGTTGTTGTTAGTCGTAGTAGTTGGTTTGTCCTTTCTGAAATAGTCCGAACAACCAGACCGTGAGTCATGAGAGCACAATACTATTGTGTATTGAATGAAATGGAGGGGGAGTTTTTTTTTAATATATATTATAGAGAAATTAAAGTACAAACCACTACATGCAATGTAAACTACGAAAAAAGGAAACATTAAGTAATGTTCAAGAGCACAAACCATGTTTTAAATTCATGGGGAAAAGGGTTCACTAAAGGAGTGAATGTGGATCTTGTTATCGTTATGGGGAAATGGGGAAACGCTGGTGTATCATGCTTCGTCTGGTCATTTATCTTGTCACGTGTAAACCAGCGTTTATTTCCCCATAACGATAACAAGATCCACATTCATTTCTTGTATTTACATTCGTCAAACTACTCCACAATTTTCTATATTTTAAATGTACTCAAAATGGAATAGCCCAATTACTGCTAAGTGTTAATCGCTCACCTTATGTAAATTACCTAGTACAGATGCTCGGACTAACATTTAAAGTACAGACTACATTAAAATTAGACCTAACAATAATTGTTTTATGGTCTGTAGACTCTACAAAATACTGATATCAAAGACTTTTAAACAATATACCCTAATTATATCGATATATTTAGAGTGAAATGGGGAAGTTGTTTGAAAATGAAGCTTCTCTAACAGTCTCTATCGGGTCAGCGTGGCACTAGTCTTTCAACTGTGGGTACAAACATGGGTAGGGGCTGCATGAAGAATGTTTTAGGGTTCCTCACTTAGACAAATAGATTTGATATGATGCATTTTGACACATTAATTCAAAAACATAAATATTAGTTTTTAAATTTCTCTGAAAAATATAGTTTGGGTGCAAACAGGTCGGTTATCTATGGGGGGTAGGGTAGGGTTGGGGTGAGGGGGGAGGGTCCTTCTACCCCACTGAAACGGATACCTTTATCCCAGTTGGGGAGAATCGGGCCTCCTGATCAACTAACAGTAGACCGGGACAGCAGCAATGCAGATGTTCTCTTGTTAGATTTTCAATGAGAAAATGTCAATTTGTACCATTGTAAAACATTTATTTGTTCACCGTGTCTTTATCATTACTACGATGGGCTCTGTATCACAGTCTGTTAGAGTGCCTTTCTTTGTAAACATGACGTCATTTGGTTTGATACGAGCAAATGGTAGTTGTTGTGGATGAGAGTTCAGTTTTCGATCGGGTTGTGTAAGTTCGATGACCTTGAATAAGACATCTTCACTCATAATTTCACCCAGCTGTAAATGGGTAAGGATAATCCGGGAAAGATCAATGAAAATAGGTTTGAGCTGGGAGAAAGGGTCCTCATGGGAACCCAAGTTGTTATCCTTGTAAAATATAGCCTATAGATGTTTTTTTTTTTTAGCCCCTGGGGTCATTAGCTGGTAAAATTAAAACAAAAAGGCAGAAAGAATGAATTTATTATTATTAATTATGTTATAATTTTTGGTCCGACGTGCCGTCGTCTGCCGACTTCACCCAGTGTTACTACCGCGTCGGGAAATAAAGTTTCTAGGGGGATGTCTACAGGGGCGTCTTGTTGTAACTGGCCTCGATCCGACTTGACACGATTTCCTTCTCCTAGGCCTGTGGAGGAAAAAAAATAACAAAATTAAACTATATCAGAGCAGAGGGCACACTACGGTCTAATGAAGACGCAAAATTGCCATACAGTGTGCAATAGGGGAAATACTGCAGTTGCATTAGCCTAAATTTGTTAATGAATCTTTAACGTGCACAACCAATAGCACACGGGACCTCGGTTTATCCAAGATATCATTAGAAAATGAAATGAATGGAGTTTTACGTCCTACTTTTCTGCACCTATATGGGCTACTTGAGGACGGGCAAACGCCATGCAGTGTGCAATGAGGGAAATTTTGCCAGGACAGCGGCATTAGCCTGCTCTTATTTTCGAAATCTAACTGTCGAGAGATCTTTAACGTCCACAGCACACGGGATTGCCCCATCCGAACGACTAGATGCTTTTTCCATGTCAGCCCCTCCGACCTGCATCACTGACAGGGGAAACCGAGTTGAAAAAAATGCTCACCTAAAGACATATCAATGGCTATAAACACCATTATAACTAGCGAGACGCCGACCTTCATCTTCGATGTTAGTTGAAGCCGTCAGATGGATGAAGTAGGAAGATCGACGGTCTGCATCTATAATTGATATTGGAGCATCGATCTTATTTCTGCTCAAACCTCTGTAATCTTGCACCTGCAATACAGGAAGACCACTCGAAACGAGGCTCTTTCTATCTACATGTACTCATGGATATTGACCCGCTCAACGGCAGGTTTTATCTGACTATCATGGATATCTGATTCAAGCTCTATATACACACAGGTTACATTTTAGAGTGACGCAAAAGATGGTAGAAATGATCAGTGGCGTTTCTACAGAAGGGGGCCATGGTTCCCCGAGAATTTAGACTGGCCCGGTCTTGGCCCCCCACTTTGAAATTTCGTATAATGTTACATACGGATATCTGGTGCTGGTAGCCCCCTCTGACAATTATTTATTCATTATCGACTTTTACAAAATTTTGCACCCGCCTAATATGCACGTGCATCTTTTTTTTTTAAATTCCGTCTCCGGTCATCCGGATGAAGATACCAAATTTTAATTGGTAACAGTATCATGCAATTGTTGTATGAATTGCATGTATGTATATATAAAATATTGCCAGTGTATATTGAGCTTAAGACTTGTACAGCATAGCCTCTCTCATCCAGTCCAGCTCCAACGAATGTCAGAAGAGCGCTGGGTGTCAAAGACTAACCTGAGTAGAAAGAACCTGCCTCGTTTTGAGTGATGTCACTAAATGCGAATTGCACGTGCATGATAACAGATCAGAGGTAATAAAACCAAACGAAGGTCAATCTCTATACAGTCATCACTACAGCGTTTGATGTTGACGATCATTGTCAACCAACATACAGTTTCGAGATGAAAGTCGGCATTGCTCTCATTGTTTTGGTGGCTGTTCATCTTTCTAAAGGTAAGAAACTTTTCTCATTTTATTTTCAGTGAAATTGTTTGTCGGAATTTAGGAGACAATAATTGACTGACCTTGCATACATCTTTCATGATCCGCTTGTAGTCTGCAAGTTCGACATTTGCTCACTAACCTGAAGGTCACCGGTTCCATACCCACACGCCATCGATGTTAGTAATGCAGGTCGGAGCGGATTTCATTGATAATGCTGGGACAATAAACCGAGCTCGTGTGCTAATCTTAAAGCGATACTACCTCTTAGAATGAACAAAAAAAAAAATTTCAAACTTGGTCAATAGGAGTATATATTTATCAAGGGACAAACCTAGTGGCATAACTGTAAAATAGATTACCTAAATAATCTGAATTCCAGAAAACTATGTTTAAATAAAAAAATTAATAAATCCCATAATCCAAATTAATGCATTTATCAATAATAATCTGGAATTATATGGAAAATTACATAGTTTTATGGGGTTTTTTTTTATTCTGTTTGTATACTTTGGACATCGTTGATGAATATATACTCTGATTGAGCAAGTTTGAGAACTTAATTTTTTTGTTCATTCTAAAAGGTTGTATCACTTTAACGTTATATTCCCCCGACAGTTTGACGTCGTGAAAGAGAATGCCAATGCCGGGGTAGTTGCAAATTATACCTCATTGCTCAACGCATAGCATTGTATGTCTTCATTTGACAAAACATACGTAGAAATCTAAGTTCCTTTATTCTGACCTCGCATTCCTGACTGAAATGAAAATTTTCCAGAACAATTTTCATCGTTATGTGGAAACGTATTTTATTGATAATGTATTTTTCGGTGTCGTACACAAAGTTTGTATTAATAAAAATCTGTACGAGCAAATCAATTCCGTTAATCAAAAATTTTGTCCAGATCATGACAAATTCGGGTGCAATAATTATATAGTAGTGGACTTCCCATACGAGAAGTACCATCGGGTGTTTGTATATAAAGGGAGACTAATCCATTGAATGATGTTATACTAAATTTAACAGTGGTCGTTATGAAAAATGCAGTTTTACTTGTCGATCTTCCCACATTTATCAGTAGAATTTTGCCGATGAAGTGAACAAAAATTTCTGATATAAATATATTACTGTTAGTCTTGGAATGACGTTTCGTTAATATTTTTTTTAAATTATACTTTAAATATAAACGCTCTCTCCCTTCGCCATAAATTTCTACCAAAAGTGATTTTGAACTTAAGTGCATTGCTTGTAGCGTACTTAGGCTGACGACGCATAACATTCAACATTTAATGATTATTATCTTTTTTTGAATTATAGGGCAAGGAAGATGGTCGTTTGGAGACAAACCGAAACCTGCAAAACAATCGAATAGGCCTAGAGTTGAGAATTCTGCTGTCCGTAGACAAAAATTGAATCGTGATCTTGGAAATGCTGCGGATCAGAGTCAAACACAGAACCTTGGAAATGTAGCAAGTGTGTGGCAACCTCGAGGAAATACAGATAGCCTAAGTTTACAGAAACTGAAAGCCTGGAAAAAACAAAAACTCGACGCTTTGCGTCAGGATAGCCTAAGATCTGCAAGGTTTCTGAATAGACCTAGATCTGTTTTGCTGAGAGATCAACCCGGTTCGAGGTCAAATGAATCTAGACCAGTTTTGCGCCGCGGTCGCCCAGAACGCATCTCGTTTCGTGATAGACCCATGGTACGCAGGCCTCGACCCAATTTGTATCGTAACATGCAAAGAAATGCACCTGGTCGGTATAGGTCTAACCAAGATGTATATCAAGACCTATCTAGACGTACATTGGGACGGCTTAGATCTAGTCTGAGTCGCAACAGACCACAACAGATCCTGAATCGAGACAGAACCGTGAAAGCGACTTCGACTGTGTCAAGACCATCTGTACGTCGTTACAGGCCAAATCCGACCCTGAATCAAGACGGAACCGTCAAAGCGACTTCGACTGTGTCAAGACCATCTGTACGTCGTTACAGGCCTAATCCGACCCTGAATCAAGACGGAACCGTGAAAGCGACTTCGACTGTGTCAAGACCATCTGGACGTCGTTACAGGCCAAATCCGACCCTGAATCGAGACGGAACCGAAAAAGCGACTTCGACTGTGTCAAGACCATCTGGACGTCGTTACAGGCCAAATCCGACCCTGAATCGAGACGGAACCGTGAAAGCGACTTCGACTGTGTCAAGACCATCTGGACGTCGTTACAGGCCTAATCCGACCCTGAATCGAGACGGAACCGTCAAAGCGACTTCGACTGTGTCAAGACCATCTGGACGTCGTTACAGGCCTAATCCAATCCTTCATCGAGACGGACGCGTCATAGCGGCTGTAAGTCAAAACCCAAAACCGACTGTATCAAGACCAACTGGGCGTCGTGACAGAACCAGACCGACGGTTCAGCGGGACAATGCAAGCCAAAACAGACCAAGACCAACCAGAACCAGGATATCATTGGGTCGAAAACCGAAACCTGCATTGCGTCAAGACCAGCCTAGATCATCGAAACCCGCATTGCGTCAAGACCAGCCTAGAACGACTGTACGCAAGGAAATGGCCAAGTCTAAATCTAGACCTAAACTACCTTGGAATCGAACCAAGTCTGTAGTAGCATTGGGTCGACCAAAATCAGACTGAACCACTTGGCAGATTGCAATATGAGCGGCCCATCCGACATATTATATTTGACCTCAATAATGTATGATTCGAAAATATGATATTGTAATGTGAACAATGAAATATTTTGCTTTCTAGTCCTTTTTTTTTATTTCACTAGCACAAATGGTGTTTTATTTCCTGCACCTGAATGGGATTGGGGACTGGCAAATGTTGTACGTGTGCAACGAGGGGAAATCTATCAAGGATAGCAGCATTGGTCTACTCTGATAATGCACAAAACATTAAATACTTCGAAGGGTTTGTTCTATTGTTAAAGGGGACCAGTCTTCATTTTTATTGGTTGATTTGGGTCTTGAATATATTTAAGTATCCTTCAGAAGCACTAGAAATGTACGAAAATTGCGTATTTCCTTCAAATATACCTTAAATTAGATATTTCTCCTATTTCTATAGATGACTTTTCTATATATTGCATAGTATCGATAATGTGTAGTAGGGCATTATAACTTTCAAATGCTAATAATTATGGATGCACATGGATTTGAAGGCTCAAATTTCAATGGTGAGTTTTGATAACCAGTACTAAATTGCTGAGCTAAAAAAGTCCCCGTTTCTGAGACTTGGAAAAAAGACCCACGAAAATGAAGCCTGTGCCCCTTTAACGAAAGATTTCATTAGACCTTGGAGTCGGAGTGAGCGAAAGCTAAATGCAGATAGTTCGTGATGGTTCAATGCCAAGAGGTTTGGCCAAGGACCAGCTGGGAGATAGGATCCGCACGGAACCTAAGTCGTTATCCTTGTAAAATATAGATCTTTCTTTCTTTTTTATATCGGCACCAATTTCATAGTCCTAATTCCATTAAGCTTATATGAAAGCTTATAAATTTGACTTTTTCAAATCTCCAAGAAAACAGGCCTCTTTTCTGAGAGCAATAGATACTGAATATCCATGAAAGCACTGGCATGGGATCTGAGTAGATATGGATTATTAATAACATGAAATAGAAGAGTTCTGTGGACTGGACACTAAATGAATTTAACTTTTCGTTATAATCTGACTGGATTTGATTTCACAAGCAGTGTGCAATGAAGGTTTTTTTTGTTAAAGGTCAAACTTTGGGTACTAAGTTCCTGGTGGTAGTGAAAATAGCCATTAACCCATTCAGCTTTAGCTGTCTTTTTTTTATGAATATTTGTTAATCAAGGACCTGAGCAGTACACATACTGGACAGTTGGAAACCAAAACAAGGTTGATTCCCCTCATAGCACACTGCAAGGTGTTACCTGTCCTCAAAATGCAGTGAAATATAATGTTAAAGTGATTGTAAAGAGGTTTTCTAAAGTATGTGTATCGGGGACACTGATAGCATCAATTTGTGCCATTCTAATGTCTGTGGTTCTTGCCATTCCACTAAAACTAACACGTTATGACGTTACTACCGGTGATTTGCATAGATATCAAAAGTTGCTTCCGGTAGATCACTGGTAGTGACGTCATAAAACGCGTTAGTTTTAGTGAAATTGGAATGGTGCGAATTGATGCTATCACTGTCCCCGGTGCACATACAAAGTTTAGTAAACCTCTTACAATCTCTTTAATCTGTTTTTCTAATTCTCAACTACCCCCTCCCCTCTCTGTAGGGCAAATCGCCAACCAAAAGTATAATCACCCATTCACATTTCATTTCGCTGGGGGGCTCAACACTTCAGGTGTCAAAAATTCAATAATCCATCCGGACAAATTAAGTTTTATGTCCTACTTTTCTGCACGTGATAACTATCTAGGACAGGCAAATGACAGTGTGCAATAGGGTAAACTTAAATGGAAAGAGAATCATCCAACTCTTATTTTCGATTTCCAACAGACTTTTAAGCACAGCCTTTAGCACACAGATGACAGGTACAATATTCAAAACTAATTAGATGTAAATTTATTCGCTTACAATATTCAAAACTAATTAGATGTAAATTTATTCGTGTACAATATTCAAAACTAATTAGATGTAAATTTATTCGTGTACAATATTCAAAACTAATTAGATGTAAATTTATTTGTGTACAATATTCAAAACTTATTAAATGTAAATTTATTTGTGTACAATATTCAAAACTAATTAGATGTAAATTTATTCGTGTACAATATTCAAAACTAATTAGATGTAAATTTATTCATAAATACAAACAACATATACATATCAAAATAAATAAATAAATCTTTGGTTTTATATTTATCTATCACAGCAAGTTTAATATCACAAGCAAATTAAAATAATATACTACAAACATTCAGAAATAAAACTCTTCAAACAAAATCTGTAAGTCTGATATACAGTGATTCAAGACCAACTTTTTTAAAGCAATCAACTTCAATAACACTAATAAAACAAAATGTCTTCAATATGCTGTCACTATAAAGCAGGCCTTCTCAATTCATTTTTATAAAGGGCCAAATGCATGTCATGAACTAAATATTAGGGTCAACTAGAGCTTAGCTAGCATAGCATAGCAAGCAGAGCATCTTAGTGGAAGGGGTCATTCTTGAAGTCGTCAAGGGCTGGATTTGAGAAGGCCTGCTTTAACACAACACATCATAAAATGCAGAATCCCAGAAAATCTGGTCATAATACTGATCGGTAATAATATAAAAGTCATACGAAAAAGTTCTGTCATAATTTTGGTAAATTGTCCTAATCCCTTTTAATGTTTTACAATAAAATACGTTTAAAGGGATTGTAAAGTGATTTTCTAAACTTTGTATGGAGCAAATTGATACTATCAGTGTCCCCGATACACATACAAAGTTTAGAAAACCTCTTTACAATCACTTCAAGATGTACATTTATATAAATCTTGGCTTTCTAACCTTATCTTAACAACAAACAAATTTTTCATCAATAACAAAATAAGGGCATCACAAAAAATATTAGTTAGTCACACAAATTATTACAGTGATTAAGATTATTAATTCACTTGATACCAATCTGCAGGAGAAATAGAAATATACAGGGTTATTTTAATTTTGAAAGAATATATATATAAAAATGTAAAGCTTAAAATTTTCAAAAACTTGCTAACATAAAGCAGGGCTATACAAACAATCTTTTAAGGATTGTAAGGGTGACAACTGCAGAAGGGCATCATAATGAAAATCAAGGTTTAGATGTTAACAAAAAAGGTTAAAGTGATTGTAAAAAGGTTTTCTAAACTTTGTATGTGTATCGGGGACACTGATAGCATCAATTTTCGCCATTCCGTCAACCCCACCTACCGGAAGCTGATGCTATCAGTGTCTCTGATACACATTCAAAATTTAGAAAACCTCTTTACAATCCCTTTAAGAATCATTTAAGTTCAATGGTTACACAAATTAACGTTATTCATTCTCAAAGTTTTATCTCATGACTAAGTCAATAAAACTAGCACCTGCCAGAGTGGGTGCCGTGTGTTTCCGTAAGCCATATTCACTACGTAGATAAGCCCAGGACTGGCGAATGACTGGACCATCCCGACTATGATCGTAGTCTCGCTTGTTTCTTTCTCTTCCAGTCCACTGAGTATTCTCTCTGTTAAAATCAATAGGATATTCATAAATATTGGGTGTCACAAAAAAAAATATCCTCAAGTTTGATGGAAGTATCTAAGTTGTTAGTAAATCACATATTTTTGATCAGGGGCTCCGTTTCTCAAAAAGTCCTACGATTAAAAATTGCCGTAAATGTGGAATTATTAATTTCAAAATGCCGAACTTACAACCAAAAATATCGTAAGATTTTTTGAGAAACAGGGGCCAGTTAACCAACAGCTGAGATACTTCCCATCGAACTTGTGTACGTTTTTTATGAGACACTTAATATATGTCAGTAATAACAACCACATTATACCTTGAAATTATGCGGACCATAGTGAAAAAATAAATTTTTTGGTCTAATATTTGGCTTCATGAATCAAACTACTTAAAAAAACATTAACAGAAATAATTGATCAAATTTAAACTTTAAAATGTTGTTTTCTAGGAGGCAATTCAACAAGTTCCGTCTGTTTATGTACTGGATGTAAAATAGGGTAGATTTTATCTTCTGCTAGGTTCGCTTCATGATTGGTTCGTAAATAAAGCCGTGTTTGGTTTCCTCTGAAAAAATGTTAATTTGAATATTAGGTGCTGCACACTATTAGCATGATTAGCGTATTAATCAAACATTAGAAAGATAACGGTGAAATAGACAACTGGATGTTTCAAGGATCTTGGATATTTTCAAAAAAAAAAATTCAAATTGAAGAGCAAAGAACTTTGAGACCAAAATGAGAATTACAAAAAGAGTTCTATCAAATTTACAACACACAGTTCAGTAATCAATGCAATTCTTTTTTTAAAATAAGAGAAAAGATCAATGATTTTTTTTTGCAAAAAAAATTTTATTGATCAAGATTTGATTTTAAAAAATATATAAAAGATTTGTAGATCTAATGTCCGAACATCCAATTGTTGATAGAAAATGAAGTGAAAAAGTCAAAGGGGAGGTTATTCTTGATAAAATTCGTAAGAATGAAATAAAGTATAGGTTGTGTCCCTTTTTACATTTCGAAACGTGGCTGGCAAGGGACTGTACTCTTTCAATGGAATGCCGTTAATCTTGTCATTGTAACATTTTCTTACGAGGCAAACAACTTTGTCAATTTTCGGTAGTCTGAAAGCAAAAGGAAAGGAAATGAAATATTACTTCTACTTTTCTGGACCAGATTAACCTAATGAGTACAAGCAGTGTGCAATAAGGGAAATTTTTTCCAAGAAAGCTGCACTGAAAGCGAAGGAGGAAAGATGGTTTAAGATGCAATCTGTTATAAAAGCTCACACAGTTATTTTCAGCAAGTTTTAAAGCTATATATAGGCCTACAAAGTTCAAGAACAAGCTTTTGGTAGAAATAATTTTTGCAACAACTGATAATATTTATATATAGATTCAGAAGACAAACTTTTTTACATGCAAACAGTGATTTTTAAATACAAGAATAATATGTTTTAAATCATTCCTGACGTTGGGACACAATCTTCCCTTTAAAAATTAAAACAAATTTTCTTTCAAAAAATCCCGAAAACAGCCAAAGTAAAAGTTTATTCTGGAATGGCTGCTACACATTTCATATGAAACTCGCCATTAATTCGTTTTGTTACGTTATATTTATCCAAGCTAAGATTTTTGCGTCGATTTGTTTTTTCAGTCGTGTCTTTATACTCAATGTTATCACTGCCGGGGTAGATAGTACTATAAATAGTATCACAATAGGGGTTTAAATTAGGGTCGCTACGGTAACGGTTATTAAATCCTTCTTCGTTAACTCTAAACCTCGTTAGTGGAACTCTGAAAAAATTTAAATATTCAAATTAAAGGGAAACAGTCAAGAGTTGATTTGAGTTTTATATTTGAGAAAATAATCAGCTCTTTTTCAGCGTTTTATGACATCACTGACAGTGATCTACCGGAAGCGACTATTGATATCTATGCAGATCACAAAACGATCATAAATTGCCTAGTTTTAGTAGAATTGCAAGAACCACGGACGTAGGAATGGAAATTAGAATGGTACAAATTGATGCTATCAGTGTCCCCGATACACATACAAAGTTTAGAAAATCTCTGTGCCCCCTTTAATATGATTCAAGTCATGTGATTGGTCAATGACAAAAATTTAGCTATATTATCTAGAAGCCTTAATCTATAAAACTTAACCTAAAATGATTTCATCTGATTGGTCAATTACTAAAATTGATTAAAAAATTTGAATTATCTTCCAAGAACAAACCAAGAAATCAAAATTTCAAAATGTCCAATAACTAAAAAAAACAACTAAATGAAACTAATAACCATAGGAACTTGTATGCAACAATAATGATAGTAACTAACGAAACTAGTAACCAGGGTAACTAATAACCAACAAATGAAGTTTGAGAACCTACTTTAACTGAAGTATACGCCCCGGGATAAATAATTTTATAAATCGTATCTACATGTATCGGTTCCGCACCACTTCCCTTGGTAGCTCGATATTTAAAGTTGGTATCGTGTGTAATACCCATTATACGAGCATCAGGCCTACAAAGATATGAAACGAAATTTTTATTCCTTACTTTCAAATTTGCTTTATGATTGAAATGGAATGAAGTTTTTTTCCCCTACTTTTCTATTCCCAGAATGAAATGAAACAGAGTTACCACCCCCAAGCGTGCTTACTCTTCTAGTCACCTGATACCACTTTTCATTATGAAATGCTTACTCATTTTTTGAATATTGATACCGTCAACAAGGGGTGCACACTATACATGGGTAAATGAATTTTTCCCGATTTTGATGGGGTAAAGAAGGGGTGCGCATTATACATGGGTGCGCATTGTAATCGGAATTATACGGTATATAAAAAGTTAATTAGCTGCTACCTATGTATTGCAAATGTGTTAACATGGACTCCGAGATTGATTTAATGGTTAAAGATTGTTCGTGCTTGTGATTTATATTCGGGGTGAAGAGACACTGAGTAATAGTTTAAAGAGATTGTAAGGAGATTTTCCAAACTTTGTATATGTATCGGGAACATTGATTGCAATTCCACTAAAACTAACGCGTTTTACGCCGTCACTACCAGTGATCTGCCAGAAGCCACTATTGATATCTATGCAGATCACTGTCAGTGACGTCATAAAATGCGTTAGTTTTAGTGGAAATTGTAAGAACCACAGACGTCGGAATGGAAATTGGAATGGCGCAAATTGATGCTATCAGTGTCCCCGATACATATACAAAGTTTAGAAAACCTCTTTACAATCCCTTTAATATTCAGAATTTATTTTATTTTTCAAATCTTTATAGATAATGGTGCTGTGTCACTACAAATCAAACGAATTATATTTAACGTAAATTAACATTATTTCATTTCATACTTCAAAACGGTTAAAAACATCTGAATTCAACAACTACATTCTGACCTCTGTGGTTTCACAACTATATTGTCCAAACAGGTCCATAAAATTTAGTTTTTTCATCAAAATATTTTTCTTATATATTATAATTATTTTTTTATATTTCCGAATTTTGAAAATCAAGTAGTCGAAATCCAAGGAGTTTTGGTGGTGTGGGTGAGGGGCCTCCCCACTTCCACAAACGTTCCAAAGTATTTTGTACATAATTATATAAGGCAATTCTGAGGATATATTTCTAGAATACAGTATATAATTCGAACTAAACAATATTTTTGATTGGCGGAATTGTTTTGCTTGTACAGAATTGTATTTATAAAATTTAAACAAGCATCCAGTTAGCTAAAACCAAATGCCATAATATTGAAATAAAATCTAATTCTAAAACCACAGATTGTCAGAAAGTAAAATTATTTAAAATATTATACCAACCTAACTTGACTATACTGTCCCATATCCGTGGTAACCAAACCATCACTTGTACTTTGATACTGAGCTCTATGGACAATGTCTTCTGGTACAGGACCCTTTAAAAAAAATCTGTAAGCTTTCAAACAAGACAATTTGGTTTTCAAAAATTTCTTCCAAAGAATGACACAAACAAGACTTCATCATTTATAACCCCTTTATCTTCTTCAAAATTAAAAAACTACTGTTTATATAATCTTATAACTAATTTAAGTGAGATTATTTTATTGCTTTAACACTAGATTAATGTGATAGACACCTTTATACTGGGGTTACTTCATGGATTACAGCACTTGGTTAGGCCTAGCTGTCGATAAAAAAACACACCCATACTCCCATAGCCAGGGGGGTTTGAAGGGTTCATACAAATCCTGGCTACAGGACTGAAAAATATTAGGCTTTTCCAATCCAACTAAATTTTGGATATCCTCATAAGTGCGTTCAAATAGCTTATGAGACAAAACTTATATATCTAAAAAATATTAATGTTCAAAAAGACACTAGGGGCTGAGACATAAGTGTATGTTATATAAAAGTGCGCAATGTTCTCGAAAATATACATTATTGATAGATTAGATAATATAAAAAATTACCTCAGAACCTGCGTTCATCATTCGTCTCAACGCCTCGTTCTTTCTGTCAAGCACTCTTTGCTTTCTCAAAGCATCCATATGATAAGCGTTTGCCATTTTGATTTATCTGATCAACAATTTAGTTGTGTTCCTTTCCAAAATAAACAACAAATTGAACTGAAAATCAACAGGGACTCTACTTCTACTTTAGCTCCTTGGATGCCGTAACCTATGGCAACGGGGTTAAAGAAATCGCGGAAAAAGATTCGTGAAAGTTGGATTTTTAAATCTTTAAAATCATAAATTTTATTGTAATTTTTATAAAAATATTCACATATTTAAATTACGGAAGTTATTTTGCGTTTTATTTAAAAAATATAATTTCATATTTACGATTTTTTGAATGTGGCCCCGGAACATGTTTACTAAGAAAAATTAACAGGTGTTGGTCTCCAAAATATGACTTTCGATACATGACAATCTTTCAAATTTCTTATGCTTTGTAACTGGAAAAAAAAAAGACATTTCATATCTTTATTTGTGAAAATCGGGCAAATAAAATTTAATTTTCATTTAAAGGAATATTTAATGGATATAATTATGCTCGATTAGGGCGGAATCCATATTGGGGTTTTATTTTATTATTTCACGGGGTTCCTGTCATGCGCCGACAGAAATTACCTTAGACCACTTCTGCGCATCGATGCATGTGCAACCTCGAAAATTTTACAACTAAAAACACTGAATTATTCTAAAATTTAGGCATTGAAGAATCTATTGATCAATGTTAATATAATATTTTAATACCAAGACCCGTATTTGAACAATTTTAGGTGAGTAATTTATCTCAGATCGCTGAATAAGAGCATTTTTCATTCGAAAGCATCGCCGGTTTTTTTCTTCCTGTGACGAAAAACTCATCTTTTTGTGTTTTCATTTCGTGGTAAATACGTAATTTATCATATAAAAGCTTACGTCATTTGTAATATTTTCCTATGGAAGTTTGTCGCATCAGATTCCATTGCTTGAAGTCTTTGATTTCGTCGAAATTTGTGAAAATTTCCATTGAATACACCACGTGTTTCAACACGCCTTTCTCCGGAAGAGAAGGGGGTAGTGAATTCCTTTGAAATTGAATAGGTACAGCACAGATTCAACAGATTCTAATAATTGATTGCTAATTAAGACCCTTTGTTGATGGATTTTTGGTTAATTGGACCAATCAGCTTTGACCCAGTGATCTTAATTCCAATTACAGTTGCAGTGGTAAATCTAATCTGTATATTCAAAGATCTGGATATTTTAGTCTTGGGACATGTGGGACTAGGTTTTTAAATCGCAGTAGGCTAATTGGATGAATGTAGTTTAATTTCAATGTCTTGTGGTTGTGCATTGATTTAAAACCCATTACACAATCTTTCTATGGTGAAATATAGATAAGATTGCCATTTTGATTTACCATTATAATACAAACATGTAGGCGTAGTGTAATACTATCTTCAAGATTGTTCATTGATATGAATTATAGTTCTAATATTGCAATACTTGCGTTCTAAATTGAGTATTCTGTGAATTGATATACTATCAGGGTGTGGCATTGCGCGGTGAAATAAGAATTGTGGTTTTGTAAATATCAAAACCTTGACTTTTCATGCTTGAATTTGTCTCACTATTATTCTTTACCTGCGTGTTAAATTCTCTGGGATTTGCACTTTCTATTTACACTTTGTATAGAAAGTGGGTCAATCAAGCTCACTGCACAAAAGTTTATCAATCCTGAGTTTTATGAATGTGGACTAAGAATTTCATTGTAAAATTAGTTGTGGCAACACTGGCAACGGCATCGGAAAACCTATCGACAATATTATTTAATATGTTCACAGAAAGATACTGCAATAAAGAAAATGATACCTATCATGTTATGATTTGCTAATATCTCTCAATTTAACCTATATACTTTGGATAATTTTTCATATAAATTCTTTTACGTTGATCAGTCCATCACTTGACTTAAGTTTATATCTTTTTATTGCAAATAAAATGAAATGCTTAATAACTGATCAAGGATGTTGGGTCAAAAATTATAAATTTCTGTGTTTTTTTTTTTCAGACTGACTTGTCCCTGTACAGATAAAGTCATGGTCATGGAAACCCCAAGCCCACAATGTGTTGGAAGAGAATTTGTGAGGCAGTATTATACTCTGCTTCATGAAGCCCCCATTCACCTCCATAGATTCTACAGTCATGATTCATGCTTTGTTCATGGTGGAGTGGAAAAACCTGGAGAGGAACAGCCTCCAGTCACTGGCCAAACTGTAAGTATTCAGTGGAAAATTATAAAAGAAATATCTCTGGGTCCTCTTTAGTGTCATAGCAAGCTAACAACATACTGTTACAAAAAAAATTTTGTTAGTAATATTTGAATTTACTGAATAAAAAAATCAGCCAGCTTAAAAATGGTCCGAAACACCTGATGGTACTTCTTGTATGGGAAGTCCACTACAATATAATTATTGCAACCGATTTTGTCATGCTTTGGACGAAATTTTTGATTAACAGATTGTTTTGCTTATACAGATTTTTAACATTTGTAAACAAACCGTATCTCCCTGTGGTATTTGATTTGAGAACTTAAGTGCATATTACCTCTTAAAATGATCGTGAAATCAAGATTCTCAAACTTGGTCAATAAGAGTATTTATTCATCAGTGAACTTACCTGGTGTCATAATATTCCTTAGACTTTTCCAGTATTTGTGCCTCCCGTAATTAGTGACACATGAACTTTTTTTAACCATGAAATGTTTTGTTTGTAGGAGATTCATAAGAAGATAATGTCATTAAGTTTCCGAGATTGTCATGCTAAAATCAGACAAGTTGACAGCCAGTCCACAGTTGGTGACGCTGTTGTAGTCCAGGTTAGTATATTTCTTAGCCTTTTAGCAAGTAAATGTCTAGCAATCACTCGTATCAACATTGGAACTAGACTAGTGTGCTAGATAACCTTGTATACTATACAGAGATCAATCACTTGTATCAACTTCGGAACTAGACTATCGTGCTAGATAATCTCTAAGGTTATTGCCAAATTGAATAAATTATAGTTAAGCCAATAAAAATTATGCCTTAGAAAGTTATGAATTGTGAGTAAATTTCTGTAGCAATGATGCTTGTAAGTTGCGTCTGAATTCAAATGACGACATTTTTTCCTGAGCTACAGTTATATCTTAATTTTCAAGTGGAGTGTGCTTGGTTTTCATAGTGTTGTGGCTGTGGGCCTATTCTAAAGTCGCCTCTCCAATAAATCATGTTTCAAAGTTTTCAACTGGGGTATTTATAAAATTTGGCAAAATGGAAGGGCAACATCTTTTGGCAATAATATTTGAAGTAATATGATTGGTAGAGATGTTAACTCTACCAATGAAAATTAAAATGCCAAAAGAAAAGGGTTCCAGGTAGGGGAAAGATGGGCAAGATCATATATATGACTGCTGACTAGTATTGTGATAATAAAACCAAGCACCCAGCACGAACAATCCCAACTGTAAAACAAATCGAGAAATCCATGTGAACACATTGTGAGTGGGTTTTTTTATTCACGATTTTTGTCCATTGTAGGTAACTGGAGAACTATCAAATAACGGCCAACAGATGAGACGCTTCATGCAGACCTTCGTTCTGGCTCCACAATCTCCCAAAAAATATTACGTTCATAATGATATATTCCGTTACCAGGACGAGGTTTTCCATGACAACGAGGATAGCGAAGTTGATATCACAGAGGAATGTGGTAGGTATTTTCATTGGTCAATAATAGACATCGAAGAATGCATTACCGGTATCCAAAATACATTTTGAGATGAAAACAAGAGCAAACTAATAACTCGCTGATGAGGAGTAAAGTAAGAATGAAAAATTTTTTTATGTAGGTCTTGTGTATGATCTATCTTCTGCCTTTGAAGTTTATTTCAAATTTTCTCTTTGTTTATCAGATGTTGAATCAGAAGTTGAAAATGGACAGCCGGTCGAAAATCCAGTAGAACCAACTAATTTCTACGCAGAACAACCCATGAGGTATGGTCTTTTTTGGCACTTCAAATTGTTATAACATATCAACTCATAATATATTTGAATTGTCTCTAAAGTAAAAAGTTTGAATTTCCTATTAATGGGCTCTGTGTGTACATTCCGAAAGATATATTTACTAGTACATTAGATTAATTTGTTATTTGTGCAGCTATTTCTCATGCCTAAATAAGTGATGGAAGATATATTTCTATGTTTCCTTGAGGTTAATTGATTAATAATAATAAAAACTTGTGGCATTTAAATGTCAGAAGATGATACAAAACTGATGGAATCCCCACTTCCATTGTAGTGTCTCAAAAAATAATAATGAACTATCATATGTTTGCAATTTCTAGTAAGATATCTTATGTTTGTAATACCGTCCTCATTAGCCCATACAGGTGCCAAAAAGCAGGACGTAAAACTCAATTTCAATTATGTTTGTAATAAGTAATAAAATATCTTATGTTTGCAGCAATGGAACGTCACATGTTACAGAGCCAATGGAATCCCCACCCCCAATGAAAGAGGCGGAGATGAAGGAGGAAGAAGAAATAGAAGAAGATAAATATGAAGAAGAACCTGTTTCTAAATCCCCAGAACCTTTGGTTGAAGATGAACCCCCAGGTAGGCCCTCCTTACTTGGTTTAGATTAAATATTAAAGGAATATGTTCACCATCTGTTCAACAAATAAAATAATGATGTTCACAACTCTCTCTTAAATTTCAGTGTTCAAATTCCCTTGTATCAATAATAATCAGCATTCCAAAGTCAAAATTTGGTTTGAATGAAGTCTTTGGTTGAAATTTTTGAGGTAGATTTAAGCTTGATCCTTGATTGAAACTGAGATCTTAAGTTGGGACTTTGATAAGCCCCAGACTCCATATTCTCCTCAACTTTTAACCAAGTCTTTAGGACATCTAATCCTAAGAATGTTTTGAGAATATGGCACCCAGGTCCTGGTATCTGAAAGCCTGATCTGAAGTATCTGATTCTGTAGAAATAAGACAAGAAAAAGCAGCAATGATGTTTATTTAGTAAGTTGCGTCTGACTGATGGTTGACGATATTTTTAGCTGAGCTGCTTTCTATATCCATTTTATTATGGAGATAATCTTTTGGAAGGTTAAATTAGGGTTATTCTGCCTTCAGCGTCTCTCCTTATGTCTATGTATGATTCAGTTTTCTAATCCTAAACTGGCTTAGAAAATTTCCCTTATTGAGCACTGTATGTCTTCATTAGTCCAATCGGGTGTAGAAACAGAATATAAATGTAGGTTGCAATGATGTATATTTAGTAAGTTGCGTCTGACTGATGGTTGACGATATTTTTAGCTGAGCAACCTACATGAACACATTTCATTTGAAACCAAATCTTATTTTGAACATTTGTATCTGTATCTAAAGAATTACAAACATGGGCCACCATTTCCTCCCAATATTTCTTTTAAGGATTTTTTTTGTTTCCAGAATAATGGACCAGATTTTTATGTATTTTGAGATACAAGTTTATTTTTAAAGACCAAATTTTTGAAAAATTTAATTTTATTTTACAGCAGAACCAAAGCCTTTCACTTGGGCTTCCCTGGCAAGTAAGAAAACTCCAGGAGGACATATCCCCCCTGCCAGTCAAGTGACTGCACCCCCCAAACAACAACCTGTTTCACAGAATGACACTAAAACAGAGCAGAATAATGAACATCCCCAACCACAAAGACAAGCAAGGTAGGAATAATTATAACAATGTTCAGGTCTTATTGATGGCTTTGTATTTATCAGTGAGTTGTCAACAAATCTGGCCAGAATGGAAAAACAGGTATTCTTGATTTCCGATTGACCCTTGACCCAGATGGACATTTGAACGGGTAAGACGGTCATGTCCAGAATAAAGAGCCAAATCAACAGCCCTGATTGGAACCAAGAGTAATTTAACCTTGTCAGTAATTCAAGTCAAAGGAACTGGTTTATAAGGGCCAGAAACTAAGACAAAGTGCTACAAACTTGATACTTGAGTCTTTGACTGTATTTTAATGTAAATTTCAGACCGGTACCGAGAGACAGAAGAGAACGAGAGAAGACTAGTAGTTTTAGTCGAGATGGGCGAGAGGGACGTGATACAGACGGTGATAATGACAGTCTTAGTGGACGTAGAATGACCAGATACCCTGACAGTCACCAATTATTCGTAGGAAACCTCCCCCATAATATCGCAGAGATCGAACTGAAAAAATTCTTTGAGCGTAAGTTTGATTTAGATGATAGATTATTTAGATGTTTTATTTGGACGATGAGTCCATTTAAAGAATTAATTTTTTCTCTCAATAGTTTTGTATCGACAAAAAGGGCCAAATAGATTTCTAAGGCTTGGACCCCCAATATTGAGTTGTAAAAAACCTTATGTCACCAAAATATGTAGAGCAATAATTCAGAATTAATTATTTAATTTGTGTTTTTCCAGAATATGGAGTTGTCATGGAATTAAGAATTAATACAAAAAGTAGTGGTGGAAAAGTTCCAGTAAGTCTACAGTTTTACTCTATTGCCCACCCTTGGACTATGATACTGATGTTATTTGGACACAATCCGATGATACAGTCAAGAGCTCACAGGCCTGTAGTAAGAGATATCAGAGAAGGGGCTACATGGATTCGCTAAGCAATCATACTTGTCTTTAATAATTCAGACAGAACGTTGACTTTGAAAATTTTCATTTGTTTTCGTATGAATCCCTCAACCCCTTCTGGCTCTGAGTGCGGTTCACTTAACCTGTACTGTACAAATTGGATCAAAACTAAGTACTCTCAGTGTACTTGTACAGCCCTTATCATGTGAAGTCAAACTTTCAAGAAATGTTATTAGAACAAAATCCTTAATGAAGAGGATATTCATACTTTTCAATTCATTGTCTTTCTTTTCAGAATTTTGGTTTTGTTGTGTTTGAGAATTCTGATCCAGTCCAACATATTCTTGGTATTAAGGTGAGTTGTCCCCCTTAGATATTAACATGGTACATCAACTGACTGAATTGAGCAACTTGATATTGAGGTGGATTAACAATTCTGGGCTGTGATGGTTTGAAATCTAATATAAGATTAGACTAATGCTGCTGTCCTTGACAAATTTCCCACATTGCTTAGCTTAAGCACCTCCTCTTAAGTACAGTTGTGCAAAAGTAGGATGTAAAATCCATTTTCTTTATCAGCCAATTTTGCCTAGCTTAAAAACCTTGTTAGCAATAACAGTTATGCAATGGTGAGATCACAGATTTCATTTCATTAATGCAACATTTTCTTTTTCAGCCAATCTTTTTCAATGGAGAACATCGTTTGAATGTGGAAGAGAAGAAGCCGAGAGATGGAAACAGACCGAATATGGGGCGAGGTGGAATGTCGAGAGGGGGTATGAATTCTGGAGGAATGGGACGTGGTGGGGGTGGGTTTAGTCGCGGAGGTATGAGAGGAGGGTTTGGAAATCGTAACGAGGGACGTGGAGGCAGTTCAATGGGCGGTCGTGGTGGTAATTCAGACAGAGGCGGTTTTGGTCCTACACGACGTTGAGATTCGGTGCTTTAACTTTTAGAAAATATGCAATTATCTGCTGTCATGGTAATGTAACGGTTTATACTGTTGCCAAGTAAGAAACTAATTTATTTAAAAATAATTTACTTTAACAGCGGGCTGTCTTTACACGAACCAAAAACATTCTCATCTTCACTTTCCTCTCCTTATAATTTATTTATTTATTAACATCAAATTAAGGGAAACCATTTTGTCACATGTGGAATTTTGGTTAAAAACAAAGCTTCTATGTGACGAACAAGATCTGGCATAAAAATAACCAATGGTTACCAATTTCTAACTTGTACAGATTATTTTGTGCGCAGAACGGGTCTCAGTTGGTAGTTATTGGTTGAGTAACATCCAATATTATGCTGCGTGAAGCAGGTTACGTGTTCGCGGTCCGAGTGACAGCCAAATTGCATATTTTCTTACATGTAAAATGTGATGTTTTGTCTTTGTATTAGTGTAAAAAAAAATAAAAGCGAAAATGCCACGAAAAAGTTTTTAAAATGTTCATTTTTTGGTGGCATTTAAACATAGTTGTAAGAACTGCACCATTTTTTTTTTTTTTGAGGAATTGTAAATTTTATTGTATGTACAAAAATTGTGGAGTCATATTTTTCCTACTGTTAAAAATACAAAAACTGTTAATATATATATATATTATTTAATTTTGGTTGATTAATTTTTGAAAAAAAAATCTAGGATTGCGATCGATGAAAATCACCGAAAAGTTATTGAGCAACTATGCAAATTATACTACCCGACATTATTCAGAATTTAAGTTTTTATTCCCTTCTGCTTTCGGCAATGTACATTCCTTGCAGTCAGATTTCTCAAAGCCGGTTCTCGTTTCTGAGTGGTTATGAAACTTAGGCAATAAAAGTGCTAAAGTGTGTGAATTGTTCGTTCTGAATGCTGCGTTTATTTTTTCAGTGATTTGTTTAAGGCAAAAAATTAAAAAAATATTAAATTTTATGCCTTGCCTTTTAAGGAAATGATTGCTGTATATCTAGATTTTATTTATTTGAAAAATTGCGATTTTGACTCTAATCATTTTGAATCCTTTTACGATATTTTTAGTTACAAGGTGATCTCATTCAGCCAATCAGAAGTGTTCTTTTAATCTCTGCAGGACCATCATTTTGCGACATGACTTTTTGGGTATTTTTGTGAAATATATTCAATGATTTGCATAGCTGAAGTTCCATAGTTGATTTGAGATTTTAAGCTTTGCAAGTTCATTGATTTTTTTGAAAAATTGTTGAAAAAAAATATGTTTTGGCAAGAGTATTAGTTTTTCAAAATTTTACAAAAATACTTAAAAAAAAATTGTCAAAAAACTCAAAATTTAAAGTCATTATTTAACCATTTTCCATTGTACATTACATCGATCATTTCAAAATATATGTCTGATATATTTATCACTAGTCTGTCACGAAATCGTGGTGAAAAATTGTTGCAAATTTCATCCGTTGTCAATCTGGTAACTGTACCATCTGAGTTATCTTTAGAAATATAAAACAGCTTAATTGGCATAATGGGACACTTTAGGAGTCAAAATGTATTAATTCATTATGCATGTGCATTTTCTTAAAATTGACCCAATTAGAAATCCAGTACAATATCACAGAAGTCTGCTTCATGCCTTTTAATTTTGACATATTTTCATCAGTATCAAAGCTTCCCCACAAGTCTTTCAAATATTTTAAAGAAAACTCAGTGGTACAGTTGAAGAAATGACAATTATTTAAAACATTGTTGAGGTTTAAAATCATTGCAATATACAAAGACACAAAGTTTAAGGAACAGAGAAATAGGTTCGAACTGTAACATTTTGTTAACTTGAGACTTAAGTAGAAGTCAAAATTTAGGATGAGTTGCTCTGGTATTGGGTACCATGCAGCGAATCTCAAATTATTTCCTTTTGACTGAAATTTGAATTAAAACGTGTTTGACTTGTGCATGGTGACGATCAGGTTCCATGTACACATAAAGTTTAACTGTTTTAAGGAATTTGTTGTGGATGGATTGGAAATGATATCAATTCTCAAGAAAACTTGTCAGAATTTGGACAAAACATCACTCAGATCAGTGGATATGTAGATGTTACAATTTGGAAATTCTTAATTTAAATTTTAATTATTTTGGAAACCATATTCAGTTAGATTTAATTATTTTATTCAGAAAGAGAAATTGGTTGGTCAGCATTAAGATCAAGTATTTGAGGGAAAATTAAGATGGTTATTTTATTTTGTCAACTATTAAAAGTAAATTAAGAACTGTATTCAAGTGAAGATTGAGATGTGATATTTTATTTCTAATCCTCCAGTGAAAGTTTCAAGTTGTCATAATGTTTAAATGTTTAAACGTATTTCTCTGTGGATACCTACCGACTCTGTGGTTATCTACCGACTCTGTGGATATCAACCGACTCTGTGGATATCAACCGACTCTGTGGATACCTACCGACTCTGTGATTTTAAAACTGTCTTATTAATATATGAAGGTTGAATGTAAAATTAAAATATTAAAATGTATTGACATGTTCAGCCACACATTTTCCAATAAATTCCTAGGATTTTTATATTGTTATTATTGTCTTTTCAATCCCTTGATACAAAAAAAAAGTTTCCTTTTTGCATGAAACGTTGGTTACCTATCAAATATGCTGATGGGAACTTGCCTTACTGTGGAGAATATGTTTTCTTGTATATGGGGAATCTGTGGTTTCAAATTCCTCTTCCAAATAAAAATGAGCCAAGTAAAGAATGACATCCTAAACCAGTGGTTCCAAACCCTTTTCAAGCTGGTGCCCAAAATCACGAAGCCCCCTGTTCTATTCCATACTAGGACAAAAAATGGAATATATCGCAAGGGTTGCGGTCTTGTGCTACCTTATCAGGAGGCCAGATGCAATTTACTACAAGCAACTACAGACCATAACAGCAAAATATAGTTATATAAAGATGGGCTAGAGAAAAAATGGCCCCATAGTTGGGAACCACTGTCCTAAACCATTCAATTTAGTCGGTGCTTCAGATATATAAGATACATAGTAGGGTGGTGCTTCAGATATATGAGATACATAGTAGGGTGGTGCTTCAGATATATGAGATACATAGTAGGGTGGTGCTTCAGATATATAAGATACATAGTAGGGTGGTGCTTCAGATATATGAGATACATAGTAGGGTGGTGCTTCAGATATATGAGATACATAGTAGGGTGGTGCTTCAGATTTGTAAGATACATAGTAGGGTGGTGCTTCAGATATATAAGATACATAGTAGGGTGCTGCTTCAGATTTATAAGATACATAGTAGGGTGCTGCTTCAGATTTATAAGATATATAGTAGGGTGGTGCTTCAGATATATAAGATACATAGTAGGGTGGTGCTTCAGATATATAAGATACATAGTAGGGTGCTGCTTCAGATTTATAAGATATATAGTAGGGTGGTGCTTCAGATATATAAGATACATAGTAGGGTGGTGCTTCAGATGTATAAGATACATAGTAGGGTGGTGCTTCAGATATATAAGATATATAGTAGGGTGGTGCTTCAGATATATAAGATATATAGTAGGGTGGTGCTTCAGATATATAAGATACATAGTAGGGTGCTGCTTCAGATTTATAAGATATATAGTAGGGTGGTGCTTCAGATATATAAGATACATAGTAGGGTGGTGCTTCAGATATATAAGATACATAGTAGGGTGGTGCTTCAGATATATAAGATACATAGAGTGGTGCTTCAGATATATAAGATACATGGTAGGGTGGTGCTTCAGATATATAAGATACATAGTAGGGTGGTGCTTCAGATATGTAAGATACATAGTAGGGTGGTGCTTCAGATATATAAAATATATTTAGTAGGGTGGTGCTTCAGATTTATAAGATACATAGTAGGGTGGTGCTTCAGATTTATAAGATACATAGTAGGGTGGTGCTTCAGATATATAAGATACATAGTAGGATGGTGCCTCAGATATATAATAACATAGTAGGGTGGTGCTTCAGATTTATAAGATACATAGTAGGGTGGTGCTTCAGATTTATAAGATACATAGTAGGGTGGTGCTTCAGATATATAAGATACGTAGTAGGGTGGTGCTTCAGATATATAAGATACATAGTAGGGTGGTGCCTCAGATATATAAGATACATAGTAGGGTGGTGCCTCAGATATATAAGATACATAGTAGGGTGGTGCTTCAGGTTTATAAGATGCATAGTAGGGTGGTGCTTCAGATTTATAAGATGCATAGTAGGGTGGTGCTTCAGATATATAAGATACATAGTAGGGTGGTGCTTCAGATTTATAAGATACATAGTAGAGTGGTGCTTCAGATGTATAAGATACATAGTAGGGTGGTGCTTCAGATATATAAGATACATAGTAGGGTGGTGCTTCAGATTTATAAGATACATAGTAGGGTGGTGCTTCAGATATATAAGATACATAGTAGGGTGGTGCTTCAGATTTATAAGATATATATTAGGGTGGTGCTTCAGACATATAAGAAACATAGTAGGGTGGTGCTTCAGATATATAAGATACATAGTAGGGTGGTGCTTCAGATTTATGATACATAGTAGGGTGGTGCTTCAGATTTATAAGATATATAGTAGGGTGGTGCTTCAGATATATAAGATACATAGTAGGGTGGTGCTACAGATATATAAGATATATAGTAGGGTGGTGCTTCAGATTTATAAGATACATAGTAGGGTGGTGCTTCAGATATATAAGATACATAGTAGGGTGGTGCTTCAGATATAGCCTATAAGATACATAGTAGGGTGGTGTTTCAGATATATAAGATACATAGTAGGGTGGTGCTTCAGATTTATAAGATATATAGTAGGGTGGTGCTTCAGATGTATAAGATACATAGTAGGGTGGTGCTTCAGATATATAAGATACATAGTAGGGTGGTGCTTCAGATTTATAAGATATATAGTAGGGTGGTGCTTCAGATGTATAAGATACATAGTAGGGTGGTGCTTCAGATATATAAGATACATAGTAGGGTGGTGCTTCAGATATATAAGATACATAGTAGGGTGGTGTTTCAGATTTATAAGATACATAGTAGGGTGGTGTTTCAGATTTATAAGATACATAGTAGGGTGGTGCTTCAGATTTATAAGATACATAGTAGGGTGGTGTTTCAGATTTATAAGATACATAGTAGGGTGGTGTTTCAGATTTATAAGATACATAGTAGGGTGCTGCTTCAGATTTGTAAGATACATAGTAGGGTGGTGCTTCAGATTTATAAGATACATAGTAGGGTGGTGCTTCAGTTATATAAGATAATAGTAGGATGGTGCTTCAGTTATATAAGATACATAGTAGGGTGGTGCTTCAGTTATATAAGATATATAGTAGGGTGGTGCTTCAGATATATAAGATACATAGTAGGGTGGTGCTTCAGATATATAAGATATATAGTAGGGTGGTGCTAAGATACATAGTAGGGTGGTGCTTCAGATATGTAAGATACATAGTAGGGTGGTGCTTCAGATGTATAAGATACATAGTAGGGTGGTGCTTCAGATATATAAGATGCATAGTAGGGTGGTGCTTCAGATGTATAAGATACATAGTAGGGTGGTGCTTCAGATGTATAAGATACATAGTAGGGTGGTGCTTCAGATATATAAGATACATAGTAGGGTGGTGCTTCAGATATATAAGATACATAGTAGGGGGATGCTTTAGGTATATAAGATACATAGTAGGGTGGTGCTTCAGATGTATACGATATATAGCAGGGTGGTGCTTCAGATATATAAGATACATAGTAGGGTGGTGCTTCAGATTTATAAGATACATAGGAGGGTGGTGCTTCAGATATATAAGACATATAATAGAGTGGTGCTTCAGATATATAAGATACATAGTAGGGTGGTGCTTCAGATATATAAGATACATAGTAGGGTGGTGCTTCAGATATATAGTAGAGTGGTGCTTCAGATATATAAGATACATAGTAGGGTGGTGCTTCAGATATATAAGATACATAGTAGGGTGGTGCTTCAGATATATAAGATACATAGTAGGGTGGTGCTTCAGATATATAAGATACATAGTAGGGTGGTGCTTCAGATGTATAAGATACATAGTAGGATGGTGCTTCAGATTTATAAGATACACAGTAGGGTGGTGCTTCAGATTTATAAGATACATAGTAGGGTGGTGCTTCAGATATATAAGATACATAGTAGGGTGGTGCTACAGATATATAAGATATATAGTAGGGTGGTGCTTCAGATATATAGTAGGGTGGTGCTTCAGATTTATAAGATATATAGTAGGGTGGTGCTTCAGATTTATAAGATACATAGTAGGGTGGTGCTTCAGATATATAAGATACATAGTAGGGTGGTGCTTCAGACATATGAGATACATAGTAGGGTGGTGCTTCAGATATATAAGATACATAGTAGGGTGGTGCTTCAGATTTATAAGATATATAGTAGGGTGGTGCTTCAGATATATAAGATACATAGTAGGGTGGTGCTTCAGATATATAAGATACATAGTAGGGTGGTGCTTCAGATTTATAAGATATATAGTAGGGTGGTGCTTCAGATTTATAAGATATATAGTAGGGTGGTGCTTCAGATATATAAGATATATAGTAGGGTGGTGCTTCAGACATATAAGAAACATAGTAGGGTGGTGCTTCAGATATATAAGATATATAGTAGGGTGGTGCTTCAGATATATAAGATACATAGTAGGGTGGTGCTTCAGATTTATAAGATACATAGTAGGGTGGTTCTTCTTTCCCTCATTGCACACTGCATGGTGTTTGACCATCATTACATCATCATACATGTGCAGAAAAGTAGGGCATAAAATTTCATTTCATTTAGACATGTTCTTTCCGTCTGTTTTAAATTTCATTGAACTACGTACTTACTGCAGTAAAAGTTGTGCTGTTTTCCTATTATAAGGTAACAGAGCAGGGCTTTAGATTACATTATTTGGGCACACCCTGTATTCGCAGAGCGGATTGGATGAAATATATGGGTCGTAAGAGAAACTGGGAAGCCTACAATAGAATTTTCACTAATTAAGAACTTTATAGGTGTTATATAATTTCATTTTTTGGAGGTAGGACTACTGTTATGATCAGACAGTCTGCATTCAATGATGAAGGCATTTCATGCTCAGCAAGTGTCTAAGTAACATGATGCAGCATCTTATTTTATCTAATTTGGGAGCGCTCTTAGCACAACGTTTACCGTTGTAAATAGCATATGATTTAAAGGCCTGCAGAGGAAACTTTCGATTTCTTTACGCCTCCATGAAAAGTGAGGATTAAATTGGTGTTGGTTGTAAAAGAAAAGTTGATTTTCATATAAAAAAGTCATGTTAAATATTTTGTACAAACAAATAGAAAAAGAAATAAAACATAAAATAAATAGTTAACAAAACAAAGAAAAAATACTGTTAAAATATTTTCACAGATTGTAATGTGGTTTCTCCTTGGAAATACAACAAAAGAGTAGGCTACTGCCGCTGTCCTGGCAAAATTTACCTCATTGCACACAGCATGGCGTTTGCCTGTCCTCAAGTAAGCTCATACAGGTGCAGAAAAGCAAGATATAAAACTTCATTTCATTTCATTTGTAAAGTGGTTTCTAACTACAGTCAAAATTACTGAACCCCTTAGGTACAATTGTTCTTAAAGGGATTGAAAAAAAAGGATTTCTAAACTCTTATATGTACGGAAGCGTATTAGGGCCATTCATTTTTTTTTTTTTTGAATTTTCAAGTTAGTATCCTGAATTTTCGAGTTAGTATCTTGAATTTTCAAGTTAGTATCTTGAATTTTCAAGTTAGTATCCTGAATTTTCAAGTTAGTATCTTGAATTTTCAAGTTAGTATCCTGAATTTTCAAGTTAGTATCTTGAATTTTCAAGTTAGTAACTTCACTACACCTTCAATGAAATACAAATTAAAGCACACAACTTTCAAGATACTAACATGAAAGTTCAAGATACTAACTTGAAAATTCAAGATACTAACTTGAAAATTCAAGATACTAACTTGAAAATTCAACATACTAACTTGAAAATTCAACATACTAACTTGAAAATTCAAGATACTAACTTGAAAATTCAACATACTTAAATTCAAGATACTAACTTGAAAATTCAAGATACCCATTTCAACATACTAACTTGAAAATTCAAGATAATAGCTTGAAAATTCAAGATAATAGCTTGAAAATTCAAGATACTAACTTGAAAATTCAAGATACTAACTTGAAAATTCAAGATACTAACTTGAAAATTCAAGATACTAACTTGAAAATTTAAGATACTTACTTGAAAATTCAACATACTAGCTGGAAAATTCAAGATACTAACTTGAAAATTCAAGATAATAGCTTGAAAATTCAAGATACTAACTTGAAAATTCAAGATAATAGCTTGAAAATTCAAGATACTAACTTGAAAATTCAAGATACTAACTTGAAAAGTCAAGATACTAACTTGAAAATTTAAGATACTTACTTGAAAATTCAACATACTAGCTGGAAAATTACAAACTTGAAAATTCAAGATACTAACCTGAAAATTGAAGATACTTACTTGAAAATTCAAGATACTAACTTGAAAATTCAGGATACTAACTTGAAAATTCAAAAAAAAAAAAAAATGAATGGCCCTAATACGCTTCCGTATATATGAATAAGGATCAATCTTGGCTATTTATGTCATCTGCAGTAGTGTTCCAAATTTTAAATTTCTGTTACTGTAATCAGAGACATGCTGCACCTTAAATAATGTCATAAAAGCTCAGTTTGAGTTGAATTGTAAAAACTTCAGACATCTGATTGAAAATTGGGTTGGTGTATATCGATGCTATAAGTATCCCTGATACATAAGAACTTTAGAAAACCTTTTAGCCATCCCTTTAAATATACAATCATTCAAAATAGCATTCAATCTGTGTACTTGAGACTAAGATTTCAATTATTTTGGTGTAATAAGTTGAAAAATTTAAACAAAATAGCTTCTCATTTCAAACTTAGGAAAATTAGAAACCAAGCTTTGAATACAAATTTATCGATTAAAATATATGCCTTAAGGCTAGCCCACACGGGAGCTCCTTACCACCTCGAATGAAAAAAAACTTACGTAAACTCCACGCACACGAGAGCTACAAGCTGAGCTGAGCTGGGCATGAATGAAATTTTGCTCAGCTGGGAGCTCTCATGTGCTTTTACTCTGAACTTTATAAATGAGAAATGACTCCTATGAAGAGTAAAAAACCCTGATGACCAAATACAATAACCATGAGTGCAGTCACATAGGAGACTTTTTTCAGAGCACCATTTAAAGGGAAATGTTCAACATTTTAGAGGATTGATTTGGGCCTTGAATTTATGTAAATAGCCTTCAGACTCTGACACTGGACTCCTGGAGTCCTATAAGGATTAGATTACCTAAACAATTACAGGTTCTAAAAGGTTTTTGGTTGAACGGTTAGTGAACATATCCCTTTAAGTTCAGTTCTGAATTTTTGTCACTTTTCTCTTACAAATCTACAAAAGGTAGATCAGTCAATTTTTTCAACATAAAAGATTCTTAAAACAAACAAAAACAATCATTCCAACTTCTTCTCATAAAAAAACATTTATCAATCTGTAAAATTATGTCTTTTATACTCGAACTGAAAAAAATTAAACTTAACAGTCTCCAAATAAATATTTTTCATAACTTTTGACAAAACTGTCGTCCATCACAAAAATTTAGAAAAAAGTCCAAAAGGAGTCCATAAATTCAAATTAGTTTCACGTTTTGCTTATATCTGGTCCAAATTCTTTCCCAGAACAATTTATAGAAACCTTTACAGTTTGCATTCTCCAATTTTTCCTATAAAACATTTCCTTCAATTTGTGTAAACTTCCACTAAAAGTCACAATCCATATTTTAGAATCCATAAAAACGCACGAGGTTCACAATTATTTCACTTACTGCTCAGGCCCAATTAAAAACTGAAAAACTCCATTTCATTTCATCATTCCATTTAAGAGCAGAAAAGTAGGATGTAAAACTATATTTCATTTCATTATTTTAAATGTAGCACTCCATTTCATTTCACTAGCCCAATGAGGTACAAAACATTCCATTTCATTTCATTAGGCCAATCAAGTAGAACGCTAAACTCCATTTCATTTCCTTCACCCTTTCAGGACTTTAACTCCATTCCTTTCCAATATATTTCATTTTCACCTATTAATGTTTGTGGTGTTTCCCTAAAACTGGTTAAAAAAGTTTCATTTTGTGTCGTCAAGCAGTTTGATTCGTCAAATCCTACCCTAAGATTTGTTGGTTGTCGTTTTTCACAGAAAAACACAATCTTTTTTAGTCCGTCTTAAACTGCCATGACGACACCCCTTATGTCAAGACGTCGCCTCTTTTTCATCTTCATCTTCGTCATTTTTTTCTTGTAAACTTTCTTCTTGAGATTTCTTAGAATGGATTTCAGCAAGTTCCGACCAGCGCTTCCGGTTTTCTTGGCACCCTTTTAATAAGGGCTCTAATCTTGGAGAGACTTTGCTAATGGCCTGAAAAAGAGAATGTAAGAATTATCTCTATGTAGAACACTAAAAACTTCACTAAAAATATCATGTAATTGTCACATGATAATAATTCCCGAGGACCTACGATCCCAACTGTAAAAAAAAAAATCTCGAAATCTGTGTAAACATATTGACCACTCTTTGAGGAAGTATATCAATAAATGAGTAAATATTTCATAATGAACTGTGTTATCAGGTGTCTAGAAGAGTAAGCATACTCTGCTTTATGCCACAACCACCATTTACAGGCATTATAAGAAGTTTTTAAATTATTTATGTGTATAGGGGATACAAACATATTTGGCAGGTGTGAGATCAGATTGAGGTAAGATTGCTGAAAACTTCTGATTGGAAATTGAAATGGTGCAAATTGATGCTATCAGTGTTCCTGATACACATATTTAACTTTAAGAAAACATTTTTACAATCTGTTTGAAATCCTAAAACAATTGACTTACTTCATAAACTGGCATACAAATATTGTCTATAAAACCAACTTGCATAGATGGTAGTAAATCTTTTTGATCACGGTCCATCATGGCCTGGAAATATAAAATACAATGAAGACATACAGTTTGGAATGAGGGAAATTTTGCTAAAACAGTGGCGCATTAAAATGGAAATGTTTGTCTCACTTTTCTGTTTAAAATTTAACTACCGGGTAACATGAACAGACAATTATATGCAGTATGCAATGGGGGAAACTGTGACTTTATTCATTGAAATTATACCCTTATTCCACAGTAATTTCCCCTCCAAAGGTCTAACATACAGATGCATCACAGCTTTGCGAACTATAATTCACTACATGCAGGAGAGGCAAGGTTTGAAAATTAATAGCACCATCTCAACAAATGTAGGATCCCCGAATTTCAAAGTTAGCATCAAAGCATCTTGCTCACTAACACATCTCTCAAACCACTACAGTTCCAAAATAACAGAGATTGAAAAAATTTAGAATTAAAACTTACACTTGGTTGGACCTTTAGTTCTCGCTTCTCGAGATCACCTTGTTCAAAAAACTCACTGGCCACTAACTCCGCTACTTTCTTCTGGACCTCCCAGGGTTTAGAAATGGCCGACACATCTGACACTGTCATCATCATAGATCTGAAAAAATAACAATCAAATGAAGTTTTACATTCTAAGATTGTCAATATTACTCATTTAAAAACACCAGGAGACAAAAAAAAAAATGATTTAAGTATTCCAGTCATCTGATCATTAAAATTTATCATTTTTTTTATATTATCCAATCAGATAACAGCATCTTTTAAAATCGAGATTTATTCTATTAAAATTTCTACAAGAAGGCCCCTGATGATAGGCTTTGTAACTAAAACGTGTGAGAACTACAAATAATAGATTTATTGTCCAATCACTGACCTGAGTAAGTCTCGGTTATCCTCTGACGACCAATCAGCTGTTCCCGAATTAACCAACTGAAAAAACGCTCCACGATATCTAAAATAAAATAAAATACATTAGTTTCAATATTTAATAGTTTTATAATCCATGGCAAACAATTATTGCAGATTAATCATCTTCTGATTAGACCTTAATGAGGCTCACAACACAAACTATAAGAAAGCATCATAAATTTAAAGGAATTGTAAAGTGGTTTTCCAGTAAAACTATCTCGTTTTATGACGTCACTGACAGTGATCTGCATAGATATCAATAGAAGCTTCCGGTAGATCACTGGTAGTGACGTCATAATGTGTTAGTTTTGAGGAATTTGCAAGAACCACAGATGTCGAAATGGGAACTTGAGTGGTGCAAATTGATGTAAATAAATTCATTTAACATTCTACTGCTACCGTTATGTTACCTGAATGTTCATTCATCATTAAAGATAGGCATTTAAAAATAAAGATACAACTTTTATATGCCATATCCACATGACGTTTCTTTTTTCTTTTGAATAAAATCAAACTTACCTAAAATATAAGGCTAAATCTGTGGCTAAAATAGCATTTTCTAATAAACCTAAAACTTTCTCGTAATCGGCTTGAGATAAATTACATAAGATATCATTTCCCTGAAAAATAGAAAATATACCAAGATGAAAATTTTATCACAGTTATAAGCTATGTGACTGTTTAATTATCATTTTCTGGACAAATAAATGATTCCACAAACAGAGGCTTGTTTCTCCAACCATTGAATTCATATTTTGATCCATATGTCTTACAGGTTGGCTCACACTTTGGATTCTGAATTTTGATTTAAAAATTGTCTTTAAGTGACAAACAACTGACCTTTGCGTTAGTAATCATAATACACTGGTCAAAATGATGATGTTCTAAAACAGACGTGGAATATAACTCAGATAGGGGAGAATCCGTTCTGAAAATACATAGACAGATTATATTATTGATGTAATGGATTTAAGAGTGGATATTTTTGAAAAACATAAAAATAGTAGTGGGGGACTGGGTGGCAATCAAAGACATGAGAAAATTCAAATATTTTTTCGGCATTGTTCATCGATAAATACACAATGTTTTGTTGTTTTTCGTGAAGTTGATAAAAATCTGTACAAGCAAAACGATTCCGGTAATAAAAAATCTCATCCAGAGCATGACAAAATCGGGTGCAATAATCATATAGCAGTGGACTTTCCATACGTGAAGTACCATCAGGTGTTTCGAAAAGAGTAAGCATGGTCTGTTATGACTTTAAAATGTGTGGGTACTCAAGTCAGCCATGTTTGTTCTATACATATTTAAGTACTGTCTAATTGAAGCGTTACATTAAGTATATAGATAGTGGACGATACAAAAAGGGAAAGATACGAAACTTACTTGATTTGAAACTGGTTGTTGGTACCACGATGATCTAAATCATGACATAAACAGCCGATAATTAACGCTAATCTTTCCGTGTTCGTTAAAATATTACTCATATGACCCGTCTGAAATAACAATATTATACATATTTAAATTTATGAGCTGCACTCTGAGAATTAAACTGGGCATGTTTTCTAAACCATCAGGGGCCTTATTCTCAAAAACTTAACTAAGATAAAATCAAGATTTTAAGGAATCCAGCAATTTGATTGGATCATACAAAATATTTCAAAATCAATCTGTCAATCAGATAACTAGAACACTAAAATCATCTTTAGTTAAACTTTTTAGATTAAGTCCCCAGATCAGAATTTTGATTGGTCAATCACCAATATTGATTTTAAATTCAGTTTCATCATCAAATCAAAAATTCTTATTGTATGCCAAATTTCTTAAAACCAACATTCCATCTTATATCTATTTAAAAAAAAAAAAAGGTCCAGGTTTATAAACCTTAACAAATAAAATAAATAATTTAAAATGTCTACTTCTACTTACTTTAAACATACAGAACATGGTTTGAGTGACGTTAAACGCGTGCCTCCAGTTATGATATGTTACATTTCGATAATTTTTCTTTACACTTAATATCCATCGACAAAATATCTACAATCATAAAAATAAAACAAAGAATTAATTTAACTGAATTGAAATTATATGCCAGCTTCAACAGATGCGCAGAAATTTGATGGCAGTGGCATAGATCTGCTAGTATTGAGTCTATCATTCGGCTCACCTTTGTTATTTTGTGCGAGAATATGAAGGACGGCCATCTTGCCTGGTAAATGGGCAGAAAAAGACAATACTTGTTCGGAGATTTATTTTGCAGCTATAATTTATTCAATATGGTGACTACCGTATAGTATACGAGGTTATCTAGCATGCCAGTCTAGTGCCGAAGAAGATACGAGTGATGGACTATAAGTGTCACAGCTTCCAATCTCCCTCAAATAAGAATAATTCTGCAGTCATGACTGTCGATCCGAGTTCAAAATCTCCAAAACAATGTGTCAGACATTAGCTGTCAAAATTTGCAACTTGATTAAAATAAAAGGAATTCAATAAATGGAGTTTTACATCCTATTTTCCTGCACATGTTTGGGATATTAAGGACAGGTAGAAAAATAATTAAAAAAGAAACCTACCTCATAGTTAATATGGAATGTTTCGAGTAAATCAAGATCTAAAAACATTCGTATTGTAGCTTTTAACGTGTCGTCGTCATCCAGACAGAAATCACTGAATCTATAATCTAATAGGTTATATTTCTGGGAGGATGCAATATTCATTTTCTGAAAATAATAAATTTATTTCTTGAAATACATGTGAAATTTATTTCTCAGCATTATTTTTGGATAACTCATTAAGTTTCAATGGACAATTGTCTTAACAGAAATATTGATATAGGCTTTGATAAAAATCCTAAATATGTCCCATGATTTTCCAAACTTATATTCTATGTCTGTTAAAAAGACGAGCCAGCACACACGTGTCTCAAAATCTCAGAATAACGTTGACGGCTTTTAACTCCATTTTGAACCAACCATGGAAAATTATCATATAACAGCTTACATACATTTCATTGCCAATTGGGAAATAATGTCTGAGAGCAAGTCATAATATGATTTCAATACACAGAAAAATTTGAGGTGTTGATATCCATAATAAAATTCTCAGACTAACCATAGAAATGTAGATAGGGAATAATAACGCAAGATTTATGTTTGGCACGCATGCCTTGAATTGGAGGTATGCCAATAACTTCCCGTTTCTGCAAGAAGTTATATTAATTTAAAAGCCATGATAAACGCGATTTAATTCGAACGGAACATCCAGTCTCTCTGCCACAGTATCACTTAGAGTCAACTAGTCCTAGAGGAGAAACTAAACTAGGTCAACCATAAATTGAAACAGAAGTTCAATAGACGATGAGTAGACTAAGACTTCCAGTCGTATACATTTCTATGGACTAACCTTTAATCTGTTGGCCTCCTCTAAGGGAGCTGTAGCATGGTAAGATAAAACCTCTAGAGCTATCCGTTGTTTCGCCATAGCTTTTAACGTCGTTTCATACATCTGAGTGTTGTTGATACCCATACCACAAAATATTGCAAATGCCTGAAAAAACAATTTAGTTTTTTATAAAAAAAAATTTCATATGGTGTGAAATGAAATGGAGTTTTATGTCCACATATATCTAACTGATTGAGCAAATTGATGTTTTTTTGGGTGTCCACAATAAAAGTTTAAAAAACTTCCTTACAATCCCTTTACAAAAAATGAGATCTGTTTGCTGAAAAAGTAAATTTTGTACTTCAATATTGTTTGTTGTAAATTCTATTTATAATACATGTACTTATATGTACTGTCATATTTTTGCAGTACCAGTAGTGAGAATTTTTTCAGGGGGTGGGGGAGCCAGGGTAAGCTCATGGGAATGAATGAAAATGCTCAAATTTTGTGATTCTCTAAGGGGTAGGACCATGGCAAAATTCCTGTACTGATAACTGTATATTTGTAAGTACATGTACTAAGTTTTGATTCTGTACAAACTATTTTACCGTCATGGTCATCTCGAGAAATTTGACCCTAGTACAAAAATAAATCAAGGCAGATAACTCACCTCAAAAATATTTTCATCGTTTTTATTAAACGGTGTTTTATCAACTTTATTTACAAGCTGCATGACTCCGATGATTTTTCCTGAGGCATTGATAATCGGCATACATAATATCGACTGAGTACGGAAGTTGGTATCTTCATCAACCTAGAATAGGGAGACATAAATTATTAAAAGAAGGAATGGCAATGGAACTTGATAAAAGGCTATCTTATTCTGTTGAGACATGTTTTGGATATCATATACATCATCAGGATATATGATATAAATTGAAGACATATTTGATGAGGAATGAGGCCCTGGTATAAAACTATTGTCAATACATGTCATCAGTATGAGATGAGTTTTGAGTCAAACATGTCAGTTTTCATTTTGTACATGTGAGAAAATGACATACACCCTTCATAAGAAAAAAAATCAGAAGACACATTTCGTTTGAAAGGGCGTGAAATATCTTTCAGAATGCACCAAATTGATGATATTTCCATTTTTTTTTTTCTCTATAGCAAGGACTTTAAGTTTGGGCTTGCTGTTGCGGCGCTTCGCGATGTTCTTGCACTCTACTAACCATCCTGCTGGTTCGTCCCCCCCCCCCTCCCCCCGAAACTTTGGACAAATCCACAACCTTGTACGTATGAGTCTATACTTGTATAGTAAGACATACAGATTGGTAACTTAATTAAAATGATCAGAAAAATACAGGGAATAAAAAAATAAAAGACTTTACTCACAGAAGGATCAAATCTATCATCATTATACGCATCTGGTATATTTAATATCTATACAAAAAAAAAATACTTTATTTTAAAATAATTCTTTTTTTCACCAATTACTATACTTTACATGCTTTTATTGGCCTCAATCATTGAAAGCCAACACCAGGCCAACTTCAAGAATTGGCAGTGACGTTAGAACCTTTTTCTCCATGAGACTGATTTGAACCATGGCATCTAGTCAGTTCTACTGATTGAGCTTTTCAACTGCCACAAAGGGCTTACTATCAATTCAACAGAGATTAAAGAGACCATGTCCAAAACAACTTACCTCCCCTGTCCGTGCCACCAAGCCTGTAATACCGATATTAATAGGAAATCGTGGTTCTTGAGGTCTGAAATAACACATCAAGACAATATTTATTACAGAATAGGCCTATATAATAAAAGCTTTCTTTTTACAGAGAATTCACATCAAAACAAATGTAGTAGATGATAATCTAACTATTCTATAAGGTTCAAGATGTATGTCAGAGAGGCCGATATGTATGGTTAAATTGAAAAAGCTCCATGTGCTTCAGGTTTAAAACATTAAAAATACTTTCGACTAATGGAAATTGCAAAAAAATGGTCTAGATATCTGCACTTGCCCAAGTATAAAAAAATTTAAACCTAAAAACCTCAAATTTGTTTTACAAGTCCAACCAAATTCCCCTAAATTTGTAACAGTTTTTCAGGTACATTTGTATGTGTATCAAACTTGTGAAGTTGTGAAATGAAAAGCGAACTCACCCTTCCCGGTTATAGGTATCATCGTTATCAAAATCACTCGGTTGTAAATCGAACACCCGTGAAAACAGACCCTGTAATAGACAGATAGAAGAGTTGTATTAATGGGAGATAACTCTACACGGATAAAATCTAATGGAGACCTTACTTGTTGTTCTGTTCAAAACTTGTTAATTCGGACCATCTTAATGAGTTGAATTTTTAAAAAATCTATTATGAGATTTCAACTAAGCTTTCAAATCACATCTAAAAGATTTTTAAGCCTTTAAAGGTGTTTGGAATTCTTAGTTAAAATATAAAACATAACAGGGACAATAATATCCTTACAAACTCTCTTGTCACATAGGCCTAAGGGTTTCTATAAAACTAGCAAAAACATTGAAAATTACACGTTATGGGACGGTTCTAATAGCCTTTTCATGGGCAGAAATTACATCTAAAAATCAATAGCATTGTAATAAATGCTGATGTAACAAAACATGATTTTTTCCGACAATTCTAGTTCTGATTTACAATAAAATACAAATAGAGGATACAATGGAGGAAATATGTTTATAGAACTTCTAAAGAATAAAAAGGTTTTATATAAAAATTGATTTTCTGATGATGACAAGCGTTGGGCAAATAAATGACTAAAGAACACAGCAAGACTAACAATGAAACGCCATATTTTCAATTATGAATTAAAAAAAAATGTATACAAAACAATCCTTGACGGTACAAATTGTACATATCGAAAAAGAAAAATTCCATTCAACATGGTTGTTTTTGTGCAAATTGTATAACAAACTGAAATTTTCCATTTAACATGGTATTTTGTTATATAATTATCGAAAAAGAAAAATTCCATCGAAATGAATGTTTTTGAGCAAATTGTATTACGAACTGAAATTTTTCCTTTAACATGGTATTTTGTGCAAATTGTACATAATAGAAAAAGAAAAATTCCATTCAAAATTAATGTTTTTGTGCAAATTGTACTACTAACTGAAATTTTCCATTCAACATTTGTTTTCGATACAAATTGCTAAAAAAGAACTAAATTTTTTTACGCAAATTGTACTTGGAACTGTGTGGTTTGAGATTGTATTTGTGAGTTGAAATTGTTAATTGTTAAAAATGCATCAACTTTTATCACAATGCTGTTGTTGTGCATCAGGTTTATTATTTTGACAGTATAAGGCAGCTATGCCTGGCTATATGCATGTTCCTTTAGCAACGGCTATCATTTCATTTCATTACATTAATCCGTTGCTATCATGACAAGATTTTCTCGTCATTAATTTTGATTGGTAGAACGATTATTGTCGACCAGTTATATTCATTGTAACAAATTATTGCGGGAAAACTTTCGAATGACCAGACGTCAAATTTCTTGTAGCAAATTTACCTTGTGATAATCGAGTCTCAACGGTCATAAATTGAATGTGACGTATAGTGTTTTTTAAACGAGGTTATTAGTTGATAATGACGAGAAAACCCCGTCAATCCAGCAACGGTAGATAATGCAAATGTCTAACGTTGCTGAAGGAACATGGGCTATATGCTAGATTACCTAAGTCACCTCTAGCTTCAGGTCCTTGCAGCTAAAATTCCGTTCTTATTAAGGTTACAATTAAGACCCTCTCCCACCTACAGGAGTTGCAAGTCGAGTACGTCCCGAGTAAAATTTGAATACAAATTGGGAAACTCCTAATAACCTTGAACTCGTAAGAATCTCCTGGTCAACTCGATATACTCGGTTGTAACTTGGCTGTTCTCATGGACACGCGCGGTTCTAGTCAAAAATCTTTCTCGGAACATACTTGACTTGCAACTCCTGTAGGTGGGAGAGGGACTTTAGAAGTGTGATCCCATTATTAGCCTCATTTCAAGGGCTTCATATATAGCATGATCATATACATTCCAAGTCCCAGTGTTAGATAGGCCTACTAACATACCTGCTACCATGCTAACAACATGCATAGTACAAATAACTATGTGAAATAAACAAGTATATCTTCTACCAATACATGCATATTTATTGTACAATTACAGGTTACTATACAAACTACACAAATATACTGAATTTGGTGAAATACAACTTCTTAAAGGATTATAGTTTTCAAAGCTCTAATTTTAATTTTATACAAACTAAACAATATTTTTTTTTTTTAATGAGGGATACGCATAGATAAGAATGGGCATAATAAGTCATATAACCTCAACACCATCTTCAAAAGTGAATAGGTACTGTGGGCCCAGTTTCAGTGACCTGGTTGAATATAGGGTCTGAGAGCGGTTCCCATGAAATTTTGAAAAAAAAAATGCGCAGAGAACGCATTTCTGAAGTGCCTAAATCTCCATCATTTTCATTTTCGTACAAAGCTAGAGTTCAGCACCCATGGACCACACCCTAAAATAGGGCTTTGATGACTGCAAAAGCAAATATTTATCCAAAATTCTGTCCAATGTTAAAGATTTAAACACTATATCCCTTCAAGTTAGAAACATCCAAACTAAAAACACATGCAAAACTAAATATAACGTTTCCCAAACCAGAATATTATCATCCCATTTAAGCCCAAACTATTTTCACAACCAAAAACATGGCTACTATTTAAAGAGATTGTAAAGAAGTTTTTAAAATTTTGTATGTGTATCAGGGACACTTATATCATCAATAGTGCCAGCAGAATTGCTGGAACCACAGACTTCCGATTGAAAATTTTAAAGGTACAGATTGATGATATCAGTGTCCCCCATATACAATTTTTTTTTAAAAACTTCTTTACCATTCCTTTTAACCCATGACTAGACCATTGCAGTGATTTTTGAAGATTCATTGATACTTTCCATGAACACCTTATATTCCATAATATTGTCTTGTGTTTTGAACACCTAATCATTCTATGAGTATGAGTATTGAAAGCTGTAATTCAATTTCACATAGAAATAATTGGTCAAATTTGACAAAACTATGAAGGTATGAAAAAATTAAGCCTTATTTGGAAGGGAGGGAAAGTGCAGAATTTAAAAAATATATTGCTGGTCAAAAGGAATTTTGAAAATTTTTCAAAAACTAGGAGGGTAAGGATTGCTAGGTATAATCAATGAATCTTCAAATCTAGGGAGTGTAGCAAGGGAGCTGTGAACATTTAAAATAGTTTTTCAAAATAATCACCGTTTTTGTTTTTTTTGGTTTATTTTTGACCTGCAACAAAATGATAAACAAAGCAAAGGTGAGAAATATGCTAAAGAATAAAAACACAAAAATAAAATTAGATAAAATTAGGAAAAATGGAAAAAAACAGAAATTAAAATATTAAAATAATGTCAATAAGAAAAATTAAATTCAAGCAAAATTCAAAAACACAAAAATTAGAACATCGAATATTGTGTAATCTATTATTTACAGGTGCACCAAATTTTTTTCAGCTGAACTGAAAGCCTGTACTTTTATGGAAAATTTGTGTATAATCGTCAAAGAAAATCTTAAAGGAGTTGTAAAGAGGTTTTCTAAACTTTGTATGTGCATCTGGACACTGATAGCTTCAATTTGCGCTGTTCCAATTTCCATTCCAAAGTCTTGCAATTCCACTAAAACCAATGTGTTTTATGACGTCACTGACAGTGATCTACCGGAAGCTACTATTGATATGTATGCAGGTTAGTTTAAGTGGAATTGCAAGAACCACAGACATCAGAATGGAAATTTGAATGGCGCAAATTGATGCTATCAGTATCCCCGATGCACATACAAAGTTTAGAAAATCACTTTACAATCTCTTTTAACACAAGGAATATGCTTGAGCTATAGTCACCATACTGAATGATTCTTACCATAAACAAATCATATCTCCAACTCCCACCTGACCTATTCCTTCAGGGTGAAGATTTATGTCCTGGGATCTCAAAGTGGAGTGAACAAGTAAACAGGGGGTAATCAAGAATTTTCAGGGGGTAAACTAAACACCCTTCCTTTAGATTCTGCATTGAAGAATAGCTTTTCTTAGCTCGCCCTTGCCGACTCGATGCGCCTGTGTGACAACATTAATCACCCTATCAACAGTGAGAATTGTGCCTCACTATGGATCCAAGATGACCAACATTTAAATTAAATCTATGGTAGACTAGACTTACCAGATGTTGAGAATCGTCGACCAGTAAAACCTGACAACGTTCACATTGTAACAGCGAGAGAGTATGCATCATGATTTTATGGATGAGATTGGCCACGTTACTTTGTTCTTCAAATATAACACGAGCTAGATCTAGTAGCACCTGAAACGATAAAAGTGAATTGGAGTTTTACATCCAACACCATGCAGTGTGCAATGAGGGAAATTCTTTAAGATTTAACTGATTCAAGTTAAACAGCATCTTTACTAATTGGAATTTTATATACACATGTACAATGTACATGTACTATTTTTTGGGGGTCTGAACTGACAAATTTCTAGAGGGTTCTGACATTAGTCGGCCAAAACTAGGGGGAGGCTCAAGCCAACGGAAAGCCCCCCCCCCCCCCCACCTTGAATCTGCCCCTGTGCTAGCCGACACCCTGATGAGCAGACCACATTCACCTTATGCTATGAACCTTTAATGAGTGACATTGAAAAGCAGGATGTAAAACTCCATTTCATTTCATTTCTTTTCCTCATTTTGACATTAAGATATTTGGATATCTATAACTGGATCGTACAATTATATTGATACTTTAATAAATAACTTGCGACGTTTCAACAAAGATATTTTAGTCTTTATCAAGCAATTGACCCTGGCAGTTTTTTTTTGTCCTTATTAAGCGATGTTAGTTAGCCATAAAGCCTGTAGCAGTGGTTCCCAACCTGGGGCCCATAGCCCATGAAAATGTGTATAATTTTTTTGGCTAAGCCAAATTTTATTTAATTATATTTTGCTGTGTAAGGTCTGTAGTTGCTTGTAGTCAAATGCATCTGACCTCCTGATGATGAGGAGGCACAAAACAACAACCCTTGCTCTATATTCCCTATTTTGCCCTTGTTTGCAATAGAACAGGGGGACATGGCTGTAGTGTCATAAAAAACAGGAATACTTAATCTGATTATTAAAAACAGTCTGGTAAGAATCCTTCCTGTTTATACGGCTATATAAAAAAACATCAACAATATATTCAGACGGTATTATATCACTTCCGCGATGGTTAATAACAGTGTCAGATATTCACGCTATTTCCACCGAGAACGATAATAACGTCTGTTATTCTAATTTTTAGCGTGAAATCGCCGATATTTGTCAACTAAAATTGATTGTCATACAAGACCTTAAAGAGATATCATCAGGGGCCTTATTCTCAAAAACTTAAAGGGATATGTTCACTAACAGTTTAACCAAAAAATTTTTAGTAAGATACTTGCAACTTTGCTTTTCCAGTATTTGGAATTTCCATTTCCAATGTCCCTAATCAATTCCATTTTCAAAAATTTACTTGAGAAAACCCAATATACTTGCAATTTTGCTTTTTCGATATTTGAAATTTAAAATTCCAACTTCTGGAGTTGCCAATTGATAAAGTGGGTCTTACCAAGTTTTTTGCAATATTTGAAAAAAAAATTCAATTTATTTCAAACAAAACCTAACAATTTCGTCCATATTTGGAAATAAAAACAAGAATTGTGAAAGATTTTTTGAAAAACTTGTAATTAGTATAAAATTAATGGGATTAAAATTTTCTGAAATAGGAAATGAAGATTGAAAATAACCCAGACAAAAACTCGACAAACGAAAGAAAAACTAAAGTATTGTGAGACATAAAGTCGAAAACGTAAAATCTAAAATTGGAATTAATCCTGTCAGATCGGATCGAATTTGATCGTCGTGAAGATTAACGATGCTAAAAATAGCTGTATAATTCTATAGAGATATCATTGACATCTAATATACAACGCGTTCATTCTATTTTCGGTTAAAACTGGGTCAATAATCGCATTTGATGATGAAATTTCATTTTTTGAGAAAGATTTGAAAAGAGCATGACATCAGATTCAAGTTATTTTTAGATATTTTCTTACATTGAACTTGAGTATCGTAATTCCTTTTTTTATGAACATTATCATAGTACAGATTTAATACTAAAATTCTTTTTTTATATTCTAGAATGTTTACAAAAGAAATGGAGTTTTATGTCTTGTTTTTCTACACGTTTGGGCTACGGAAGACATAAAAACATTGTTCTCAGACCCTAATGTAGTGTTTAAAAAACAGGATTTAAAAAAAACGAACAAAACGAAATTATGGTCTGATTTTTAATCAGAAAGCTTACAAAATGAAAAGAAATGGAGCTTTACTTTTCTGCACCTATTGGGTTTATAAGGATTGAGCAAAGAAGATGCAGTGTGCAATGAGGGAAATTTTGCCAGGATAGCGGCATTAGCCTACTTTTATATTTAATCTACAACTGTTGGGGGATCTTTTTCATGCACAGCCTGTAGCACACAGGACCTCGGTTTATTGTCCCATCTTAACATTAGAATCATTAGACGCTTCTACCATGTCGGCCCCTCAGACTTTTATCACTGTTAACGGAAATCGGAAGATATCATCTGGATCCTTGCTGTAGAAATTTAACAAACTAAAAGTTGGATAAAAAACAAAGAATCAAAATTATTACCTGATTTCTTCTGTTTTCTAATTGAGAACGTTCGTAAAGTTGAGCATTTTTGACACCAATACCACAGAAAGCTAGGTACGAACCAAACACCTGAAAAAAATAATAGAATTTCATAAATGCTTACTCTTTTCGAAACACCTGAAAAATTAAAAAAAACATATGAAAATTAAGTTTCTTTAGTACAATGGATATTGATGCCTGGTCAACACCATTCTTCCTCCGCCCCAAAAACAGTGGGGGTGCTATAAGAGAAATATTTGAACCCCTAGAAAACTAATACCCCCAAAAGTATCTACTTATGTGTTTCTGATAATGTTGTTTAAAAGAGCAGCTTTCAACCTAGAAATGTCTAAGAAGTATTTTTTTAAATACTTTCTAAGAGCATAAAAGAAAAAATACCAATACACTACACATATAAAAACACAGAAAGTGGCGTCAATTAACCTTTGCTAATGTATCGGATATCACAGAATCTCGTATAAAAACATCACGTTTCTCGATAATACACGATACTGAATCTACCATTAGTAGTCATTACGCGAGATAATCACGAATAATTGGGCAAAAAATAGAAAAAAGATAAAAACAATGACCAAACTCAAAATTATTTGATCTAAAAACTTCTCTTTCTGTCTAAAAGCTTTTTATATTGCCGATGGCTAGGTTTAGAGAGTTCCCTGTTATTATCAGACACTTTTAAGATAGAGAAAAATTACATTCCAAATCCGTTTTTTTTTTAAGTTTTTCTTTGAAACACCATCACAAGATATGATCAAAGTATAAAGAATATTAAAATATCTATATTTATCATCATTTTTTCTTTGAGTTGCAAGTTAATATTCATTTGAAGAAATTGACGGAAATTTTCAGAATCTTTTTCTAGGAGAAGTAACTTCTCTGCCCTGCCCTTTCAGTACTTATTATAATCTAAATGGGTATTATCGTAGGAAATTATGTAAAAAAATCAAAAACATTGGAAGAATATTGGCGTTACTACAATTATTTTCTTCAAGTTGCAAGTAGGCAGTGGCGTTCCCCCCAGAATTAAGGCTGGCCCGGTCTTGGCCCCCAAACCCCCCCCCCCCCTCCCCAACTTTGAAATTTCGTATAATGTTACATACGGATAGAAAACATCCGTAGCCCCCCTCTGACAATTATTTGGCCCCAACTCAGCCCCTCCACCTAAAGACTTCTAGAAACGCCACTGCAAGTAGGCCCTATGTACTTTAAGAAATTAACAGATACTTTCAGAACCTTTTTCTTATAAGAGTAACTCTGCTCTGCAATTTTGACATCATAAGGTCACTAAAAGTTAAAAGGAATGAAACCACATCTTTTTTTACTTTCACAAAAATCGACTCTAGAAGATGACCTAATATAAGTAAAACAGGTCAAAAGTGGACATTGGCACTATCGGAAGCACGGTGACCTTGACCTAAGAAATTAAATTAACCCACCTTTTCGTCATGTTCGTCGAAAGGTTCGTCTGCGGGACTAATCTTATTAATAGCTTGAGCTACTCCAATTACAACGCCATCCCTGTCCTTTAATGGCATACTAAGTATACTTCGCGTTTTATATCCCATTTTCTTGTCAACGTCTTCGTGGAATCGAGAATCCTGGAAATGGAAAAAGATAATTATAAACAGATTGTAAAAAATACAAAATATTGAAAAATGTGAATTTTTCATTCATGATTTTGATGTAACAGTTTGTTGTAAGCGCAAAATTAAGAAATATTCAAATAAAGTGAATATGAGGTATGAATGTGAATTTACGATTTTGAAGTTTGTTTTAAGTACAAATCATTAAAAAATTCAAATAAATTGAACATAATGTAGCTAACTGAGCTGCAATTATTTAAGAAATACAGTGATTTGATTGGATAAGAAAACCAGAATCAAAATCAATTTTAGTAAATGACCAATCAAATGATTTGACATTAAAATCATCTGAAGTTTTTCATAAAACAAAATGAAAGAATAAACATGAATGTGAATGAATGAATGAATGAATGAAAGCACACATTTGAAAATAATTGCAAAGTTATCTGAATGAATGAATGAATGAACGAATGAATGAATGAATGAATGAATGAATGAATGAATGAATGAATGAATGAATGAATGAATGAATGAATGAATGAATGAATGAATGAATGAATGAATGAATGAATGAATGAATGAATGAATGAATGAATGAATGAATGAATGAATGAGCAAATGAATGAATGAATCGTAAACAACCAATATAAATAAATAAATTGTGAGTAATTCTATCTATCAAGATTATACTTCGATATCACTCTTTAATCTTCTCATCTATCAAAACGAAAATATCGGCATAAAATGTTCATTTATTTTCAATCAGGCCTCATTAGAGACTTCACAAATAAACACCAATATCTAGACGATAGAACATTTAAAGCTTATAGCTCGGCAGAAACCAGACAAGGAAGGATTAGTTCAGTATTCTAGAGAGGGGAAGTACCGATAGTCATTACTGTTTTATGGATGTCTGTGGACTAGTTTCACAATTAGAAATACACTGTATCTGATTTAACTTAGGTTAGATCAGGCTTTCTCAAATGGCAGCCTATGGGTCAAATACGGCCAGAGATGCCCTAGAGGATGGCCCTTCAAGAGTGACCCCTCCCTCTAAAACGCTATGATCATATAGACCACCCTTACTCCCATACAAAAACTCCTCGGATTTCGGGTACTCAATTTTCACATTTAGGACAACAATGCTCCTTTAAGTCAATAAAAACATTAAAGAGACATATTTCAAATGTTAGAACAAAAATATATGTGCAGAGGCTGTAACTTATTTTTCCTACAGAAAGGAGACAATGCTCCTTTAAGTATATTAAGTCAATATTTCAACTTATTTTTCCTACAGAAAGTGACGTCATTAAACGTGTTAGTTTTATTGGAATTGCAAGAACCACAGATGCTGAAATAGAAATTTGAATGGCGCAAATTGATCCTATCAGTGTCCCCGATACACATACAAAGTTGAGAAATACGCTTTACAATCCCTTTAAAGAGAAAAAATTTCAATGTGCAGGGCCTGTAACTTATTTTCCCATAGAATGGAGACAATGCTCCTTTAAGTATACTATGTCAATATTTCAACTTATTTTTTCCATGGAATGGAGACAATGCTCCTTTAACTAGTCAATATAGACATTAAAGAGACATTGATGAAGATAATAGAGGAAAGATAAAAGAGAAATTAACAGTAAAAACCAACACAAGATCACAAACCTGCCTCTCAATTTAATAAAACTGTTACTGTATTAGATTATTACGTTGAAATATTGATAAATTATATTCCAGGCCTGGTTCCAAAGTGTATGTTTATAATCGAAGCATGTTTTCACCACTGTAAAATCCAATATTAACTGTAGACATTGTTTGATAGACATATTTGATGCTTTTATTTGATACTCAGAAGTGTTAAAGAGATAGTGTGTGATATATAATAAATCCATACAACAATTCCGATAATCAAAATCGCATCCAAAACATGGCAAAATCCAGAGTTATTGTTTTATAGTAGTGGACTACTCCAAAGAGAAGTACTATGAGGTGTTTCGAAAAAAGAGTAAGCATGGTCTTCTTCGCCACCCGTCAAAATTCTGGGTTACGTCTTTTTAAAAACACCTTTCCATGAATCGTCTTAAGTTAAGTTTCGGAGAGTAAGACCCCTGATTTTGTAAACTAAATGTCAATAACCTTGGTTTTTTGTTTTCTTGGTTTTGGAGAATTTGTGTAGATTTTGCATTAAAAAACATGATCTTCACCTTATTAAACCTAAACGACATTGATGCACTGATATTTTTATTGTTGACATGAGAAAAACGATGATAATAAAATGAAGATGTAAAGATAGTATTTAAATCTGATTAGTCTGAGTCGTGAAACACGTTTGACCTCCATTCCCTTCAGTACCTGTACTCTGGTATAATCTCTAGTTCAATCAGCGATTCTAACCACAATTTATACAGGTAATAAAATTCTCTACAAGCAAAACAATTCCGTCAATCAAAATCACATCCAAATCATGGCAAAATTGAGAGCAATAGTTGTATAGTAGTGGACTACTCCAAAGAGAAATACCATCAAGTAACATTGTCCTACAATAATTCTCGGAACATAGACGTCAAAATATTACTCGATGATAAAACTTAAAGGGATTGTGAAGAAGTTCTTTCTTTCTTTTCTGTTTCTGTTTATTATACTTATTTTGATGGGGTTGAATTACATAGTTATTTATTAGGTTTTACGCGACATCATTTGATTGGAAGAAAAAAACAACCACCCAGTTGTAGGTACCAGTTACCCCTACACCCATTTACCCTTATGTTTGAGAGGGGTGTTAAAGTCCGATAACCTTGAATAAGTCTTGTTCACTCATATTCCAGTAAATGGGTACGGATAATCTGAGAAAGATCAATGCCAAGAGGTTTGGCCAAGGACCAGCTGGGAGAAAGTATCCTCACAGAACCTAAGTTGTTATCCTTGTAAAATATAGATGTTTCTTTCTTTGATTACATCAATTTGCACCAAACTAATTTCAAGTTAGTTGTCTATGGTTCTTTTAATTCAACTAAAACCTTACATTTTGGGGATAAAAGAACAAAAAAAATGACTCCCCCTCTTCAAAGTCTTCACCAAGTCCCTTTAATACCTCAAACAACTTTCAAAGATTTTTTACAAAGAAAAAAAGTAATAGTTCAAAAGATCTATCCTCCATTGAAAGACTTGGAACCAAGACAATCTCCTTGTGGCTCTCCTAGTGGCTGGCCTTGGGCCGCGATTAAAATGACAAGCACATCAAAAACACTAAATCGACAGAAAATACAAAATCAATGAGGATAGAGACTGGAATAATTAGAAATAAAGATTTCACCGAAGTTCTAAAGATCGATTATTCTCAATATTTCCTTGTTTCCGTCCGGCCAATTAACAAAATTAATTATCTTTAGTAAATTCTAAAATCAATTTGTTTTCAGGAAATTTAATTCTCGACTAAAGAGACAGCTGAATCAAGTAATGAAAGGGGATTGAATCAAATAATTACTACTTTTATCATAATGAGGGATTTGTTCTTGCTGATTGTAACCCTTTTCACAATTATTAATCTGACAACTTATTACTTTAAAGAGATTAGATTGTAAAGAGGTTTTCATAACTGTCAATTTGCACCATTACACTAAAACTAACATTTTTTTTGATGAACACATACAAAGTACAAATCATGACAAAACCTCAACAAGAAGTGACTTCAATATTTACTCATTTATTGATATACTATACTTTCTCAAATGAAAAGTTCATTAGCTGCTACCAATATATTACCAATGTGTTTACATTTTATAGATGGATTCTACATAGATTTGTTTTATGGTCGAGATCGTACGTGCTTGAGTTTAATCATTCAAAAACTTTGTTTTTTCTCTCTCTGAAAAGTTCTGACATTTTGAAGCGATAAAAAACGCAAAAGGTAATTAAATGGCAGCTGTTGATTTGTAACTTTCAAAAAAAATTATTCTTAAAAATAACATCAAATGTCAAAATTTTTTAAAAGATTTAACAAGTCGACAACACAAGAAAATTTAATTCATTTTGACAAATCACTGTAAATTAAATTAAAGCTCGGATTTACAAGCTTTCAGGAATAATCATAGAAATGTCCGTGGAAATTTCAGAAATAGCTTTGAAACTTTCCGGAAAAAGATTTTGTTAATAGAAAACGTAGACAGTAGGGATTGAGTGAGATTACGGTATCAATCTTACATCACTTTGAACACGGCCCAGTTTATTTTTTATATCAATAACATTTTATTTCAGTCTTAGAGGTTAGAGTGGTTGAAAGCAACAAGTTACTATTCAACAGAAGGCACTGGCGCAGGGTTGAAGTAGTGTTCACAAAAAATGTTATGGTTATCATGTTTATATTTTAGTATTTGGAGCAGTGACATTTTTTATATCAATAACAGCAATAATTCAAAAATTTAGTGTCTTAGGCTACGTTTCCACTAAGCTTCTGATTCAACGTTTGTGTCAACATTTTATTTGAGTCTTAGAATATTTTAGTATTTAAAGCAGTGACGTTTTTTAGAATCAATGGGTGGGGAGCAGATGGGGAGTGGTGCAGATTGGGGTCGAAGAATTGTCAAAGGAAGCTCACAGCACTATGTTTTTATGAAATTTGAAAAAAAAAGGGCCAAAGTCAGAGGTAAAAAGAGGCATTTTTGGGGAGATGCCCCCTCCGTATAGAAACATCATTAAAGGGATATGATCATTAACTGTTCGACCAAAAAAAATTTAGTCTCAGAATCTGGAATTTTTTAGCTTATCTTATCCGTAATATTGTTCACAAGTCTCCTACAAAATTTAAGCCTTCAAACACACGTGTACCCATAATTATCAGCGTTTGAAAGTCTAGATTACGACTCGCCGTTTAGTAAGACTATGCGTTTATAGAAACACAATATACAGAAAATGAAAGATAAATGTTAAGGTAGGGGTATAATTGAAGGAATTATATGATTTTCGTGTATTAGTAGTACTTCTGAAGGCTATTTGCATAAATTCAAGGCCCAAATCGACCCTAAAAAAAGCAGAACATTCCCCTTTAAATATAACAAAAATATTGAACTCTCACACAGTAATTGTGCACAAATCAAAAAATATTCCATAAAAAATTCAAATGAAAGTTTTAGAAGAAATACAAACATGTAATAAATTCAAAAAAAAACATTTCGATAAAATAAGTGATAAATAAAACCAAGCCAGACAAGAATAATTGTATTAGTGACATTGTAATCGAATTCTCAGGCAGCCATTTTGATTGACCTGTCTTCTGCATTTCATTGAGAAGATGAAAGTGACATCACCTGACAACCAGCTTGACAACCAGCTTGACAACAGACCTGCCAAACTGTCGGCAACATGTTTAGTGCAGATCAGATAAAGATGGAGAAAGAAACATTTATGGATTAATTGTTGTACAGATGTCGATGATGTTAAATTGAAATCAAAGTGAAATTTTACATCCTATGATTCTGTTTCTGATTGGACAAATGACATGAAATGGAGTTTTACTTTTCTGATACAGGTTAAAGAGATTGTAAAGAGGTTTTCTAAACTTTGTATGTGTATCGGGAACACTGGTAGCATCAATTTGCGCCATTCTAATTTCCATTCTGACATCTGTGGTTCTTGCAATTCCACTAAAACTAACGCGTTTTATGACGTCACTAGTATTTCTTACATTAAAGGGATAAAGTGGTTTTCTAAACTTTGTATGTGTATCGGGGACACTGGTAGCATCAATTTGCGCCATTCTAATTTCCATTCTGACATCTGTGGTTCTTGCAATTCCACTAAAACTAACGCGTTTTATGACGTCACTAGTATTTCTTACATTAAAGGGATAAAGTGGTTTTCTAAACTTTGTATGTGTATCGGGGACACTGGTAGCATCAATTTGCGCCATTCCAATTTCCATTCCGACTTCTGTGGCTTTGCAAGGGACAAGAGAAAGGGGGGTAGAGGTAGAAAAAGTTCAGATCTTGGGTATTTAGAAAACCTATTTACCAATTGCCATCACTTAAGTTAATGAATGGTCCTTCCAAAAAAGCAAGACCCACAACACAAAACTGTTCATAGGAAAGTAAAAACATGACTGAAACTCAATTTGATGTCTATTTAATTCAATTCACGAGCCGCCATTTTAATCGAGTTTTCTCCGAACTGACATGAAGAGCATGAGCCTGACACTCGACATCTCAACATGTCAATTTCACACCCAGGTCGCACAGTTTTTACTTTAAAGAGATTGTTAAGAGGTTTTCTAAACTTTGTAGTTTGTATGTGTATCGGGGATCTGCAAAGATATCAATAGTAGCTTCCGGTAGATCACTGTCAGTAAAAAAAAACAACTCGTATTTTAGTGAGACTATGATTATATGGAAAAGACAAATATAGAAATTGAAATCATTTTTCAAATACAATGACATCCCCCCCACCCCCTTCTTAAATTTCAAAATTTGCCACTGTATTGACAGCTGTATATTCAAATTTCATTCTGATTCTAATTTAATCAACATTTCTTGTAAATACACAATTTTTGGCAATGAATACTAATAAATTTCTTTATTTCTTAAATAAAATACATTTTTTAGGTATCTTTATAATCGCGTTAATAATCATCTAATCTTTCAACATCTATGTTGCTGGGTCGTAAATCTTTCAGAATTAAATTGTAATCAACACCTCAACGCGGTTTTTATTTTTTGGTTCACTTTTTCTCCTATTTCATGTAATTTTAGACTTAAGAGGCATTTATATCTGCGAAAATCCACCTCGTTAAATGAGATTTTGACTTTTTATGTTTATTTATTGTAATAAACCCAAGTATAAATTTTAAAATTTAAATTTTTTGTCCCTCAATTTTCCGATTTTCAGATTTAAAAGATATATTTTCAACAAGAATCAAGATTTCATCTGGCAAAAAGTCAAAAATAAACAACTTATATTGAAATAAACAAGCCAACATTTTTTATTTTGTTTTATGTCTGTTAATTTGATTAAACTGCAGATTTTTTGTTTAAGTTTTTTCTTCAAGAAACTTATCCCAAGAGTTTTACTGCCAATAGAAAGTACTGAGTGCCAATTTCTGCTTTTTACTCCTCTGTTAAGATATCATCTTTTGATAAATGCAAATAAAATGGAGTCTTACAACCTACTTTACTTCATCTGTTTAAGTTAATAAGGCAGGCTATGCAGTGTGCAATGAGGGAAATTTTGCCAGGACAGCAGCATAAACCTACTCTTTTTTCCTTCCTGTTAGCAGTCAAATGCTTTATTAAATGAGACATTGCAGTCATCTTTATGATCAGACATGACAGGTAAAAAAAGTTACCAAATGGTTTCATAGTTTTTTTCAAATCAAAAATAACCAAGTCCCAGTGTGCTACAGGCTGTGCAGATCCCTTGAATGGTGGAAGCCGAAAATAAGAGTATGCTAATGCCACTTTGCTGGCAAAATTTCTCTCATTGCAAATGGCGTTTTCCTTTCTTCCTTAGTTACCAAATGGTTTCATAGTTTTTTTCAAATTAAAATAAACCAAGGTTACAGAAGGTGCATGTTGAAGATTCCTAGACAGTTGGAAATTGAAAAATAAGAGTAGACTATTGTCACTGTCCTGGCAAAGTATCCTGGTATTTGCCCTTCTTCCTTAGGCCAGACAGGTCTAAAAACATAGGACATAAAACTCCATATATTTCATTAAAACTTAAAAAAATGAATTTTCATCAACCCTGTCCTAACTGGCGAGAAATCAAAAACTACCTATAATTTACATCAGAAAAACAGATATTAGATTTTTCTTATTTTTACTTTATTGTTGTTTGTAGCTAGAGATAAATTAGATTAAGATTTCAACAGTTACATCTTTTATTGGCAAAAATTCAAAATCATACTGTGCAAAATCAGCCATAAATTACAATTTATATTTATGTATTAGTTTTAACTCTGGTTTACAAAACAGAAACATAGATACCCCAAATCACCCCTATTTTGAGCATAAAAGCACCTACACATGGAAAGAATTAAGCATGCGCCAAGAGAAAAGTGCAAAATTTTTACAGGGTTCTGACATCAATCGGCCTGAAATAAGGGAGTGGGGCTCAAGCCGGGGGAATCCCAGCCCCCTCTTGGATGCACCCCTGGGCATGCTGAGCAGACGCACTAATCTAATGTAATCAAGACTTTGAAACAGAACTAGTTCAACTCCAGATAGAGTTTTCAAGATGTGAAGATATTTACTCAAGGTCTGGATTTTAGATCAAAAACGAGATACAATAGGTTTCATGTTTAACAAGAGGTATAACAAAACCATAGAATATATGATCATTGCCAAGCCACTAAACTGTTGGTGATTTCTAGGAGGAGATCATTTCTTGATGGTGGACTGAAGCCTTCAAAGTGTTTTTTTACAAACAGAGTGCTTTATAATTTTTAGAAGCAATTGAAAATTCTCAGTTACTTTTCATTATAAAATATTTAATCATTTATTGATAAACTTCCTCAAATGAAAAGTTCGATGTATTACAAATGTGTTTACATGGATTTCCAGATTTGTTTTACAGTTGGGATCGTTCGTGCTTGGGTTTTATTATTTATAGCGTAAAACTAATAGTGAAAAGCTACACAGAAATTTTGTTGCAACATATTCAGAAAATAAATTTGATTTTGGGATGGAATTGAGACGGACTGGAAATGTACATTTATCACCATTGTCCTAGAAAACTCCAAGATATTAATGATATTCGTCGATATTCATAAAATATCAGTATCTTTTACATGATCATACAAACTTTTTTAAACAGAAATTTATCAAATATCAGGCTCCAGATAATCTAATCTTAGAAGATACCATACCATAATAGAACATGATTTCTACATGATCATAAAAAATATAAAATTTCACATTAAATTCGAGAGGTTTCATTTTAACCAAGAGGTACGACAAAACCATAAAACAGATAATAAAAAGAATCCTTTAAAAAGTTGGGGGTTTTCCTCAGGAAAGATCGGTTTCAATTTCATAATATTCCAGGGGCCATATTCTCAAAAACTTAACTAAGATAAAAATCAGAATTTTAAGAAATAAAGTTATCTGATTGGATAATAGAACTAAATTTAAAATCGATTTTAGTGATTAACCAATCAGATGACTAGAACACTTATATCATCTTAAGTTAAGTTTTCGAGAATAAGGCCCCTGGTTTGTTGGGGGAAAAGAACAAGTTTTGAAAAAAAGTGTTAAGCAAGAAAAAAAAAATTGAACGAAATTTTCCGAAAATCAAAAAAAAAATTTATAATCTTTAGATATCTCAGAAAATTATAAAATTATAAAAAAAATGAACGATTTGTTGTGAAGCTATTTCGAGAACGAGATATTTCCTAGAGATGGCTTCAAGCGAAACTCAGTTTTAGAAAGTTAACATTTAACACATTCACTGGTCATGTTTAGAAGTTTACCGCGAAGCATTGATCATCTATTTTTAGATTTCTCTGTCAAAAGATTTGAATGGTCCTTGATTATTCATCAAAATACTTCGATATTGACTGGAATCGTAAATGTCACGCCATTATATAAAATGACTTTCAAAGATTAATTCTGTATTTCTTTATAAAAAAAGTTGGTTGGTTCCTTTTAAAGGTACCCAAATAAAATATATTCCAATGTGAATGCTCCAAAAAAATCTAATTCCAAATTCTCAAAACAAAACAAACTGAAGAAAATATTCAAATTTCAAAACTACATAGTAATCTAATAAACTTAATTTGAACATTTTTTAGCTTAGTTTTATATGTAACTATACTAACTAGCACCATGAAAGTTAATAGTTCTTGTTTCTGACCATGGCCGGTGCTTTTTATGAGATCTCATTTCCTTCAACACTAAATTCAAAATATTAGTGATTGACCAATCAGATGACTGGAACACAATATTAGAGAAGTTGACATACAGTAATCTGATTGGATAATAAAACTAAATTTAAGTGATTGACCAATGAGATCACTTGAACATAATATTAGATAACATGACATTTATAAGTTTATAATAGATTCTGTAATCCTATGGGATGTATCAACCCATTAAAGGTATTATAACGACAACTTTTATTATCCACAGTAATCCTGTACTGACTTTTTATAATGGAGACCTAGTTTATTAGTTGGTATATGACAAGTTAACTTCCGCTTCTACTATTTTTTTCTTTCCAGTTCATTGACATTATTATTTACTGGAGAACAAGTTGCTTCTCTCCCATCAGTCTCAGAGAGGCATGTCAGAGGGCGGACATGTAAAAATCATCTAGTTGTTCGGATAGAACAATAAAGCGATGCCTGGCATGCTAACTAGGCTGCGCCTCTTTGGGGATGAGAAAATGAGAGAGAATTTAGCCGGGACAGTGGCAGTGGTCTACTATTTATTTTCAATTCCCACTGTCAAGGGATCTTTAACATGCTGACTTCCCAACCTGTAGATGGAAATGAAATGAAATGGAGTTTTACGCCTTGCTTTTCTGCACCTATATGGGCTAACGCCATGCAGTATGCAATGAGGGAAATTTTTTTAAGGACAGTGGCATTAGCCTGCTCTTATTTTTGATTTCCAACTGTTGAGGGATCTTTAACGTGTACAACCTGTAAACACACAGGGCCTCGGTTTATTGTCCCATCCGAACGACTAGACGCTTTTTCCATGTCAGCCCCTCCGACCTGCATCACTGACAGGGTGAAACCAGGTATAAAAATCCGCAGGTATCATCTTGACCCATGTCGGGAATGAACCCTGGACCCTCAGGTTAGCGAGCAAGCGTCTAACTCACTGAGCCACCGCGGCTCCCCCTTACCTGTAGATGGAAGATCTGGCATTATAAAAGCAGATAAAAGTAGATGATATAAATTTCTACAATAAAAACTGGTGTAATAATACGAGTGAAAGTAGGCCAGATGTATTTAATGGAGGGCAACAGAAGTTGAAATTACCAGACGCCATAAATTAGCTCTTTAAATAAAGAGGTTTTAAATGCACGTCTGGCCATTTAAAGAGAGCTGAAAATAGAACTGAATCATTTTCCTTGTTAACTTATGAGATTTGTTGTTGTATTACAGAATAAATTTGACTCGGAATCACTGCTACATCCATTCAACATTCAAGTCACATCGAAGCCACACCGGGACATCAGCCAAGACTAAAAGATTGTAAAGAGGTTCTTTATTTTATGTGTGTTGGGTACGCTTATAGCTATGATAAACATCATTTGTCAATTGGATGTCTGGGGCCTGTTTCTTAAAACATCTTACGATAAATTTTGATGAATAATTTTACATTTACGACAATTTTTAATCATAAGATTTTTTGAGAAACAGGCATCTGATGTCTGTTGCTCCTGCCATTCCACTAAACTAAGTAGATTATGACGTCACTATCTCAAAAGAGTTAATAATCTCAGGACCTTTTCAATAGTGACGTCATAAATCACTTAGTTTTTAGTGATAGGGATTGAAAGCCAATACCTGGCCGACTCTCAAAAGCACTGACAATGGCATCAGAATTTTTCTTTGGATTTGAACCTACTGCACCTAATTACCTAACAGGCGACGATCCAATTCGCTAACGAGTGCAAGATATGTTAAAGCTTTATTTGTATGAAAAGAAATATATTTTAATCAAAAAATCAAATCAATCTACATAGAAAATCATTTTAAAAAAATAAGCTTCTTTAAAATTTCAGGCTTTCAGAAATTTTCATTTTATTTCAACAAAGAATTCTAAAAAAAATCCATTAGTTTCTGATGAAAAAAAGCTTTGAAATATATAAAAGGTAAAAGGTTTTTTTTTCGCGACTGGATTTTCTATTGAAACATTGAACTTTCAAAGGGCAGTATTTGATGCGTTTCAGACGTATGAAATAAAAATGATTTTAACTCCCGGAGGTAAAGAGTTACAAAGCTTAATTGGCTTCGTCTACAATTTTAATCAAATACGTCATTTTTAATTTCATTACATACCTTGAAACAAAACTCGACTTTTACTTTATTGCGTTTGATGTCGAACAAAAATTAAACGTTATTAGATTTAAAATTTTTATGATTTTTCTTTTCAAGGCTTTTAATGCAAAATCAATATTTTATGGTCGGAAATATTTGAGTGCTAATTGCATAATTGTAAAGTAAAATATCAAAAATCTATAAAGTTAGAACATTTCTATTGATTTGATTTTTTTAATGAATATTTTGAATGCAAAAAAAGCAGAATCAATAGTTCCACTATTTTCAAGAACATTTTAAAAAGTTAATACGCATATTTTTATGATTCTCAAAGATCTTGTCCACCCGCTTATTAATAACTTTTTAATATTTTACAAGTAGAACATTTCGGGTTTGCAAGGATCCATACTACCAGCTACCATTAACTAACGTGTTTTAAGACGTCACCCCAATTGATCTGCATGGATATCAATAGTAGCTCCGGTAGATGACTGTCAGTGACGTCATAAAACGCGTTAGTTTTAGTGGAATTGCAAGAACCACAGACATTGGAATGGAAATTGACTCTGATCAAAATTAGAAACCAATATCATAAAGCAGAAGACATTAAAAGACTTCAAGCGTTTAGCTTTTAATCATTAAACTGAAAGAGGTCTTTGACTTGAAATTTGGGAAAAGATGACATTTACAGCTGAGTTGACTGGAATCATAGTTACTAGACTTGACTCTGATCAAAATTAGAAACCAAAACCACAAAGCAAAAGACATAAAAAAGACTTGAAGAATTAAGCTTTTAAACATTTTATACTGAAAGGTCTTTGACTTGAAACTTGGGGAAAAGATGACATTTACAGCTGGGTGGACTGGAATCATAGTTACTAGACTTGACTCTGACCAAAATTAGAAACCACAACAAAGCAAAAGACACTAAAAGACTTCAAGCATTTAAACATTTAAAACTGAAAGAGGTCTTTGACTTGAAACTTGGGAGAAGATGACATTTACAGCTGGGTGGACTGGAATCATAGTTACTAGACTTGACTCTGATCAAAATTAGAAACCAAAACCACAAAGCAAAAGACATTAAAAAGACTTGAAGAATTAAGCTTTTAAACATTTATACTGAAAGAAATCTTAAATTGAAAATTGGGGAAAGATGTCTTTTCATATCTATTTACAGCTGGGTCAACTGGAATCTTAGTTACTAGACTTGACTCTGATCAAAATTAGAACCATAGACCACAAATCAAAAGACATTAAAAGACTTGAAGCGTTAAGCTTTTAAATATTTCATACTGAAAGAGGTCTTTGACTTGAAACAGGCAGACACGACTCAAAGAATAAAAGTTACAAATCATAATTTCAAAATTCCAAATCTGCCAGAATGAATCCAATAAAACTGTCTAGTAATTTAACACGAGTTGATAATCACGGAATCCCTCGACACGATCGCGCTGTAATTTTACATCTTTTAAGTACAACTCTATAGTCATTTTTACTTCATAACGTTACCTGTATATGTTTTGAAACGTAGTATGTAATAAATACAGAAGTGGTATATCCATATATCTTAGTGTTTTAAAAAACTCAATAGTCTGTACTATGGCTGGCTATTTTAAAAAGGGATTTAAACATGAATTTTATTTAACTTTTGATGTGTATTAGGGAACTGATAACATTAATTTGCATGTCCCAAGGGTCCAGATCAAAACCACCCTTGCTCATGTAGCCTTTTGTGGGCAGAACTCCCTCAAACCCTTCTCAAGGTCTCGAAGTCAGCCTATTGCGGTCAGTAAAGTCTGTATTTTGGACCGCAACATGATTTTTTTCCTGCAACGCTATCTCCTTCTTACGGGACAGACCAGTTCTGTTAAATGTGCTCACTGGATCCTGTTCTTCTTAATAAATAGTTAGACGTAAATTTTCACCATTGCTAAATCAATGATTCGCAAAAAAGATTTTTTAAAAAAAAAAGTTCAAAGTCAAAAATGACAAGGAATATCGTAAGTAATATTTAAACAGTATTTAATCGAAATCTTAATTCATTCAAAACCCTCTAGAGGAGAGAGAAATATAGAAAATATAAATCAGGGAATCTAATTGGCTATCAACTGTCAAGTTTAACCAATAAAAAACCAGTAGCTATCAACTGTAATTTGGTTTATAATGTAGTAATTTTGATTGGGTACTTGAGGGAGTTGATGTAAATATAATAAACGGAATGGAGATAATGCAATCTGATTGGCTGTAAACATTATTGTTATCCAATTAAAAACCGGTTAGTCTAATCTGTATTAAATTGATTACATTAGATTTGTAATGTACCATATTAAAGGGATTGTAAAGAGGTTTTCTAAACTTTGTATGTGTATCGGGGATACTGATAGCATCAATTTGAGTCATTTCATTTACAATCCTTTTAACAACAAATATACCAACTGAACATTATGAACTATGTGAGGCTCTATAGCACAGTGGTTAGCGCATCGTTCTTTACAAACATGATGTCATTTGCTTGGGTACGAGGAAATGGTGGTTGTTATGTTTGAGAGTTCGGTTCTCGATCAGGGTGTGAAAGTCCGATGACCTTGAATAAGCCATCTTCACTCATAATTCCAGTCCACCCAGCTGTAAATGGGTACGGATAATACAGGAAAGATCAATGCCAAGAGGTTTGGCCAAGGACCAGCTGGGAGAAAGGATCCGCAAGGAACCTATAAAGTTGTTATCTTTGTAAAATATAGATGTTTCTTTCTCTCTGTGGACTCTCTAAAATTGATGCTATGTTGACTTGATAAGTTTTCTCTATGTCGGTGATGTGAAAACAAAATCCTGATGATATTTTTAAAAATGAGAACCATTTTGTTCTGTATTCATCTGAAAACCAATAATGTACCCTTTTGAAAATGAGAACTATTTTCTTATAACGCATGAATTTTATCATCAAACTATACATGTATTCTTACGCCAAGAAGAATTCCCAACGGAGGGATTGAATTCGACACAGATACTCTAATTGTCTGATATCTTCCGATGAAAAATGACAACCTAAATCATTTGCGATAACACGATGCTATTTCTGTCGAAGTAAAATTAGTTGTAATACTCCTGGGAGGATCGTAGCGACCTATAATTACGTAAACTCTCTTGTTATCTCTTAATGTCGGATTTCAACGTCATTTCTGTCTTCCAAGACAATTAATCTGTCCCTAATGTTCTAGTCTACTGACCTATATAATCGCCCAGTCTTCCATCATAACAATTATAGCAAATTGTTACGACATATAAATGAATCATTGTTATATTATTATGATTGGTCGACGCTGAAAGCCACTGGGCCAACTTTCAAAAACATGAGTCAAGACACTTGAGTCATTGCAATATTATATTCAGGATGGGTGTGGCGCCAGGCAGGGTATGCTTACTCTTCTAGATACCTGATACCACTTTTCATTGTGAAATGAAACACAAGTCAAGGCATCAGAATCTTGCTATATTATATTCAAGGGTGGGTGTGGTGTCAGACAGGTTATGCTTACTCTTCTAGACACCTGATACCACTTTTCATTATTAGAGGTTGTGGCGCCATACAGGGTATGCTTACTCTTCTAGACACCTGATTCCACTTTTCATTATAAGAGGTTGTGGTGTCAGGCAGGGTATGCTTACTCTTCTAGACACCTGATACCACTTTTCATTATTAGAGGTTGTGGTGTCAGGCAGGGTATGCTTACTCTTCTAGACACCTGATACCACTTTTCATTATGATATACTTACTCATGTATGATTGATATAATTCCTCGTGTGAAAAGCTGTTACCTATGTTTCGTCAAAAGTTGCTTCACTCTCTGATTGGTTTAAAACAACATTGTGCCATTGGCTAACTTTCTGTCTAGCTACAGCCATGATGTTATAAGTTTGAAGTTTAATGACATTTTTACCATTTGCCTTTTACATTGAAAGCAGTGCCAAACCATTCTTGGAAATGTCATCCATTAACAGGCTTTTAATATGAAACCTTTTAACGTTCATATATACAGACATCAGTCGATTATAGATACTGATAATACAAATACAACATAAAGACTTTATTAAGGTCTTCTACACAAAAATTAGGCCTAAGTTCATAGACTTGCATTTTGGCTAGAACCAACTTTTTCCAAAATTAAGCTTAGCAATGATTGTTGCAAATTGCATCAACAAACCAGAGCTTAATTTTAGTTATATTGGCCAACACATTTTCAAAGTTAACCTCAGCTTTGAAATTTACATTATTTTTAGAAGCCAGACCTCCATTTTGACTAAATGAACCCATTTGACGCATATTTTTAAAGTTATGCTTAGCTTTATTTGTGATATTCTGTAACAAGCCAGACAGATTGTTTTATTTCTTATTACTGGTACTTTGTACAAGATAATAATGAAATACACAAAGAGTAGAAGATGTTCTTAATTACCACAGTGTAGCGCAGAGCAGTTTTTGTGAATCAGTAGAAATAGGGGTCGAGTAGGGGCCACAGCATTGTCTCACAGCACCTGTTTAAATGTATATGATTTTTCAGGGTGGGAGGGGAGGGATAGCTGGACCAGCTTCAGTTTAAGAGGCCTTTCCCTGCCCCAAAGATTGTCCCATTCTTATCAATTCAAAGGAAAGGATATACCTTGCAAAATGAAAAATGAAATGAATGGAGTTTTACGACCTGCTTTCTGCACCTATATGGAGTAATTGAGGATGGACAAACACCATGCAGTGTGCAATGAGGGAAATTTTGCCGCATTAGTCTACGCTTATTTTCGATTTCCAACTGTCGAGGGGTCTTTAAAGTGCACAGCCAATAACTCAATGAGCCACTACGGCTCCCGGATATATCTTGCAGTCAGGATTCGTTATTTCTATTAGAAAGTCTTTGTTCATTGTGAGTTTGATCTTCTATATAGGCCTACTCTCAATTGACATACAATTTTTTGCGTGGCAAATCTTTCGATTTGTCACGCTTTGTTTTCGTTATGTTTATTTTTTTTTATTTTTTTTTATTTTTTTTTATTTTTTTTTTTTTTTTTTGGGAAACTTTTTAGAGAAAATCGAAAATGGTGTAGCATAATTGTATCCACCAAACATTATTAAATGACCTGGAATCAAAAATGAATGTCTGAAACTCAATTTTTGCTGAACCAGGAGTGGGCTATTGCATAATATGCAATTATTTTGCACTTAGTCTGTAGGGTTTATTTATGGACCGATTTGGCTGAAATTTTCTTTAATATCTTCATTGTAAAAAGAAGTATCAGGTGAGACTTCACAAATGTCAATTTTTAAATATTTTTGTCCAAAAAATTTGAAACCAAAATTTTCAAAAAAGCTCAAAATTTCTAACTCAGCCGCTAATTATCCGATTGACCTGAAATTCATAGGACATGTACAGAATGTCCATAGAAATCAAATTAATCAATCAAAATTTTTCTATCACTTCCGGTTTTGACGTGAGAACTTCCGATTTTTCAAAATCACGCCTAGCAGCCTCACTTCCGGTATAAATTTCAGATATTGACAAAAACTATATATATTGTTTGTCAGTCATAATTAGAATGCACTTAGCATAAAAAATTCAAACCGGAAGTGATGCATAAGCTGCCGTCACAGACTGACACATTTCAGCAAAAAATCAATAAGTCCTCTATTTGTTATCCGATTTTTATTATTTTGGTGTCTATCAAAACCTTGTAACCTTGTCTACAGTTTGTTGGAACAGAATTTTGAATTTCGAATTTGAAATTTTGTTATGTTCGTTTGAATTTTTTGAAAATTCAAAAGGCCATATTATGTGACCTTGACCTTTGATGACCTTGAAAAATCCAATGAAGGATGTCCTTGACCTCAGCTATCCATAGGTATGCTGATATTAATTGAAAAATATTAACTTCTGGTTTTATGAACATTTGAAAATTGACATTTTTGTCAACTTTGGACATCTATATCGCATTCTCTAATCAAAGCAGAGAATTAAATTTTTCAATTTTGTAATGCCGATTTGATTATCTTTTAAACGATATATGACAATAACCCATTAAAATATGTTTTCAAAATATTGCGTTTTTTTCGACTGAGGGTTATAACTTACAATGCAATTATCTAATAGCAATATGGTGTGTATAGTCAGTATGTACTAAATTTTCTCTTTTCAACGACATATGACATGACCAGTTAAATACAAAATCCATTAAAGTGAAAATAGGCATAGAGTACCCCTTTTCTGAGAAAATATTAATAAGGAGTAGAGAGGATTAAAATGATTGACAGGGTTATAGCAGGTTATATAATATGGTAATAAAACTACCCACATGAACTTTTCACATGGAGGTGTGAAGTATTTTATGTCATAAACAGATTAATCTGATTATGTAATCTTTTAACACTCTAAAAAGTATCAAAAATTTATTCATTTTTTTTGCAAAATTTTCACTTATATTAATTTTACATACAATCATTTAGAGCAGTGAATTTTTGATACATTAACCTGTTCGAATTTTTTGTCTACCATTGACAGAACTCTTTCTACAAGATACACACCAATTTTCTTTTTGTCGTCTGCTAAGGTTTTTAAAGGTTATAAGCAAATTAGTCAGACTACATAATCTTTTAACTCTAGGGCTGGACTCTAGCAGACAGCAATTTAGCTGTTTATGCGTCTGCGCTAATCCGTTGCAATAAAAAGTAAGTGCTCAAACTGTTTTTTATCGTCTGCTAAGATTATTATAGGTCAAAGATAAATTAATCTCATTACACATTGTTTTAACTTTATAAAAATTAACATGTTTTTTCGAGTGTTTGCTATATTTGATATAATAGCAGATTTTTTCTTATTTTGAGGGTGATTCTTACCCACGGCACTTAATTGACTTACATACATCAATTCTACTGGCTACTGACTTCTCCAATACATTGAAACGAAAGACAGTATTTCAACTCAGCATTAAAGGAAAATATTGACATTTACACAGTTCGAATGTTGGGGAAAGGGGTATATCCCCTATACAAAATGGCCCCTAGTCAAAATGGCCATAAAAGTTAAATTTGGTCAAAATGGCCAGTCACCATGGCCCCTATTTTGGTCAAAATGGACCGGTCACCATGGACCCTATTTTGGTCAAAATGGACTCTGAATTTACATCTTTATCACATTTTCTAATCAACGCAGATAATTAAATTTTTCAATTTTGTAATGGCGATTTGATTAGATTTTAAACGATATATGACAATAAACCATCAAAATATGTTTTCAAAATATTGCGTTTTTTTCGACTGAGGGTTTGCGTTCGCAACGCGTCTGCACTAATCCGTTGCAATAAAAAGTCAATTGGGCCCCTATCCAAATTGGCCCTTAGTCAATGGTTTGGTCAAAATGGCCAGTCACCATGGCCCCTATTTTGGTCAGAATGGCCTTTGAATTTCTCCTTTGATTTCAACCATTTTGACCTTTTTTGAGGACCATTTTGACCATTTATCAGGAACCATTTTGACCAAACGAGGGGCCATTTTGGATAGGGGCCCAATTGACTTTAACCTGTTTTTATCGTCTGCTTAGCTCATTATTTGTTCGTAATTGTTGAATGTATTTGTAATGTATCGTCTATGCAGTCACTATTCGCAAAGTAGTCGTTATTAGCCTGCTCTTATTTTCGATTTCCAACTGTCGAGGGATCTTTAACGTGCATAGCCAATAGCACACGGGGCCTCGGTTTATTGTCCCATCCAAGCGACTAGACGCTTTTCCATGTCAGCCCCTCCGACCTGCATCACTGACAGGGGGAAACCGGGTTGAAAAATCCGAAGGTGTCATCTCGACCCATGCCGGGATTGAACCCTAGACCTTCAGGTTAGCGAGCAAGCGTCTAACTCGCTGAGCCACCACAGCTCCCTAATTATAAAGAAGAAAAAAAATGTCTTAAATTTGGGAGTTTTAAAAATAGAACACATTACTTTGAATATTTAAGAATATTAACGTAATTGTTATCTATAGACCACCTGTTTATCGATTAGGATTATTTCTCCCAATGTTACAAAGATCACTAGTTGAATTACAAGAATCTGGTGTATGTTATTATGGGAGATTTCAATCAAAATATCATTTGTTTATACTTAATTGTTTTCAAAAATTTTGTTTTCAACAACTTGTTCAGCATTATCATATTTAAAGGAAAGGAATTCCGTCACATAATGTTCACATTTCACACAAACCTGTATATTATAGCTACCATGAAGCTATAAAAATAACCATACTATAAGTTATATTGATATAATATTGAATCTATAACCCTTTCACAAAACTTTTTACTAAAAATTGAGGGAGTGAATACCAGACTTTAGGGGTTTGAAGTTCAAAAAGTCTTACAGCTATCAGGCAAAGTATCACGGGCCACGCTCAGTGCTGTTCACAGCTCTAGTTTTAAAATTGCTTTTTGTTGTCCGAACAATATTAGAAAAATTTGCAAATTACCACATTGTATATTATTATTGTGACATAAATATCTTGAACATTGTTAGTCCAATATTATGCCGCAATCTTTTAGAGAGTCCAGTGAAGTGAAAACCTACGACTAATCCTTCGACAAAGTACAATTATATCTTTTCTTATCATATTCTATAACGTGTACGGAAGATGACCTTAACGTATGAATACAAACTTTAAAGGTATATTACCTTTTAGAATGATCAAAATTAATTTTCAAACTTGGTCAATAGGAGTTAATATTAATCAAGAGACTTGCCTGGTGACATAAGTATACTACAGAATACCTGAATAATTAAACAAATTTATAAAAATAAAAGTAATTTTTAAACCTTAATAAATTTTAAGGGTTTTCCAATAATTACTCGTAGTTTTGTGGATAATTACTTAGCTTTTTTTATTTTTCAGATTATACAGGTAATCTGTTGTATAGTTATGACATCAGGTAAGTTCATATGTATGTATACTCCTATTCGCCAAGTTTAGAATTTTTTAGTTTCATGTTTCATATCTCAGCAAATAGGGATGGGCGGTATTTCGGTATTACCGAAAATACCGGTTCTAAAAAAATACCGGTAGTAATACCGTGGCTCATCTGAAAACCGGTATACCGTGAATACCGTGAATTCTCAATAAAAATACCACGATACTGATTATCTGACAGTCACTGTCAAGATATTGTTGAAAATATGTGCTCTTTATGCTTATCTTAAAATCAGATGGTCTTATTTTGAATTTTATCATGATGATTATTTTAGTGATGAAAACTCGAGAAGTTTTTAGCCGACATTGAAAGGCATATACTAAGAACCAGTAGGCCCGTAAAAGCAGTCATGAGCTGATTGTTTACAGGCTACATTAAAAAATAAACCGAATTTTATGAAACGAAGTTACAGATGCATTAAATTTGTACTTCTAGTCTCGCATAATAATCTACCGATAATGCAAAGACTTGCTAAACGATGTCGACAAACGTCATATTGATCATTGACTGTTATTATAACAATATGAAACTTCAAAAGGCTTCAAAATTTCGTTTTGAATTAAAGATTAGGCTACTGGAAAATTTCGATAATAAAAGTGGAAGTAGAAATACCCGGATATTGTTATAAACATGTGTCACGTGTTGTGGTGTGCTTAAAATGCCAATTATCGTGTGAAAATAGATCAAATTATCATCTTAATTAGGGGATTAATTAATAAGACAATGATAATCTTGTTACATGATGAGATTAACGCGTATTATGGGTAATCAGAATTTAATAATGATTGATTTTTAATTGATATATGGTAAAGAATTTGGACATTGAAAAACGGTAGGTACCGTAAAAATTATGCTTTCGAAAAAATGAAAAAGCGGTAGATTTAAATGAGATTTTAAAACATGTCCACATCAAGATGAAAAAAATAAACATATTCAATAAATATTTAAAAAAAAAAACGGATAGCTGTCAGTAAACTCTATTGACAGTTGATATTTCTGTGGGAATGTGACTTTTTTCACACAAAATCATCCCTTACCTCTTCTTTTGATAATTGAATATTCCCTATGCACAAATAGAAAGGTCAGAGAGCTGAATTGGTGTATAATTTTGAAAAGGTGAACGTTCCAAAAATACCGTGACTATACCCAGTATTATATAAAATACCGAGGTATTTGAAATTGGCAATACCGCCCACCCCTATCAGCAAATGCTCCTATAGGAGAGTATCTTCTAACAAATTCAACTCAAATTTTAAGAGTTTTTCAATTATAACCTGTTATTGTATGGAAAATAATGGGTTTATTTGATTTTGTTTGTATTCTTTGGACACTGTTGATGAATATAATACTCTTATTGACCAAGTTTGAGAATTTAGATTTAGTGATCATTCTAAGAGGTTGTATACCTTTAAATAACTAATAATAGGTGTTGATTGTTGAGCGATTTGTTTTTAAACGTTCGTCTAATATGATATTGTCGATAATAACTCACCGTTATTAATAAGATAGTTTGATTGACAGGTGAATACGCAGGTCTAATAATGAGGTGAAACGTATAATAAAGGACAATGATCACGATAAAATCGCGATAATAGATTTATGCTAATTAGAGGATTATTAGCACTCTAGTCATGAAGATCAATTACCTCGAAACGAACAATACTGAAAAGAAACAATTTGTTTAGAGGACAAATCTCAGGATAGTTTCAAAATATATCACAATCTTTTGGCTCAAATAAGAAATAAAAAAGCCAGAAAATCTAGAAAATACTTTTGAAGCCTAAAATATAGTAACAGAGATACCAGGAGTATGGTGCAAGGCAGGGTATGCTAACTCTTCTAGACACCTGATACCACTTTTCATTATCAAAGGTTGTGGTGCCATACAATACAGGGTATGCTTACTCTTCTAGACACCTGATACCACTTTTCATTAAGAAATATTAAATCTAGTAACAAAGTTAGTAGGAGTGTGGCGCCAGGCAGGGTAAGCTAACTCTTTTAGACACCTGATACCACTTTTCATCATGAAATTTATTGATATACTTCCTAAAATGAAAAGTTCATTAGCTGATACCAATGCATTGCTAATATATTTCCATACTTTTTTAAAAAACATTTACTGTTGGGATCTTTCGTTCTTGGGATTTAGTATTCCAGAAGAATGAAAATAAAATAAATTAATTGACAAGAATGATGATGCTATAAAGTTGTGTAAACTTGGTTAACTTGACATCTTTCAATTCAATTGTCAATTCCCACTGGAAATATTTCTTTTAATTATTGAAACTATTAATAGCATCAAGTTAACTTGAAACTTTTAAAAACCTTGGAGTGGAATTTCATGATTAAAGAGATAAGGAGTTCCTCTAAACCAGTGGTTCCCAACTTGGGCAGCCATGGGGTGTTTGTCAGGGGGCCATGGCGCATGAGGATGTATATAATTTTTTTCTCTAGCCCAACTTTTATTTAACTACATTTTGCGTACCGTTTGTAGTAGATTGTGATCAAATGCATCTGACCTGATGATGATGAGGAGGTGCAAGACAACAACCCTTGCACTATATTCTGTATTTTGCCCTAGTTTGAAATAGAACACGGGGCCATGGTTCTAGGAGCTTCGTGAATTTGGGCCACAGCTTAAAAAAGGTCGGGAACCACTGCTCTAAACTGTTTTCAATTGATCAATCTTTCAGTACTTTCCAGTAAAACTCAATCTACAGTGTTCATTTTAATTGAAGCCTTCACTCCTCTGCTTTTTTTTCAAGTGGAGGGCCCAAGTGCATACTTCACTGCTCTGCTTTTTTTTCAAATGAAGGGCCCAAGCGCATACTTCACTGCTCTGCATTTTTTTTAAATGGAGGGCCCCAAGCGCATACATCAGTGCTCTGCATTTTTTTTCAAATGAAGGGCCCAAGCGCATACTTCAGTGCTCTGCATTTTTTTTTCAAATGAAGGGCCCAAGCCCATACTTCAGTGCTCTGCATTTTTTTCAAATGAAGGGCCCAAGTGCATTCAGTAAAAATGAATTTACCTCGCTAATAAATGGATTAAGAAAAACAATAAATTATTATGCTTTGTCAAACATGAAATATAAAAATGTACAATCTTTGAGTGGTTTAATCGCCATGACTACTATATAAATAGTTATTTTTTATCAAAACAGAAAATGAAATCACATGGAAAGTGAAAAATAAATAAAACAGAATTAAAAAAAATTGTAAAACTAAAATCTGAAAAATTTCTAGTAGATTTATCATCAAAGCTTCCATGGAGATTGAAGTGTTTTGTTTATCAATGAAATGAATTAAAAAAAACATGAGAAAAACTTTAAAAAAAAAGGAAATTCTTTAAATAATGTGTGGTACAAATATGAAAATATGAAAAACATGGCTTATCATACATCTACTCTAGTCATTTGGCAAATGAAACCAAAATTTGGAGCTAGGGTAAAACATGACAGCTTGAGTCAGGTCTAGTCAGACATGACTGGTAAATTCAATCAAACCAATCTCCTCAATAACAGGTTTAATATATCAAGATCGTATCAAGTCGTTAAACTTATAGCTGTCACTTAATGGAAGCAATAACAGTTCCTGAAATTGATCCTGCTAGAAAGTCAAGTCAGTTCCGTGGAAAAAATAGTCGAAGGATTAATAAAGCTCATTAAATGTCGAGTTTGAGTGATTGCTCGAGATCACTTCACACTCCTTATAAAACACGGTTCAAAATAATAAAATCTAGAGTGTTCATAATGAAAATAGTTACAACTCGAAGATTAATATTGTTTTAAAGAGACATTCCCAATTCAGTTTTAAAATCTGAAGTCGTCAGTATTTTATTTAAAGAGATATACTCATCTTCATATGAATAAAGAAACCAAGTACTAACGATCCGAACAGCAAAACGAAACCCGAAATCAAAAAGACATTTTGACGAAACAGCTTATGAACTTTTCACGAGGAAGTATATCATTGAGTAAATATTTCATAATGAAAAGTGGTATCAGGTGTCTAGAAGAGTAAGCATACCCTGCTTGGCGACACTACATTACTAAGGTATTTGATATCAGGTTTTTATCTCATTAGAGGGGTCCACTACTATACAACTATTGCTCTACATTTTGTTATCCATTGGACAAGAATGATTGCGTGTTTGCATAGGCATACGAGCCGGGGGGGCAGGGGGGGGGGCAATTGCCCAGTGATTTTTATGAAGGAAATTTAAAAAAATAAAATCGTTCGGAAATGATGTGATCAGGCAGATGGCGAGAAGTTTTTGGAATTAGGGGTAGGGTGGGGGGTCAACTTGTCGGGCATTTATATTTTGTTGTCGGGCAAATTGGTTTTGCCCCCCCGCTCAACTAACGCCCCGTACGCCTATGCATGTTTGTACGGATTAATATTATTAATATGAGAAAGTGTCATAACTATAATATACCACGATATTAACTTCAATATTAAATATCGGCTATCACAGACTCGGAGGCTATCAGACACATTATTAGTCTGGATAAACTAATAAAATAGACAGGATCAACCAGCCAGAAACTAATAAAACCACAAGTGAACATTAATGAGTGTTTAGTCATAACAGAAGCATGCGGCTCAACCTTGGTCATTTTGTTCAAGACTGTGTAATGACTCGGCCATGATAGGCTGCCATCTTGCCCTGTAAACAGGCAAGGGAAGACAACTCTTGTATGGAGATTGATTTTGATACGCTATTTTTACCGCAAAAAACGATAACACTCTCTGAAGAATGATTGTGATTGGTTGAACTATAATTTATTCAATATGGAGATCACTATATAGTATAGGAGGTTATCTAGCACACTAGTCTAGTTCCAAAGTTGATACAAGTGATTGATCTCTGTATAGTATAAAAGGTTATCTAGCCACTAGTCTAGTTCCGAAGTTGATACGAGTAATTGATCTCTGTATAGTATACGAGGTTATCTAGCCACTAGTCTAGTTCCGAAGTTGATACGAGTGATTGATCTCTGTATAGTATACAAGGTTATCTAGCCACTAGTCTAGTTCCGAAGTTGATACGAGTAATTGATCTCTGTATAGTATACAAGGTTATCTAGCCACTAGTCTAGTTCCCAAGTTGATACAAGTGATTGATCTCTGTATAGTATACGAGGTTATCTAGCCACTAGTCTAGTTCCCAAGTTGATACAAGTGATTGATCTCTGTATAGTATACGAGGTTATCTAGCCACTAGTCTAGTTCCCAAGTTGATATGAGTTTATTAATGAGTATTTAGTCATTACAGATTCTCCTGGACAAAGTCTAACTCTCTGGCAAGCATCTAAGCATTGATAATTGATATAATAAAGTTCATTTTTCAATAACAATTTTGACCTTGAGTCAAGAATTTGCGGCTCATTTGACTTTAGACCCCAGGGTACCGTTTCTTAAAAAGTCTTAAAATTAGAAATAGTGGAATTATTCATTGCAAAATGCTGCACTTAGCGTAACCTTAAATCTGCAAATCTGTAGTCCCGATATGATATGTTGTCGAGGTGGGGAAGATACGGGCCAGTACGGAAAGGAAACAGACTGATAAACTTTCTTTACCAAGGTCATACGTGGTGCTGTGAAATCTCCATTGGGACTCGGCATTCAATAATTCATAAAGTATGACTGTAGTTCAATAAGGTACAAAAACAGGATGTAAAAACTCTTTTATTTTCAAAACAACCAAAGTCAATCAATGTTCATTTCAAAATGGCCGAAGCTGATCAATGGTAGTGAGGGCAAACATAAACAGTAAATAAGCTGCCATTTTATTGTTTTTGCTATGTTTGATACTATAGTCCCCTTGTCAATTTTGTGTCCCCTGAACTATTGCTTGATAAAAACGTTACTAAAGCTAAAAAAAAACCAAAGTCAATCAATGTTTAGTTCAAAATGGCCGACGTTGATCAATGGTAGTGAAGGATGTAGGTATAAACAAGTGAGTATATACAAGTAATTAGCGTCCATTGTGTTGTATTTTCTATATAAAAACAATAGCTCATATTGATCTGGTAGGGATTAGACAGGTCGATAACTTCGATACCCGCGGAGACAATATCTGTTACTATAAATAGACTGATTATCTCCCTTTAATACCGTTATTAAAGTACGTTAATCATTAGCTCACTACGGGGCTTAATTTACTTTTAATATAGGCCTACACAATATAATGTACACTTTATTAGCTCTCTGAAAAGGGAACTGGATTTTTCGATCTTTTATGAGCAACACTGCTGGTTCAGAGATGTGCAAGCCAAAAAGAAAGAAAGAACCATTTTTTCAAGAACAACAACTTAGGTTCCCTGAATGAATCCTTTCTACCAGCTGGTCCTTGGTCAAACATCTTGGCATTGAATCTGTCCCAGATTATCCGTACCCATTTACAGCTAGGTTGACTGGAATTATGAGTGAAGATGACTCATTCAATGTCATCAGACTTTCACACCCTGATCAAGATCCAAACTCACCACTGCCTTTTATTATACAGAATGATGCTGTTACCAACATACTCAACCTCAAGTATAGAAATAAAAGTTTTAAAAGTTCCTCATAATGACTCAGTAAACTTTAAACGATAATATCTATGGATAATATCTAGGTCAAATGATAGATAGATCTGAAATGACTATTACGCGTAGCACCTGCCGAGTTAACGATAATAAAAGGGAAGCTAGCGATCATAAAGCTGAAGTTATGGAGAATAAAAGGGAAGTTATGGAGAATAAAAGGGAAGTTATGGAGAATAAAAGGGAAGTTAATGTATTGAGATTGTCGCAGAAATGATCGACCTAATAGCTTTACAGACACAATTTATAAAACCAGTGGAAGGTAATGATTGGAAATCTATGTCATGCAGTGTGCAATGAGGGAAATTTTGTCAGAGCAGCAACTGGTAGAAGTATTAGAGATCTAATAGCTTGATGTCAAAAATAATTAATTACATTTCATTATTCATTTTTCTTAACAGACACAGTATACATAATGAAATGGAAAAACTTTCAGAGTTGACCCTAGTGACAACACTGCTGGGGGTAAAGGGGTGAGAATTAAGGACTGGGGGCGTACTGCTACATTATTTCTTTGAAAATTTGAAAATGTGAATTTTATACATTTTTGCTCTGAAATATGTCACTTGTCAGAATGCACCAAACAAATGTTTTACAAACAAATTCTTTAGAAGAACCCTCTCAGATTGGTAGACTTTGTGTCTGTGTACCTGAGCTGCTTTATTTTGAAAATTAAGATTTTGAAATTTGTTACCCATTAAGTCTGTGTGCCCCTTGTTTGTTCCCCGCGTCATGATAGGCTTAAGCTGTGACTGCTGTGGTCCATACTCAGTTTATCAAGCCGCTTACTAAAATATTAAGCTGGCCCTACAGAGAACAAACCTAGCACTCACTGAGAGACAGCGGACCCATGCAACACTTTCAATAAAGAAACCAAGTACTAACGATCCGAACCGCAAAACAAAACTCGAAATCCAAAAAGACATTTTGATGAAACATAGGTAACAGCTTATGTACTTTTCTCATGAGGAATTATATCAATCATACATGAGTAAGTATATCATAATATTATATCAAAAGTTCTTCACCAAAAAACTTATTCAGCTGAACTACCTCATCCAAACATCGAACGATTTGTACTTGTAGGATCTGAAATAAACGATGGCTTCCTATCTTGTTCTGACTAAACATTAAATCACCATTTAAAAAAACTCGAATCCTCTCGGGGGAATATAACGTTTAATCACCGCGATGGAGTAAATCAATTTACTACCGAACAAGTCACATGAGCCATGTTGTGGTTGTCGATGGTAACCAAATCAATCAGCGTTTCTCGTGTAAAACCAAGCGACGGAAATAGCTAACATTGTTAAGTTTTTCTCATTCAATTTAAAAATAAAAATGTCCTTTAAATGTTGATCTTTTGACTTGTTGAGATAATTGTGAACATGATTGTCACTGTATCGATTAAAACCTGGTTTGTTGGAACGTTTCAACTCTAATTGATTCTGGTTTTATAACTTATAGAAGCATGAAAAATGTTGTTGTTACCAGTCAATCTAAAGCGGTCGGTTAGTGCTTTGTTCTTTGTGCTTTGTTTGGATGAACGCATGAACGCAGAATTTTCACATGTTAAATCGACAAAGCCGAAAATTCAGCGTTCATCACCAAATAAACGCAAAAAAAATCTGAAATCAATTTTACATTTTGTAGTGTTCAGGTATCTTTTAACATATTAAAGTGGTAAATTTATAGCTGTAATGGAAAATAGGGAACAAAATTGGCATCAGAACTCCTGTCAATTAATATGACGTCAAAACTTGGATGATATCAATAAGGGAGATCGTCAAGACAGATCACTCAAATAATCGACAATTACGATTTTTATATTTATGGTTTTAGACTTTATTTCATATCCAATAAGTTGAAAACATCATAATATTCGATTTCTTAGTGTACATACATCACCTGAACAACAACATCATAGTGAGAAATTGACCACAATCGAACCACAAACCCTGAGGACAACCCCCCTATCTACCCCGCCATCTTTATTTGTCAGATTTTTAACAATGATAGCTGTATCAATAACATACCAGAATAAACATAAAGGTCAAACTTTAAATTGATAAAATACTTGATTTAATGACTGTGATTTGAAATTTGAACTACCCTTTTTACACGACAAAACTAGTCAAATGATGAATGAGTTTTTCTGACCTGATTAAGGGGAATGTTCAAAAATGAAATGAATGGAGTTTTACGTCCTGCTTTTCTGCACCTATATAGGCTAATTGAGGACGGGCAAACACAATGCAGTGTGCAATGAGGGAAATTTTGCCAGGACAGCGGCATTAGCCTGCTCTTATTTTCGATTTCCAACTGTCGAGGGATCTTTAACGTGCACAGCCAATAGCACACGGGACCTCGGTTTATTGTCCCATCCAAATGACTAGACGCTTTTCCATGTCAGCCCCTCCGACCTGCATCACTGACAAGGGGCAACCGGGTTGAAAATCCGAAGGTATCATCTCGACCCATGCCGGGATTGAACCCTGGACCTTCACGATGTTTTACAGGGTCATAACTACTACTATATCAAAGCATGAAACACGTATCTTATTTACAATTTATTATATGCAATTTTTGTGCAGTTCTAGTACTTATGGAGGCTTTTTACATTTCTGAACATTCAGATAAAAATTCAAAAGTAAAAGAAGTGTAGGGCAGGGCTGTTGATTTAGCTCTATATTCCGGACATGTCCGTCTGACCCATTCAAATGTCCGCCTGGGTCAAGGGTCAATCGGACATCAAGTATAGGCTACCCACTACGTGTTTTTCCATGCTAGTCAAAATGCCAGATTTGATGACAACTCACTGATAAGATACCATGCCATCAATCAGTGTAGGGTAATAGAAGGACATAAATACTAATCTAATTATCTGATAATCCCTTAATTACCTGTTACAAGTGATCAATTAATAATCAATTCATTAATCTACTACCGGTACATTTGTTTACATTAGAATCGGACATTGAAACTTTGACCTATTTAGAAAGTTATATTTTTTGTTCACCAGTTACCTCCCTTGAAGTTACAAGCATAAATTATCTCTCTATCTGTCAATAAAGGGTTTTATAAAGGCAGGGGTGAAAAAATGTTGACCAAGCAAAAATGGCGAGTACGGAACTTTAGGTGATGAAATATTTTTAAACAAAATTAATTTTGCTACTCTGATATTGTCAATATTATAAATGACTCGAAATGGTGGCAAACTGGCACTTTTAATGGACATATTTGGCCTATTGTCAACTCCCATGTCAATATATAAATGATATTCTACTTGAAAAATATTTATTGGAAACTGTTGTCAAATTGAGATTTCACTTGACGTTGAAAAATGTCCGATTGGTAAAAAAATAAATCAACAGCCCTGGTGTAGGGGCCAATTATAATTCCACTGAAGATTATTCAAAAATGTTACAGGAAAGACCATGATAACATGGTTTCATAAACCCACAGAAAAACAATAACTGTGTTTCCACTGACATAAAAAGCCGGCTTTAAGCTAATTTTTTGTGTTTCCACTGACAAATTGCCGAACCGTTACAATTGAAGCTTTTTGTGTTCGGCAAATTATCGGGGGTCAAATGAAAGCTGGCTTTCATTTACTCAGTGGAAACACAAAAAAGTCGGCTTTTTCTCGTTCGGCAATATGATGCGCGCGCTCTTAATTAACTAGTAGAATAAATGGTAAGTCTTGTAGATCGTGTGCTGTCTATAATGTGTGACTTTATGATCGAGACTAAAGTCGTTCAGGAATCAGAAAAACTCAGTGTAAACGCAACGTGTTCGGCAATAAAGCTAGCTTTAGGCTAGCTTAGAGCTAGCTTTCCTTCATAATTCTCAGTGGAAATGCGGTTATTGAGATCTACATTTTACGACCAAAAGAAGATTGAGATAAAATACTATAATAAAGGTTAATAATATCATAAAAAATGCCACAAGATCAAGACAAGACTGGGAGGCAAACGAAAACAGTCTACTGGACTCAATTAAGACTGGATATTTCTGTCTAAAAGTCAATCAGTAAATATCAAGGTCCTTTTTTACTCGACTTTTCCATCAATATCGTCTAAAACCTCATCACACACAACTTGGTGAAAGGCACTGAGTTCGTTCCCAATCATCAATGTCGTCTAAAACATCATCGTCACACAACTTGGTGAAAGGCATTGAGTTTGTTCCATGGCATCTCAATATAAGTAAGCAAGGCAGATTCAAATTGCTTTTCTCTGTTTTCTGTTTTTATAAAGAAATATTGTTTACAAAAAAAACCTTGGGAATATGCGAACATCACAACAAACAAGAGCAATAGTTTCCAGATAAATCTATTCATTTATTTTCAAAAGTCTTATGACCTGGGGGCTTCCATAATAAAATTGTGACTGAGGGGTGTTGAAAATATTTCTCCTTACCACTTAAAAAATATATTCATCCTACAGTTTGATTCTCTTTTGTGAGGTTCTATAGCATAGTGGTTTTTTAGATCTAATAGTTCTTGTTTAACAGCCTTAACTAATATAACAGATAATATTTATAAATCTCTTAACGAAGGATTACTAACAGGTTTGGTATTTTTCGATTTCCGTAAGGCCTTCGACTTGGTAAATCACGAAATACTCACTAAAAAATGCAATATCTATAAATTTTCTCCCAATGCCAGCAAATTTTTGAAATCATATTTATCAAACAGGAAACAATCTACTTTTGCCAATGGTATCTTGTCTTCTCAGTTAGAAATAAGCCATGGTGTACCACAGGGGTCTATATTAGGACCTCTTTTGTTTAATTTGTTTATAAATGATCTCTCCTTTCATATAGCCTCCAATTGTGACTTGTTTGCTGATGACACAACAGTCTACACTGCTGCTAAATCAATTAATGAGCTACAATTATTACTTCAATCTGAAACTGATTCTGTTGTGAAATGGTGCGAAGCTAATTCCATGATTATAAATGTAAATAAAACTAAAGCTATGTTAATAACAACCCCCCAGAGAAGGCAGCTACTGGTTAATTCTATAAAACTGACTGTAAACAGTGTAGATATAGAGACCGTTTCTTCCTTTAAACTTCTTGGTATTTTTATTGATCACAACTTCACCTGGACCGATCATGCAATACATGTATCCAAAATTCTAAATCAGAAACTTTTTCAACTGCGAAAGTTGAAATACCTTATACCAACTAAATATTTGGTTCTATTTTATAATGCTCATTTTCAATCTTATATCGACTATTGTTCTCCAATATGGGACTCTTGTGATAAGCTGTCAATAAATAAACTTGTAAGACAACAAAATAGGGCTTTCAAAATTATCCTAGGCGTTCAGCATACAGAAAACCTTGCCCCCGGATTGAGACAGTTAAATCTGTTTTCTATTTCAGAAAGATTTGTTCGAAACAAATCCTTTTTTATCTTCAAAATTCTAAACAAACAATGTCCGAAGTATCTTAATGACTTATTTTTATTTAACAACACTAATTATGAATCCCTCAATAAAAGACTAAATGTGTACAGACCTAACCTTGAAATTGTTAAAAACAGTTTAAGATATTCTGGGGCTGTTCTATGGAACTCTCTTCCAGACTCTATAAAAAATGCCATAAATGCGTCTAATTTTAAGAAACTAATATCCTTACATGTAAGAGATGATTAACATACAGGTTTTTCAATATTTTCTCTCATTCTTTTGTTTGTTGTTTTATATTAAATTAAATATTATGTTTCTTGTAGTTCATGGTATATGGTGAAATCTATTATACTTTTTTCACACCTTTATCAATAATTTTGTGTTTTTGTATTTTTATCTCTTACAGATGTTTTACACTGAAGCTGACGACTCAAAAAATATTTTACTTTGTTTTCCTTTTTTATGTCTTGTGCATGTTTTTGACTAGTTCCATTTGGCAATTCAAAAATCATACTGTCAGAGGATGAGTTAACATCCTTAAGCTGGTCTTGAGCCTGGACAAATCCTACCTCCCCCTCCAATGATTATAAAATGGAGTGGGGTTGGGTAGCCCGCTCGCAGCACATAAACTGACCATTTTGGCTTTCAAATTTGGCTATTAATTTGTATTAAAACTTTCAATCTTATAAACTTGTTTGCATTTTTGATAAAATTTGTACATTTATAATTTTTATTTTTTATTTTTTTTTTTTTTTCCTTCTCATAAATAAGATATACATCATTATAGCTATAAACTGTACATATAATTTTGTCATCCTTGTAATAATTGGTTATTGTGGTGTTTTTTTTTGTTTATATGTGTATGTTTGTATTGTCTATAAGGGGCAGAATGGAAGACAGGTCTATCGTTGGGTATTCAGGATTATCTTGATGCTCATCGGTAATGTATGGCCTAATTTTCTACCCTTTTGTAATAAAGATATTATTATTATTATTATTATTATGTTAGCGCGTCGTTCTTTACAAACATGCCGTCATTTGCTTGGATACGAGGAAATGGTGGTCGCTATAATAGAATATAATCCATTTCATAACATTTCTAATAATTATAATAGTTGGGATATAAAACTCAAAGAATTGAGAAACGCAACTAGATTAAGCACAAGGAGGTAAAACTTAAAAATTGATTTTAAAAACTTAAAACAAAGAAATAAGAACAAGTAGAAATCTTATAAAAGAAATTAAGCTAATAATTCCAACATTAACTCTATTAAAATTCAGAGATTTGGAAACCTTTCAACATCGTTTCTACTTTTTAACGTTGTAAATCCTTTAAATATCGCTTATAACTCACAACATCGGCAAATCTCATGATTAATTTACAAAAACTTTGTATCACATTCTCGATAAAATTTTTAAGTCAACACCACAGCAAGTTCTGAAGCCGTTAAAATGTTATTTTAATATAAAACTTTGTCGAAGCACCAGATTAACGTGTTAGCACAGACAGTTTTTAAATTAAAACATTTTATGAAAATCTAAACCATGTTTGGACAGACTACTGATTTTACGTGTACAATTGTCATTGAAGCCGTAACAATATTTAATATGAAATTTGTACATCAATCTTAAAAGCAGATTTTCAGCCTTTTTCTCAAAAACTTAAATAGATAAAATCCAGATTTAAAAAATACAGCTATCTGATTGGATAATAATACTTAATTTACAATCAAGTTCAGTGATTGACCAATCAGATGAATGGAACACTAAATTCATCTTAAAGGGGATTGTAAAGAGGTTTTCTAAACTTTGTATGTGTATCGGGGACACTGATAGCATCAATTTGCGCCATTCCAATAACCATTCCGACGTCTGTGGTTCTTGCAATTCCACTAAAACTAACACGTTTTATGATGTCACTGACGTCTGACAGTGATCTGCATAGATATCAATAGTAACTTCTGGTTGATCACTGTCAGTAATGTCATAAAACGCGTTAGTTTCAGTGGAATTGCAAGAACCACAGACGTCGGAATGGAAATCGAAATTGGGCAAATTGATGCTATCAGTGTCCCTGATACATATACAAAGTTTAGAAAAACACTTTACAATCACTTTAAATTAAGTTTTTGAGAACAAGGCTCCGTCTTTATGGCACATAAATTCATTTGTAATATTCCAGGAAAGTTGGCACTTGTCTAACCCATTAAGAATCTCAGGCTACCTCTTGATAGAATTTTAATAAAATTAATTTGCATCTTTAACCTTTTTCTAAATTAAAAGTAAATATTTTGAAAACTTTAACAAAAATTTGACATCAAATTTTAAACATAAATTTAATTTACATCTTTTGATCTTGTGATGAAGTAATTTTATATCTTGATCGATCCCAGTGAAAAACTTCTACTGATAAAAAAATTCTCATTAATTTTCTGAAAAGGAAGAAAAAAAATAATGAAAATGACAGGTTTCATAAAAATACCAAATTAATTTCAAACTGGGAATCAACGTGGTTTATTTTGATGAAAGTTTTAATGACTTTTAAAGGGAATTCTCATCAAATTTTTCAGAATTCTTTCATTTTATCAGCTGATAGAATTTAAATTTCAGATATTTGAATCACTCTCAGGGTGGATCCAGTGGCGTTTCTGGTGTTTCTTTAGGTGGGAGTACCTAGTTGGGGCCAAATAATTGTCAAAAATTATAAAATATAACTAGCTTCAGAGAGTTTTTTTCAAACTCTGGCATTGCAACATTTATCAAATAAGCTTAAGATAAGTCCTCAAGGTTTTGAACCAGCTTAAGAAAGGGTCAACCAATACCTCAAACCTGTGACATCTACCATTAAGGTCAGTTTTAATCAAAGGATAACAAAACAAAGGTCTTCTTGACAATCGACATCCATCAACAATGATGTTCAAAGGCCAGATAAGAGTCAACAAGTTTTTAGCAGTTTGGATGATGAACACAAGCCAAAAGTCAACTACTATTGTTTAAACCAGAATGACCCTTCAAGAGTGACCTGTTCCGCTAAAAAAGCTCTGCATCCTGTGCTAGCTAAGCTCCATTTTGGCCCTTATATTTTATTCACAAAATGCATTTGGCCCTTTACAAAAATTATTTGAGAAGGCCTGGTTTATACCTTTGAAGTTGATTTTACTAATAAAAGTTTGTCTTTTTAACTCCAATCTATCTGACATTTTTCCACAATTGCTACAAAATTCTGGATAAGTTTTCAAGGTAGACTTTGACTTGTAAAAGCCGTGGGTATGATTCTTGCTTGGCTGACATTTATCATCAAGAACTATCCGACATTCAACCTCAATAGCAGCATTCAACGACGAAAAGGGACACCAAATTATCAGAAGGGCAAGCAAATACTGCCTAGAACAACACCGGTAATAGCTGTTCAATACTAAACAATTAGCCACAATTGATTTTGATAATGATGACAGATCTCAATCATGCTAATGACATTTTGATAAATTAATTAATAACGAAGTAAACATCAATCAAACTGTAATTAGTCACATGTCACTGGAGGCCTTTTTATTTCGTACCCCATCAATTAGAAATATGACGTTTTACACACTTTATACCTAATCAATTAGACATGAAATAGAGTTTTTTTTACTCTTGTGTTCTGCATATCATTATAATGAGCAGTGACCAAAAATTGTGTCGCTAGCGCAACCTCAAAGAGTTGCAGGGACAATTTAAAGGCATTGTAAAGAGTTTTTGTATGCGTATTGGGGACACTGATAGCATCAATATGTTCCATTCCAATTTCCATTCCGACATCTGTAGTTCTTGCAATTCCATTAAAAAAAACACGATTTATGACATCACTTATAGTGATTTGCATAGATATCAATGGTAGCTTCTGGTAAATCACTGTTAGTGACGTCATAAAACGCGTAGTTTTAGTGGAATTGCAAGAACCACAGACATCGGAATGGACATTGGAATTTGGAATGGTGCAAATTGATGCTATCAGTGTCCCTGATACACATACAAAGTTTAGAAAACCTCATTACAATCTCTTTAACAATAATTCTAGCAAAGTAAAATAATGTTAATGTAACATAACTGTATAGTATTCTTGATCTAGAATCTGGCATGGTTCATGATGCTGAACGGTAAGGATGCTAAAGTTTGGATTGCAGAGTAAACAAAGAGAAGACCAAAAAGTTAATGAAATGACATCAAGTTTACCAATTTCATTTCATTTCAATGAGGTAGAGAACAGTAGGATAAAAACTCCATTTCTTATCATTGGTCCAATAAGTTTCAAAGCCTTAAATGGGAATGTTCAGTATTTTCTTAAATTAGGTAAAAAATTCCAGGTTCTGAGACTAAAAGTTTTTTGGTCAAATGGTTAGTGAACATATCCCTTTAAACCTGACCCGAGTGTGCAAACTGTAAAGTAGTCCCATTCATGGTCAATAAGGGCATAAATCAAGGGGCCCTTTAAAAAGGCTCTCAATGCCTTTAATACATAATAAGGGATTTCCTGACCCAATATATTCATATGACAGTCAAATAAACAACACAAAATAAGGTCAAAACCTCAAAATAAGGTCAAGAGGAGATTTATGACTTCATAATGACTGGTCACTTTCTTTGATATCAAACTTCAAAAATATCATAGGTGCTTGTTAGAATTAAAGTTTTTCTTATCTTGAGAGAGATTTTGAATCCACAGCACCTAATTGGCTAACAGACAACAATCCAACTTGCTATCACCTGAAGAGTTTGAGCTAACCTCTTGAAGGGCTGACTGTCTTTTAATTAGATTGCATATAGAAAGTAGAAAGTGATATGGTATAGCCAAATAATTTTAAATCTTAAGAGATAGCATTTTTTTATGAAAAAAGAAACCAAGTACTAACGATCCGAACAGAAAAGCGAAATTTGAAATCCAAAAATAAAGGTAGCAGCTTATCAACTTTTTACATAAGGAATTATATCAATCATACATAAGTAAGTATTTCATAATGAAAGTGGTATCAGGTGTCTAGAAGAGTAAGCAAACCCTGCCTAACACCACACTGTATAAAAGTTCAATTTTCGAACAGGAGAGTAATAGAATTTAGCTGAAATAAGCTCTATAGGCTGGAATATAATATTAAATGTAAAGCCATAGTGGTTAAATGCTGAGTTACTCGGTGATCAGGAGATGACAATAATATGTATTTGTTGTTGTTTTCTGTAGAGATGAGAAGATGAACACTCACTGATCAGGAGATGGTAATCTAAAAGAGTATATAATGAAGTAGGAAGAAAAGAGATGGTAGATGATTACCACGACAAGGTTGATGAGAATAATAAAGTACCGTCGTTAGTCGTTAATATAATAGTAGCTCGTTAGTCACTGAGAGTAAATCACTCAAACCATACTACTAGATCATACTGATACTGATACACACTATAATGTAGGCCTTCTCAAATGGCGGCCCGCGAGCCAAATCCAGCCCGCAATGCCCATGAGAATGGCCACTCAGGACCCCTTCAGCTAAAACATTCTGCTCTCTATTCTAGCTAAGCTCAATTTTGGCACTAATATTTTTTCCATAAAATACCTTTTGCACTTAGCAAACAATAATTGTGAAGGCCTGCTATAATGCTTTGTATGCTGCATGGAGATGCCTTTTGTCAATAGTTAAATGTTCAGCGAGTTTGACGCTTTTTGCTAACCTGAAGGGCTACTGATTTTCATGGCATTGTCCCTCTTCACAGGCCCAATAGGTGCAGAAAAGTAGGACATAAAACTGCATTTCATTTCTAATAGCTTAATGTTCAGTGAGTTAGACACATTTCGCTAACATGAATGGTCAAGTCTCCATGGGCCAAGAATTTCTGTTTTTGAGGGAACGCCACGCCACTGCTTATCATGATATTGCTCTTCTTCACAAGCCCAATTAGGTGCAGAAAAGTGGGACATAAAAATCCATTCCTTTAATCTTATTAGCTTAAAGAAGTTCAACCAGCAGGGTCACCTTTTTTTTATAAATATCACAGACTCCTATACTTGATGTTCCACTGAAGCTATTTGCAATCAGACATTTCGGCAGGACAAACAACATGTCTGGTAAAACATGTCTGGTAAAATATTGCGAAATAAACAGACTGCCAGAGTGTAAAAATCCATTTGAGAGATATCAATGGGTGGTAAAGTGATTTATGATTAATTTCATCCTATTTGTGGTAATTGACTAACCTGACAAACTATTTAATAGAGTCTACATCTGTTACACTGATATTACACTTAATCTAACTCTAATATTTATTACATTCCTAGGTTTAGTGTTAGGTACCTTTCTCTCAATGTTTAGCTCTCTACTATTTATTACATAGCTAGGTTTAGTGTTAGGGACCTTTCTCTTAATGTTTAGCTCTCTACTATTTATTTCATAGCTCTAGGTTTAGTGTTAGGGACCTTTCTCTCAATGTCTAGCTCTCTAATATTTATTACATAGCTAGGTTTAGTGTTAGGGACCTTTCTCTCAATGATTAGCTCTCTACTATTTATTACATAGCTAGTTTTAGTGTTAGGGACCTTTCTCTCAATGTCTAGCTCTCTAATATTTATTACATAGCTAGGTTTAGTGTTAGGGACCTTTCTCTCAATGTTTAGCTCTCTACTATTTATTACATAGCTAGGTTTAGTGTTAGGGACCTTTCTCTTAATGTTTAGCTCTCTACTATTTATTACATAGCTCTAGGTTTAGTGTTAGGGACCTTTCTCTCAATGTTTAGCTCTCTACTATTTATTACATAGCTAGGTTTAGTGTTAGGGACCTTTCTCTCAATGATTAGCTCTCTACTATTTATTACATAGCTCTAGGTTTAGTGTTAGGGACCTTTCTCTTAATGTTTAGCTCTCTACTATTTATTACATAGCTAGGTTTAGTGTTAGGGACCTTTCTCTCAATGTCTAGCTCTCTAATATTTATTACATTCCTAGGTTTAGTGTTAGGTACCTTTCTCTTAATGTTTAGCTCTCTACTATTTATTACATAGCTAGGTTTAGTGTTAGGGACCTTTCTCTCAATGTCTAGCTCTCTAATATTTATTACATAGCTAGGTTTAGTGTTAGGGACCTTTCTCTCAATGTCTAGCTCTCTACTATTTATTACATAGCTAGGTTTAGTGTTAGGGACCTTTCTCTCAATGTCTAGCTCTCTAATATTTATTACATAGCTAGGTTTAGTGTTAGGGACCTTTCTCTCAATGTTTAGCTCTCTAATATTTATTACATAGCTACGTTTAGTGTTAGGGACCTTTCTCTCAATGTTTAGCTCTCTAATATTTATTACATAGCTACGTTTAGTGTTAGGGACCTTTCTCTCAATGTTCAAGTCTGTCAATATTTATTACATAGCTAGGTTTAGTGTTAGGGACCTTTCTCTCAATGTCTAGCTCTCTACTATTTATTACATAGCTAGGTTTAGTGTTAGGGACCTTTCTCTCAATGTTTAGCTCTCTAATATTTATTACATAGCTACGTTTAGTGTTAGGGACCTTTCTCTCAATGTTTAGCTCTCTAATATTTATTACATAGCTACGTTTAGTGTTAGGGACCTTTCTCTCAATGTTCAAGTCTGTCAATATTTATTACATAGCTAGGTTTAGTGTTAGGGACCTTTCTCTCAATGTTCAACTCTCTACTATTTATTACATAGCTAGGTTTAGTGTTAGAGACCTTTCTCTCAATGTTCAAGTCTGTCAATATTTATTACATAGCTAGGTTTAGTGTTAGGGACCTTTCTCTCAATGTTCAACTCTCTACTATTTATTACATAGCTAGGTTTAGTGTTAGAGACCTTTCTCTCAATGTTCAAGTCTGTCAATATTTATTACATAGCTAGGTTTAGTGTTAGGGACCTTTCTCTCAATGTTCTAGCTCTCTAATATTTATTTCATTGCTAGGTTTAGTGTTAGAGACCTTTCGCTTGATGTTCATCTTTATAAAATAAAGTCAACTGGCTGAACAGGAACTGAAAGGCAGGATGGTCGCTTTTTGGAAGAAAATATCTTAAGATGAGATCTGTGAAAGCATTTCTGGATGGAAAATGGTTGATATTGGTGGTGGATGTGGTGAAAGCACAAAAGAACACAGGTTAAAATTAGTGATTTGCTCTGATATTGAATTTTTTGACATGCTATTTTGTTCGAGGCGGTACTTGTACAATTTTTATTTTTTATTTTTTTATGACTTTCATATTTTCAGGGTCTGACAAGGACATGTTGTAGTAAATCTGTGAGAAATTTGAAAGAGATTGGTTCATCAGATAGATTGAACAACTGAGATACACACCGTCAAACTTGGGGACGTTTTCTTTAAGCACCCGATATAAAAGTATTAAAACAGAACCTGAAACATGTTGTATCTGTGGAGTTTCCCCACTGTGCAATTTTTAATCAGTAAGAATATCGGGAGAATTTGACCTACATATTTTAATAGATTCCACAGTTTTTAATCATAACTTGAAATTGATTTATATATTAACATTTTTCAAGTTTTAATTTAAAAAAAAATAGGTTAATATCAATTCTTGCCATAATGCGGAGTTTCACTCAGGACAGCAGATTGATTATTTATACATTTAAGAAAACTACCAACAACTACCTAGTCTGTGATATCAGCATCCACTGGAAGTAAACGTTAACTTGTCATCTACCAACAACTACCTAGTCTGTGATATCAGCATCCACTGGAAGTAAACGTTAACTTGTCATCTACCAACAACTACAACTACCAACAACTACCTAGTCTGTGATATCAGCAGCTGCTGGAAGCAAATGGTTACTTGTCAACTACCAACAACTATCTTGTTTATGATATCAGCAGCTGCTGGAAGCGAATGTTAACTTGTCATCTACCAACAACTACCTAGTTTGCTATATCAGCAGCTGCTGGAAGCAAACATCAACTTGTCATCTACCAACTAACCAACCCGGACAGCATTTGTTAAGTCAAGTCAGACAGGGCTGGTAAATACAATTAAATCAACACTCATAAGTTGAGATTTGAAAAGCAATTACAGCTAAATAACTAGTCTGTGGCAATTTTTTAGTGAGCTAAAATTTATGTCCCCATATATATTCGAATCTGTTGGCAATTCAAACAAAATCGACATCCCTGTCCGTTTCACTGGTAATATACACCACATACCTGAATGGTCATTAACCTAAAAACTTAAGGCCAGATCAACATCAAAGAAATCTTACGTAATTAAACGGTAATTTGTATCCAATCAGATTACAATAATCAGTCTGTTAATGGGTGTTATATAGCTGTTAAATGGAGATATTTCAGTTGCCCCTAGCAATGTGTCGTATTCAAGTTGAAGGTCAATATATCACGTTTTGAATATGTATTTTCCAAACTTTGCGACCAGAAGTCCAAAAGAATTCCATTTCATGAAAAAATAAATTGCAATCAATTTTGTTGACATTGTGGTATTCCTTGATGTAAAATTCAACACTGATGACAATTTTTTGGTGAAACTGGAACTTGTCAGTTAGTAGTATAAGCAAAGTGGGCTTCGAGAAAAGGGTCATTCATTATCCACCTAGCTTAGTTATAAGACAGGAAAGTTACTTAATTTGACCCTAGAATTTCTTCATGATTATGCATTAAGAGCAATCTGCTTTTCTGCACCTTTATTGGCTAATGAGGAAACGCCATGCAGTGTGCAATGAGGGGTGGGATAAAGACAACTCTGAATCTTTGAAGGGTGGGGGAATTTTAACAGCTGTGTAATAGATATGATATCAACCATCCTACGTCATTTAACTGGAATTACATCCCATTACGTAGGTATAGAGATTCTTTAATATTGATAAGATTACATGTTATCAACCTCTGGGAGGCAGTATATATATACAGATAAATAATATCGTGGTACATTTGTTTGTCCGAACTGCCAAGTGGCATCTGCAATACACAAAAGATAAAGGAAAAGATGGTTCTACAATAAGTTAAGACTTCAAAATGGACTAAAAAAGTTACGTCATAAAACGTGTTAGTTTAAGTGGAGTTTCAAGAACCACAGACATCGGAATGAACATTGGAATGGTGCAAATTGATGCTATCAGTGTCCCCGATACACATACAAAGTTTAGAAAAAAACTTTACAATCCCTTTAACCCTGTGAAATTTCAGGAGACAATGCAGGGAAACTCTTACCAAAGAGATCAGAACTCATCAACCATGCTTTACCATTGTATTTGAAATAAGTACCAAACTTCAGCATTTGAAATTTAATGGGCAATGCAGGCAAATCAACCTTACCCTAGATTTACCATTTATAAATATTTTAAATAAATATTATGAATATCTCTGATTACCTGGTGACGTAACTATTCTAAACTGTTTGAAATCACTTAGAACACTTAACAGTGTTATCAGGACTGTCCCACTGGCCTCGATCTTTTACCACTTTACTCAAGGACAGAGCTTGTTTACAATCACTCAGAGAAAAAGAACACTGTGTGCTATCAAATACCAATATTAAAGGGGTACAGACAGCATTTTCCGTCTTGTTTACAATCACTCAGAGAAAACAGACACTTATATTAAACAACTACCCAGAAGGAAAAAAGACTCCAGGCATGTTAACAATTCAAGGCTCAAAACTTCACACTGAGTAAAATCCATATTTAATCCTAACACCAATGGTTAATTTAACTCAGAGTTATATTTACTCCTGAGTTATTTTTTTATGCTTCAGGGCCCTGGTTTGGGGGGACTGACATGGAAAAAGCATCTAGTCGTTCGAATGGGACAATGGGCTCTCAGGTTTTAAGAGTGTGTGCAGGGGCAAATTAAGATCAAACTCATCTCTGGGGGGCGATGGTCTGGCCTGACCCAAGTAGAATGCCAGTGTAATTATATTTAATAGTGTGGTTGTTTGCTATCTTTAAAATGTCAACAAACAGATTAGTTTTTTACTCTGTGTTTGTCCACAAATCTTAACCTTTGTGATGAATATTTATTTTTTAGCCTTCTTTCACCAAAACATCAACAAACCATAACATAACACAAACACCAAAACAAAACAGTTATTTTAGCCAGGTGCACAATATCAAACAAGCTGAATTATAATACCAAATTTTCAGTAGAGACAAAGCTTGAAATAGATCAGTAGAAGATAAAGTAAACAAGCACCCATCCCACCCACTCTATAATGGTGATGTTATCCAAACTTTGACAATTCCTTGGTCCCTACTTCTTGCCCTATCACCTTATTATTTCTACAATAGCCACACAGTTTCCGACGTCTGTGGTTCTTGCGATTCCACTAAAACTAATGCGTTTTATGACGTCATAAAGCGTGTTAGTTTTAGTGGAATTTCAAGAACCACAGACGTTGAAATGGAAATTGGAATGGCTCAAATTGAATGCCTGATGCTGTTATTCCTATACCACCGAATGATCTCTACAAACACCACAGAGGAAGTAAAAGATTATATAAAACACTATAGAGGACAGTAAGTATTAAGTAGACAATAAACCACGTCTTACATATATATATATAATCCTTTTCTCTATAATATTAATGTTACTTATACCTCTTCCGGGAAGACCGTTACATAATAAATATACTTATAATTCATACTTCATACTTAACATTCGTACTACAAAAATGAGGAAATCTTCTCTTAAAATGTTAAAAAGTTAATTATTTCCTAGTATGTTAAAGAGGGTGATGCACCAGGAATTGTCAAACATCATGCATGCCTTTTGTTAACTTAAATTTTATGCCATTCTTCGTTTTTATTCAACTGAATTTTACTCATTGCACACTGCAACCCAAATGTAATAACCAAATAGAGTAAACATTTATATCTGTGTTTGTAAACATTCCAAAGCCTTTCTTAGATTTCCAGTTTACTTAATTTTCCTAATTGCATAATGTTTTAGGCTAATGAAATGCCAAGGAAAAAGGATGCAAATGTCCTATAAAATTTTCATTTCCTCATATGTCCATGCATTTTCAGATCAATTTTGGATTAGGACATGCATGTACATGAATAAATAGGTTTTTAAATATTTGGCCCAGTTAAATTAAAAATTTGATTAAAATAAAGAAGTTTAAATTCTTCTATCTTGTCTACTTCAAATCCTCATTATCGCACTTTAAAATCTTGGAGTTTTTAATCTAAGGGCTAAAATACATATCTCTATTGATATTTCCTACCCTAGAGATTTATAGAGCCTTTATATAGCGTAGAAAGTTTATTATAAACCACTTGTAATGCTCTTAATATTGACCCCCTTTTAATCTGACCTACTTCTTCATTCAGCTCAACCTTCCTCATTTTGTTCAAGATTATGTAATGACTCTGCCATGATAGGCGGCCATCTTGCCCGGTAAATGATAACTCTTGTTCGGGGATTGTTTTGATTGGCTGTTTTTTCCGCGAAGAATGATTCTGATTGGCTGAACTATAATTTATTCAATATGGGGATCTCTGTATAGTATACAAGGTTATCTAGTTCCCAAATTGATACGAGTGCTACTTCTTATATTTCACAAGATAGCTCTCTCTCAAGGTTGTTTCATATTTAATGCAATTTTCCTAAATCAAGGGCAATAACTCATAAACAATTCATCAAAATATATTCACCTTTAAACAGAGAAATCACATAAAAATGTGTTGAAACATTGTGTGTCTAACTTATAAATTATAAGTCTGAGTTATTCCATAATATTTGTCTTGTGTTTTTGATATGTACCCCTTCTTCTATATAATCTTTTTCATGATAAAACCATATCATAAAAACCCCCTGACCAGGATTGGCAAATCGACTACAAATTCAACAATTTCAATTTTACTCTTTTCAAATTTCAAGGACATGTACCTTTAAGTTTTGACCTAATTGTAAATTTTGACCTAGAAACACGAGTGACATGACGTCATAAAGATATTGAACACTATAGTACAATAAGGTATTATGATATCAAGTTATTGAAAAGTGTGATAAAAACCGCGTAGGCTTGCTATACAGGCTTTCATACAACATAGTTGTACATTGTACAACAAACAACTGATAATGTCTTCTGATTATCATAACAATGGCCGACCAGTTCCTATAACGCACAGTGACGTAAACACCAACTCTATCATTTTACATTTTAAACAAATTATAAATATATTATATTCCAATCATGTCATTCCTTTCTAAATTTCTATATCCTTCTACAATTAATGTATTGAGCTCTATTTTAACAGTGAAAATATTTGGTCATTGTTGATTTAAATTCTTCAAATTCTATGCTGTATTAATGTCCAGGTATATCACTTCAAAGGAATGATACAATAATCACAGTATATTATCTCTTTCTTTGAACAAATGTGAGCGATTGTTATATGTAGTTCACTTATACTCATTTCAGACTCACTTACAAACTCAACGTGGGGGCAGATCGACTTATTGCCCAAATTTTAATGATATTTTGCCTGATTTTAGAGATTTTTTGCCAAAAAACAACTGCCCCCCTGTCTCCTACGGCTATGAGGCGATGTATTGCCAAAAAACATGTTTTGCCTTGAGTAAAGGGCATGGATCTAGGGGGTTGTGTGGAAACCGTACCCCTCCTACCCCCCATAAACTAAGAAGAAGGGAATGAAAGGGTTGTGTCCAATTCACCCCCAGCCCCCCACCGTAATAATTTGAATGGTAAGAAATAAGGTTTAGAAAAATCGATGCCTTTTTTCCTTATTTATTCTAGGGAGATAATGTATTGATACTTTACAATATTAGGCATTATGGACAAATATGTATCTTGACCAGCTAAATGCAAAAAAAATCAAAAACTTATGGATTTCATATTTAAACAAAGCTTTAAAGCATTAAATCCAAAATAGTCAAATTTGTTATTAATGTAATCAACAATAAAAAGAAACAGACAATTTGAAGTCTTATCAAACTATATCTCTAATGGACCAAATCATCATGTTTTCCCAATGGACCATATTTCCCAAATAAACGGTCAATTTGCTCTCTGTTTTAACTAATTCTTTAATAGCGCAAATCATTATCAAATGCAGAAAAAATGTCAATATGTAAACGTCATCGTGTTTTCCCAATGGAATATATTTCCCTAATAATACTAATATTAATAAATATTGAACCTAATCACTTGTAATTCAGACCTAGATTCGTCTAGAAAAATAACATTATCAAATTTCTAATTCATTTGAGATTTCATTAGCTCAATTCTTCTTGTATAATTACAACAAACTGTCATTAAGAATTTCTGTACAACTCAATTATTAAACTCTACTCCTCTCTTTAATTACATTTCATAAATAAAATTATTAACTAATAAAAATCTGTTTAAGCAAAACAATTTGGTTCATCAAAATCGCATCCAAATCATGGCAAAATTGAAAACAACAGTTGCATGGTAGTGAACTACTCCAAAGAGATATACCATCAGGTGTTTAACTAAATCTTAATTTTGTCAGAGAGAGAGAAAATATACAAAAAATTTGCTGAGCTAACAAAAAAGTCATAGTGGTCATTTTGCGAGAACCCCAGACGTCGGAATGGAAATTTGAATTGTGCAAATTGATACTATAAGTGTCCCTGATACACATACAAAGTTTAGAAAAACTCTCTACAATCAAATTATAACTGAAGATCATTCAAAACTTATAGCCTACATATTGGGTCTGTGCCTTCATAACTTTGTCATAAGTTGCAACCAATAATCTCTACATTGAGAACCCAGGATTTATTACTATTTTACAGTTCAAAGGTCGGCAGATTAAAACTCTTGTTGAATCAATTTGCTATAAAACTATAAAATAATTGGTATTTTACTGTCAATTACGTTTATCTTTATAATTTACAACCACTCCCACCGGCCAAATGTCAATCATTCAATATTTGCTCTAGATAAAAAAAATGGCTCATTTTATGACAAAAGTTTCAGACTTTTATCGTTCATTAGTTCAGCAGAAAATGTTAGGAAATGAAAATATTTTGTTGGGACAGTTTTCTAGTTTTCAACTCCTAATTTATGTCAAGGGATCACAGCCTGTAGCTTAGAGGTCCTCAGTATATTGTCTCATCCAAAATCCGAACAATACACTTTTTTCATCCCAGCCCCGCCAATATTTATTGCTGACAAATGAAAACTGGGTTGGAAATCCCAGAGGTATTATTTGGACACGCTCACTGAGGCACTGCCACTACCATTAGTTCCGCAATGTATTGAAATGTAAATCTTCGACACAAGTACTGAAGATCTAACAGTCCCTCAGTGACTTACGATTAGTTCACCATCTTACAGATTCAGCCGAGCTTTATCCTCTAGATCAGTGGCGTTTCCCTGAGGCTTACCAAGCTTGATCCCCATACCCACCAATCCCACCAATCCCACCCTTAGTTTCAAATGTAGAGTGTAGTGTACAAACCTAACTAAACTAATGACCAAATACTAAGACTATTGAAAACTATTTACAAGTGATCACTAATTTGTAAGAGAGATTAAAATGACCAGAGAATTGAATCTGAGTAATATTATTAAGAATTGTAATTAATCCTGAATTTAACTAAACAAAATAAAAGTGAATTATACTTAAACATGTATTAATGAAAGAGTGAGTGTTACAAATGAGGTCTGATAATTAATCATTTTAAAGGGGAATGTTCAGCATGTTTTAGGGTCGATTTGTGCCTTGAATATATACAAATAGCCTTCAGAAGTACTAATAATGCACGAAAATCATATGATTCCTTCCATTATACCCCTACCTTAACATTTATCCTTCATTTTCCCTATTAGTGTTTTCTATATAAGACATAGTCTTACTAAACGGCGAGTCATAATTTTTACTCTCAAACGCCAATATTAATGGGTACACGTGTGTTTGAAGGCTTCAATTTTGTAGGAGAGTTGTGAACAATATTACGGATTAGATAAGCTACAAAAATTCCAGATTCTTAGGCTAATTTTTTTTTGGTTGAACGGTTAGTGAACATATCACCTTAAAAGCTACCAAAACTTAGAATATAAAACTATTTTCATTTTCAGTAGTTCAATAAGGTACAGAGGGATGTAAAACTCCATTTTATTTCCCCTAACTGTCCCACCCTTCTGTTTAGTCAGGAACTAATCAATAATATACATAATTATGCTAATGAGATGCAAATTTATGTAAATATAATTATGTTTATGAATATTTACAAATGAATAATATTTACGAATAAATAATCTAATATTTTATTCATGTCCTGATCAATTTGAATATGATTACATTTCGCACTTCATGCCACCTTAATCTGCGAATCAATTTTAACATCCTGCTTAAATTTACCTTATTGCATACTGCAAGCAGTCTTCATCATCTCTATTGAGTTAGCTATGGAATGAAAAGTTTATAATTTTTTGTTTCAAAGATCTGCTGTTTCATTAAAAGGGGAACATTTGGCATTTTCGAGGATTGATTTTTGTCTTGAATGTAATTAGTCTTCAGAATTTTTAGATCTGCACGCAAATCACTTTGTCCCATTAAAAATAAACAACTTAACATTTATCCTTTGTTTTCTGTATTATGTGTTTCTATATAATGCATAGTTTACTAAAAATACAAGATGTATTTTTTACTTTCAAATGCTGATATTTATGAATACAGGGTGATTTGAAGGCTTAAATTTCAAGGAGAGGTATAATGGGATGTCTTTTAATTTCTATAAAATATTACTGAGGAGCTTAGCTACAAAAATTCCTGTTTCTGAGACTAAGGTATGATGGGTTAACAGAATGGTGAATGTGTATCCCTTTCATCAAAAAATCCTTGGCCAAATAAAGAAGCCAAGTACTAACGATCCGAACCGCAAAACGAAACCCGAAATCCAAAAAGAAATTTTGACGAAACATAGGTAACAGCTAATGAACTTTTCACATGAGGAATTATATCAATCATGCATGAGTAAGTATTTCATAATGAAAAGTGGTATCAGGTGTCTAGAAGAGTAAGCATACACTGCCTGGCACCAGAACCTCTAATAATGAAAAGTGGTATCAGGTGTCTAGATGAGTAAGCATACCCTGTCTGGCACCACACCCGTCCTAGCTGTAAAACAGACATGAAACAAACTACAAAACTACAAATCTCAGCCAAACCAAAATAAGAGACAAACTATTTCTGATATCTGTTGAGTAACCACAGTGGTTGTAATACATGTAGCAGTTAGCTTGTTAGAGAGAAACCTTGCCCGGGGCCAAATCATTTTAGACATAACATTACAAAATATCATGTTAATATATACCCTGCAATACAAATACTTTAAACGCACTAGGCCATTTAGTTATTTTTTTCCCAAACTTAAATGTTTCAGTTGTGTTTTAAAATTTAATAAATTTGCAAAAACTGAGAAAAACTGGAGAGCCTATTTGGAGCATTAAAGTGAATTAAATTTTCCTTCGTATGAAAAAATCTTTGAAAATGGTAGGTAGATAGATGATGACAATAACATTTGCTTCCAGCAGATGCTGATATTACGGATGTAGGTAGTTGTTGGTAGATGACTTTTGCTTTCAGCATACGCTGATAAAATAACCTAGGTAGTTGCTGTGGTAGTGGGTAATTGGGTCGGACTTGAAAATGATATAAGCCTAGCCTAAATACCTTTCATACATTCAAATCCATCATAAGGTAGGGTATTAACTTCCCAACCTACACTTTGGACCTATGAATTACGTTTGAAATGCAGGTTAAATGTTTAAAACATCTCAGTCTTAGATCACTGGAAATTCAAGAGGAGAAGTGGAGACCCCCTTAAATGCTTGCTGAAAGGGAATCCTTTGGCAAGAAAATAACTAGTCTTAAGACAATTGAAGTTTTCCAACATTTATTCAAAATAAAGACAATCAATTTCTATTGTGAAAAACAAAGAGAGAATCTAAACAATAGAAATAATGATTATTAGATTTTCAACACCAAACATCACAAAATAAACGCAGCGGATATCGGATTTTCACCATGTAAAATCAATAACTTAAAATATTTAATAGAAATTTATTAAAAAACAATATTATTTTATCACATTTCCTTTTAATGTATTCATACTTCTCTATAGGAAATAATTTTTAAAAATATATTCGCATGAGAAAATCAATAAATTTGAAATAAAATGTTTTCCGCCAACAACTCTATTCAATGAAAAATATTCTCACAACAGCCTGGTAGTTTGCATCATCCTGCATTCAACACCACTCGTATCTACTTCGGAAATAGACTGAATGCTAGATAACCTCGTATACTATTTGGTAGTCGCCATATTGTATAAACTATAGTTCGGCCAATCGATAAACTATAGTTTAACCAATCACAATCAATATTCAGAGAGTGTCATCTTTTTTCGCGGTAAAATCAGCTTATCAAAATCAATCTCCGAACAAGAGTTATCTTCCCTTACCCATTTACCGGGCAAGATGACAACCTATCATGACAGAGTCATTACAAAGTCTTGAATAATGACGAAGGTTGTGCCGAATGTGTTTAACACATCTGCAACTTTTGTGTGAATGAGACAATAAATTGTGCACTTTTAATGTTGCCTCGACAGTTGGAAATTGAAATAAGAATAGGCTAATGCTGCTGTCCTGACAAATTTCCCCTCATTGCACAATGCATGGAATTTTACCCTTCCCCATTAGTTCAATGCAGAAAAGAAGGATGTAAAACTTTATTTCAGTTAATCTCCCTTTAAAAAATAAACTTCTGTCCTGACAAAAGTTCCTTCATTGCACACTACATGGCATTTACCCTCCCCCATTAGTTTGATGCAGAAAAGAAGCATTTAAAACTATATTTCAGTTCATCTCCCTTTAAAGGGATTGTAAAGTATATTTTTTAACTTTGTATGTGTATCGGGGACACTGACAGCATCAATATTTGTGCCATTCCAATTTCCATTCCAACGTCTGTGATTCTTGCAATTCCACTAAAACTAACGTGTGTTATAACGTCACTACCAGTGATCTACCGGAAGCTACCATTGATATCTATGCAGATCACTGTCAGTGACTGTCATAAAATGCTAGAATGCTAAACATACAAAGTTTAGAAATACTCTTTACAATCTCTTTAAGCAATAAACTTCTATATCTGTATGTAAAATCAGATAAGTTAAAGTTAAAATTTAAAGAAAACTGTAAAAATAGTTTCAACATATTTATATATTTATCATTTTATATCAACATTTATTACTGTTTATCTTCTAACCGCCCTTTTTTAATGTTGATATTTCTTACATAGTCTGGTAATTGAAAGGGATGTTGATTAGATTATATTTACCAGTCAGTTTTTAGTAGACTGTGACTGTGCCTACCAGTCATGTCTGACCAGAGTAAGAATTCTAGAAACTGCTGTTTGTGTTTTTAAGTTTTTATTTTTACCAATCAACTAAAGTTTTACAATGTTGATTTGCTTGTATTTACCAGTCATGTCTGACTAGAGCTCTAAACTGTATTTACCAGTCATGTCTGACTAGAGCCCTAGACTGTATTTACTAGTCATGTCTGACTAGAGCTCTAGACTGTATTAACCAGTCATGTCTGACTAGAGCTCTAGACTATATTTACCAGTCATGTCTTACTAGAGCTCTAGACTATATTTACCAGTCATATCTGACTAGAGCTCTAGACTGTATTAACCAGTCATGTCTGACTAGAGCCCTAGACTGTATTTACTAGTCATGTCTGACTAGAGCTCTAAACTGTATTTACCAGTCATGTCTGACTAGAGCTCTAAACTGTATTTACCAGTCATGTCTGACTAGAGCCCTAGACTGCATTTACTAGTCATGTCTGACTAGAGCTTTAAACTGTATTTACCAGTCATGTCTGACTAGAGCTCTAGACTGTATTTACCAGTTATGTCTGACAAGAGCCCTAGACTGTATTTACCAGTCATGTCTGACTAGAGCTCTAGACTATATTTACCAGTCATGTCTGACTAGAGCTCTAGACTGTTTTACCAGACAAGTCTGACTAGAGCTCTAGACTGTATTTACCAGTCATGTCTGACTAGAGCTCTAAACTGTATTTACCAGTCATGTCTGACTAGAGCTCTAAACTGTATTTACCAGTCATGTCTGACTAGAGCCCTAGACTGCATTTACTAGTCATGTCTGACTAGAGCTTTAAACTGTATTTACCAGTCATGTCTGACTAGAGCTCTAGACTGTATTTACCAGTCATGTCTGACTAGAGCTCTAGACTGTATTTACTAGTCATGTCTGACTAGAGCTCTAAACTGTATTTACCAGTCATGTCTGACTAGAGCTCTAAACTGTATTTACCAGTCATGTCTGACTAGAGCCCTAGACTGCATTTACTAGTCATGTCTGACTAGAGCTTTAAACTGTATTTACCAGTCATGTCTGACTAGAGCTCTAGACTGTATTTACCAGTTATGTCTGACAAGAGCCCTAGACTGTATTTACCAGTCATGTCTGACTAGAGCTCTAGACTATATTTACCAGTCATGTCTGACTAGAGCTCTAGACTGTTTTACCAGACAAGTCTGACTAGAGCTCTAGACTGTATTTACCAGTCATGTCTGACTAGAAATCTAGACTGTATTTACCAGTCAAGTACAAGGCATAGTGTACCTTCCATAATTTGAGCAATATTTAATTTTGAGTGATAAATCTTTATATTAAATATTACGAAAATGAGTGAAAAAAGGAAACTTTGTTAACTGAACCCTGACAGTAAATTATTGTGTGAAATACACACAATTTCACATGTCATTGTCATTCACTTCAATTTACTTGTGGAGCATAAAGCTTAAAGCTAGGCGCAGACGACAGACTTTTGTCCGTTGGAAACAAAAAACATTGTTTCGTTTTCAAGCTTTTCTTTGCCGCACACGATAGACTTTTGTTCAAAGCTGTTCAAAGGGAACATTTTTAATGCCGCTTTTTTCAAGTGACTTATATAACACATGCATTACGATGGACCATCACTATTTATTAGTTGGCTTCAAGGGTGTGGATTTAGGAGGCGGGGGGTTTGGGGCGTTTACATAAAATGACGTAAATACGGCTAGACATTATCATTGAAAATCAATATCAATTCCGTCGTAGGTCATAGCCAACTATTTATTATTTTACTGGGTTTTTTTTTGTCAATGTGTCAACTATCTCCGATAGTCTTTACATAATCTGGAGAGGAAAGCACATTTAAGCACGACTTTTCTGACCATTTTTCTACAAGAATGTCTTCTTTCTCTAGTATTCCGAAATTTTACTCCACGTGACAAATTGGCGTACACTGATTGGTTAAGAGACGGAAAATGTTTTGTAGAAATGTTTTTACTCAACGCACACGACAGACAAAAAGGAATTTTGCCCGAAACATTTGTTCAATTATCGAACACGTTTGATTTTCAAACAAATGTTTCGGGAAACAAAAAACATTGTTTTTTGCCAACGCACACAACAGACTTTTGTCGCAAAACAATGTTTCGCGGACAAAGTCCGTCGTGTGCGGCAGGCTTAACTTGGAACAACTCGTTTTAAATTTGACATGTAAAATGTTGTCAAATCGGCAATGAGTCTATAACAATAGTGGTATTGTATGTAATAAATTTGAGGCACGTTCCTAATTTTCCAGGTTTAATAAGCCGTAATAATCTAAATTTGACATGTCATATCGGTAAATGTATCTATAACAATAGTGGTATTGTATGAAATAAATTTGAAACACGCTCCTAATTTCCTGGATCTAATTATGAATGATAATTAACACAAAGTATTAATTATAAAACAGGAAACACATGTACCTCATTGTTTTAATAGACTTTATACAAAATATACAGATGATTTCCCTGTAAGAACCATATTTAGTTTGATCTGCCTCAGTGGCATATTAAGTGGGGTAGAGGGGGTGGAGGGATTGTCATGTCCCAGTCAGCCCCAAACCATTCTTCCCCCCTCTCACACCACTACATTTTCAATTAAGATCGCAAATTTTTTTGTCCATCCTAAAGAGGTGGTATTCCTTTAATACTCTGGCACTGATATTGGGACTAATTTGTCTAATTGTAGCCCAATATCAATAAATAAACCTTCCTTTAGGGGAAAATGAGGTCAGATTTAGCAGGTAGATGCAAAATGCTAAATCAGCAAACTACAAATGAACAGCCCTCATACAGCAATTATAGCTAAACTAGAAAAAAAACATGAAATTAAAACATGGCCTCAGTCTGGTGACGGTATTAATTACTGCGCTACGAGTTAATTGAACAGAACATCAGATAGTCAATCAACGTAATAGGTCCCTCGTGTAAAATATTGGACTGAGTTAAAGATCGTACCAAGGTAAATAACTTAAGAGTCAATGATTGGTTGTTTATGGCCAGGAGTCTGTGGTCAACATGTTGATTAAGAAAGTTTCTGAGCATCAATCAATCGGGGTACGGTACTTAACTCTCGACAAGTTAACTTAGTTAAAAATCATATTTTAATTTTAAAGGGATTGTAAAGTGATTTTCTAAACTTTGAATGAGTATGGGATACACTGATAGCATCAATTTGCGCCATTCCAATTTCAATTCTGATGTCTGTGGTTCTTGCAATTCAACTAAAACTAACGCCTTTTATGACGTCACTACCAGTGATATCTATTAAACTAACGTGTCCCTGATACACATAGTTCTTAATTTTAAATATCAATTACTCAGTATCAACCAATCAGAGTACCTTTACAATTATACCAAATTAATTATTCGAAAATGTAGGTGTTAACAAGAAATCTCAAAAACTTAACAAAATTAAAACTTAGATTTTAAGAAATACAGAACGGGTAATAAGAATAAGGTCCAGTTTCTCTGATTGCTTGTTAAGAGACAGAAGCCTTTTGTCAGCAAATAGCTCACAATTTTCAAATGCAGTTCATTCCTATAAATCTTATTAGACAATAAAAATCAGGGCAAGTGAAATAAGTGTGTCAACCAAAATGATTATTTGAATGTTACGATACAATTTCGAGCTCTTTAAAAGGTTTAAAATCGACCAATGATTGATCTTGTAACAAGTACAGTTACGATAATGTTTTAGATAACAGCCGGCAGGTAGGAATGGCCGAACTCTAGTGTATAATTATAGAAAATTACTTTGTTTTGACATTTTCAGTTTATTAGAAATGTCCTCTGTTGGATACTAAAAGGTTTCTAAAGAGATTTTCAGGTTCTCGGCCATTTTCATGCAGTAAATGACGATAGTTCTTGTAGAGTTTCGGACGGAATATACTGTCAATTACTCTAAATGGTTTTACTAATGTCTTTTTAGGTTTAGCAATTCTGCATCTCTTCAGAGAGTCCACATAGTTAATGTATTCTTCATCTGTTATTTGGGTTTAGTAATCAGAACATCCTTCAGAGAGTTCACATAGACTATTTTCTTTTTCGTAATCTGGGTCTAATTTCTCAAAAAATCTTAAAAACTTGTCCTAATAATGGAGAAATGCCAGCATAAAACTGTGCATTGGCTCCCATTTTCAAAGAGCGTACATAGTTAATAAGTAGGGCCTAGGAGCTTATTTTTTTTTTGTATTTTTATAAATAAAAGGAAATTTCTATATAGCCCTTCAAGAGTGATCCCTTTTGCTAAAACACCCTGCTCACTATGCTAGCTTAGCTCTATTTGGCCCTTATATTTTGTTCATAAAATGCATTTTGGCCCTTTACAAAAAATAATTGAGAAGGCCTTGCGTACATAGTCAATATGTAGGGCCTAGGAGCCTATTTATTTGTATTTTTTATATGTAAAAGGAAGTTTGTATATTCAGTAGGCTGTTATAAATGTAAGTGTTATATTATAAGTAAGTGTAATGTGTCTTATTGTAAGTTATATATTTATGTGTGTATTAATAATGTATTGTGTGGGGTTTTCATTGTAAAAATACTGAAATAGAGATTATATCTTATAGGGTATTGTATAAAAACCCTAAAATAGGGCTCTCTCCTTGGCCTACATCTGTTAAAGGGAATAAGGGAAATCTTCGGAATTTTCGTGGATCAATTTAGGACTTGAGAATGTGTAAATAGCCTTAAGGGTGTTAATTGGGCTATTTGACGTTATGAAAAAATGGAATAAGTATATGAAATAATGATTTCTTGAGACTTGTTGTGCATTTTTTGATGATTTGGGGTCCTTCTCGATAGTTTAAGGTTGATTTCATGTCAATCAGATTTTTTTTAATGAGTTGACAGCCCTTTCAAACATGTCATAAAAATTGGACATTTCAAACCTTTGATACAAGTTTAAAAAAATGTGAATGGATCAATCTACATCAAACTTGGCATAAATGTAGACAATTACATTGCCAAGAAACGTACAGAGCGATTTTCCAAAAAAAATTATTATTTTGGTCGTTACCATGGAAATACGAAAATTTATGAAAATTTATTTGTAGGTACGGCAAACATTTTTCAGGGGCCAAACTAATTAGAATTTCCGAAAAAACTCTCTGTACGTTTCATCCTTATTGAATAAGCTTTCAATCAAGACCAAGATCGTAATTTTCCAATAAAAAATGGCTGAGAAATCTTGTATCAACCGGGACACATTTTGCTACTTTTTCCCAATTTTTTAGCAAAAACTAACGAAATACCCAATTTCTTTTCGTTTTTTTCATTCTATATAGTTTACAAATAAAGTAATAATAATTATCTACAATCTGAGCCCAAAAATAATAAGTAATTCGCAAAACTTCCATCTCGTGTTTTTTTTTCTCGAACGCTAGCCCAATCAATACCCTTAAGATTTAACTGGAACTGCCCAAAAATCAAATAATCCGTTCAATTATTTATCTTTCATTTTCTGTATATGTGTTTTCTATATAAGGCATAGTCTTACTAAACGACGAGTTGTATTTTTGAATTTCAAACACTGATATTTATAGATACACATGGATTTGAAAGCTTAAATTTTGAGGGAGAGCTTCGAATATCATTATTAGATTAGATAAAAAATTCCAGGTTCTAAGACTAAAAGTTTTTTGGCCGAATGGTTAGTGAACATATCCCTTTAAAAAAGCAAAAAGAACCAACTCTTAGGTAGGGGCCATGTTTTTCTGCCTTTCCCTTGGCCTACATCTGTTGTAAATAGTGTAAAATAACCACAAAACACAAGACAATAGTATGGAATATAACACACTTCTTTAAAAGAGTTAGGTACATAACAATTCAACACAGATACACGTTATGTGCCTACTGTATTAAAGAAGTGTTATATTCCATAATATTGTCTTGTGTTTGTTATATGTGCTCCTCGCTTCTATATGTCGTTCAAATCTTATGTAAAATAACCAGTAGGCTAACTGAGAGAATTCCTGATGTTAAAATATCAATGTAAGTGTTAAAACTACAGGTGGAAGTCGTAACCTGATATTTATAGTTTACGTTTGAAAGAAAAACTCTCAATGAATGAAAGAAAGAATATGAGAAGGTTTAAATGTGTTCAGAATGAATAAATTTAAAATAGCTGAACTGTTGGTTTTATGAATGAATGAATGAAGACCTTTTAGGCTTTAAAAATGATGCATGAATGAATGAATGAATGGACCTAAAAAGATGAAAATGAATGAAAGTATGCTTGAAAGAGAAACTCTCAATAAATGAATGAATGAATGAGACCAAAATGAATGAATGAAGCCAAAATGAATTAATGATTGAATGACACATTAAAAGAATAAATAAATGAATGAATAAATGATTGAATGTACCTAAAAAGATGAAAATGAATGAAAGTATGAAGTTTGAGAGAAAAACTCTCAATAAATGAATGAATGAATGAATAATACATATAAAAGAGAATGAATGAATGCATGAATGAATGAATAAATGAAGCCAAAATGAATGAATGAATGAATGAATGAATGAATAAATGAATGTACCTAAAAAAGAAAGAAAGAAAGAAAGAATGAATGAATGAATAAATGAATGTACCTAAAAAAGAAAGAAAGAAAGAAAGAATGAATGAATGAATGAATGAATGAATGAATGAATGAATGTACCTAAAAAGAAAGAATGAATGAATGAATAAATGAATGAATGAATGAATGTACCTAAAAATGAATGAATGAATGAATGAATGAATGAATGAATGAATGAATGAATGAATGAATGAATGAATGAATGAATGAATGAATGAATGAATGAATGAATGAATGAATGAATGAAAGCACTGACCTGATAAGCGTCTGGGATATTCACAACTTCTCCAGTTTGCGCCACGTATCCAATAATCCCCTTTCCCATTGGAATTCGAATTTCTTCTTCGCGCTCACAAATTTCCTCGAAAGTCGAATCACAACACACGTCAAAAAGTTGAGAAACGAGCCACTTTTCATTGGTTCCTTTCCCTTGGACTAAAAACAACGAGCACCGATCAGCGTTTAAAACAATTGAAAGATTTAATAAAATTTTATAACACAGACTCCTAATATCTAGATCGTTACAAATATCTATCACAAGTTCATACATTAACTCTCTTTCATCCAACGCCTTTAACTCACTTTTAGATTTCCGATGGGACTTTCCTTGTCCCGAAGTTGACGGCACAGGATCGAGAAACGTAGGAGTTCCGTCCACTTTTGAGATCATAGGTTTTAATATTCCGCCCTTATCAAATTCTTGAGCTGATATTTTTCGAACGGGAGTGTTGGCACCTGAGCTAGGTTTAGAGTTGGAACTGCTCGACGAGGGTTCCGAGGAGAGACCCGATTGTTTAATGGCGTGAGAGATCAACCATCCATCCACCATACTCTGTTGAGCTTTCCGAGCAAAATAATCATGAACATATTCAGGATGTTCGTCTAACCACTTCTCAATCCCATCATACTCTTTCTGAACCTCTGGGGGTAAGTCCGGGGGGACCTCCCCATCACCCTGCTCAGCGACTGGCTGAACAGTCAGCATCTTTCCGTGGCTTCGCTTCCTTCTAGCCCATGTGGCTGGACGTGTAGTCAAGGGTCTGTTGGTCTGAGCAAGATTAGGTGTTTCTCTGTTTGAATCCAGCTTGACTATTGAATGGTGAAAACTGTAAGTGTATATTTATATATTCTATTGAGAACGTTTCAAGCTAGATAGAGTCGACCTGCACGTCTCTCAGGCCGAGTAGAACCATTGGTTGATTTCGCCCTATTGATTTTACTATACCAACTATTTTAACCTGACGAGAGAGAATGAAACACATATAGTATATCGACGATTTTACTTGATATACTCTACAGCTCCCTTTAACCGTTTACCTACCGTTAGACACAGTTAACTTATCAACAACTACACCACGCCTTCTTCAATCACAGTAAACAATTACCGTTTAAATCCCTTCACTCAGATTTTAACCTCATCCGTTCTGAACATTCTCCGTATTTCACTCGAATTACAGTAATTCCGTTAAGAAATGTCGAACACGAGTTTTCACTAGTAGTTAGTGAAGTTGAACTGCCTACAGACAAGCTCACCATGTAATAAACGGTGTATATGATCATATCTTCAAGATAATAAAACCCACAACAATCTTACAGGCCAGTTAGTATGGTGGACTCAAGTAGGTATTACTATAAATAGACAGTACATATAAATTGTAAACTATTTAACTGTAGACTATAACAATATACAGGATTAAAACCACGATTATGCACGTGCGTGTACGCATACTTCTATATGGTGCGCGAAAGCACACAGTGTATTGGCAGGCTTGATGAGGTATTACTATTAATAGACAACAGTACATATAAATTGTAAACTATTTAACTGTAGACTATAACAATATACAGGATTAAAACCACGATTATGCACGTGCGTGTACGCATACTTCTATATGGTGCGCGAAAGCACACAGTGTATTGGCAGGCTTGATGAGGTATTACTATTAATAGACAACAGTACATATAAATTGTAAACTATTTAACTGTAGACTATAACAATATACAGGATTAAAACCACGATTATGCACGTGCGTGTACGCATACTTCTATATGGTGCGCGAAAGCACACAGTGTATTGGCAGGCTTGATGAGGTATTACTATTAATAGACAACAGTACATATAAATTGTAAACTATTTAACTGTAGACTATAACAATATACAGGATTAAAACCACGATTATGCACGTGCGTGTACGCATACTTCTATATGGTGCGCGAAAGCACACAGTGTATTGGCAGGCTTGATGAGGTATTACTATTAATAGACAACAGTACATATAAATTGTAAACTATTTAACTGTAGGCTATAACAATATACATGGCAATTATAACCACTAAAATGCACCTGCGTGTGCGCGAAAGCACACAGTAGTGTATTGCAGGCTGAATGAGTTATTACTATAAGAGTTAACAGTACATTTATTACATTAGTAACTATTTAACTGTAGGCTATAACAATATACACGGCAATTATAAATACAAGTATGCACGTGCGTGTACGCGAAAGCACACAGTAGTGTATTTAAGGCTGAATGAGATATTGCTATAAATAGTTAACAGTACGTATAAATTGTAAACTATTTAACTGTAGGCTACAACAATATACATGGCAATTATAAGTCACAAGTATGCACGTGCGTGTATTGCAGGCTGAATGAGTTACAAGTTTACACGTGCGTGTACACATACGTCTATAGTGAACGCGAAAACACAGTGTATTGCAGACTGAAGAGGTATTATTATAAATAAATAGACAATAGTACATCTTAATTATAAACTATTTGACTGTAGGCTACGCGTGTACGCGAAAGCACACAGTAGTGTATTTCAGGTTGAATGAGGTATTATTATAAACAGTTAACAGCATGTATTACATTATAAACTATTTAACAGTACAAAATTCAGTCAATGTTAAGATGTAACAAAATACAAGGCATGGGGTCATTGACTATGCATGTGCATATTTTCGATAAACTGAAGCAATGTATAACAGCGATATATTTAAATGTTATGCATATGCGCATGTATTTTGTAGCTGTTCGGTTAAAATACTTCGAACAGAAGCTAAGTTTGCACTTAGGTCTTTTATTGCTCATGGCCAAGCCCTGTTGCCCTACATTACTGATGTATTAACGATTCACTACAATTCTGTCTGTAGAAATCATAATTCTAATTCAAGGAAAGATTCATCTCTCCGCTTGAAAAAATATGACATTTTGTCAGATTTTTGGGTTATTTTGAAAATAGAAGAGAAATTGATGTCGAAGAAGCTACAGAATAATGTTATAACACGGAATATACCAATATATTGTCTTGATAATAAATAGCTTTAGATTATTTATAAAATACTGACTGATATTCTAGGTTATATTACTATAGACCTACACTCCTGGTCGGTGAGTTCCTTTACTTCGAGGTCAGTTAGGGATATCGTCACTTTCTTTGACCAAACCCGAATCGTATTTACAAGTCCCAAAGCCTAGAGGATCATGTTCACCATTCGTTTGACCAATCGAATTTTTAATTAGTATAAAAAAAACCTGGATAATGTTGACTAATTAAGAAATATTAACACATTTTTCTGTAGTCAAAATGGGTTCCTTATTGTTTGGTGTCGACCAAACTTCAAGGTGCAGAGTCCACTGCGGTTTATGATGCGGTATTTAGTGCGGTTTTATATACAGTGTTAAGTACAATAAGCGTGTCCGCATCCGGTACGGAGTCGTACTTCGTCCAGTCGCACCTTAAGCCGTACCTTTAAAGAGATTGTAAAAAGGTTTTCTGAACTGCAATTCCACTTAAACTAACGTGTTTTTTATGACGTCACTGACAGTGATCTACATAGACTGATAGACATCAATAGTAGCTTCCGGTAGATCACTGTCAGTGACGTCATGAAACGCTTTAGTTTTAGAGGAATTGCAAGAATCACAGACGTAGGAATGGAAATTAGAATGGTGCAAATTGATGCTATCAGTGTCCCTGATACACATACAAAGTTTAGAAAACTTCTTTACAATCCCTTTAAAAGAACAATAATAAAAATTTCGATTGACGTCAAACAAGGAAATATTTCAACACTGGAAGACGAAATCCGACTCCTAGCTGATCTAGGGTTTTATCTAGGGTTTCATCTAGGGTTTCATCTATAGGGTTTCCACATAAATTCTACATCAAAGACATCTAAGGTTAGGCCAAGGTTAACTTGCTAGGCGATAAAGTGCTGGGGGTTCGAGTCCTCGAACGGTTGCTATCTCTCTGTGAACTCTTTGACTGTTTTGTCATCGTTTTGTTTTGGATCTATCTAATGCCTCTGACCCCAAAACTAAACTCCCTTTTCGTGTCGTGATAACATTAGCCAAGATGTCTTTATATGAGCAACAGTGGCGCCATACAGGGTATGCTTTCTCTCTGTGTGAAACGATGGGAATCTGTGGGTTTGAATTACAATATTTACTGATGTAACTGATACAAATTTGAATTATTCTTTTTATGAATTTTTTTTTTTCCTTTTCAGTCTATTTTGGTTATTTATCTATAGCGAAAACCCTAAATATATATACGTATATTTTCTTTATATGTTTTAAAAAACATTTTCTAGATGATTGATCCTCAAATATTGCGATTTTTAAATAAAAGACACTGTTCAACTCAGCGTTAGAGGGAAGTATTTACTTTACACAATTTGAATGATGGGTAAGGGGTGAATTTTGAAAAGCTAAAAGTCTCAAAGAAGCAGAAGCCAAAGCATTAAGGTTGGTGTCACGCTCGATGCTGCAGTACACGGCCTCTAGTTATTATACATAATGTTTAAATTCTTGACCTTTGAATACTCCGTCACTCTCTGTAATCCGACATATTATTATGGTCCCAATTCATATTGGATTACACAGAGTAGGCGGTATAAGGATAGGACCCTATCTCAGTAGCCAAACATCTTGGCATTGACTTTCTGTAGTTTTACCCATTTACAGGTGGGTCCACTGGAATAATGAGGCGAAGAACAGTGACTTATTCAAGGTCACCATACATTTACACTTACATGTCGACAAAAGTTAGAACCCACGATAAAAAAAGTCAGATATTAGACGACAAAATACCTTTCAATTCCCAGGTATTGTATTATATCTTTATTTGCAACATTTTACACCATTACTGACTGGTCAAAGGCAATTTATAAAAGTACAAGTAGGCCTACATACAAAATAACATTTTACAGCACAAATAAATGACAATATAATACTGAAAAGAAATATGAAGTAATAGTTTTGGTTGCTAGCCAATTATCATTTTAATTAGTCCCCTATTCACTTTCATTTTTCACGTAATAGGAGAAAGGCGAGGTCATAAAATGTCACATTTGGCCTAAAATCACTCAAGCTTGGGTTTCAGCCCCTTAATTTCCTTACTCTGACGTCAATTGACTTTTGTTACGAATTCTTACATTATAGCCCTATAAAGTCTTACATAGTCTTATATTCGGTGGATTAATCAGCCCATATTTAATGTAATCAGTGGGGAGAAGTGAGGGTAGGTGTTCGACAGTGGGAGCCTAGGAAACTCATTAGTATGTGAGCCATGAACTGAAGGAACTATAAGTATGCAAATCTTTTTCCATTTGTCTGAATGGTGCGTCATAGTCGAAAATAAAACAGCAGTATGAAAAAATAAGACGAAGTGCTCCATTTCAGTTCATTTCTGAAATCTGTCACATATATTAAGATCTAAGATTATCTTAATTAATATCTTGTTCAATACACCGTTTAATTATTATAAAACTTTCATTTGATTTTAACAACCATTTAGATCTAATCGACATCACGTCACACATAGTGACAAATTCTGACGTAATAACATCACGTCACGTCACGCTTTGTGACGATTTACTAAGTTTGACGTCACGCTGGCCATATTAATTTTTAGATTATTCTCATAATCGATATGTATCGATTAATCTCAGATGGTATCTGATATATAAACTGTGAGAGTGACAACCTTGAATTTATGTTTATTTTTCCAACTGAATGCCACAAATAGTACAAAAACATACTTCACAAGACCAGTGACAGTAGGGTGAGAGGTGATATTTTGAAAATTTTCAACCCCCCCCCCCTCCACTTTCAGAAACGCTCCTCGGCCCCTGCAAATGCGTTTAGGCCCAACAATAGGTTCAAGATGTTTGGAAAAGGATTAGCTAGAAATTGAATCCTCCAAAACTTAAGTTTGGTAGAGTGTCGTAAGTAAAGGGTTTGGCCAAAACCAACTGGAAAACAGGATCCTTTTTTCTCTAGGTTTCCTGGTCGTTATCATGCTCGGTTCATTTTTCTTTGGTTGTTTCTTGGTCGGTTCATGTTTTGTAAGTACAATTTCTGTATATTAGTCCTTCAAGAGTTATGTCCCATCAACTGTATAATAATTACTTGAATTAACTAATTACACGTGGTCTGTATTTTGTTTTTAGTGTTTCGGTTTTCTCTGAAAAAAGTTTCTAGTTTCTAGAACGTCCAAACAAGGGGGATATAATTTAGGGCACCCCTTCCCTTAAAGGGAAGCAGTACAGTCGCTATTATAGGGGGTTGAAATTTTAAAACACAGATGATTATTGATTCAAATGTTTATGAAGGCTCAAAATTCCAATTTCGAAAACTAAAGAATGCTTGGTGAACGTGTGACGATATATAAGTTCCACTATAATAACTGTTCCAAAGAACATTTGTTATGTAATAATTGTTCCATTTGGAACTTTTATTATATAATACTTGACCTAACATTATATGATAAGAGTTCCAGAGATCATTTATTATAATAATATTTGTTCCAAAAGGAATACATGTATTTATTATGAGGAACAAATATACAGTCACAAACGCGCCCATTTAAACGTAAGTAGTGTCATATATAAAAGTATTCTATGATGTTCGAGACTAGTGTATGACACAATTACCCAGTAACATATGTTATTTGTTAGTTTCTTCTTATAAACAGTAGTTACCGGTTGGCGATGGTTTCCATGTGTCATTTTCTCTCTAAAGGTAGTCTTAAATACCAAGAAAAAGCATCACCGAAGACTACCACTATCAACTTCGGAACTAGACATCGGAACTAGACATTCTAGATAACCTCATATACTGTATGGTAGATGCCATGTTGAATAAATTATAGTTCAACCAATCACAATCATTCTTCAGAATGTATCATTAACTTTTGCGGAAAAAACAGCCAATCGGAATCAACCTTGACACAAGAGTTGTATTTTCCTTCCCAAATACCGGGAAAGATGTCCGCTTATCATGGCCGAGTCATTATATAGTCTCGAACAATGACGAAGACTATAGCTTTATTCACTGTCTTGATGTTCGTGTGTTTGATCCCTTCCAGGATTTCTTTGCATTCGGCTCAACCAGCGTCATTTTGTTCGAGACTTTATAATGACTTGGCGGCCATCTTCCCAGGTAATTGGGCAAGGGAAGACAACTCTTGATCAAAGAGTGGTTTTGATTGGCTGTTTTACTGCGAAAGAAGACAACACTCTCTGAAGAATGATTGTGATTGGTTGAACTATAATTTATTCAATATGGTGATCTATCTTCGAACAAGAGTTGTCTTCTCATTCATTTACTGAACAAGATGGTCACTTATCATGATCGAGTCATTATAAAGTCTCAGACAATAACGAAGGTTTAGATCCTTGGTTCCCAACCAGGGGTACCAGTGAACGCCACAAGGGATACCTGAGAAGCCTCTCAGACAATTTTAAAAAGTATGGAATGGATTAAATATCAAACTCCATTAACCGACAAATATCCTTTTACTTTCATGATGGCTCTTAATGTTACTTAGGGTGGGCAAAGGGGTACCAAGAGATTGCTTGAACAAAAAGGGGTACGAAGAGTCCAAAAGGTTGGGAACCGAGGGTTTAGACGAATGGAGCCGACCAAGAATGGAGTGTTTCAAAGCCGATAATGTGTGAGCGGACCTTAACTATAAATAAATAAATAAGTTCTATCTTGGTAGAGTTAATGAACTTTACCCATCATTATTCAAGCCTTATGTCACATTTTACTAGAGTCGAGGTGGTATATACTTTATATAACATTTTCTGAACTTCGGTAAAGGTGTGCCACAGGTTCAAATCCTCGTAAATATAGTCCGAAACTTGCTGACTCAATCGAAAGTCTTTTGGAATATTGGACTGCTATTGCTGACGTCAGTGCTTATGACTTGTATTGGAAGCTATTGCTATAATGACGTCATAAGCACTAAGTTTAAGTGGAATTGCAGGAGTCGCAGACATCATATTGAAATGATGCAAACTGATGCTTTCAGTGTCCCCGATACACATAAAAAGTTAAAGGAGCCTTTAACAACCCATTCGTTATGCACATAAAAAAAATTCCAGAGCCAATTTACAACGCACTCGACTTAATAATCAAACCTAAGCCACATTATCGCCCACCAGACAACAATAATTAAACTCCAAGTTAAATTGTTATTCCCACTGCCCACAGATAGGTGTTCCCTGTTCCTAATTCCTCATGGAGGTTTAGCCAAGGACTACCTATATAGTAGTGGCGGGTGTCGTGCGCGAAGTAGACCATGATTACTCTTTTTGAAACACCTGATGGTACTTCTCTTTGGATTTTGTCAATGATTTTGAATGCGATTTTGATTAATGGAATTGTTTTGTGTGTACGGACTTTTATTGTAAAAAGTTTTCTATTCTATGAATCAAAGTAAGAACTAAGTTGTTATCCTTGTAAAATATAATTGTTTCTTTATTTCTGTTACAATAGAAACAGTTTATTCTGCATATTTCAATCCGCCCCACCCCTCAAAGGAATTTAATAGGAAGGAAAATCGTGGGAACCACATAAATTCCTGACTATGGTTGGTAATCCTACACTCTATTTTTATTTTGACGTGTCTCTGTAGGCTACAAAAGGAAATTGGCCTAAAGGAAGAATATTAAAGCGATAGTCCCAGATAAAATTCATGCTAAACAAGTAGAAGAGTGATTCACTATTATACATTGATCTTTCCCGGATTATCCGTACCCATTTACAACTGGGTGGACTGGAATTGTGAGTGAAAATGACTTATTCAAGGTCATTGGACTTTCAAAACCCTGATCGAGAACCGAACTCTCAAAAACAACGACCACCATTTGCTCGTATCCAAGCAAATGACGTCATGATTGTGCATTGTGGAGAGTGTCACTTGAAAAACTTGGCATGCTTAGCCTACTCATTTGATACACTTTGCAACTATGTTTGTAAACTCAGCATCACTTCGACATGGCTACACCCTTGATTACTATGTTCAGATTATAAGTTTTCAAATTTTGAGCTTTATTTGCAATAATGTTTCAGGTGTCTCTAGCGAGACCGATCATGTCCACTCTTACAGAAACACCTGGTCCCAAAGATTGATTTTGTCAACTCAGCAGGTAAATCCGTAGGCCTATAGTATTAAATGAACAATGTTGGCTACTACTTCGTATAACAGACCATGCTTACTCTTTTCGAAACACCTGATGGTATTTCTCTTAAGAGTATTCCACTACTACTAAATTTTGAGATGTTTTGGATGCGAGTTTGATAAAAGAAATTGTTTTGCTTGTATGGACTTGTTAATTTCATAGAACAAAACATTTTCCCAAGTTGATAATAGGATGTAAAACTCGATTTCATCACTAGAACACTAGACTAGTGTAGGCCTATATATAAATAGTGTTGTAACAGTGAGTGTCTATCTATGTAGGCAGGGCAGTATGTGTATGTAATAGATAGACTATAACAGTTTGTGATAGGGTGTAAAGCTCCACAAGACTAGTGTAGGCCTATATATAAATAGTGTTGTAACAGTGAATGTATATCTATCTAGGCAGTAGGAGATTAGGGCAGTAGGTGTATGTAATATATAGACTTCAGTTTGTGATATACCACGCTTGAGGTAAGTCGTGTTTTATATTAATACATAAAAGAGTGAGCATGTGAGTTAATTAGTTAATGAAGGAGTGGAAATATGCAAATATAATTATCAAAATTGAATTAATAGTTAAGCCTAACCAATGTTTTGAATGAATATTTTGAATACATTTAAAAAAAAACATTAAATAACGTTAGTGATTGAAATTATTATATAAACTCATATTTATTTATCTGGGAATCTAATTGGATTTTTGTTAATTTTGGAGGTATGAAAATCCACAAAAAAACTGATACAGTATACAGTATATGCGACTTTTTTTCAATTATAATTTTATTTCCAAAGCTAATTATGGTTTAAAAGTATGACTTTTACATATATTATTACATATGGATAATAGTCGGTTTAACTTGAGAAACTGAAATATAAGTTAATAAATAAAATATACACTATTATGGATGTACTACTCCTTTCTTTGTTTGTGCTTGATAAAGATTCCTGTATGTGAATTGAAACGCTGCTAAAATTAAAGGAAGGAGTAGTATATCCATAATAGTTGTTCCATAGCCGTAGGGGCACACGACATTATTTTTTGTCATTTAAAGATTGAAATATAAAAAACTGTAACTTTTCTTGTGTTTAAATTCTGTAAAATTTCGAATATCTAGAATATAGGCTTAAAATTAAGTCCGTTTTTAAAAGACCTGATCTGTCTTTATTCAAATCTAAAACCTAAATCTTCTTGTGTTTTCCTTTTTCGTAGTTTTATGTGAAAAGTTACATTATATTGTGTGAGATTTCAGCAATTAATTTCTTGTGCAAAGTTTATGGTAAATCTTAAGACGAAAAACTTGGATTCTTTTTATTTTCTAAAGCAATCTATACAATTTCTGGACGTAGGTAAATGCTAAATTTCATTCGTGAACTTAAAACAAAACACAAGACAATATTATTGAGTATAAAACACTTCTATAATAAAGTTAGGCACATAACATTTCAACACAAGATACATGTGTCATCATCAGATGTAAAATTACATCGCTTCTACATGTCGTTCAAATCGTATATTCTTGAACTTATTCCTTATAAATTGTAGATCGTTCAACTCATATTATTTCAGCATCAAATGAGTATATAATATTGTTTAATATCAACCTGCACGCACCTGTTGACTTTCTAAAAGTTGCTAGAAACAGGCTTAATACAAATATTATACTAATATCAAAGAAAACAAGAAATATGTGGGGGTCGACACAACCTGATTTCATACCCGTTTTTTTTTTAACATATAAAACTTTGTAAAGGGCATTTAGCACCGTGTGATAACGTATAATTCTGTATATAAGACGCACACTTGTAAAAGACGCACTATGAAATAATGAAACCTAAGCACGAAAGTTCAGAATAGTTCTTAGTTCTTATGTTCAGCATTAAATCAAATTAAGGAAAAGAAGATAAAAATTTAAAATAGTAAATTTAGTAAAATTAATTAAATTAGTAGAATCTGTATTAATATTTCTTATATTTTATTTCTTGTATTGTAATCTGTGACTCAGACCCTGTTATTTGTTGTCTACTGTACGTCTGGTGATTAGGGTAAAAATATGTATTAATATGTATAACTATTATAGAATTAATACGAGATACCATCAACAGTCAACAAACAGAGATGAATATGTAAGCCGAACCTTAATTATGTAAACAATGCAGACAAAACATACATTTGATACATTTATAGATGTGAATAGACGGTTAAGGTGGTCATACAGGTATAGGGATGGTTCCCAACCTCTTTCAAGCTGTGGCCCAAATTTACGAAGCTCCCAGAGCCATGGCATGGCCCCCTGTTCCATTCCAGACTAGGGCAAAATAGGGAATATCGCGCACAGGTTGTTGTCTTGTGCCTCCTCATAATCAGGAGGTAAGATGCATTTGATCACAATCAACTACAGACATTACACAGCAAAATATAATTAAATACAAGTGGGGCTAGAGAAAAAATGATATACATCCTCATGTCCCACGCCCCCCTGACAAACACCCCATGGCTCCCTAGAGGGCCATGGCCCCCAGGTTGGGAATCACTGATGTATAGGGATGATGGTGGATAAAATAGAAACAGAATATGATGCACGAGGTCTAGACACGATGCAGATATACGATTCAGATGAATTGCAATGAATAACATAAATCAGATATCTAATATAGATATGAGAATCATATCCTAAACTCTACTGGAAGTGGATGTTAACTTGTCTTCTACCTACCAACAAAAAACTATGTTATTGAAATATCAAAGCCATGTTCCTTTAAACATATATTGAAAAACAATAAAAATACTAAAATATCCAGGCTATCCTCCTTTAAAGGTGTAATGAAAGGCATATTTAAATGTTGCAATCTTTGAAAATATAAATACTAAAATATCCAGACCACCCCCCCTTTAAACATGTAATGAAAGGCATATTTCAATGTGGCAATCTTTGAAAATAAAAGTACAATGTACTAAAATATCCAGACCACCCCCTTTAAACATGTAATGAAAAGCATATTATAAATTGTGGCAATCCTATAAAGAATATTATTCCGCTATGATAAACAGTCAAACAGTTTGTTTATAAAGTCTAGCGCAGTAAATGAATAAAATTCACAGCTTGCATATTGCAGTAATAATCTAAAATACCAGAGGGATGAATGCATGAGTTCCTGTCTCCGTTTTTAAAGGCTGCAAATAACTCAGGAAAGATGAATGTCGGGAATATTGATAGACAGAATTGCCCACATAGGGGAGGGAGGTGTTACGTACACAGAAAAGGGAAATTTTGTTGATTAAAGGGACAGAACAGGACATAACACTCCATTTCATTTCAATAGCTTCATTAGTTAAAGAACAGTAGGATATAAAACTCCATTCCATTACATTAGTCCAGTAAGATACAGAACAGTAGGATATATGCATTGAGTGGGTCGTTAACCCATTTTAGTTCAGTACAGGTGTAAAACAGTAGGATGTAAAACTGCATTGCGATTATCACCGACAGGAAATGGATTTACCATTTTTTATAACCGTACATTGTTTATACTTCATTACCCTCACAATATGTGGTCTATAACTCGAGGCATTAGATTGAGAAGTTTGTGTAATAAAGATAATTTTGAGGAAGTCACACTTATTACATCGAATAGTGTTCATGAGTTCTTGGCTAAGATAGTGAACGAATTTCGGGTGTCCTTGAATATGCCTTCCCTCATCATCAGCCAACAAGTGGTTAAGGACCAGCCGATAGAAAGGATCCTTGAGAACCAAAGTTGTTGTCCTTGTAAAATCATTGTCAAGAGGTTTTATCAAGGACAAGTTGATAGAAAGGATCATGGTCGTTTCTTGATTCCCGAACCACTACACAGTACATCTTGAAATTTCCACCAGCATGCAATGTCATTTTCAGCTTTAAAGTTGACGAGAGTTGTCCTCTGACATTGTTCTTCAATCGGCAATCCTCGGCAGTTTCCGTAAACCATAATCTGTCTCTCTAATCTGTGAATGAAGTTGCAGAGCGTCAGCGTAACTTTCACTTTAACTTTCCTTCGCTCACCGGAAAGACGTATCACAATGCCCTTTTCGACATTTTGAGTTCATAAAATTTCTGTTTCCTCTAAAAGACAAATCCCAGGTGGGTGTAGACTGTTTTATCAGCTTTCAAACTAAACAGATGCCAGGCGCGTGATTTCTATTACCACCAACAAAGTGGCGGATTCTTTAAATTTTAAAAATTGAAAATGAGTCAGCGATAATGCCGGTCTGACATTTTACAATTCCGCCTCAAAGAGGAAAATTAAAAAGAGCAAGGTCGTTTATATAACCCTTCCTTTGAATACTCCAAATTGTTATTCCGTTTCCTGTTCCGGTACAAGCTTTGTTCAGATTTTTTAAAAAACCCGGAAAATGTCGCCTACATAATCTTAGACAGGTCAAAATGTACCGTTCTGGACTATAATAGCAGTGGCGGTTATTCTAAGGCATAGGTTGCTTACCCTTTCTAAAACACTAATAACTTATGCTTAAAAACATGATCTCCGAGAAGGCAGGGAGTGCTAATATTTTCAAACAACGTTTCGAAAAAATACGCTGGTCTCTGTCAGGAATGCCATCCAATCAGGCCGACATGAAAATAATCTAAGAAACTTCCCCAGTTATTTATTACAAAAAAAAATTATCCATAAAGTTATTATGTTCGCTATTTATTGGTCTATAAATGTAAATAATAAAATAGATGTTGTAGAATTAATGGGGCCGGAGTATGAATTACGATATGAAGTATTTGCATCTACCGAAACGACCACGTTGTACATCTTGTAGGTAGGCCTAGTGCGTTGAACAGTAGATGGTCAAACTGCGTACAGCATATCCAGTAGAACATAAAACTCCATTTTATATAATTTGTTCAATAAGATACAGTCAAAAGAATTGAAGGATGATAAATTCCAAAACTCCATTTCATTAGTCCAATAAGATACAGAACAGTAGGACATAAAACTCCATTTCATTAGTCCAATAAGGTACAGAACAGTAGGATATAAAACTACATTTCATTAGTCCAATAAGATACAGAACAGTGGGACATAAAACTACATTTCTTTAGTCCAATAAGGTGCAGAACAGTGGGACATAAAACTCTATTTCATTAGTCCAATAAGATACAGAACAGTGGGACATAAAACTCTATTTCATTAGTCCAATAAGGTGCAGAACAGTGGGACATAAAACTACATTTCATTAGTCCAATAAGATACAGAACAGTGGGACATAAAACTACATTTCATTAGTCCAATAAGATACAGAACAGTGGGACATAAAACTACATTTCATTAGTCCAATAAGATACAGAACAGTGGGACATAAAACTCCATTTCATTAGTCCAATAAGATACAGAACAGTGGGACATAAAACTACATTTCATTAGTCCAATAAGGTGCAGAACAGTGGGACATAAAACTCTATTTCATTAGTCCAATAAGATACAGAACAGTGGGACATAAAACTACATTTCATTAGTCCAATAAGATACAGAACAGTGGGACATAAAACTACATTTCATTAGTCCAATAAGATACAGAACAGTGGGACATAAAACTACATTTCATTAGTCCAATATGATACAGAACAGTGGGATATAAAACTCTAATTTCATTAGTCCAATAAGATACAGAACAGTGGGATATAAAACTCTAATTTCATTAGTCCAATAAGATACAGAACAGTAGGATATAAAACTACATTTCATTAGTCCAATAAGATACAGAACAGTAGGATGTAAAACTCCATTTCATTTCATTAGCCCAATAAAATACAGAACAGTAGGATATAAAACTCCATTTCATTAGTCCAATAAGATACAGAACAGTAGGATATAAAACTACATTTCATTAGTCCAATAAGATACAGAACAGTGGGACATAAAACTACATTTCATTAGTCCAATAAGATACAGAACAGTGGGACATAAAACTACATTTCATTAGTCCAATAAGATACAGAACAGTGGGATATAAAACTCTAATTTCATTAGTCCAATAAGATACAGAACAGTGGGATATAAAACTCTAATTTCATTAGTCTAATAAGATACAGAACAGTAGGATATAAAACTACATTTCATTAGTCCAATAAGATACAGAACAGTAGGATGTAAAACTCCATTTCATTTCATTAGCCCAATAAAATACAGAACAGTAGGATATAAAACTCCATTTCATTAGTCCAATAAGATACAGAACAGTAGGATATAAAACTACATTTCATTAGCCCAATAAGATACAGAACAGTGGGACATAAAACTACATTTCATTAGCCCAATAAGATACAGAACAGTGGGACATAAAACTGCATTTCATTAGTCCAATAAGATACAGAACAGTGGGACATAAAACTACATTTCATTAGTCCAATAAGATACAGAACAGTGTGATATAAAACTCTAATTTCATTAGTCCAATAAGATACAGAACAGTGGGATATAAAACTCTAATTTCATTAGTCCAATAAGATACAGAACAGTAGGATATAAAACTACATTTCATTAGTCCAATAAGATACAGAACAGTAGGATGTAAAACTCCATTTCATTTCATTAGCCCAATAAAATACAGAACAGTAGGATATAAAACTCCATTTCATTAGTCCAATAAGATACAGAACAGTAGGATATAAAACTACATTTCATTCGTCCAATAAGATACAGAACAGTGGGACATAAAACTACATTTCATTAGTCCAATAAGATACAGAACAGTGGGACATAAAACTACATTTCATTAGTCCAATAAGATACAGAACAGTAGGATATAAAACTCTTATTTCATTAGTCCAATAAGATACGGAACAGTAGGACATAAAACTACATTTCATTAGTCCAATAAGATACAGAACAGTAGGATATAAAACTACATTTCATTAGTCCAATAAGATACAGAAAAGTGGGACATAAAACTACATTTCATTAGTCCAATAAGATACAGAACAGTAGGACATAAAACTACATTTCATTAGTCCAATAAGATACAGAACAGTAGGATATAAAACTACATTTCATTAGTCCAATAAGATACAGAACAGTGGGACATAAAACTACATTTCATTAGTCCAATAAGATACAGAATAGTGGGACATAAAACTACATTTCATTAGTCCAATAAGATACAGAACAGTGGGACATAAAACTACATTTCATTAGTCCAATAAGGTACAGAACAGTGGGACATAAAACTCAGTTCATTTCATTAGTCCAATAAGATACAGAACAGTGGGACATAAAACTACATTTCATTAGTCCAATAAGGTACAGAACAGTAGGATGTAAAACTTTATTTCATTTCATTAATCCAATAAGAAACAAAACAGTAGGATATAAAACTCCATTTCATTTCATTGGCTTACTAATGTAAAGAATTGTATTTCATTTCATCCAATATAGTTCAGAACAGTGGGACTCCATTTCATTTCATTGGCCAATAAGCAACACCATTCTTATTCATTTCATTTCATTGACCCAATAAGATACAGAACAGTGGGACATAAAACTCAGTTCATTTCATTAGTCCAATAAGATACAGAACAGTGGGACATAAAACTACATTTCATTAGTCCAATAAGGTACAGAAAAGTAGGATGTAAAACTCTATTTCATTTCATTTATCCAATAAGAAACAAAACAGTAGGATATAAAACTCCATTTCAATTCATTGACCCAATAAGGTACAGAACAGTAGGATATAAAACTCCATTTCATTTCATTGACCCAAAAAGGTACAGAACAGTAGGATATAAATCTCCATTTCATTTCATTAGTCAATAAGATACAGAACAGTAGGATATAAAACTCCATTTCAATTCATTGACCCAATAAGGTACAGAACAGTAGGATATAAATCTCCATTTCATTTCATTGACCCAAAAAGGTACAGAACAGTAGGATATAAATCTCTATTTCATTTCATTAGTCAATAAGATACAGAACAGTAGGATATAAAACTCCATTTCAATTCATTGACCCAATAAGGTACAGAACAGTAGGATATAAAACTCCATTTCAATTCATTGACCCAATGAGGTACAGAACAGTAGGATATAAAACTCCATTTCATTTCATTAGTCAAAAAGGTACAGAACAGTAGGATATAAAACTCCATTTCAATTCATTGACCCAATAAGATACAGAACAGTAGGATATAAAACTCCATTTCATTTCATTAGTCCAATAAGATACAGAACAGTAGGATATAAATCTCCATTTCAATTCATTGACCCAATGAGGTACAGAACAGTAGGATATAAAACTCCATTTCAATTCATTGACCCAATAAGATTCAGAACAGTAGGATATAAAACTCCATTTCATTTCATTAGTCAAAAAGGTACAGAACAGTAGGATATAAAACTACATTTCAATTCATTGACCCAATAAGATACAGAACAGTAGGACATAAAACTCCATTTCAATTCATTGACCCAATGAGGTACAGAACAGTAGGACATAAAACTCCATTTCAATTCATTGACCCAATAAGATACAGAACAGTAGGATATAAAACTACATTTCATTAGTCCAATAAGATACAGAACAGTAGGATATAAAACTACATTTCATTAGTCCAATAAGATACAGAACAGTAGGATGTAAAACTCCATTTCATTTCATTAGCCCAATAAAATACAGAACAGTAGGATATAAAACTCCATTTCATTAGTCCAATAAGATACAGAACAGTAGGATATAAAACTACATTTCATTAGTCCAATAAGATACAGAACAGTGGGACATAAAACTACATTTCATTAGTCCAATAAGATACAGAACAGTGGGACATAAAACTACATTTCATTAGTCCAATAAGATACAGAACAGTAGGATATAAAACTCTAATTTCATTAGTCCAATAAGATACAGAACAGTAGGATATAAAACTACATTTCATTAGTCCAATAAGATACAGAACAGTAGGATGTAAAACTCCATTTCATTTCATTAGCCCAATAAAATACAGAACAGTAGGATATAAAACTCCATTTCATTAGTCCAATAAGATACAGAACAGTAGGATATAAAACTACATTTCATTAGTCCAATAAGATACAGAACAGTGGGACATAAAACTACATTTCATTAGTCCAATAAGATACAGAACAGTGGGACATAAAACTACATTTCATTAGTCCAATAAGATACAGAACAGTAGGATATAAAACTCTAATTTCATTAGTCCAATAAGATACGGAACAGTAGGACATAAAACTACATTTCATTAGTCCAATAAGATACAGAACAGTAGGATATAAAACTACATTTCATTAGTCCAATAAGATACAGAAAAGTGGGACATAAAACTACATTTCATTAGTCCAATAAGATACAGAACAGTAGGACATAAAACTACATTTCATTAGTCCAATAAGATACAGGACAGTAGGATATAAAACTACATTTCATTATTCCAATAAGATACAGAACAGTGGGACATAAAACTACATTTCATTAGTCCAATAAGATACAGAACAGTGGGACATAAAACTACATTTCATTAGTCCAATAAGATACAGAACAGTGGGACATAAAACTACATTTCATTAGTCCAATAAGGTACAGAACAGTGGGACATAAAACTCAGTTCATTTCATTAGTCCAATAAGATACAGAACAGTGGGACATAAAACTACATTTCATTAGTCCAATAAGGTACAGAACAGTAGGATGTAAAACTCTATTTCATTTCATTAATCCAATAAGAAACAAAACAGTAGGATATAAAACTCCATTTCATTTCATTGGCTTACTAATGTAAAGAATTGTATTTCATTTCATCCAATATAGTTCAGAACAGTGGGACTCCATTTCATTTCATTGGCCAATAAGCAACACCATTCTTATTCATTTCATTTCATTGACCCAATAAGATACAGAACAGTGGGACATAAAACTACATTTCATTAGTCCAATAAGGTACAGAACAGTAGGATGTAAAACTCTATTTCATTTCATTGACCCAATAAGGTACAGAACAGTAGGATATAAAACTCCATTTCATTTCATTGACCCAAAAAGGTACTGAACAGTAGGATATAAATCTCCATTTCATTTCATTAGTCAATAAGATACAGAACAGTAGGATATAAAACTCCATTTCAATTCATTGACCCAATAAGGTACAGAACAGTAGGATATAAATCTCCATTTCATTTCATTGACCCAAAAAGGTACAGAACAGTAGGATATAAATCTCTATTTCATTTCATTAGTCAATAAGATACAGAACAGTAGGATATAAAACTCCATTTCAATTCATTGACCCAATAAGGTACAGAACAGTAGGATATAAAACTCCATTTCAATTCATTGACCCAATGAGGTACAGAACAGTAGGATATAAAACTCCATTTCATTTCATTAGTCAAAAAGGTACAGAACAGTAGGATATAAAACTCCATTTCAATTCATTGACCCAATAAGATACAGAACAGTAGGATATAAAACTCCATTTCATTTCATTAGTCCAATAAGATACAGAACAGTAGGATATAAATCTCCATTTCAATTCATTGACCCAATGAGGTACAGAACAGTAGGATATAAAACTCCATTTCAATTCATTGACCCAATAAGATTCAGAACAGTAGGATATAAAACTCCATTTCATTTCATTATTACAATAAGATACAGAGCAGTGGGATATAAAACTCCATTTCATTAACCCAATATGGTAAAGAATTCGAATTCATTTCATCGATCCAATGAACAATGAATACTGCATTTCATTTCATTGGCTCACTAATGTTAAACAATTATAATTCATTTCATCCAATATAGTTCAGGACAGTGGGATATAAAACTGCATTTCATTTCATTTCATTTCATTAGCCCAATATGGTAAAGAATTCGAATTCATTTTATCGACCGAGTAAATTATAGAAAAATGGGACATAAAACTCCATTTCATTTCATTAGCCCAATAAGTTACATCAATCTAATTCATTTCATTTCATTGACCCAATAAACCACATGAATGTAATTAATTTATTTTCATTGACCCAATTAGCTATATTAATCTAATTCATTTCATTTCATTTCATTGACCCAATAAGATACAGAACAGTATGACATTGGACATGATACTCCATTTCATTTCATTGACCCAATAAATCACATCAATCTAATTCATTTCTTTTCATTGACCCAATAAATCACATCAATCTAATTCATTTCGTTTTATTGACCCAATAAGATACAGAACAGTATGACACTGGACATAATACTCCATTTCATTTCATTGACCCAATTAACCACATCAATCTAATTCATTTCATTTCATTGACCCAATAAGATACATCAATTTAATTCATTTCATTACATTGACCCAATAAGATACAGAACAGTAGGACATAAAGATTGTATTTGTGTATTTCTGTGGGTCTATATATCGTCTATTGTTGTGAAGTATTATCATATTAATGTTATATTTACCGTTATAAAAATATCAGTCAGCAAATTCTTTCTCGTATTCAACCTAGAATAAGATTTGTATATAAATATTAGTCTATTCAAGGCTAGACTCGAGTTTTTTGCCATATTCTGAATAATTCCTACGGTTATTAACGCACGAAAGGTATGTTCTAGTCTAGTTCGAAAGGACTTTATAACCACTAGCAGTAAGTTTTTTTCAATATTTCCCATTTTCAGAAAGGCCGAAAGTTTCAATAAATTGCATTGTTACATTTCTATTATTCGTAAACCAAAAAGTGGTAATATTTTTAAGGCTAAAAATTAGTAATTAGCCATGAAACACTTTTGAAATGGAAACTTAGCTTTGGACCTTCCTGCATTTCAATTGTTTATTTTCTGTCAGACATAAAGTTTTTGCTAAATCAATTCTTCCTTTCACAGGTTAATATTCGAACTCGCAACCACTATTTTCCTGTAGATATAACAAAGTGTGTTAGGACTTAAATAATTCATAATAAGATTCGAACTCGCAACCACTATTTGCCTATTTCTTGTAAATATAGAACAAAGTGTGTTAGGATAGGAAGATAAAAAGAAAGATGATGAGTAGATTATATTTGATGTCAAATAAAACAGATTTTTATCACAACGAGAAAAACAGGATTCTATGTTACATAGTGTTACTAATTACTAGGCTATGGTGGCTCATGACTGCTATAGTATTCCTAATTACTAGTCTATAGTGGCTTATGGCTGCTATATGATACTATTTTCTTATGTGGTCTACGGTAGCTCTAGGCTGCCTAATTACTTACTTGCTCTATGGTGGCTCATGGCTGCTTTTATTACTAGTCTATGGTAGCTCATGGCTGCCTAATTACTTATAAGTTTATGGTTGCTTATGGCTGCCACTGTGTTACTAATTGCTAGTCTATGGTGGCTCATGGCTGCCATTACTAGTTACTTATCCGGATTATGGTTAAAACACAAAGATATATGGATATACTACTTCTGCATTTATTACTTGTATCATACACTGACAGTGATCTACCGGAAGCTACTATTGATATCTAGTATGCAGATCACTGTCAGTGACGTCATAAAAGGCGTTAGTTTTAGTGGAATTGCAAGAACCACAGACATCAGAATGGAAATAGGAATGGTGTAAATTGATGCTATCAGTGTCCCCTATACACATACAAAGTTTAGAAAATCACTTCACAATCCCTTTAACAGCTCTGAATTATTCAGGTTACTATTCTCATAGTTTTAAAAACTGAAAATTCATAATCATGTAGATACTGTCAAATTCGCTCAGTTTCATTGTTATTTGATTCTGCCCTTTGACGAGATATTGATAACGCCTACAACAGTCGCCATCTTGAACTAATAAATCATTTAATATACAACCACCATGAGATATGAAAGTTGAACGGCTTGTGTTAGTTTATACTACTGTTGTTGTAAATTATTCTACGTTTTATATCACCACATGTTTTATGACGAGAATCAAAGCACGTGTTGATATAGCAACCCAAACGGTCTCCGTGAAAGTTACGCTGGCGCTCTGCAACATATCACGGTAATGAAAGGCGGCCATTTGACCGGACTACATCAATGTTATCACGTAATCTCGTGATTCTGGTAGTTCAAACATCAGAGACGGGTCATTCGAGTCTACAAGTATTTGTAAACAAATAACACGAAAACAAACAGATATGTATTTAAAATGATGATAAAATGCGTAAATGGTGAACAGATAGTCACTACGTAGCATTAAATGCACGAGCAGGTGTCAGAAAATTCCTCCACAGATTCTATTGCTATGAACTATATCTATGTCGCGACGTTACAAGCAAGTGGTAAAGCGTCAAAGTAAAGAGTCTCGCGCATGAAAACACAACGAAAAACACCATTCATTACCGAGACAGATTATGGTTTACGGAAACTGCCGAGGATTGCCGATTGATAGCAACCGGTAATTTCTACCAGACGATCTGACCCTTACAAAAACAAAATGGCGGATTGGACCACTTGGCAACGAATTAACCTGGTGACCTAGTATTTTGATATTTATTGAAGATAGGTTGGGTTAAACGTGATCCGATTTCTCTTGCATGAATTGAATTAAACATAGGCCGCCAGTAACAACCTGAACAACTGAGCATGCCCAGATCACACTTCACTCCTGCACAAATAAAGCAGACCTGTGATTGTATTGTAGTCACTCCCTGTTTGAAAGTTTTGGAACTTTATTGCATTTTTATGCTCTCTAAACATTGTGATTGATATGAAATCCACTTCCAAGTTATTTGTTGAAAACATCAAGTCTTTGCTAGGTTCTATATTTTTTGAAATACGCAAAATATACATGTATTCCGGGCAAAACTGATTTGCATATGCTGTACTGAACAACTTCCGGTTTAGAATAGGCTACCATTATCCAGTTATGGAATGTTTCATGATATTTCTATTTAATAAGAATTCCAAATTTGAAGAATGGCTGAAACCTGATCTGAAGAAAATGTTAAAAAAACAATCAGCAAGAATCATCAGCATGTGGCTACAAACATTTCCAGACTTTCAATCTGGGTGGCAGTCTTAGTGATGTTTTCATGATTGATTTGGTGGAGTGGTCGTCGGTCGATTAGGGGCTCACACCAAGCATCAGATTCCTAGAAACGCCACTGCCAAGCATTTAACAAATTTAAACCTGCTCTTCTTCATCCTTGCTGAAACTGTATAGATAAGGAAACAGGTATGAAGCAAAACTTTATTGTTCTGGTTCTGTTGGTGATTTACAGTTATTGATAGGTGGCTATTAGAAAGAGGGAAAGGGAATTCTCTTCTGTCGCTACCGGTCTAGATCTGTAAGGGACGAGATACTCGTGCCCATTTGAATAAATTACAGACAAATGCTGGGACCTTTAGTTTTGGTGGGTCTATCAAGTTCCTTTGCATCGACAAATTGACAGGCTTGTAGATGAACTTCTGGGTATGTTGGGGAGGTACAAATCTTAAATGATCATCTCAGGAAACTTGGCAATGTTCTAGGAAGTTGTTTTAAGACTTTTCACTGTTTCGTGTTCTGGCTTGTTCGTAATGAAGTTAAAATAATAGCCTCCGGAGTTGATACAATTCAAACGCAACCAACAATTATTTAATTAAATTCAGATGTCTTTAAAGAAATTACTTAGAAAACTAGTCTGTATAATGTTTCGTTTTTTCTCCCAAGTTGATAAATTTTATAAAATGATATGTTTGTACGGTATCCTAATAAAACAGTGTCATATTGACGATTGGAATGACGGTGGTGGGTGTATCTAATCTTATCTGATGCTGAACATATGGTCTCTATTTACAATGACTAGATCATCTTTTATCGTTATAAAACTTGTTATATTCTTCACTTTTTATAGCAATGTTTGTATTTCTTTACATACTCAAATGAATCCAGGCGTCTTGCACATTCTTTTCTGATTATTGCGATGATTTAGTAGCCTACTCAAAAGAAATAAATAAAGATACGCCATATATTTCGAATTGTTAACTGTAGATGAATTAGATGATTAGAAGAAAGAATGGGGGCATAGTCTGGGTACCACCACAATGATAACCAATATTTGAAAATATCGAGAGTAACAAGCACCTTCCCTCGTCTGGTCAAATCCATGTATGAATATAATCTGTGACCGGGTTTGACCTTCAAGATGACCTAGGCGGGATAAGTTTGATGGTGGGTTTAAAATGCTATGAGTGTTTCGGTTTACTGCTTCGTCTTAAATTATGAATAAATTCAGGCTTTAAATATCTTATAATCAGTATGAAAGCTTTACGACTTTAAAATATATGAACAATTTACATTAAATCATAGTAATTCGACTTTGTTGTACTGAGGTCATTCAATAACCGTCGGAAATAGAGTTAAAATCTCTTCTGTACACAATTGGGCTCATATGACCAAATATAGGCTACCCATAGGCATTAGATTGATAAAAAAAATAAACTCTGTTTCTGTACGTGGTTATATTGTAATATCAGAAAATATTTTAGATACAACTTTTCATTATGAAATACTTACTCATGTATGATTGATATAATTCCTCATGTGAGAAGTTCATAAGCTGTTACCTATGTTTCGTCAAAATGTCTTTTTGGAATTCGAGTTTCGTTTTTCGGTTTGGATCGTTAGTACTTGGTTTCTTTATTAGCTTCAGAGTAACGTATCGATTTCCTTCAAACCTGTCTTAATTTGTTACAGATTAACAACACTGTAAAAACAAGTGTTAATAATTTAACACTATTATTAACACCTTCCTGGAAACACTTAATTAACATGTTAAAGTGTTAATCTTTAACACTAGTGTTAATAATTATTAACATGTTAATGTGTTAAATGGATTAACGCATTACACGTGAATTTGCATGGAAACACTTAATTCACACTTTAACATGTTTATCCTTGTGGACGTGTTAATTTCTTTAACATGTCACATGTGCAACCCCACAATAACACCAGTGTTATTCCTGCCGAAACATGATATCACCGATCCCTGTTTTGACCTAATCAGTCAAAATATGCATGGCGAGTCAATTGATCTAAGCAATCAAAGTTCAAAGTTATTTATTCGACTTAGACAGCAAAACAATTTACAATAAAAAGCATGCAAAATGTACAATTTATAACAGTTATTTACAATAAACAAGCAGAGATTAGATTACAATATAGACCGAAACAATAATTGAATTAATTTATTTAATATATTGTAATCCTACCATTGTTATTCTGACACTATACTACAGTTATCTTCATACTTACTATTGTTATTCTGACACTATACTACAGTTATCTTCATACTTACCATTGTTATTCTGACTCTATACTATACAGTTATCTTCATACTTACTATTGTTATTCTGACACTATACTACAGTTATCTTCATACTTACCATTGTTATTCTGACAATATACTACAGTTATCTTCATACTTACCATTGTTATTCTGACACTATACTACAGTTATCTTCATACTTACTATTGTTATTCTGACACTATACTACAGTTATCTTCATAATTACTATTGTTATTCTGACTCTATACTACAGTTATCTTCATACTTACCAGTGTTATTCTGACTCTATACTACAGTTATCTTCATACTTACCATTGTTATTCTGACTCTATACTACAGTTATCTTCATACTTACTATTGTTATTCTGACACTATACTACAGTTATCTTCATACTTACCATTGTTATTCTGACTCTATACTACAGTTATCTTCATACTTACCATTGTTATTCTGACTCTATACTACAGTTATCTTCATACTTACCATTGTTATTCTGACTCTATACTACAGTTATCTTCATACTTACCATTGTTATTCTGACACTATACTACAGTTATCTTCATACTTACCATTGTTATTCTGACTCTATACTACAGTTATCTTCATACTTACCATTGTTATTCTGACTCTATACTACAGTTATCTTCATACTTACCATTGTTATTCTGACTCTATACTACAGTTATCTTCATACTTACCATTGTTATTCTGACTCTATACTACAGTTATCTTCATACTTACCATTGTTATTCTGACTCTATACTACAGTTATCTTCATACTTACCATTGTTATTCTGACTCTATACTACAGTTATCTTCATACTTACCATTGTTATTCTGACTCTATACTACAGTTATCTTCATACTTACCATTGTTATTCTGACTCTATACTACAGTTATCTTCATACTTACCATTGTTATTCTGACTCTATACTACAGTTATCTTCATACTTACCATTGTTATTCTGACTCTATACTACAGTTATCTTCATACTTACCATTGTTATTCTGACTCTATACTACAGTTATCTTCATACTTACCATTGTTATTCTGACTCTATACTACAGTTATCTTCATACTTACCATTGTTATTCTGACTCTATACTACAGTTATCTTCATGCTTACAATTGTTATCCTGACTCTATACTACAGTTATCTTCATACTTACCATTGTTATTCTGACTCTATACTACAGTTATCTTCATACTTACCATTGTTATTCTGACTCTATACTACAGTTATCTTCATGCTTACAATTGTTATCCTGACTCTATACTACAGTTATCTTCATACCTACCATGTAAAACATTACATGTAATCTAGAAATATAATATTGTTTAAATCACTTCTATTTCTTAACCGCACACGATAGGTCTCACACATTCATTTATCTTTTTCTCATTTTAAGTGACTCGCGTCTATCATTCGAACCACGGTACCACACACTTTTTTTTCTAGATCTCTCTGACCACATCCCTTTCATACCAGCATCTTTATAATGTTACCATGTTAATTAGTATTATAATCAGGACTTCAATATATTAAACTTATTGCCTTATTTTGTTTATTTATTTGATTTTTATGTAATATATCTGTTATTTTCTCTTCGTCCAGTGAGGCAGATTCAAATAAGCATTGTACTTCTTTCTGTATCGTTTATATGTACATTGTAAAATTTATCTGTAAAAAAAGAAATAAGCTTACATAGTAGACAGTCAATAACAAAACTAAAGAGTCAAACACATTTAAGGTTTGTCCCATTATCATTTTCCCATTTTTCAATGCCAATGTCTAAGATTTAATTTTCTTTTATATAACAAAAATTAAAAAAAAGAAAGTTTTTGCAACGGTCGAAAATTCTCGTAGCAAAGTCCTCGTGCTTAGATAGAACTTCGTAGCAAAGACCTTATAGGTCAGGGGTTCTATCAACAGAAATGAATACTGGGTATGTTTTTGAAGGTAGGGTAAGGGTTAGGAAGGGTTAGTTAGATTAGGAATTGTAGATTGTAACATTACAATAAAGTAATGCTACGAAAGCACAGGCACAGGTGGATTAGGGTTAGTTCTACCTAACCCTGACCACCCCAACCCTACCCTACCCTGCCTACTTTTACAAATTAGGCTACCAAAATACTGTTTACCTTTAATACTTTAATGCACGATCTTGATTAAACCCCTTTTCCTTTCTTGTGTGTTTTTTAAAACCTTTAATAAGAGCAATGCTATTTTTTGTCTCGGTTTCCTGCAAAGAAACATAAAATAGAATAAATGAAAATTTATTTTGCCACATTTTACATAATACGACACGCGCTTGTAAACGTTATTCTGATTGGTGGAAGGTTTGCGCACACAGATTTATATTGTGCACATTCACAGCTTTAGGTTTTTATACGCCTTCATCTCCGTCAACATTTGCTCGTAAATGCTCTAAAAGTTTTTGATGGAATCAAATGAAATTTAATATGTGTATAGGTTAGGTAGGGTTAGGGATTGTAGGTTGTAACTTTATACTAACGACAAAGTTACGAAAGCACAGGCACAGGACGTATAAATGTACGTATTAGCTATTTAGTGTTAGTAGTTCTAAATTCTGTAAACTGTAAATAATCTGAAATTAGCTGAAGAAATACAACCCCTTATGGGATTCTTGGATTATCATTAAAACAAATTGCATTTCACAAAATAATAATTGGTGGGTACTGGACAATATAAAAGATGGGTAAGAGAATTTCTAACAATATCTAAGAAAAATTAACTCAATGTAGGGTTAAGGTTAGGAGGGTTAGGGTACCAAGGATTGTAGATTTTTTGTATTGTACAGGAAAAGTTTCGTCACAATCGCCTTAGGGTTAAACGGTTAGTTTAGGGTTAGGGTTACATAGGGTAAGGGCTACGTAGGTAGGGTTAGGGTTGCCGAGGGTAAGGGTAAGGTAGGGTTACCTTGGGTTAGGGTTACCCGGGGTTAGGGTTACGTAGAGTTACTAAGGGTAATTAATGTTGGGGTGTCCTTAGGGTTAGGGTTACCTTGGGTTGGGTTAGGCCTTAGGGTTAAGATTACCTATTAGGGTTAGGGTTACCTAGAATTGTAGAAAAGTTTCGTCACAATCTGCGAAAAATAAAGCCGTCTCATTACATTGTCATTAATCGTAGGGTTAGGCCTTTTAGGGTTAAACGGTTAGTGTAGGGTTAGGGTTACGTAGGGTTAGTGTAGGGTTAGGGTTACCGATGCCGATGGTTAGTGACACTAATAGTGTAGGGTTAGGGTTACAACTTACGTAGGGTAAGGGTTGCCGAGGGTTAGGGTTAGGTAGGTTATATGGTTAGGTAGGTTAGGGTTAGGTAGGTTATATGGTTAGGTAGGTTAGGGTTAGCCGTTAGGTAAGATTAGAGTTAGGTAGGCTATGTAGGCTTGTAAACCACAGTACTCGATGAAAATGTAATAAAAATACTTACAGATGTTAATAGTTCGTAAAGTAGTCTATTTCTATCTGCCATGTTTTGACCACTATGCTGAGATTCCAAAAGATCGATAAACAGACGCAAACGAAGCTTCCAGATCAGCGCTAGGCCTACTGCGTTTCGGAAAAAGGGACAAATGACGTCATTAATGCATGACGTCATTAATATTCATAACGTCAGTAATTTTCTCACGTGACAAATTTATTTGAGATTAACATGGCGTGTTAATTCTTGTGCATGCTGTTTACACACCAGTGTTAAAGATTAAATTGTTCTTATACAAATAATTTATTTCTGAATTATTACGGTTTCAATTAATGTTATATGAAGATTTAATATGCATATATATATTCATATATAAAAAAGAAAATAATTGATACTGGTCTACTTGTATTCCGTAGTTTTTTTTTTTTTCATTTTTTTAAAATATCTAATGCAAATTATAAAAAGATTAAAAAACGCCTGTTTTGAATACATGTTAAATTATTGTAAACGTTGGTTATACAAATAATAAACAATGTACTTCAATGTGCAGTAAAAACCCATAAACTGAATCTATCAATACCGGTAGGCCTACCGTTTAACACTTTAACGTGTTATTCACAACCATAGTGTTAATTAACATAACTCTTTAACACACATAGTGAATGATTTTTAACACCGGTGTATTCATTTTAACACTTCCACGCGTTAAACTGTAACACTATTTTTTACAGTGAAGAAAGCAATTTTTATATTTGGGGGTTTAGAACTGAGGTTTAAGACTACAAGACGTAAAACCATTTCATTTTCAAAAGATTGTAAAATTTTAGAATCTTAAAACAACAACGGAAGATAAAACACTCTGGCTTATTTTATAAAGCGTCAGAAAAAGTCTTGTATTCTAAACTTCCCGGCTTTTTCGTGAACTTTCGAAGTCTGAGTACCAACCATCTGGTGTGTATAGAGTTAAAATAATAACCATAGTTTATTACGAATTAAACACTTCCGGTTTCACTGTTTTACAAGTTACTCAATAATACTTTAAAGGGGTGTAGCCTGCGAATAAATTCCTCCTATGATGCTCAATATTACTAAAGAGATGGAAAATGCTATCTTAAGACGGGACAAGTTTGTTGGTGGTTTTAAATGTTATGAGTGTTTCAGTTTTACTGCTTCGTCTTAAATTATGATTAAATTCTAGTTTTAAATACCTTTATAATCATTATTACATCTTAACGACTTTAAAATATATTAACAATTTACATTAAATCATTAAATCATAGTTTAATTCGACTTTGTTGTATGGAGGTCATTTAATAACCATTGGAAATAGAGTTAAAATCCCTGCTCATGTTTATATTTAGGAGTTTAGAACTGAGGTTTAAGCCTACAAGACGTAAAACCATTTCATTTTCAAAAGATTGTAAAATTTTAGAATCTTAAAACAACAACGGAAGATAAAACACTCTGGCTTATTTTATAAAGCGTCAGAAAAAGTCTTGTATTCTAAACTTCCCGGCTTTTTCGTGAACTTTCGAAGTCTGAGTACCAACCATCTGGTGTGTATAGAGTTAAAATAATAACCATAGTTTATTACGAATTAAACACTTCCGGTTTCACTGTTTCACAAGTTACTCAATAATACTTTAAAGAGGTGTAGCCCGTCGAATAAATTCACCCCATGATACTCAATATCAGACTACTAAAGAGATTTGGAAATGGAAAATGCAATCTAAAGACATATTAGCTTCTTAACAATCTCTTGAAAACTGACGAAACGTCTAAAATCGTTGTCTGTATAAATAAAGGCGTTGTATTTAAGAAGAATGCCCTGTTCTGCCATCAAAATATGCATCATCCTTTCCGGTTACAGAAACTTTAAAGCAGTCCACCTGGCACTGTTTATTTGAAAAGCAACAAGTTGCTATTCAAATAGAAGGCACTGGCACAGGGTTAATGTAATGTGTATATCCAGTATATCCCGTTAAATTCTGCACTAAAAATGGCTCATCTTTGTAGCCTCATCACTTTAATGCACTGTTACGTGTGTAACGAGACGATAAGAGAGATAGAAATATAAAGGTCGTTGAACTAAGCCGATGGTGAAGAAATATTTAGACAACTTTCAGTCTATTGATACGATTCCACCACACCCGTCTACACTATCTTAACAAGTCAAAGGTTAGACTATATTAAAGTGATCGTAAAGAGGTTTTCTAAAAGAATTAGGTGCATCAGGAACACCGATAGTTTCAATTTGCACCATTCCAATTTTCAATCAGACATCTGTGGTTCAAGCAATTCTACTTAAACCAAGCAAACTTAGATAATTGGAATGAAATGATGCTTAAAGGGATTGTAAAGAGGTTTTCTAAATTTGTATGTGTATCAGGAACACCGATAGCATAGCGTAAATTTGCATCATTCCAATATTTCAGTCAAAAGCATGTGGTTCTTGCAAACGTTGTTGATCATATATGAATGACCTATGCGAGACCGTGTAATCGATAGAACTGACCAAAAATAATTGGAATATGCTCACACCAATAAGCTAATACTGGGGCAAGCGACAGGGGTAAATCTGAACCACAGAAAGGGCTCTGAGCTGGACTAACCCAGTTCCCCTCTAGTAACGTCACACAACCACTCATATAATCTCATCAAAAAACGTTTAACACATCAAAAGTTTGTCTTCATTTTGATAAAACATCTTGTGTAATATTAAAGAATTCGATATACTCATTTACACTACCCTAGTGGGTTTTTTAAACTATCGTTGGTTGGCGGGGTCGATCAGTCTGTTCGGTGTTTGACAACAGTATCGAATAACGAAGAGAACGATGCCTATGAGATGTTTACACTTGATGGATGTGGGCATGTAACGTGGGATAGGGGTCGCGAAGCGTTTCTGGAAGTGGGGGTGGGGGGGGATGGGTCCCCTTGGTTGAAAATTTTCAAAATCCAGCTCTTATCCCCACCCCCACCACCAAAACTCCTCGGATTTCGACCACTCAATTTTCAGATTCCGTAAATTATAAATTTTTTGTATAAAAATGACAAAAATAATAACTTAGGGGCCAAAAAGAGATGCATTGTCCCAAATAACATTTTCTATTTGGAGCCAACAATGTCTCGACTGGGGTGTGAAAGTCCGATGACCTTGAGGGTTGACCATGGACCTGCTGAGAGTAAGGATCCTCATCTCTCATGGAAACCTAAGTTGTTATTCTTGTTAAATCAATGCCAAGAGGTTTGGCCAAGGACCAGCTGGTAGAAAGGATCCTCACGGAACCTAAGTTGTTATCCTTGTTAAATCAATGCCAAGATGTTTGGCCAAGGACCAGCTGGGAGAAAGGATCGTCATGGAACTTCAGTTGTTATCTTTGTAAAATACAGATGTTTCTTTCTTACTTTCTTTCTTTACCTGAGAAACATCTGGAAGATAATGACAAGGTGACTAATTTTTGGTGCAATATTCTCAATATCAGAGCTATAATCACATTGTCGACTTCTATTCACTGGGAATCTCTAGGCGATAGGTTATACAGGGCCGTAGGAACCGGGGAGGCTGGGGCCCTGTTTTTGCCATGAAGCAAACATTAATACGACCTCATTTTTAATATTATCGTCTGTAAGATAACGTAAATGGTCTCAGAGGCAAGGACATTAATCCTAATTTTCAAAATTTGCCCCTAACAAACCTCTTCAAAAAGGGGGAGGGGGTCGTACTCAAAAAAGCCCCCCAGTTTTTATTTGCTTCTGTAGGTGCATTTCTCTCAATAGAAGAAATGTCATGCAACCTCTCGACTTCAATTCCCTGGGTAGGAGAACTTCAAAAGGATACTTGTATCTCTTTAATGTTTAAGAGGGGTCAGGGATGGGGTCAAGTAAGGTCAAGATTTACTACAATAGACTGACCGATTGACCATATGTTCCTGCATACACCTGTCAATCAATTTTATAATATTACAATGTATGTTCATATTATTACACGTGTACTCTGTAACATGACCCCATTTTATTACCAATCGTATGTAGCTTGAGTATTCTCGAATTACAATATTTCATCAGGACAGAAGGTGAAGTCTGTTGCTATTCTATTTATTAACAAACCTATTTCCAAATCAGTTATACTATTACTTACTCTTCGAAGTGCGTTTAATACCCTAATGCAGCTGTCCTGGCAAAATTTCCTCATTGCACACTACATGGCGTTTGTCCGTCCTCAATTAGCCCATATATGTATAGAAAAGCAGGACTTTAAACTCCATTCATTTCATTTTGAAGTGCGTTTAACGAGTTTTCAATCTGATAATTAACATTTCTTGCAAAAATTTACCCACTAAGCGACCCTATCTCCAAAAATCTTTTTACAATCCACCAATTCTATTCCCAGTATATTAATAAGACGTCTGTTTATATTCCAGGAAGCCAGGATGAGAAAGTGGATAGTAGCCTTGTTATTAGGACTGGTTTTTACAGCCGTCTACGTCCGGGTAAGTTATTTAGGTCAATAGTTAATATGCACGTACATTATACCTACTATGATGCTAACGCAGAAATCTTGGCTACCCTCTGTTGCTCATCGTTTAAAAATAATTTTCAATTAAAATAAACAGTTGCTGAACTAACAAAGGGACTAGATAAACCAAGTCATAGGGTCCCAAACCCTGAGGGTCGCCAACCCCATCTCCAGAAAATAATATAAGCTTCTCGGGGTATGTATGCCTCCGAACCCCCTAGGAAAGGGTCCCACCTTACTTAAGTGCACAGGCCCACTCGTTTAGTCGACTGTGCTAGGTCGAATAATTGTTTTCAACGATTCTCTTTAAAACAGATTCTTTCGATTTAAAAAAACTTAGTCAGGCCTTCCTTCCTAAACAATTTAACAATTGTGTTGCAATTTGTGTTACTTAATAGGAAATATACGAAATGCTGGAATTTATTATACTCTTGTTAAGGATTGGTACATGATAAAATTATGCAACCAACTTTCATAAATACATGCAATTCATTGCAAAAATATGCGCGTGGGAATTAGATTAAGGAGCGGCGAAATATTTGAAACTGAAATCTACGTGTTTCATGGAAAAAACAATTGATTATATGTGATATGTATCGGTCAAAACTTTAACAACTTTAACAACTTTGGCAGCATCGACTAAATTGGGACCTTTATTCTCAGAAAGGCAAAAGCAAGCCCAGATATCAAACTATGAAAACATTCAGGAAGGGATGCCAAATTAGCAAACGCAATCGTAGAGGTTTATCTATTGTTTTTGAAAGACGGATATGCTTTAGATTTAATGCTATTAGAGTGAAATAAAGTTGAGAATTCTTAATTTAACATGAACAAATAAGACAGAGAAACGGTAAATAATCTAAATTGGATTAGAGAAGGAATTTTATCTCCAGTTTTAATGTTATTTTGACATTTTACTGCGTCTTTCTATTTCATGTATCTTAATGTCACTGTGACCACACAGTTCCGCATTCCATTATCCTGGCACTATTCTTGATTTCCTGGTTTCCGAAATAAATAGTCCTTCCTAATAATGCCAACACGTCTACATCAGTGTCCGAAAGTGTTTTCAATGGAAAAAACACCAAAAGCCGAGAACAAATAATACGAATCGGAAAAAGAAACGTGAAATCCGTAAAAGGCTAACATCAACTATTCAGATGAGGAATGAATGAGTTACTATTTCATAATGAAAAAAGTGGTATCAGGTGTCTAGAAGCCCTTGCGATTAACAGAATCTGAGAATGAGCACAGTGGAATTCTTAGCAGATGGCTGTACCTGGGTACACCTGATAAAACGCTGATTGCACACATTCGACAGATCTTGAGAATCAACAGAGTTATAATGAGCCATTGATAGATCTGAAACTTTAAAACTAAAAAACACAAGACAGTATATTTCCAACAGATAGAACCCAACGTGTTTTAATTCACTTTTAATACTTCGTTAAACTTGTAAATAAATTCACCAGTTTTTACACTATTTTTATTGTTTTTCTTGGCAATGTTTTCTACTGATTAGTTAATTAAAAACACTCCTGGTTTGTTTTAAAACATTGCAGATCTTTTCTCTGTTTCATTAGCAGTTTAAAGGCAGACTGGATTTCAATGGCGTTAAAGGGATTGTAAAAAGGTTTCCTAAACTTTATGGACACCGTTAGCATCAATTTGTACCATTCCAATTTTCTATATTATGATGTCTGTGGGTCCAGCAATTTCACTAAAACTAAGCAGTTTATGACGTTATTTTCACAAAAGCTTCTAATAATTGCTAAGGGCCTTTGCGATAGTGACGTCATACCGCACTTAAAAATTGGAATATCACGGATTACATTTAGGAATGGTTCAAAACCTCTTTACCATCCCGTCAGAGGCAGAGAATCGTTAACCTCGTCTCTCACCAATTATGCCCATCCATAAAATAAACCCCAAGAACACATCTCGAAATCCATGTAAACACCTTGGCAATACATTGGTAGCAGCTAATGAACTTTTAATTTGAGGAAGTATATCAATAAATGAGTAAATATTAAAAAAACGAAAAGTAGTATCAGCTGTCTAGAAGAGTAAGCATATCCTGTATGACGCCTTAACCTTATCGCCCATTCCTACACAAGGTTACTTTACTTGTGTCACCAAGTAGCTATATTTATTTATATACTAAAGCAAAATAAAGTTTACCTTTTAAAAGTGCATGATTAACAATTCGGTGACTAAAGTGAACCGGTAGTTTTTGGAATATTTGACATATTTAGAACATATTTTGACCTCTCAGTCGGTGAATATTTGACAGATTCTGTGTATGGAAGTAATTCTAGTTGTTTATTTCAATGTTGTTAGGTCTGAATAAATAGTACAGGTTATTCTGACCTACTGAATTATCAACCAGTCAGCTGTTAACTTGGCGGGCACCTGTCAGTAGAGTCAGCATTTTTAATTTTTGATAGGAGTGGGTCTGGGGGGATGGGGCAAAGATGGGACTAGTGGCGTGTTATCAGTAAATGAAAGATTCTGAGAGTGACATTTTTTATATTACACGAGTTTTGTTGACATTATGTTTCTTCAAGTGGATTAACTTAATAGGCTTCATCCTTGGGTGATTACAAACACTCACACCATTGTCTTCATTGTCCTTAAAGTTTTCGTTTTAACTGTAGTAAACGCGGGTTAATTCAACATTGTTCTAAAATTGAAATTAGGCTTTGGACCCCAGAAGTAAATTCAAAGAGCCAAAATAATTAATTCAGTCCGTAGGAAGACCGGAAAGACCTAATTTTGAAGTATAAAAGCAATTTTACCACTTGTCATAGTGAACGCTTGTAGCGAGCGCGGACCTATGAGAGACCCTCATAGTTGTCTCCCTTGAATAACTGTAAGCAGTGAAACGTAACTTTTCGGCTCACCTTCATTTATCACATTTACCACAACTTAATAGGCTTAATCCTTGGGTGAACACAAACACCCAAGACCCCCGGAAACTTCAAGGTTTTAGCTATTTGAAACAATGCAGGAAGGCTATTTGAAGCTATATTTTTTGTATGTTTATGTCTGTGGTCGGTCGGCTCAACTTTACCGACGGATATCAATAACGGGGGCGGATCCAGGATTTAGAGAAAGGTGGGGCGGCAATTTTATAGAGGGTTCTGACATTAATTTTTGGTAGGAGAGGGTTTGGGGCAAAGATGGGACAAGTTCAAATAGGAGAAGCGCTTCATGTTTGCAATGTGTAGTATTGGCTTCTTCTATTTTCTATTGTTGCTGTACTCAGAAGTAGATTTACGTTGATGACCCAGAGCTAGGCTGCAGTATGGGTACTAGGGTTAGAGCCTTGGGGGCTCAGAGTTGGGATGCAGTATGGGTACTAGGAATTTTAGATTGTAACATTACAATGAAGTAATGTTACGAAAGCACAGGCACAGGCATGTAGGCATAACCTCTAGTGAGAGAATTGTTTGTGAAGTTAGTTTAAAAATTAAAAAAATATAATGAGAACAGGTTAGAGTCTTAGGGGCTCAAGAGTTGCAGCCCTGGGCCTGGCCTCTATTATTAAATTTGGCCATTTACAAGGCGTAGACGGTTATGTGTTTTATCATATGTCTAAAAAGGGTGAAATAAAATTGAGTTTTACGTCCTGTTTATCTATTCTAGGCTGAAGAAGATGATGAAGACGATGAAGAAATAGAAGAAGAAGAAATTGATGTTGCTGCAGTCGAGGCTGGTAAAACACTTGTCAGTAAGTACAGTGGCGTGGTGGCTCCAAATTGGCTGGGGGGCACAAACCCTTTTTGGTGCTCCAATGAAAACTGCGCTTTTCCTGCAACTCATGGTCCCCACCTACACCCCTCTACCTACCCTCTGTGACGGACGATATATAAGTTCCACTATAATAACTGTTCCAAAGGACATTTTTAATGTAATAGCACTAACCCTGATATTATATGATAAGAGTTCCTGAGATCATTTATTATAATAATTTTTGTTCCACGAGGAATATTTATTATGAGGAACAAACATACAGTCACACCTCTAAGGTATTCTGTTCAAGTATGGATCACAATGCATGAATGCACTGGAGCCCTTCGACCGTGGAACACCGCGTCGAAGAGGAGGAACGAGGGAATACGGGGGTCCTTTCATGGAAAATTGTGAAAATTAAGACTGTTGTGGGTGCGATCTAGATATATTTCAGGCACTTGCAGCCCCGATAAAAATATTCGATACTGAATCGCAAAACACAATTTTTTTAGGTTTAATAAGTAAATGTTATCAGTAAATGAAAGATTCTGTGAGTGACATTTTTTATATTACACGGGTTTTGTTGACATTATGTTTCTTCAAGTGGATTAACTTAATAGGCTTCATCCTTGGGTGATTACAAACACTCACACCATTGTCTTCATTGTCCTTAAAGTTTTCGTTTTAACTGTAGTAAACGCGGGTTAATTCAACATTGTTCTAAAATTGAAATTAGGCTTTGGACCCCAGAAGTAAAGTCAAAGAGCCAAAATAATTCAGTCCATAGGAAGACCGGAAAGACCTAATTTTGAAATACAAAAGCAATTTTACCACTTGTCATAGTGAACGCTTGTAGCGAGCGCGGACCTATGAGAGACCCTCATAGTTGTCTCCCTTGAATAACTGTAAGCAGTGAAATGTAACATTTCGGCTCACTCCCTTCATTTATCACATTTATCACAACTTTATAGGCTTTATCCTTGGGTGAAGATGTAATGTAATGTAAGAAATTTCGAAGGGCTTTTGGCGCCCCCTTGCAACGTCGGTGCCCCCTGGTTTCCATTCGTTGGGGGGTTGGGGATTTGAAGATGAAGGCAGATATTGTGGAAAGAAGCCACGATTACAGAGTGTAGTGCCATAGCCGTAGGGGTCCACGACTCAACCTTTTGACTTATTGCCCGAATTTTAATGATATTTTTCCCGAAAACATAATATTTGGGTGGGGGGACCCCCTGACCCCCAGTCTCCTACGGCTATGCATATTGCGCCCTTCAATGATATGATTATCCTATTTTTTCAGATCCATGTGAGAAGAAAAGATGTCGACGTGGTGAACAATGTATAGTGGATGACAAACGGCAGCCATCTTGTGTCTGCTACCAGAACTGTGATGAGGAGACAGACGAACGATACTGGGTAAGTAAGAATTGTTAAAACAGAGTTTTTCCAGCCATTCATAATACTTCTCATAATTCAAATCAAGGGCCCGGTTCTCCTATTTTCATCAAAATGTACTGTACTTGTACTTGATCTAAGATCTATAAGATTAGCAAATGAAGGCTTTTAATTCAATCTCCAGTGTCCATTTACTTTGCCAGCTGATAAATCCCTACAGCAACCAAACATAAAAATAAGAGGTATAGACAGTCTATATTGGAGCTATCCTGTTTTTGTTGAACCGTCAAAGACTAGTCGAAGGAATTCAATTAAAGGTTCAATAACCCCAAGATCCTTATAAATTTCTGAAGTACTTTTTGGATTAATATAACTTTTGATTTCTTTGCAAAATTCTAAAGTGGTATCATGACCTCAACACTGTAAAGACGCTGAGAACCTTTTTCTATAAATCTCTTTCAACTGTTATCTGTTTGCAGGTCTGCAGTACTAAGAACGTCACCTATAAAAGTGACTGTCTGTTAGATAGAGAACACTGTCTGTGTAAAAGAAAGGAAGCCGAATGTAAAGACCCCTCTGAGAAAAAAGTACATTTAGACTATTATGGTAAATGCAGAGGTAAGTGGAATATCCATGTCTTACAAGACTATATAGATGAGTCACTGATGACTTCTTTCAGGAACAGTAGCTGTTGTCGTTTAACTTCTCACTTCCGGTCTACATTTTAGTGATCATCGCATCCCCAATGGAGCCTACGAGTTTGGACATAATCTTCCTTGAAAACGTGTGGGCAGTAATTTTGTCATTGATGGCTGAACCAATGATATTTTCTATTCTTAAAATACAAAAAATTACTGGTATGTTGTTAGGGCCAGTAAAATCACAATTGATTATACAGGCAGGAGCAAGGCCTTAATTTCTGCTTCTGCACCACCACCATTGAGAATGAGTTTTGCGCGTATTGCCCGAACCTACCACCCCACAAATTTGAAATTGCTTCTTACGGGCCTGATTAATGAGGATTCTACTATCAATACCCACAGCCATGAACCCACCATCTTACGAGAATGGCCGATATCTTTACCTGAAGGCGAATTCAAAGGATAGTTAACTTTCAAGGCTTGATGACTCACCACATCATAAGAATTGCGTTAAAAGTTGATTTCTTACAGTTAAATTTTGTTTTTTCAAATTGCTGTTTCCAGATTTGACAGGCTGTCCCAAAGAGGAATTTGACGAGTTCCCAAACCGACTACGAGAATGGTTGTTTATCGTTATGAAGCAATTGGTAAGACAATCTATATTGATATGTCTGTATCTGACAAGGCCTGGTCTGCAAAATTAAACTTAGACTTCGGAGTCCTAATGTGTATAGAGCAATGGTTCCCAACCTGGGAGCCATGAGGTATTTGTTAAGGGTCTATGAGGATGTATGTAAATTTTCAAATGCATCTAACCTCCTGATGCTGAGGAGGCACAAGACAACAACCCTTGCCCTTGTTTGGAATAGAACAGGGTGCCATGGCCACATCTTGAAGGTTCGGAACCACTGGTTTAGAGCGGTCCTAACATTAAGTACCTGCGCACAATGAATTTATGGACCAGGAAAAATCAATGCCAAGGTTTGGCCAAGGACCAGTTGAGAGAAAAGATCCTCGCGGAACCTAAGTTGTTATCCTTGTAAAATATGGATATTTCTTTCTTTCTTTCTTATTCTCTTGTATTTTGTTCTTTTTGACTCAATCAATGGCTTGAATTGTTCACTATCATGTTTAGAAAGTTTACTTTCAAGTCCATAAACCACCTTTCCTGCGATGGTTTAGTATTCGATACACTTTTGATGACAATTAGATGAACTCTCGTCAATAAAGTTGCATAGAACCTGCTGATATTACGTTAAACCTTTTATGTTTGTTGCAGGCTGCCAGAGAAGAACTACATGAATACCTAGATTTGTTAGAATCAGCTAAATCCGATGCCAACCACACTGATGCTTTAGTCTGGAAATTCTGTGATTTAGATCAAAACCCACAAGACAGGTAAGGAAAGGGGTGAATTTATCTTGAAGCTGAAATGCCTTTTATAACAATTCTAGTGGGCACACATACTGAAACGCTGATCTTTCCAGAGCATCTGCCACGACAGGATAGAAAGATGGCTTATTATTAATATTATCTTGATATATTCCATTCTACGACTAATGCCACTGTTTTGGAAAATTTCCCCTCATTGTACACTCCATGGCGTTTGCCCGTTCTCAGAAGTCCAAACAAGTACAGAAAAGAATAACATAAACTCCATTTCATTCCATTTTTCAGACGAGTCAGCCGACGAGAACTCCAGCACACTATACAATCTCTAAAAGCCATGGAACATTGTCTCGTGCCCTTCCTCAATGACTGTGATGCTAACAATGACAGACGAATCACCCTCAGGGAGTGGGGTGGGTGCCTTAAAGCTGACCTCAGTAAGTAAACTTTTTTATAACATTTAGGTCATTTCACTTTATGCACGTGCATTTTCAGAAATATTTGAAATTTAGTATTTATATGAAGTTATAAAATATCAACATTAGTGTACTCAAGAATCACGAACGCAGAATGGTTAAGGTGATGGTCCGCGTCGGCTGCAGGCGAAGACTTTACTGACAGTTGATAAGTCTGATGTTGGAGAATCAAAACGAGCAACAGCAACAGCATCTGCTGGTGAAGTTCTGAGTATGAATAATGATATGATGGTAGTTCGGTTCCTTTAGCTACATGTAAACGGAATGCGTTACTGAATTAAAGGAACAAGTATGCTATTTCTAAAAGTGCACGTGCATAGTTATTTGCCATAGGCTATTCGTGTGCTGGATAGGTTTATTTAATTGGAACATATCATAAAGTGATGCAATTTTATTTATTTTTTTCAGGAAAACTCCAGTTGAAATGTAAAGAAATCCATAATGCACGTACGAGAAGCCGAGGTTAAACAAGACATAAAATCAAACAGTTCTAGAAATTAAGGTCATGTGGTCTCATCAAGTGCCTTATCACCGCAATATGTAAAATAGACAGAAATAGCCGGAACAAACCTACTGTTCTCTCCAGTCGACAATATATAAAGACTCCGTGCATCATTGTTTGAGAGAGAACTTTCTTTGTTTCGGAATTTAGAAAATAAATTATTTTAAAAATCACGCACTAAGAATTCATAATGGGATAATACAGTATTTTTATTCATAAAAAGTTTGGAATACGGTTATAAAATGTATCAGAGGCATTGAACGTTCTCAGAGAATCGCAAATTGACTTTTCTTTATTGGTCATGCTAGAACAGGCCTTCTCAATTTTTTTAAAGGGCCAAATAGAGAGGAGGGCGTTTTAGCGGAGGAGGTCATTCATGAAAGGTTTGTCGATGACTACAGGGCATGTGGTCGGAAATGTCCCCATTTCAAGATTTCTGATTAGCCAATAGATTTATAATCGTGATAACTATAGAAAGTCTGAATTAGGATATAATTGATTAACGGAATTTATTTTGGTTGTACGGATTTTTATTATATATATTGGAACCCTGAGACATACCAAAATATTTGATCAAGGATGGCTCCGCTATTGCCCTAGAGTCGCGACCAATAAAAAAGTCACAGTAATCTTCAATGCCTCTGAAGGTTTAAAAATATTTTAAGAATTGTATTAGCATATTGCACGTATTTTAATATTTCATGATAGCTTTAATATAAATGTGCCAAATATATTTTAATAATTAGTTTAATATCGTTTTAATATTTAATATTGTCATACACAGCTTAAAAATTATTTTTTGCAACATACTGATAAAGTCTTTCCTTATGGCAGGGTCGCTACTTTTTACAATTTATTAAAGCCTATGAAAATATTCTCACTAATGAAGGAATCGTTACATTCATTAGGCTGCGTGCACAAAGAAGTATACGGAATAATTCAATGTGACCAGGTATTATGAAATTACCTTGTTTGATTTTAGGTATACGCGTGTCGCTCAAAACGTACACCGTATACCCGAAAAGTAAACTTCTATGTGCACGCAGCCTTATGCAAACTCAAGGAGGCCTACTATCTAAAACAAAAAGGCTGTCCGACTCTATATATAGCTATTAAGTAATGAGTATATATGCCAGAATAAATTCTAATCCAGTAGCTCGATAAATAAATCCTGTTTCAAATTGGTGCTATTATTATTATTATAATTATTATATTATCAGACGATTAGAAGAAATAGATTTATATTTTGTAATTTGCTTAAATTAAAACTGATAAATTGCTACGTCTTTTTCTTGATTAAAGATTAAATATTATGTATTGATAGTGCAGTAAAAGATGAAGATTTTATCGTAAGCATCTATGGGGGTGAGGGTGAGAGGTGGATTTTGAACATTTTCAACCAAGGCCCCTCCCCCACACTTCCAGAAACGCTCCACGGCCCCTGTCAAGGGTTGTCTTTTGTGCCTTTTTATCATCTGTAGGCCAGATGTATTTGACTGCAAGCAACGACAGACTCTACACAGCATAATAGTTAAAGTTGGGCTTGTGAAAAAAATCTACACATCCGCATGCCCCATTGCCCCTGACAAATACACCATGCCCCCCAGGTTGGGAACCACTGCTGTAGATGATCAAGTTATCGCTTCAATGACTCAAAGAATCTTTTGTTGTCTGAATTGATCCAGCATTATCTCCCCTTTCTACTCTCTAACTTGTATGAGCAGGAAAGGTCTAGGTTTAGGAATCCAAGGTAAACAATGGCCGATCGTGTGAAGGAAAATGGATAATTCTGAAGAATAAGAGGATGTAAACTAGGAAATAATTCAAAATGAACACAAAGATTAAAGCCAGAGTTCTGGAATCCGTTGGTAGACCTGTTGGAGTTCTTCCCCTTGATCCCAGACCGAAACAAAACAGGCGTCCAACGAGGTGCATTTTGATTTTATTTTTGTTGTTGTGATTTCTTCAACATTCTTGTGTTATTTTTCGACATAATACACCTAGTATAGCATAGAAGAAATCATGAGTTTTCTATTAACAAAGCACTAATATTCTCCCTATCTCTTTTTTTTTGTTAATGTAATCTTACATGTCGGGGTTTTAAGACAAGAACAAACACTGGCATTGGTATTCCTCCTAAACTTGAAGCCATTTAATGCCAATGCCGCAATGGTGCTTATCATTGGGTTGATCAGGAACAGATGACAATCTATTTGTAAAATACAAAGCACTTTAGCAATGGAGGGCCTACATGGTCTTGTGAAAGGAGATGTTTTAGATTCATTTCATAAAGACCTGTGTTCTTTTTAAAGGAAAAATGCTCATACGAAAGCCACCCAAATCATGCGTGAATGAATATTTTTATAAACATACACTCATTTATACAATTATCTTACAGGAAAACAGTCAATGAACACAACTCTACCACAAGTATAAAACTAGGAGAATTAAAAACTGGAAAATTAATTAGATCAAATAGTGTTGGTAACTCAGACAATATCAAGGTCCCTTCTGCACCCTCCACAAGGTCAGCAGGGTCAACAAGGTCGAGGTCAGGTAGTTCAAGTCGGACAAAACATAAAGTAACTCCGCTGAAACTTAATTCTAATCGGAACTGTCGAACAAGCAGTGTTGTGAGTGAAGTGTCAGATCAGTATGGATATGGCTCCGATAACGAAATTGAAGACGTCCTGTTTTTTGATGTGCCGAGTGCGAGATCTCTTCCCTCCACATCATTGGATGGCTCTATAGATAAAAAATTCCTTGATCCTGTATATATTGTAAGTGTGCTGACTTTGTTAACTTGTATACATCAAAACACATTCTATGATTCCTATATTTTTTGAGACGTACCGGTAAATCTCCATGGGGGTAACACGTGGGAGTGACAACACTAAAAGATGTGCTCATGCGTGAAGCCATGACATGCATGTGCTATGAATATTCATACATGTTAAAAGACTATTTTTTTTTATTTAATATGAATAGAAAGTGTTTAAGGACACTTTAATTTTCAAAGTTTTGTATTGTGAGGTGTTATCCTTGTATGACCAATCCACAATTGAAAAATCAGTAAAGGTCACTTTCACTGCTGTCTGGAAAAAACTTTCCCAATCCGACGTCTGTTGTTCTTGCAATTCCAGTAAAACTAACGTCACTGACAGTGATCTGCATAGATATTAATAGTAGCTTCCGGTAGATCACTGTCAGTGACGTCATAAAAGGCGTTAGTTTTACTGGAATTGCAAGAACCACAGACATCAGAATGGAAATTGGAATGGTGCAAATTGATGTTATCAGTGTCCATGATACACATGATACAAAGTTTAGAAAATTACATGTATTGATTTGATATTTTCAGTTATCACGCTCACAAGAAAGTGATTATAACAAAGTATATGAAATTATTCAACATGGTGAAGAAATTACTGATATTTCTAATTTACAAAAGGTATGGTAAGCCATTTTTCTTTTAAAAATGATGATCGTCTCATGTTAAAAGTCACTTTTTGAAAGTCAATTAACTTCTAACATGTAATGTCTGAAGTGTGATTCTTGGAGCCACAATATTTTATCTTTTTCTTTCAGTTTAAGAAAGTGAAGATATTAGACCTATCTTGTAATTTTATAGAAAAAATCCAGAACCTAAATGATAACCTGGTAAGAATATTGTATTTATATTTAGATCTTATTAATCTCAAAATTTGTAACATTATAACTAGAAAATTGTATTTAGATTCTGTGAAAGGAAAAAAGTCAGCATTTTTCGGAGTTCATCTGTTGATCTGGGTCTTGAATTTATGTAAATAGTCTCCAGTTTAGCTAAAAAAGAAATCTTGTTTCTGAGATTTGAACAGATGGTGAATGTTCCCTTTTTTCGCCTAATTTCTAGTCTGATCTTAGTGGTATTGCTGGAACCACAGATACCGTAACTGAAAATTTAAACTGTTCAATTTCGATACCATAAATATTGAAGATATAGTTTAAGAAAACTTTTCAATATTTTGTATTTTTAGGATATCCGAGAACTAAAGTTATATGATAATAAGATTAAAGTTATAGAGAATTTAGACCAGTAAGTTTTTATTAATTCTTCATGAATCTTCATGCAGCACATTGTTTTGTGCAATGAGGGAAATTTTGACGGGACAGAACAGCAGTTGTCTACCCTTTTTTAATTTCCTTCAATCCAGGTGTCTTTAATGTGCACAGTCTGTAGCACATGGGTTATACTATTTGATGTTTGATGTTTACCATTTATAATTTCAGTTTAAAAGAATTGAGTTGTCTACAGTTACAACATAATAAAATACGAGCTATTGGTAAGCCGACTTTCATTTCTTATAACATCACATTAACACTGTTTTTCTTGTGAATACAATAGACACTAAACTTTCAATTGAAACTTTTGACATGGAAAAAGCGTCTAGTTGTTCGGAGGTCCCGTGTGCTATTGGCTGTGCAGGTTAAAGATCCTTCAACAGTTGGAAATTGAAAATAAAAGTAGGCTTATGCCTCCGTCATGGCACTACATGGCATTTGTGCAGCCTCATTAGTCCAATCATTATTTTAATAGTGAGATTATTGTTATTACAGGTAGAGGGTTGAGTCAATTGAAGAAGATTAAAACATTACGACTCGACAGCAATCTCTTGTTAAAATTAGAAACATCAGATTTTATTTCCTGTGTTCAGCTTACCTCCCTTGATTTGAGTTTTAACATGCTAGATAATCTTAGTGTAAGTTATTGGGAAATTTAGACATGAGTTTGACCACTTAACGTCGTATACTATAAGGAGTCAATTTACCGAACAAGATGGCCACCTACATGGTCTCTAACAAAATGACGAATGGAGTTTGACATCTATTAGGAAAACCCTTTCAACCCTATAACCAGTACACTTTAAGAAATATTACTTTTTGGAATTCAGGGTATATGAGGTTTTAAGCCAAAATAACGTCAGGGTTCAAAGGGTTAAAGGGTATGTATACATGTAACTTCAAATAACAAAAATATAAAAAAAAAACGAACGAAACAAAATTAGGGTCTGATTAAAATTGTGTTGTTGTTTATCCAGGCATTAAGTTATCTACCTAATCTAGAAGAATTGAGTGTCAGTGGTAATAGATTACGGAAAGTTAGTGAATTGTCACGATGTAAGAAACTGGTGGAATTAGATCTATCTAATAATAGATTAACAGATTTAACTGGGATCCATAGTCTCTCACATTTACAGGTGGGTTATTTTCAACGTATTTTGTGTCGAAAAGGCCTTAAAGCTGAAATGCAGAAAGCGCTTGTTATAGGTGTTATAGGAGATACTCTCCTATAGAAGAACTGGCCTAGGTCACAAGTAAAGCACTTGCTTGTGTATTATGAAAGTTTTCCTAAACATAATTGGCTACAATTGCTTACGAATTATATTTTTGGAGTTGTATGAAAATGACTGGCAAACAATGTCAAATCAGTATCCCTGTTTTTTATTTGTATTTCAGATTTTAAGATTGAGCAATAATCAAATATCAAATTTAAACGTTTCCGGTAAATTAAAGTGAGTATATGGATTTTTTCTCATCAAAAATGAAAAAGAGTTGAAATATTTTGCCTTGGCTGCTGGTGTAGACTATTTCTGTCACTCTTTTCTCAACCTTTAAGCTTAAATATCTCAAGGCCCAAAGCTTTAATGTCCCTGTGTGATAAATACTGTGGCAGTGAGCTTTAGCATGGGTATATCCTTTGCTGTGCAAGATGGGCCTAAATAATAAAGGCAAAGTTATGTAGAGTGCAATGTGGGAAAAACTTAGAAGTGTAGATTACTGATTTTCATAATAATAATTTCAGATCATTAGAAGAATTAGACGTGTCAGCTAATAAGATTAAAGAGTTATCTCCCCTCCATACAGCCTTCCCGAACTTACAGATTCTAAATATAACTGATAATAATATATCAGGGTGGGAGCAAGTGGTGAGTAAAGAAAAAAATTTCATTTAGGAGTACACCGAGAACCCCCAGATTCCACTAGGACACAAAATCTGTGCCCCAACACCAATTCTTGTCTGACAAAAGTGCTGGGTGAGTCAGATGGTTTTCATTCTGTATTACATTTAGTTGAGGGGCATAAAAATGAGAAAACATGCCTACCAGCCAGGCCACATATTAAAAAAACTTAAGGTCTGTCTATTACAGTTTCTAGGTATTGCCAGTTCCAGGCATTTGTGTTTGTCTGCCAATCATGACTGGAAATTGAGCTTAATCAATAGCCCTGAATTCTTAGTTGGCAAAAACCAAGACATAACATTTGGCTCTGGAACCACAAATTGAAATCCATTACTGAAGTTTAGCTTTGAACATTAAAGTAACATTGATTAAAATCTTAACATTTTGATTTGCTTTCAGCTATCTCTATGTAAACTAGAAGACTTAGTAGAGTTATTTATATCAGGGAATCCTTTCAGTGAGGAGACAGGAGAGAAACCTGTATATTTTACAGAATTACAGTCCGTAATACCACAGTTAGAGATCCTGGATGGGGTAAGTACACTCTCATCCTCCTCCCTCCCCCCTTCCCTCAAACTATTAAAGACAGTTGGAGGTACTGGATGGGGTAGGTACTCTCATTGTAATTCCAGAAAAAACACTGGCATTAATGCATAAGACCCCAAATGTCTATTGGGAAAGTTATAGGAGTCCCATTTTGATTATCTTTGTCATGAGGACAGATTTAACAAGTAATGTTTTGACTGTTTTTATGTCATGTTTGTTTTAGGCCCATATAAAGAAATCAACAGGCAAGGCTACAGCCCCTTTAATGAGACCAATGTCTGCATCTACAGGTAAATATTGGGAGCCTCAGTGGTTCAATGAGTTAAACGCTTGCTTGCCTACCTGAAGATCTAGGGTTCAATCCTATACGCAAAAGACAGCGAAAGTTCGAAATTCACAAACAGGAGGCTTATCGTGATGTCCTGGCAAAATTTCTTGAACTTTCTGTTGTTCAAGAAAAAATTTTCCTTAAGACTTTGTCATAAATGTGGAATTTTTACAAGAAAATTGATTGTAAGTTTTTAGAGGAAAGGTACTCTTATAGGAGTAATGAAGTTTTATATTTTGTGCCTTACTGAGCTAGTGAAATGGTGTCTGATTTGTACCTGTGTTTTGTTGTAGTTGTAAGTGTAAGACAGATGGATAATCAACTAAAAGCTGTGAGTCAAGAACTAGCTGATTTACAATCCAGTATTTCTAAAAGGTAAAACTGTCTTTATGTAAAATCTTAAAGAGATTGTAAAGAGGTTTTCTAAACTTTGTATGTGTATTGGGGACACTGATAGCATTAATTTGCTCCATTTCAATTCCATTCTGACGTCTGGGGATCTTGTAATTTCACTAAAAATGACAAGTTTTATACCGTCACTGACAGTGATGTGTATAGATATCAATTGTAGCTTCCAGTAGATCACTGTCAGTGACGTCATAAAACGTGTTAGAAGTACACTTTACAATCCCTTTAAATAATATATATTTGTATATGAGGTTCATGCTACACTAGCAAAATTTCCTTCATTACACACTGCCTGTAGAATGTCAAAACACAGGAGCTAAATTTGATTTGATTGGTATCTGTCTTAACAGTAAAGACTGATTTATGTTAAATTATCCTTTAAGTAGCATATAATTTATTTCTGGACATTATCTTTGTAAATCACGTTCGTGCTGCAGCAGAACTCCAATTTTACACCATGATCATCCAATTTCTAGTAAAATGCATGCAGAGTCGGAATGAGTGAAATGTACCTCAACCTCTTTTTTTTATTTCATATTTTGTAGATTTGAGTCTTTACGATCAACGTGTTCTAGTTTACCAGCAGAAGCCCCTCCCTCCAGTGCCCGTAGTATACCCATCCCTACCCCGAGTGAGGAACCTGATTCACGCCCCAGTAGTAGGTGAGTAAAGGTTAAGACCAAAAATAAGTTTAAATCAACTACGAGCGATGTGTTTGAAATGTTTGAGTTTATGAAAGTTGAAACCAAGCAAATATTTATCCAAATCGCATTTGGTGAAGATTAAAAGAGTTTTTTCAGATTAAGGGCATTACAATTTGCAAATTGTTAGGCCCATAACCGTAGCCAGGTGGGGTTCGAGGGGTTTATTCGAACCCCCCTTGTAAAACAAATAAGCACTGTTAAAGTCAACGTTCTGTTTGAAGCTGTTAAAGATGATTTTGATTGCTTTGCTAGTCGATGTAACCCCCCCTTGGAAATTCCTGGCTACGGGCCTGAGGCCCTAGCTCGCTCGACCGGTTTCAATGTCAACTATTTTCTATTTTTTCAGACGGTCGAGAATCCAACAGGCCCGACAATTTGCAGCATCACAAAATTTTACTTGAATGCATTGTTGCAGTAAAAAGACAGACATTTTGGTTATAAATGGAATGAAAATGGATTTGTATCTTCTTTTCTGCATTTGATATTTTGGTATCAAACCAGTCAAACAGACAAGACAAACCTATGTTTATTATTTTAATTATAATATAACATTGAGTGAAACAGTAATGAGTGATTATATCTGAGGGCCTTTACGATAGTTCTGTCATAAAATGCTTAGTTTAAGAAATCCTGGGTCCTTATTCTTGAAAACTGATGATTTTAGTGATACAGTCATCTGATTGGTCAATCACTAAAATTGATTTTAAATGTGGTTATATTATCCAATCAGATTACTGTATTTCCTGAAATCTGGGTTTTATCTTAGTTAAAATTTTGTGAAACAGACCCTGGTTTTCACTTTCTTTGATTGTAAATACTTTATCATTGTACATAGTGAGTGCCTTACAACATAGTTTACACAATACAAAATATCTGCATGTTTCAATCTTTCCCCTTAAACTAAGTAAGGGCAGGCCAAATTTCTTTAATTTTACATACACTTGATGTCCGATCGAGGCTTTCTGAAAGTGATCATTATGGCAAAACAACCGTTCATGTCCGGTATATCTGGGCAATTCAACAGCCCTGTAGGAGGTTAATTTCCTAACTTGAGAACCCAAAAATTTACAATAGTATTGGTAAAGAATTACAATTTACAAGATATATAGAAATTGGGCTGTGAAAATTTGAAAACTGATTATTATTTTTGCTTTTCAGACACCTGATTGGTCAATTGATTTTAAATTTGTTTTATTTATCCAATGACATGTAAATTAATTCATTTAAGGTTTGAAGAATAAACCCCTGATCGCATAAAACAAAAGTTTTTCTTTCCATTTTCTATTATACAAAACAACTTTTCATTCTAAAATATCTTGGTTCCTTTTACCCTTCCTCCATCTTGGATTTATTTTCTTTTTTCCTCATCTTTTTGTCTGGAATAAAAATAGAGACATGAACAAAATACTGCCATGCTATGCCACAATGCTTATTTTACTGATTGATAAAAATTGTAAAATAGCTACATCAGCTATCAGATTGATAAATCTGGTTATAAAGCAACATTAGTTGTACCTGAAGAGTGAGCATACCCTGCCTTGCAAGCGACAACCTGTCATACCAAATCCACTACAGAACTCAAAAAGATTTTAAGCGTCTTGTGTCTTTTGTGAATGTTAGCCTAAGTAATGGATGTCAAGTGATGCTGATTGTTTTTAGCAAACCATAGTTTTTTTACCTTCAGATTTCTGTTTCTTTTTATCTGTATCTTCTTTGTTTTTTTCTGCCAAATATTTGGCTTGCTTATCTCGCTTCTTTCTCTTCTTTCTTTCATGATTCTTCTCTGAAATCATGAAAATAGACAATTAGCATTGTTTTGAATGAAATGTAGTTGTTTGTTCAACTTTTCTGAACCAGATTAGTCTGGCATTAGCTTTAGTCTTTATCAATTTCCAGCTGATGAGGAAACTTTAACATGCACAGCGAGAAACACATGGGGCCTCGGCGCCATTGGCTTAATGTCGCTTTACTGGCAGGGGAAACTCGCTTTTTGAAAAATCCAAAGGTATTAGCTCAAACCAAGTCCTAATCAAGATAGAACCGAGGGGCCTGTTTCTCAAAAAATCTTACGAAAAATTTTGTCGTTACTTTGGTATTTTACAATGAATAATTCCACACTTATGACAATTTTTTATCTTAAGATTTTTTGAGAAAAAGCCCACAGCCTTTGAGGTTAGAGATGAGCAAGCATCTAACTCACAGAACTAGCAAAGCTTCTTTGACATCAGTATTTAATCAAGAAAGGAAAAATTTGTCAGATGAAACCACCAAATATAGGTATTATCTTAACCCAAGCCAGAATCATGGATGAAATAGAGATGAACAAGCGTCCAACTCACTGAGCGAACAAATCTCCCTTGAAGTCAGCTAGAAACTGAGCCAGAACTAATTTGTCAGATGAGAATGACAATAAAACAGATGTTAACTCACTTCGTTTTAAAGCGTAACAAACGTAGACTTTTCTACCATCAATTTCTACTCCATTATGATCTTTCATTCCATCCTCTGCCTCTTCTATACTGTTATAACTTACTACTGCTAATCTAAAATATTTTAAACATACATGTATTTGGAAACATCTCACTATGCACCAAGCAGTGTTGGATTCAGGACGTGATTTTATTTTTACCAATTTATAAATAATTGTAATTCATCTAGGACAACAAACAATCTTTGGATACATTGAGAGATGAATATTTGAAATTTAAACTATGCAAACCTCCAAAAAATTAGCTACTCATTGTTTCGGTACTCAAGGGTTTGGGACACATTTTTTTCATTATCCACCCCCTTTATGGAATTCCTAAATCTGAACTGCCAAGGCTGTTGATTTAGCTCTATTAGCTGACATGACAGGTTGACCAGCTCAAAAGATAGTTTGTGGTAAGGGTTAGTCGGACATCAAGGCGTAATGCAAAGATATCTATCCCTACTAAAGGGAGGAGTTAAATCACCAACTAACATAGGGAGTAATAGTGTTCCATGTAAGCTCTTTTGACCATAAACAATAAAAAGTCCATTTATAGAGCGCCTTTAAATTCTGTAGAAGAATCACCAATCAGCATCAACGAAATCAAATACAAAAATGGTCAATTGCCAATATTGCCTAGGTTTATCTTTGATGAATTTTCAAATTTTTTTGTCACCGTCTTATCATGCATAATCATCAATATATACTCAAATTACACGATAGTAATCCTCAATCTATACAATTGCCTGGCAGAAAATTTAGTGGCCATCTTGTTATTTGATAGCAACACATGCGTCCCAGTGTTCATTTTAGACATAATAGAAATATGGCCTACAGATGCATTTCCTTATGCAGTATGCCTTTTCAAGAACAAACATGGCTTACCCTCTAGGTCGTTGAGAATCTTGATAGAATAATATTTTAACTGATGTACTGCCGTTAAACACCTCTTTTAGTTTATCTTCTCGCGTATCGAACGATAGATTTCTTACTAGTAACTGATTATTAGGTTCTCCTGCTACCATTAATTCATCTAAAATAAAATATCAAGAAATGAAAAGGAAAGAACATGGGAAGTTAGATAAAGACACAATGCAGTGTGCAATGAGCAACAGAAATAAAGTGAAAAGGGAAGAAAATTAAAATTTACACTTAGATAAGACAAAGATTTATAGGAATGAGCCAATATTTTTACACTACACACTAATATTCACATTTCTATTATCACTTCTTTCAAAGAACCAGTTCAGAAAACTGGCGTTTATTTTTCCGATAAATGCTAATATGTCATATAAAACAGTGAAAATTTGATTAATAAAAGTATCCAAATATAAATATAAGAATTAAACGTTGGTCTCATTAGCATTATTGATGTGTAAATGAGACCAAAGTTTAATTCTTAATTATGCGTAGTTATGAAAGATGTTGTGAAGGTGCCTCCCAATTTCTGTAAACTAAACAAAAAATAGGGTATGAAAAAATAATACAGGAAAGATCAATGCCAAAGGGGTTTTGACAAGGACTAGCTGGAAGACAAGATCCTTGAATAGCCCAGTTGTAAACAATCTTTCTGAAAATTCTCCTTACTTTGACTAGGCAGTCTGCTGATTCTTTCAAGTTTTATTTTGTTACCATGGAGACGTTTATTATTGGCTTTTAAAGCTTTTCCTACTTCTTCTTTTTTCTCTAACACCAAATACATTATCCTACAAATAACAAGGCAGGGAATGCTCATTATTACGAAGTCATATTCCGTTAAGATGATTATTATGATCCAAATAACCGGTATACCACAGAAAGAGCAGATTGAACTAATGACAATCATATTATTTCTAGTCCTTATCTAAACTTTGTATGTGTATCGTGGACACTGATAGCATCAATTTGCGCCATTCTAATTTCCATTCCAACGTCTGTGGTTATTGTAATTCCACTTAAACTAACGCGTTTTATGACGTCACTGACAGTGATCTACCAGAAGCTACAATTGATATCTATGCAGATCACTGTCAGTGATGTCATAAAACATGTTAGTTTTAATGTAATTACAAGAGCCACAGACGTCGGAATGGAAATCGGAATGGCACAAATTGATGCTATCAGTGTCGTCCCCGATACACATACAAAGTTTAAAAAATCTCTTTACAATCCCTTTTAATATCTATCTTGATTGTATCTGAATAAAATTTTGTGCAACAGGCTCCTGAATATAGACTTGATAAGGCAGAGTAGTCAAATAGTTGCAAGCCACCAATCTGTTATAAATACCTACTTTTGAGCCGGGACTTTGATCACTTCTGAAACACCAATATTTCGTCGTTTAAAAAATGCTTTCAGAGCACCACCAGTTGTGTTTTCTTTGAGACCTCCCACCAATAAATAGGCTGAAAAAAAAATAGAACTCTGTACAAGTAAAACAATTCCTTAAATCAAAATCACATCAAAAACATGGCAAAATCAAAAGCAATAGTTGTATAATAGTGGACTATGTCAAAGAGAAGTACGACTACCATCTGGGGCCTTATTCTCGAAAACTTAATTTACAATGATTTTAGTGCTCAAATCATCTCATTGGTCAATCATTAAAATTGATTTTAAATATAGCTTTATTATCCAATCAAATGACTGTATTTCTTAAAATCTGCATTTTATCTAAGTTAAGTTTTCGAGAATAAGGCCCCAGCTGTTTCAAAAAGAGTAAGCATGGTCTGCTTTGCGCGTGACACCCGCCACTTCTATACGGGTCAATATTATGGGATTTAATCAAATCAATTTATGTGTGCACAGGCATGCTGGCTCCATACAATCAACTATATTTGCCATTCTGTGGCATCATGCAAGAACCAGTTACCCACCTGCATAGTGCCACAAAATCATTAATTATGATTCTTTACCTTGTTCTCCAGTCTTCGTCTTCTTGGTTGTTTTTGGTTCTGGTGCTGATCTCTTTCTTTTATTATTTGCCGTTACTGTTTCTGGAAATATAACATATTAAAACCTTTAGATATATCATTACATTATCAGACTTTTTCAAGCCTCTGTGTAGATGCTTTGTGTTCACCTGCTACCCTATACTAAAGATATGTATGACAATTTCATATTGATAGCAATTATTTTTTGAAAACCATTTGACCATTTGCTTGGCCAATCTCAATAAAATTAGACCCAACTTTATTCGTTCATTCCACTACAGTAGGGTCTAAGAACAACATTGTTATCTTTGTTGACCTTTGCTGTAATCTTCCAAAAGCTGAACAAAAAGAAAGTTGGGTCTGATCTGATTTCTTGATCTATTAGCAACTCTTTTTATCAATTCAAAAATGCAAATACTGTACATTTTTGCACATACCTTCTTCATTATCATCATCATCATTGCTTTCTTCATCTTCCCCATCATCATCATCCATAGATTCTTCATCATTATCATCATCACTTTCATCATCATCATCATTGGAAGCATCACTATCATCAATTTCCTCCTCTTCATCATCACTGATATCCCTACTCAATCTTTTCTTTACTTTCTTTTTCACTGGAATTTTGACTTCTTCCATTTCTTCCTCTTCTGATTCTTCTTTAACCTATAATCATTAAAAATTACAATGATATTTCTATTAAAGGAGAATGTTCAGTAATTTCGAGGGTCGATTTCAGCTTTTAATGTATGTAAATGGCCTCCAGAAGTACTAGAACTGCACAAAAATCATATAATTCCTTCAATTATATCCCTTCCTAAACATTTATCTTACATTTTCTGTATTAAATTTCGAGGGAGAGTTGTTAACATTATTATGGATTAAAAAACAAAAATTCCAGGCTCTGAGACAAAAAACGTATTGGTCGAACAGTTAGTGAACAAATCCCTTTAATTAGTATGATGGGCATTGATGGCTGACCTCACAAGCACCTGTTTTCTATTCATGGCAAAATCTATTATCCCTACACATCACAGCTCCCCCGGCTCGAGCCCCCCTATTTCTGGCCGACTGTTGGCAGTCTTCGAGAGAATGTCATTGAATTTGAATAATATGTTATATTTCAGAGCCCCTTCTAATGTCTAAATCCTGGGTCCGACCCTGCATCATTCTGACCTTATTTGAAAATAATATTCAGTCTGGCTGAAATGCTTAGCTTTCAGTAATCCAAATGCAAAGCCGAACCTAAGGGACCTTGAGGGGAATATCTTGATAATATTGGATTAAGCCTATTGAAAGTGGTGCCAGTGCCAGTTTGGTTTGGTCCGAGTTGTCCCGATTCTATAGCTATAATAGTCTTTCAATCTGTATCAAACCCAAATAAAGGCTTCTATTCTACTCTACTTTCTAGATCCACTTGGTAAACTTAACTAAAGTGCTGTGCAAATCACACTCTACCACCCCCCCCCCCCCCCCCCCCCAACCCAAATCAAATGAAAATGAAATGCCTTTGCTTTCGCCTTTCTTTAGCTTTTTTATTTTACAAGTTTGAATGATTTGTCACCATTTATAGCGAATGTTACAGAATGAAACTATAAAAGAACCTTAGAAACTGGTTTCTTCTTCAGTATTCCGTTCTTTTTCTTCATGACTGGTTGATTTTATTGAGTAAACACAATATTATTCTGTATTCTTCTCAAAATCAAAATGTAAATAAATAAAACCACACGTGCTTCCGGTTAATTTAATCAAGAGTTATCTTATCTTGAAGTATCGTGTATTAACTCCCTTGTTAGTCAGACTACAGTTAATTCTTGTTAATGCTCTGCTGACAGAAATTTACAGAATACAATGCCTTGCTGGCTAAAACAGCTCAAATGGCAACAACAATTTTGACAGATCGGCGTCGAAATATTTATTTTAGTCTCGATAAACAAGACTCTAACGAGGAAGCAAAATGTAACATGAACGAATTGAAGCCACGAAATGAAAATCAGAATTGTCCATTCCATCGATATTGAATGTCTTTCTGTTGCTAAGGAGGTTGTGTTATCCTGTTCATGTGAACGGATGACGTCAAATTCAAGTCTGAAGCGTCATCACATCCAGTGTATTCACCAGTAGGCATGGTTACCATGGCAGTGAATGACATTGCTATGGTTTTTATCTGTCGTTAAGCGCTTTAACGTCATTCTGACGACATCATCGTTGCTTTGACGTCAGAGTTGATAGCCACGGATATGACGCCATGCCGACGACGACGAAGTTAACGTCAAAGTCCTTACCGACTGATAAAATAACCATGGCAATATCATACGCTGCCATGGTAACCAAAGAAGTTGTAATATCATTCCTTCTATTGTATATTAACATGTGTTGTATCTTTGTGTTGCTAGTATGTAGAGCAAGGTCAAAGCTACTAAAAATTCAAATCATACAAACGACTGAGATATAGTAAATAACCACAGATATAGTACACAGAGAGGGCGTCTTATTAGCTTTCTTTAACTATACATTATACAAAGCACATCGTCGTATTCGGTTTTCTATTATTCTACCTAAACAAATACTGAGCAGCTCAGTTATCAAATAAAGTAACAAAAGTTTAATAACACGTTAGATGTGTCTTTTATATTAGCCGGTATTATAGGACTTTAAAAAGGGAAAATCCACACGGGTGTAGATATTTAAAACTCTGGCAAAATATTCAGAGAAAACAATAGCTAAGATATCCAAACGCCATGATCATCTTTAACCAAAGAAATCAAACAAAGCTTATATCTGAAAGATGACACAAATAAACAAGAAAAAGAAATAACGTAAAGGAGCACCTTGATGATAAATGATAATTCGTATATTGAATGACGTGTGAACATCCCCTTATAATGTTACACTATACCCACCAACTTTAAAAACCAAAAAAAAAAACACTCCTGACTCCTGGTATAAGGATGTATCAGTGTGTATTTTGGATTTTTCTTGCCCTTGCAGGTAGGTACAACTCAGAGAATATCACAAGAATATCTGTTTGATAAGGGATAGGGATAGGGATACAAAAATACTATCCTGTAAATAAGATACCCAAACTTGGTGTTTGCTCAGTAGGCTGATTATCAAATCAAAGCCAAAGTGAAGAAGATTGTGTGTTTTCAGACCTAGGGCATTGTTAAACCAATATCAACCTGCGTGTCATTTCCGCATTTGTTCCGATGATTTGACGTCGAGACCCGAAGCAAATCATTGAGGAATGCTAAGTTCTCTTCAGAACTAGATACTTGTGATATTGTGATCACAACTGAATGACAAAACGAAACATCCATGACGTCCGCTTCCTTTTATTTTGTGAAGTTTCTGGTCTTAGTGTGGTGGTGCATATTCTAATGCCTCGGTTCCCAACAGGGGTGCTAGTACCCCTCAGGGGTACCAGAGAACACTATACTACAAGGGGTACCCGAGAAGCCTCTTAGACAATTTTAAAAAGTATGGATTAAATATCAAACTACATCAACATATAATCTTTTACTTTCATATAGCTCTTAATGTTACTTAGGGTGGGCGAAGGGGTACCAGGAGATTGCGTACAAAAAATAGGGGGTACGAAGAGTTCAAAAGATTTGGAACCAAGGTGTGCAAATAAAGTCTTTTTTTTTATTTTCACCCCCAGGAACTAGTCTGTGCGAGATAACCAACTATAAACGAGTCTGCTACTTTACCAGTTGGTCTGTCTACGACCATTACAGAAAGGGCAGTGGTCGGTATACCGGAAGTAACATCACCAACCCTGCCCTATGTACACACTATATCTATTCTTTCGTTGGCTTTGATGTCGACAATAAAACTATTATACCACTCGATGAAAAGCGAGATGAAGAAGGTACGTAAATCTATGATTTTGAAGATAGGGTTTCAGGTTCAAGTTTCTCTCAGGATTCTGAATTTGAAGAATCAGACCCAGTAACTGTGCCAGCTTCCTGAAACTGGGGGTATAATTATGGACATACTGAATGATGGGGGTGGGGAACAATACATGGGACTGAGATTTCAAATATGGGAGAGCCAAGGGCACATGCCTCCTTTGGGGGATATGAGGAGTTTGATTTGGTACATTTTGACACATATTTCTCCGAGAAAACAAATATAAAAATCAGATATTGATCGATGCACCCTGAAATTTAGTTCTTCTAGAAGTATTTATCTTATCTTATTTAAAGTGGAATGTTCAGCATTTTCGAGGATAGATTTGGCTCTTGAATTGATGTAAATAGCCTCCAGAAGTACTAAAACTGCAAAAAAATCGCACAATTCCTTCAATTATATTCCTACCGAAACATTTATCTTTCATTTTCTGTATTTGTGTTTTCTATATAAGTCATATCTTACTAAACGGCGAGTCGTAATTTAGACTTTCAATCACTATTTATGGATACAAAGGGATTTGAAGGTTTATATTTCGAGGGAGAGTTGTAAACATTATCATGGTTGAGATTAGCTAAAAAATTCCAGGTTCTGGGACAAAAAAATTATTGGTCGAATAGTTAGTGAACATATACCTTTAACAATTTGACCTTGATTTCAGATGGTTACCTGGAGTTACTGGACCTGAAGAAAACCAACCCAGATCTAAAGGTCATACTAGGAGTGGGTGGGTACGGGTTTGGGGTGGAGAGATTTATCAATTTAACCCAGAATGAAGATGATATCGAGGAACTTTGTAACAACACGGTGGAATATCTGAGAAAATGGGGATTCGATGGTGTAGACATGGACTGGTCCTTTCCAACACAACGCGGTGGTTCTCCGGCAGATAGAGATCAATATGTCACATTGCTTCAGGTATTTTAATCTCAGCTTCGTTCAGAGGAAATGAAATGGAGTTTTACGTCCTGCTTTTCTGCACCTGTATAGATTAATGAGGACGGGAAAACACCATGTAGTGTTCACTGACGAAAATTTTTGCAAGTCAGAGCAAATGAGAAAGCTGATACATGTTTACATGAAGCTGTATAGGTTTAATTCAAATCGAGTTTATCAGATTGCTGATTTTATCAAGACAGGCAATACCATGCAGTGTGCGATACGGGAAATATATTAAAAACAAATTTATTTTGGAATACTTTTCATGATAACTGTTATTAGGCGTCCATTTGTCAATACATGATAGCTTTTAATTCAATCAAATGTGTTCGAAATATGTAGTGATGCATCCAAGCTTGTAGGCTATCCATTCTTTTTTCAAATACACGATAGCTTTAATCGAATCAAATGTGCTCGAAAGATATAGTGGTGCATCCAACCTTGTACCCTTTCTTTTTGCCAATGATCTTTTCCATGTTTTTTCATAGAAATTACGGTCCAGTTTTGAAAGAGAATCGACGTTATCTGGTAAACCGAGACTATCATTATCCTCAGCTGTATCAATCAGTAAAATAATAGTTGATCAAGGCTACAACAGAAAGGCTATCGGAGAGTAAGTTCAAAGCACTATAATCTTTTCCAACAAACTTTATTGGAATTTAGCTCAGCTTAACGAGTACTGTGATGAATGTCTGTTGTGAGACTGGTAATGGCCACCCTTCCAGAACACCTGATTCCACCCTCAGTGTGACTGAGTTTATCAACTCTCTACATCTTTCAGATAATATACATAGTTTTATGACTTCGCTGACAGTGATCTGCATAGTTATCAATAGTAGCTTCCGGTAGATCACTGTCAGTGACACCATAAAACGTGTTAGTTAAAGTGGAATTGCAAGAACCACAGACGTCGGAATGGAAATTGGAATGGCGCAAATTGATGCTATTAGTGTCCCCGATACACATACAAAGTTTAGAAAAACTCTTTACAATCCCTTTAATATGACATATTTATGACGGCCTTTTTCGGTTCGAGTAATCCTTGAAAAAAATATGTATTTACATTCCATACGTAGGCTACATTGTACAAACTAAAAAATGGAACTCCACTGCGGCCACTCCTATGGGTTTTATTGAACATAACGTTTCAACTGTTACCATATGCCAACACAGACTTATCTTTTTGTTTAGAAAAGCCCCTTTTTGTGATTTTGGTTAATTTCGAACATCCTATTATGATATATTTTGTATTTTTTTTGTAGAGCTGTAGATTTTCTGAACATGGTGACCTACGATCTGTCTGGAGAATCTGGTGTACTCAGTCACCACGCCCCTCTTTACCCCCGGGCAGATAGTCAGGGTGAGGAGCGGACACTTAATGTGGTAGGTACATACATAGCCGTAGGGGCTCACGACTCACCGAGGGCAGAACGACTTGCCCTAAATCTATTGATGTTTGCCTTATTTTTCGGAACTGGTTGCCCTCAAACTATTTTTTGGGGCGGGGGGTAGGGGGATCAGCTGCCCTCCCTGCCCCCTGTCTCCTACGGCTATGGGTACAGACGTACACTAACAAGAAAGGATATCCATCACCAGCAGGGAAATCTAGTAGTTGACAAACTTGCTTAAACGTTCGCCTGTTCCTAAATATCAGCTCACAAAAAATACGCTCGTGTGCCTGAGTTTTTACGGCCGTACACGAGCGTATTTCTTGGGGTGATTATAAAATTCGCTGCGATCGGGCGAAAAAATACACTCGTCTGCCCCTAGCATTAGTACTCGAAAAAGAGATGGTAAATTAGCCCATACACCGATGAAACAATGCATATAACTGACTTATCCTCCATGCTTTATCGAGGACTAAATATTTTGGTCTAGAGTTAAATAAAATGAATTGCAAATGAGTGCACAGTGCACCGAATCAATTGCAAACATATTGTGAACTGTTCATTGTTAGTATATTTCACCTTTATAGGGCCTCATAACTTGATAAAAACAAAGATGAACTGTGTTAAACTGAATTCATGTGCATTTTACTCAATACGATCTGATGGTTTATTGGTTGATATTTTTTAACATCCAATCAGAACAATGGGCGGTAAAAGGTGATATCTAGTTACAACATTACCTTTTGGATACCGGTATTTCACTACATGGCTACGACTTTCGTTGGTATTTGTTGTGTATTAATGGGGAATAAAGATGGCGAATTCGATGAACAATCAGATTGTATTTCATCAAGGATGTATTAAACGGTAACCGAAGCAATTCATTCAAAATTAGATTTAGAAATAAAATATGACTGTTTTGTGAGTATAATGTCTAGCAGGTAAACATTTATTCACCGGAGTGGTAAAAGACTGAAAATACAATAACAGTACAGTTTACAAATTCAATAATATCAACAAAGGTCAAAGGTCACAAAGGAAAATTCCAGAAACCGAGTTTACTTAAACTCGCCTGTTTTGATACAAAAACATACATAAAAACCTATCTAGGCCCGGTGACGATTCTTAAGTTATAAAAGAAAATATATAAGCAATTTCTAAACCTAAACTTACTCTATGGGGGATCAAAGAGGGTTGAAAGTTTTCCGTTGAGTTCCTGTTCCTATTTTGTATTGAGAAAAAATGTAACTTATTTATGAAGAGACATGCAGAAGGGAGACAACCATATCTGACCTTCAGACCACACTAATTAAATATATAACAACACATTCCCCGCCTGATTTTGATAACAAATCACTACTAACTAAATGAACACAAAAAATTAAATAATAATAATTTGCACTGTCCTATCCTGAGCAAGTATGCAAATACGAAACAGAAAAATTAAACTATTTCGGAGATAACAGATATACCACTTCAGATATCGGACGAGTATATTTCACAATGTCATTGTCTTTCCAAATTCGAACAGATACTTTCCTAATATTTCCATCCGCACTGGGAAAAGTTTCACAGATTACACCTATTGGCCACTGATTACGAGTCAATTCATTGTCCTTCAACAGTACAACATCGTCTTGTTTCAAATTAGTTCTCTCTTCCTTCCATTTCGGGCGAGATTGGAGATTCTGTAGGTATTGCTGCTGCCACTGTTTCCAAAAACGTTCAGCAAGAACTTGCACATGCCTCCATTGAAACTTATAAGTGTCTTTTCGTCCAAAGTGTTTATACGATTCTGATTTCAAGTTAGTCTTTTGAGTTAACAATACTGCAGGTGATAATATACCTGGGGATTCAGGGTCTGTTGAAACTGCTACAATAGGTCTGGCATTAATTATAGCACAAACTTCACACATGAAGGTACAAAGAACATCATGAGTTAAATTGTTGTCAGGGATATTCAATAACATAGAGTCCAGGATTCTGCGTGTCAGTCCGATCATTCTTTCCCATGAACCCGCCATGTGGGATGCATGTGGAGCATTAAATTTCCAAATCGACCGACCTTTAAGAAGAAAATCTTGAACTGGTGGACTCTCTACATTTATGACATCAATCCTTAAATCATCGGTGGCTCCCACGAAGTTCGTTCCACGATCTGATCTAAACTCTTGCACTGGTCCACGTAATGATGTAAACCGTTTAAGAGCGTTTATAAATGAGGATGAGCTAAGATCTTCCACGACTTCAATATGAATAGCTCGCGACACTAAACAGGAAAATAATATTGCCCATCTTTTGGAATTAGCTTGTCCACCACGAGTACGTCGTGTAACTATCGACCACGGTCCAAATGTGTCAACCCCGACATTAGTAAAGGGTGGAGTAGGTTTGAGGCGGTCCTCTGGTAAGTCTGACATTTTCTGATGTTCCGTTCTACTTCTGAGCCTGCGACATATTACACAATTATGGATAATGGATGCGATTAAACGTTTTCCACCAGTTATCCAATAACCTGCTGCGCGTACCGAGCCTTCGGTTAAATGTCGTCCCTGGTGATGAATGTTTTCGTGATGATGTCGAACGAGCAGTGTTGAAATATGATGCTTTGCTGAAATGATCAAAGGATTCTTTTCAAATTCTGATAGAGTAGACTGATTAAGGCGTCCTCCTACTCTCAAAAGTCCATCTGAGTCCAAAATTGGTGAAAGTGAAAGTAAATTACTGTTCCTGGGTACTGGTTCTAATTTCTTTAAGCACTCAGTTTCATTTGAATAAAGGTCATATTGCACTGCCTTTAAGATGAGAGTTTCTGATTCCTTGTAAAATTCAATAAGCGAACGTTCTTCCTTATCTGGTACTAAATGAAGTGATGCTGCTTTACGTTTAAGAACTGAAATTGCTCGGACAAGTTTATCCCATGAAGAAAATCTTGTAAAGCGTTCTGATCCAAGTCCCTGAGAAATGACAGTTTTTAGGATGATAATATCAGGTCGCACTTCTTTGTCACTATTCGGTTCCACGAGGTTAAGGTCCATTGGGTTAACAGGATTCTCAAATACTGTAGGAGGTCCTCTCAGCCATGAGCTGCTTCCGAAAGTATTTGCATTTGTTGGTCGAGTTGCTTGATCTGCCGGATTAAGACTTGTAGGTACAAAGAACCACTGACTTGGTGAAGATGCATTTCTAATTTTGTCGACTCTGTTTGTTACATAAACATAAAACCGACGAGTTTCGTTATTGATATATCCGAGCACAACTTTACTGTCGGTAAAGAATTTAGTTTCATCTATACGTGTCTGAATATGTTCCAAAATAAAACCAGCCACTTCTACTGCCAATACTGCGGCGCAAAGTTCCAATCTGGGTATGGTGTGTCCGTGAGGTGGAGCAAGTTTCGATTTTCCCATAACGAAACCTTGTTGAAACTGTTCGTTCGAATTGTAAATCCTGATATAAGCGACACTTCCTATGGCCTCTTTAGACGCATCACAAAATATCAGAAGTTCTGTCCTAACTGCATTCTGCAACGAAATCTCGGTATAAGGTCTTGGTATTTCAAGGGTCTGTAAGCTGCGTAGAGAAGATGTCCAAGTTTGCCAATTAGAAAGAAAATCTGTACATAAAGGCTGATCCCAATCAACATTCTTTGTTAGAGCATTCCTAAGAATTAGTTTCCCTCCTAAAATCACTGGTGCTAAGAAACCAACTGGATCAAATATACTGTTAATTGTGGACAGCATACCACGCCTTGTGAAAGGTTTGTCGTCATTGGAAACTTGGTACGTAAAAGTGTCCGACTGAATGTTCCAAATCAATCCCAAACTTCTATGAAGAGTTGGAACTTCAGAATCAAAGTCTATTTCTTTAAGATCTGTTGCAAGATCACTTTGAGGGAACTTATTTAAAACTTCTTGACTATTTGAAGATATTTTATGGAGACGGATATTACCTCCCTTCATCAGCCTATCCTGAGTTCCTTTCACCAAATTAACAGCCGACTCGCAATCTGGTAAGGAAACGAGACCGTCGTCGACATAGAAGTTGTGACGTATAAATCGACATATATCGTCACACGACTCATCGTGTATGTCTCTACTGCAAACACACTTTCTTAGTCCAAATGTTGAGACGCTTGGAGATGGAGAGTTTCCAAACACATGAACCCTCATCCTATAGGAAATTAGTTCTTTTTCTGGATCATTGTCCTTGTGCCACAAAAAACAAAGATAATTACGATCCTTTTCATGAACGAAAAAATTAAAAAAATACTGCTCAATGTCTGCTATAACTGCCACCTGTTCCTTCCGGAATCTCAGTAAGACACCTAACAAGTTGTTTGTTAAGTCTGGTCCTGTTATAAGTATGTCATTCAAGGACAGATTTTTATACTTCGCTGATGAATCAAATACGACGCGAATCTTGTCTGGTTTCTTTGGGTGGTAAACACCGAAAATTGGCAAAAACCAACACTGTTCACCTGGCTGCAATTGGGGAGCTACTTCGGCATGGCCATTAGTAAAGATTTTGTCCATGAATTCACAAAACTGTTTCTGTTTATTTGGATTTCGTTTCAAACTGTTTTCTAAGTTCTTAGCACGCTGAAGTGCCTGTTCATAATTGTTAGGAAGCACGGGTCGATCCTTCTTAAAGGGCAAAGGTGCGCTCCAGTTTCCTGATTTCTCTCTTACAAAGCCTGATTCCATGTGTTCGATGAATTCTTTGTCCTCCACTGACGAGCCCGGTTTATCGTCATTCGGGGTTCTAATAAAAATATCATTTTCTGAGCCTATATGTTCGTGGATTTTAACTGACTGACACGGTGGGAATAATGTAGGTCTTCCATTAGGCAACACAAAGGTCTTGTTAACATTCACTTTGTCAGGTACATGCACCTTCCCTAGGCAAGTTTCCCCTATAACGACCCAACCGAGGGCTAACTTTTGGGCGTAAGGTGAGTTCATGGGTCCAATTCTCTGATCTGAAACATGGTGTACAGGACTCAAGTCCCTTCCAAGCAGAAGTAGAATTTCTGCATTATCATCCAAGGGAGGGATAAATGTCTGTATGTCTTGTAGATGTTCATAATACTGTGCCACTTCAGGAGTAGGGATCTCATCTCTTTGGTTTGGTATTTCATTGCATTCGATTAAAGTAGGAGATTCGATTTGAAAACTGCCGTCTAACGATTCTATAGTGTAGCCAGTAGCTCTACGTCCAGAAGTAACCTTAGTACCTGAACAAGACGTAAGGGTATACTCCAATGCCGGTCCTTTAATATCAAACATGTTAAAGAATTTAGTTTTAGCAAGTGAATGATTGCTTTGATCATCAACAATGGCATACATTATCTTACACTGTTCTGGTTGTCCATTTGGATATGCTTTTATAAGTGATAGTTTTGCACAAGATTTTCCAATAAAGCCTGGTCCACATATTTCTGTACACAAAGTTTTAATTCTGGTTTCTGATTCCCCGCCGTAATCTTTATCAGGTGTGACAGATGAATCGTGTAAGGCATTGGAATGTGCCCTGGAATTACATAATTGACATTTGACTGCTTGACTGCAATCTTTGGCTAAATGCTTACCATCACAGCACCTGAAGCATATACCATTACGAAACAGTAAGTTTTTTCTGTCTGCAATAGTCTTTGTACGAAAATGTCTGCATTGATTTAAAGTATGACCGCCCTCGTCAGTATAGGTATGATCCAAACATTTCAGGTGTTCAACTGTGTCCTTGCGCTTATCTACAGCTGCTTCAGTTTGTTGCTTTTCTGGCTGATTTTTATATGTTGTAGAAGTATCTTGTGAGACTTCTGTCTTTTTTGCAGAGACGGATGGAATCTTGTTATGTTGTGACTGTGAGGATGTATATGTAGACGCTCGTGGTTTTGAGCTGACCTGAGTCGTATTAAACGATGCCGTCGTCTTTTGATTTCCTGGGTCGTAGTACTGCAGACTCGGATCATTGTAACGTGTCGACATTTCTCGAATAAATTCCACAAACTGCCGAAATGATGGAAATAAAATGTGCAAGTCTTGTTTAAGTCTTGATGCCTTGTCCAGCCATTTCGATTTTAGAAAACTAGGCAGCTTGTTTACAATAGGATTAACACCAGCTGGAGAGTCATAAAAGGCCAACACACTACTATAATGGGGGTTGTCCTTAATAGACTGAATTTCAGACAACATGTCAGTGAGTTCATACAACCTAGACATGTCATGTGACGTACCACTAAATTTTGAAAAGCTTTCTAGCTTTTGTTTCAAAACCTGACAGATTAATTCTGGGGAGCCGTATCTCTCATCCAATCTTTCCCAAGTACGCTCAAGTCCAAGTCTGGGGTTGTGAATATTTGCTGCTCTCATACGTTTCGCTTGCTCACTAGATTCTGGTCCTAAATATCTGATTAAAAGGTCTGCTTCCTCAGTAGTATTCACATCAAGTCCTTTCATAATGTCAAAGAAACTATACTTCCAGATGAGATAGTTTTCAGGTTTGTCATTAAATGTTGTTAGACGTTGAAGCAACAATTCTTTCTTGAGAAATAACTTTGTAAATTCTGAAACAATTTGCAGATTTGAGCTATCTGTTGTTATAGGCAATTGTGGGGCCAAAGGGGGAACCGCTTGTACGGGTTCATTCATGAGGCCTGGTGAGTACGGTTCTAACATAGGCATTGTTGGAGAGGTTTCTAAGTTTATGTTATTGTCATAGGTTTGAATTTCATTTTTAGGAGTTCTGATTTCTTGGTTACAATCAATAACATACTGTTTTGTTCTCTCCATTGTTTCAATAGGTGAAATGTCAGCTGTAGGAAGTAGGCCTACAGGTTTTTCGCAAAACACTTCATACTCTACCTCGGCCTCTTCAGCTTCACGCCGTGCTGAAAGAATTTTCATATTGATTTCAATTTGTGTCTGTTTTCTTAGCAATTCTCCTTCCATTTCTGCATATTTAAGTCGACTTTTAGAGACTTGTAATTTTGCTTTCTGTTCCAGTTGCCTTCGAAATAAACTACTAGCTGATGTGCTGATAGACTTTACTGAGCTTCTGTGATGTGAGCTCTGAGGAGCTACTGATGTGGTTTTCAAACTCTGCTGATCTGATGAAATTGTATCATTCTGATTCTGTGTATTTTCTGACTGATCTGAGTCCATTGTCTTGATTCTGGGCCTGGCCTTGATCCAAATTCAAAGATCTTTTACTATAATGTCTAGCAGGTAAACATTTATTCACCGGAGTGGTAAAAGACTGAAAATACAATAACAGTACAGTTTACAAATTCAATAATATCAACAAAGGTCAAAGGTCACAAAGGAAAATTCCAGAAACCGAGTTTACTTAAACTCGCCTGTTTTGATACAAAAACATACATAAAAACCTATCTAGGCCCGGTGACGATTCTTAAGTTATAAAAGAAAATATATAAGCAATTTCTAAACCTAAACTTACTCTATGGGGGATCAAAGAGGGTTGAAAGTTTTCCGTTGAGTTCCTGTTCCTATTTTGTATTGAGAAAAAATGTAACTTATTTATGAAGAGACATGCAGAAGGGAGACAACCATATCTGACCTTCAGACCACACTAATTAAATATATAACAACACAGTGAGTGTTTTCCTTGCAGTTTTCTATTAGTGTCTACATTAAAAAAGTGTGGGTGTATCAGAAAAAGTGTAGGTGTATCGTGTACTAAAAGCAACCGAGAGAAAGTATGGGTATAAGGTAAAATGTTTTGATTTTATAATTACTGCGCTTTCAATTGCAGGACTGGGGCATGAGATACTGGGCTGAAGAAGTACCCAAGGAAAAATTGATATTGGGGATACCATTTTATGCTCGAACCTTTTCACTGTATAATTCTACATTGAATAACATTGGTGATATACAGAACGGAAGTGGCAGTCCCGGACCTTACACACAGGCTCCAGGCGTTCTTAGTTACTACGAGGTAATTTTATCAAATAAATATCACCCATATTGAATTATGGGGACCCAGCGGCAAGAACTCAATCGGTCGTAAAATTAATCACAAATATACGATGTGTAAATCAAATCAAATCTTTTGAATCATGTTTGGATAAGAGAGAGAATACTCTTTAAAATATCATTGAAAAGTCCATAGCCGTAGGGGCCCACAACTCAACAGAGGGGCAGCTCCACTTATTGCCCGAATTTTAATGGTATTTTGCCCGATTCTGCCCCCCTGTCTCCTACGGCTATGGAAAAGTCCTATTTAATGCCATGTCCCTATTTTTTTCGAAATTACCAAGTCTACAATTTTGCATCTAAAACGCGCATCTGCAACATTGGTAGAGCTCTAGTATCTTATACATTGTAGGTTTGTAAACTGGTAAAAACTGGCATACTGACAGAAAAATGGGATGAAGAATCGAACGCACCCTATGCTGTTTCGGATACAGAGTTCATGACGTATGATAATCAGAGAAGTGCCAAAATAAAGGTATATTCATTATTGTTTTCAAATGATTCCAAAATGTTTCCAAGTCTGTGAGCAAAAATGTTAACATTGTGTATGTTAAAGATAAATGTTATTAAGTTCGTTACTGGCATATAGGCCTATTCGCATCCTCGTTTTAATCATACGAAACTTCGCATCTTTCCTAACTCCGTTTGTGTCGCAGATAAAGCCGATAGGTAGAATTTCTCTGTTGATCAGAATGCGTTTAAGTGTGTCACGTGTTTTCATTAAGCCAATAAACACGCTTCTAGGCTATGTTTTGTTTTGTAAATATGTCTCATCGATTTATTGAGATCGAGACTCTACCCTTCATCGTTTATTTTCCAGGCAAATTATGTAAAAGACAACCAATACGGTGGAATCAACGTCTGGGAATTATCCTATGATGATTTTGGCGGGAATCATTGCGAGGCGGGAAAGTATCCATTGTTAAGAGCGATGAAGCAGACGTTAACACAATCCAGAGGTAACTGTTGCTTTATTTTGGTTCTTACTGAACATATTCTAAAATCCTGATTCTGACAAAGCAATATGGCACCAGAGGCTATATACAGCAGCTTAAAAATGATACCTTTCAAAAACAGCTCAAAAGAAGCTTCAAAAGTAAGAGTTTGTTAGTCCAGCCCTGGACTCTGATTTACTACGATACAGTAAACCGATGGTCGTATACGGAGTAGACTAAAGAGTTTGTATGATTGAATTGTACGCTTCCCAATACAGCCAATAAAAGACTTCAAAAGAATAACTAAATAAGTAAAACAATATTGATTAAAACCCATTTTTTCTTTAAGATGACTGTCCAGAAGGTAGCTATGGTAAATTGAATTCTAAAGGTTGTACACAATGTAGGAGTAATTTCTACCAACCAAAACTCAACCAACTCGACTGTTTACCTTGTCTATTAGGGGAGATAACTCTATCAGACGGAGCTCGAGGACGTCACGAGTGTATCTGTAAGTTGCTGAAATACACATTTTCAAATTGTTGTGGGATTTTTTTACAAAACTTTTAAAATTAAAGGGATTGTAAAGTGGTTTTCTAAACTTTGTATGTGTATTGAGGACACTTATAGCATCAATTTGTGCCATTCCAATTTCCATTCCAACGTCTGTGGTTCTTGCAATTCCACTTAAACTAACATGCTCACATGTTCATATCGATAGGATATAATTTGCAGTTACTGTAATTTCGAAATACCAGATGAAACTCTTGAGATTAGGGTTAACCCGGCCGGTCTCCCTTGCAGATTGCAGGCCCGTAGGAAGCAATTCCATATTGGGGGAGTGGGGAGGTCAAATTGTGTAAAAACTCATTCTCAAGGGTGGAGGTGCTGGTGGTGGTGGTCTTACAGGCCTGCATTGTCCACATAATATAGCTGATATTGTTTATTCCATACATCTGTTAAAGTGATTGTAAAGTGATTTTCTAAACTTTGTATGTGTATCAGTCACCCTACTCACCCTGCATAGATATCAATAGTAGCTTCCGGTATATCACTGTCAGTGACGTCATTAAACGCGTTAGTTTTAGTGGAATTGCAAGAACCACAGACAGTGGAATGGAATGGAAAATGGAATGACGCAAATTAAAAACAGTGTCCCTGATACACGTACAAAATTTAGAAAACCTCTTTACAATCCCTTTAACACAATGTTTACCGATATTTCAGTGGATTGTTCGAGTGGTTCTGAGTTTGATTACATCACACGACAATGTACACCATGTATGATGGGTTACTACCGCCTGAAACCAAACACTGTCACATGCGTCAAATGTACTTCCGGTTTTACTACTGTGTCAACCGGAAGTACACAATGTGTCCAGATACCCGGTAAGTTAATGTGCCAGGATAGTTCACCCTGATGCAATGATGTTTGTTACGTAACCCTTTTGGATGGGTAGCGACAGAAAAGAAATTGAGATTTGACAACGTTGATGTTTATACCCTTATACCCTTGACGTTTGGCTCAATTTGGTGCATACGTCATATCCAATCCATCTTATAGCTTTCGCTGCAATGTAACGTGGAGCTTTAAAACCAATTTTGTGTCATTTATTTCAGAGGTATTTTTGGGCTACAAAATTCAGCTCCCTTTTCTCTGTTACAGAGGGATACACATCCAAGCCTATCCACAACGTGACCTTGTCCTTTGTAATCAAGATGGCGGTAGAATCGTGTGGTAATATGGAACTACAGAAGGGAGCTGTGTTAAGTTCTGTGAAAAGGGTTCTTACAACAGCTTCTTCAAGATGGACTGGAATTTGTGCGGAAAATTGCTCTAACATAGAATTAAGCGAAGTTTCCGTGTGTATGTCTACAGATAGGCCTATGAGCACAGAGAGTGTCATTGCGGCTCAAATTTTGAATTTCGCAGTTTCAATTGATAAAGCCCCGTAAGTTATCACATTTAGTTGATCTTGTAATTATATTGTAAGATTTAGTTATATAAAAACTTTTTCTGCTGGTATAAAACAGTTTTGATTAATTTATTTCCCCTTGACTTGGCCCAACTAGATTAAAATAGGCCTATATAGTGGACCGCGTTTATCCGGTACTCCGGAAACCCCGCCATCCGCACGCTTTTTTTTTTACCGGAAACGGAATATTTACTACGTACAATTACCCGATGATCCGGTTTCCGCTTCCGCACACCAGTGAATGACTACCAATTAACAAATTTTATATTCACTAATCCGATCGCATGTCACTATATCGGTTTGTATTTTACAATTGTTCTTTATGACAATGGATGTTAAGCCATAATCAAACGTTTCAGTTTCTTGATTAAAATATTTTTGTTATATTGTAGAGAGGAAGTATTTAATGGAGAAGTGACCAGGCCCACGTCAAGCGTCATCAATGAAATCTTCAACGAAAGAGGCCAGTTTTCTGACTTGGTAAGTTTGGCTATATACCAGTAATATCGCCAGGCAGGACCCTTTATTTTAGATACAACTACATGTACAATATTCAAGCTCAATGTACAAAAAACATAATAGTAGAATTGTTCTTCATTGAAATACTGATCATGAGAATATAATTTAAAACCAGCTAAAGATGGCGACAATAATACACAAACTTTCACGGATTTGATAAACTATAGGCTGCCCCGGTTTTTTTTCTTCAGAATTTGTATAAGTTAAAATATGAGGGAGTTGAGTCAATGTCATCAAGAGTTATCTGCCCTTTACCCAATCATGTTGTACAGAACGACGAATGTGGTATGTGTCTTTCATTTGTTAAACTTTATATTAATCCCTTATAATAATCAAAGCCCTATATATGTAAAATTTAGGGCTTTGATAATAATATGTGATACTGTGACATACAATCGTAAATGATGTTCGCCCTTCCTTACTGCTTGTCACCTGCCGGCTGCCACAATGCTGTTTAAAGGATAGGACGTAGCATCCTTCGCCCTCGGACCAACGTTTTTTTTTTATCTTATCGCGTTTGGTGGTTCGAACCCTTGTTGAGTATCGATTTGTAAGAATGTACTCGCTGCTCAGATCGTTTGATTTATTTACAGTGCCCTGTGAGAAGGGGACATACTTTAACAATAAAACTACGGAGTGTACAAAATGTGGTTATGGAACATATCAAGATGAAGTAGCTTCAGATACCTGTAAACCGTGTCCAGGTGAGTTCGAGTTCGAGGCTATTAGCAGGAAAACTAGCTGAATTGAAGGTTTTGAGGATAATATAGCCATACATTTGAATTTAGAAAAGTAGACGTCACTAATCATTGGCCCAGATAAGGTTGCTGTTGTACAGCACATCAACATCATCTATAACAATGGTTCCCAACCTGGCCAAGGGGCCATGAGGATGTATATCATTTTTTCTCTAGCCCAACTTTATTTAACTGTGTAAGGTCAGTAGTTGCTTGTTGTCAAATGCATCTGACCTCCTGATAATGAGGAGGCACCAGCCAACATTCCTTGCGCTATATTCCTTAATTTGCCCTAGTTTGGAATTGAACAGGGGGCCATGGCCATGACTCTGAGAGCTTCGTGAATTTGGGCCGCAGCTTGAAAAAAGGTTGAGAACCACTGCTCTAGAACATCTTATTTCATCAAATGGCATGCTATATATATATATATGAGATATCCTTACCTACTGAATATGCATGCTAATATTTTAAGCTATTTGTGTTGTTCTTTCAGGTATTCTAACGACAAGAGACAGGGGTTCAGTTAGTTTGAAACATTGCGTTTGTAAGTATACATTTACTCTAGTGAAACCAGAACATGTGTGGTTTTGAGATTTGTTTTACGGTTGGAATCGTTTGTGCTTGGATTTTATTATTTCTAACAATGCATGACGCACCTTTCTTAACATGGGCGTAATTCCATAGTCGTAATAGGACCGAGATAGATTTACAACACCGGTCATGGAAGAACTTAGAAATTTTAAAGTGAGAAAGCCAAAGCAAGACCAGAGGAGTATAAAACGCCACTATGAAGTATCTGTTATCTATTTCAGCCCGTTGTGAATTGAGTCCAAGTTATTGTAGAAATAGTGGAGAGTGCAGTATTTATAACAATACGGTAATCAGATGTAAATGTCAACCAGGTTTTGAAGGAAAACGCTGTGAAAAACAACCAGGTAACCGTAGGCGTCATTCGTATCTACTTCGGAACTAGACTAGTGGCTAGATAACTTCGTATACCATACCGTAGTTGCCATATTGAATAAATTATAGTTCACCCGTATCTACTTCGGAACTAGACTAGTGACTAGATAACCTCTTATAATGTACCTTTTCTTGCTCGAATCATTCTTATACCTAATTTTCTCAGTGAAATTGAACAGATAAATCCTCTGCATGGGAGATATTTAGTTTCTTTCTTATCTTTCAGGAGAAATAACCGACTATAAACGAGTGTGTTATTATGGAAGCTGGGAGATCTATAAAACAGGAATCTATAAATTTACTGCTGATAGTATTCCAGATCTAGACCTCTGTACTCACTATATCTATTCTTTCGCTGGTGTCGACCCTGAAAATAAAACTATTGTACCGCTTGACGAGATGGACGAGAAAAGTAAGTAAGAGGCCATGTTTAGAACTGCTTGCAGATCCACTCCGCGTAATGGCGACGCATGATACAGTTATTCTGTTGTTATCATAGCCGTAGGAGACAGGGGGGTAGGGGGTGCATCTTCTCCCAAATATTATGTTTTCGGGCAAAAAAATCCCCATATCGGGCAAAATATCATAAAAATTCGGGCAATAAGTCAGTCTCCCCTCCCCCCCCCCCCTGAAATATTTTCAGGGCACCAAAATAAGAGTCTACACCACATCCCTTCAACACATGGCTAACATTATCTGTATATTTTTCCAGTTGGATATAAGACGTTAACAGACAGGAAACAGATAAAACCAGATATTAAAGTCATACTGGCCTTGGGTGGCTGGACGTTCTCAGCTAGACCAAACTTTACAGAACTGGTCAAAACAGACGAGAGTATAGATGAATTCTGTGAAAATGCTGTAAAATATTTGAGAAAATGGAAATTTGATGGTGTGGACATGGACTGGGAATACCCAGCTAATCGAGGCAGTCCACCGGAAGATAAACATAACTACGCTACTTTATTGGAGGTGAGTTTAAAGCTGGGTGGGGGGGGGGGGGGGACTGGAAGGTTCTCCCTCGGGTTTTCCAATCGTTGACTAGTCCATAAGCTGGAACTATTGGATTGGAATGATGTAGAGGGACACATTAAATACGGTAAAGCAGATGCTTATAGTGTATCTTAATTCTTCATAACTAAATGACTTATTTTAGAGGATGCGGGAAACATTTGAGCGAGAAGCTGAAGAGACTGGTAAACCACGACTGCTCTTGTCTTCAGCAGTCCCGATTGGCAAGTCTACCGTAGATTCTGGTTTTGATAGAAAGCGGCTAGGAGAGTAGGTATATTTATGAATTATCTGATGAAAACGCAGATCTGAGCAATGGTACCACCACCATAGTCCGCATACTACATCTCCCTGAAAACACTGCAAAATGAATGATGCCTCTTATGTGTAAGAATATTTTGAGGGGATAAAGTCTCCGGACCCTACTAGCAAGAGCCCCATTCGGCCCAACCTTCGGCATTGTATGTGATGACTCGGCTATGATAGATGGCCATCTTTCCCGGTATTTGGACAGGAAAAGACAACTCTTGTTTCAAGGTTGATTTTGATTGGTATGATGATAAATTCTGAAGAATAATTGTGATTGGTTGAACTATAATTTATTCAACATGGCAACTACTGTATAATATACGAGATTATCTAGCAAGTCTAGTTCCCAAGTTGATTCGAGTGGCAAGAGCTCGCGAGACCCACCTATTTACTTGTGTCAACTTCGGAACTAGACTAGTGTGCTAGCTAACCTCGTATACTAAACAGAGATTGTCATATTGAATAAATTATAGTTCAACCAATCACATTCATTCTTCAGAGAGTGGTGTCTTCTCCCGCCTAAAATTCAGCCAATCAAAATCAATCTGCATACAAGAGTTGTCTTCCCATGCCCATTTACCGGGCAAGATGGCAGCTCAACTTGGCAGAATCATTATATAGTCTCGAACAATGACGAAGGTTGAGTCGAATAAGGGGAGTATTTCGTTTTATTCCGTTCTCTAAGACCTTTAATTTTCATTTGTCGAACTTGTCGGTTGGGCAGAGAAAATAGGCTACTCATATTAAAATATACAATGAAATATATGAAAATGTGATTTTTATGTCCACAGAGCTTGTGACTTTTTGAATATAATGGTCTATGATCTGTACACTATCTTCTCGGATCACGTGGGTCACCATGCTGGTTTATACCCCAGAGCAGATGCAACTGGTGAAGATTTACAACTGAATGCTGTAAGTTATCCCCCTTTCCTATCACTTCCGGTATAACGTATACTATACAACTATTACTCTCGATTTTGCCATTTTTTGGATGCGATTTTGATTAACGGATTTGTTTTGCAGCAAAGGGTTTATATTTAAGGATTTGGGTATTCGATACTAATACCAATGATGGCCCTCTATTGTTTTCAGGAATGGGGGATGGGATATTGGGCAGAAGAAGTGGAGAAAAAGAAACTGATACTCGGTATACCAACTTATTCCCGAACTTTTACCATGAACACTACGGTAAATGAGCCCGGAGATTGGGACCTCGGTGCTGGAGTAGCGTTTAGTTCCGTTACCGTAGCTAGGTATTATGAGGTACGTTGATCTATGGTAGCTAATAGCGGCCACATTGCATTTACTACGATACTACAGTGAACGAGTTCGGAAAGTTTTACTAGCATTATCTTGGTAAATATTACAACAAGGGGCGGATCCAGGGGAGGGGGGCTTTGAATTTGAAGCATGTTATGTTTCAGAGCCTCCTATTTCTCCAAATCCTGGATCCGCCTTTTCCATGTATATCAACCTTTTCTCCCACAAAGTTTAGTTATGTTTCTGATCATCATCGGGATCTGTTTGGAATTGGTAAGGGGAGTTGATAATCCGATATTTAGGATCTTACATAAACAGACTGAGCATACTAATACTGAAATAATAGATACTATATAAAACAAGTTGTCTTCTGTTTAATTTAGATTTGTAAAAAATTACAAGACGGTTCCTGGACAGAAGGCTGGGACGATGAACAAAGTGTACCATTCGCCTACACAGATACAGAATGGTCGGGTTATGATAACGAGAGAAGTGTTTTGGCTAAGGTTTGTATCTGAACATAGAAATGTAGATAGGGAATAATAACAAAAGATTTATGCTTGTCACGCATGCGTTGAAATGAAGATATGCCCATAACTTCCGGTTTCTGCAAGAAGTTATATAAATTTAAAAGCCATGATAAACGCGATTTAATTCGAACGGAACATCCAGTCGCTCTGCCACAGTATCACTTAGAGTCAACTAGTCCTAGAGGAGAAACTAGGTCAACTATAAATTGAAACAGAAGTTCAGTAGACGATGAGTAGATTAAGACTTCCAGTCTTAAATATTTCTATGATCTGAATCAATCCAAATCTATATTTAGCCATAGAACTGTTATATATGGAACGCTATCAGCACAACGTCACTGAAATATCAACTGCTGCGCATGTGCACAATGTTCATGGTAGTATTTATTTCCGGTTGGTTGAGTTTTAGTCAAGATGCAATTTTACGTGTCATTTCAGGCAGAGTTTGTGAAAGACAACCAATATGGTGGACTGATGGTGTGGCAGCTACCTGCTGATGATTTCCCGGGCACTTCGTGTGGAAAAGGGAGATACCCTATTATTGATGCCATGCGTAAATCGCTCAAGAGCTCCAGGGGTGAGATATTGAGGCATTATCCCTGTGTAGCCATAATTATGAGCGTTTGAAAGTCAAAAATACGACTCGCCGTTTAGCAAGACTATGAGTTATATAGGAAAGACAAATACAGAAAATGAAAGATAAATGTTTAGGAAGGGATATAATTGAAGGGATTATGCGATTTTTGTGCAGTTCTAGTACTTCTTGAGGTTATTTACATATAATAAAGGCTTAAATCTACCCTCGAAATTGCTGAACATTCCCCTTTAAACTGTTTTCAATCAAATACAAGTGCTTCCAGATTTTTAAACCCGGTCTCCCTGTCAGTGATGCAGGTCAGAGGTGCTGACATTGGAAGAGTGCGTTGCCCTGCATGAAGCTGTACTGACAAAAGTGGCCTCATTGCGCAATGTATGGCTATTGAAAAACTCATTTCAGTTGATTTATTTTGTCTTGCAGATGAATGTAGACCTGGTATGTATGGTCATATCAACCGAAAGAGCTGTTCACCTTGTCCAAAAAATACCTATCAACCCGAACACAAGTCTACTTCCTGTCTCTATTGTCCAGACGACATGGTAACAAAATCTGAAAGCTCGACCGACTTAAAAGATTGTGTTTGTAAGTACAAAAGCTTTGCTTTTTGGAGCATATTAATGACCTTGGTCACCCTGAGTTGCCTCCCATTGGTCACCCCCTTGCCTGAGTTGCCTCCCCTTGCCTGAGTTCCTTCTTTTGGCCACTCCCTTGCCTGAGTTGCCTCCCTTAACCACCCCCTTGCCTAAGTTGCCTCCTCTTGGCCACCCCTGGTCTCCCGTTGGCCCTCCCTGACCTCCCTGACCTCCCTGACCTCCCTATGGTGACCCCCTTGCCTCCCATTGATCACTCCCTGACCTCCCTATGGTGACCCCTTGGCCACTCCTGGCCCCACCTCGCCACTGATTTTGTCAAACGATGCTCTGAAATTGTCGTTTAAGTTTAGTTAAAAATCATGGTGGCGAAATTTCTTCAATTCACTCATGTCTTTATTAAGATAATGTACTTTTTTCAGCGCCATGTGATTTGGAACCTAATTACTGTTCAAATGGAGAATGCCGGTCAACTAAAACTGGGTTACAGTGTAATTGTTCTGAAGGCTTTAGGGGTCGGTTCTGTGACGAACCTGTAACTCCCGTGGGTAAGTTTTTAACTGTGTTGAGTGAGGGGATCTAATTTAAAAGTACTCATTTTAACTCTTATAGCAGTGGCCAAGTCATTCTTTGTTTCTAGAAGGATCTTTGTCCGAACCTCTAGGCATTGATATTTTGCTAGGAATCCGTGTCCAGCAACAGTATAAGATTTTGCTGGATCGGAAAGTAGGACCTAAGGATAGTCCCATTCAGCTCAACCTTCGTCATTTTGTTCGAGACTATGTAATGACTCTAGGTGAGGCGGCCATTTTGCCTGGTAAACGGGCAGGTAAAGACAACTCTTTTGCGGAGATTCATTTTCAAAGGCTGTTTTTACCGCGAAAGACGACGTGACTCCGCCTTTCGTCGACACAGTCTGCACCAGTGAATCAGTTGTCTTATTTTATTGTAAGTTGTGGCTTCTACTCGGTCATTGACGCCGTTAGATGTTAGCGTTTTTCTCTATAAATTTCAGAAGAACCACAAGACTCTATGCAGAAACTAGAAATAATTACCTCAACGTTTGCCGCCATTTCTTGCCTTCTGCTGCTAATACTGGTCATCATGGCGGTCGTTACTTATAAAAGGTAATTTCGGATTTAAAATCTGGAATCCAAGGGTGAGGGGAGGTGGGGTGGAAGAAGGGGGATGCAAACAAATGTGTAGGTACAGGCATAAGTCAAAAATTAGTTTCAAAAACTGAAATTTTTTATTGGAAACAGAGTTTCAAAGGTTGTAAGTTTTAGGAGTTGAGATGAAGAATATACCCCCACTACCCAGGACTTTCCCACATGTATGGAAGGTTGGGGGATAGTGTTTGGGTAGAGTGGGGGAGGAAAAGGAGGTGGGCGACGAGGAAGCATTCAAGCAAATTTATTTTTATTTAATTTTTTTTACCGGAGTATGAACATAATTCGACGTTTTCGGGTTTGAATTGAAGCAGCACAACTCTCAACAATACTGTGTTTTTTTAGAGAATTCAAATGTTCAATATTTAATTTACTACTTTGTTTCCCTTTTTCAGATGGAAAGGGTCTGAGCAGAACTATGAAGTCAAACCCAATGGTTTATACCAAACATGAAAGATTGGATTTCGATTGTAATTGTAAAACCACATTTATACTTATTTTGTACTTATAAAATACATAGATATATATATGTGTTATGTTTTCCTTTTTCCAAGTTATACTTTGTCCAAATATCTTGGCATCGTAGAAAATATCTTTTTGTTTTTGGGAGCACATTCAGCCAACGACGTCGACGTCCTTGAGAATGGCCTTTCAAATCTCAAGAGTGGCCCTTTCCGCTAAAACGCTCGTTATGCTAGGTAAGCTCTTTTTGACCCTTATATTTCTTCATAAAATGCAATTATTATTCAAGATGATATATGGAAACCATATTTATATTTTCATATGTAAATGTGTAGATAATAGACTTTAATACATATTTGTGTTATTAAAAAGCCATGTGCTGATATTTTAGCAATCTCTTACTTGTTACATTAATTCAGGTTTTTCTCCAAAATGTGAAAATTCTGAAACTTATATATACAATGTAATTATATTCTGGACATCTGATATTAGATTCAATATCTCATACACACACGACACTCTTCAAACACAGGGACGTGAGAGATTGGACGTTGAATAACAAAAGGGTACGACCTGATCTTATAACACTGTACATCTTCTAGGGCGTGTCTATAAGGACCCCAACTCAAGTCATGTTCACACAAGATCTTTCACTATGAAGTAGTTTTTAAAATATTAAAATCTGTAAAAGCAAAACGATTCCGTTCATCAAAAATCTCGTGCAAAGTGCACCACCACAAATGGTCAAGCTTTGTTGGGTAGAGTAGAATAGATTCTGTATTATACATCAAAGTTCCAAAATTGTTCGCATTGTTTAAATAATCTATGCTCAAATGCAGGAAAATTCATTCGTTCCTTTCGCAAATCATCTTCACTTACACAAGTAGCCTAATGAGCACGAGAACCAAATTTGATCGCATATTTTCGTCGATCATATGTGATCAGTGCCATTTTTCACCAGCCAGTTCAGTGTGACTCTGCCCTTAAGTTTAATCCCTCTGAATACCTAGTAATAAGGTCTAACTGTTTACAGTAATACTTTTTATCTTGAAAAAATGTAAAGATGGACAGGTGGAATATCGCAGAAAAAATAATCGGACTATTACTTGTTGCAGGTAAGAACTTATCGCACCTTGTTCTGCATCAGCCTGCTTGCACAATGGTTCCAAACCTGGAGGCCATGGGGTATTCAGGGGGGCTTGAGGCATATCATTTTTTCACTAGCCCATGTTTTATTGAACTATATTTTGCAGTGTAAGGTCTGTAGTTGCTTGTGGTCAAATGCACCTGGCTTCCCGATGATGAGGAGACCTAAAACCACCCCTTGGGCGAAATTTCAAGTAAAACAGGGGGCCAAGGCGCGTGGAGTTTCGTAGCTTATGATCTTAAACAAAAGTCTTCATTTCCCAAAGAACAGAAATTTTTATCCTTTTGAAATATAGACATTTTTTTCTTTTTCTTTTGGCACTCGGTTCTGGATTACGTTGTATTAGGTCTATATAATAATTTAATTAACTGCAAACAGTACTGTTTTAACCTTCTGGGCCTCATCAGTGCAGTGCTGATACCGGAGTTGAGGTTTGGCTATAGCCACCTCAGATGATCCCACATAATATCATGGTTTTTCTTTAAGTTTTCAACTCGAAACCTTCATAGTAAGTCGATCAATTTTGGTACATTATTATGGTACCGTTAGTGGATGCTACTGCAGACCTCAACCAATTGGCTACCTTCTACTGAATAGCTTCATTTTGCTCTTCAACCTCTCTTACCCCATAATCGCCATTATCAAGACATGTGCGTTCAGTGAATTTATTTTTCATAAACCATTCGGCTCAACCTTGGTCATTTTGTTCGAGACTATATAATGACTCGGCCATGATATGTTTCCATCTTGATTGATTTTAATTGGTTGTTTTTACCTCGAAAGATGATGATACATTCTGAAGAATAATTGTGAATGGTTGAACTATAATTTATTCAACAAGGCAACTAACGTACAGTGTACGAGGTTATCTAGCATGTCAAGTTCCGAACTTGATACAAGTGCCAAAAACATTCGGCTCACCTTCGTCGTTTTGTTCGAGACTATATAATGATGTTCATGATAGGCGGCCATCTTGCTCGGTAAATTGGCAGAAAAAGACAACTCTTGTTCGGAGCTTGATTGGCTGTTACATAGAAAGACGACAATACTGCCTGAAGAAGGTTTTGGTTGAACTATAATTTATTCAATATGGCAACTACCGTATAGTATACGAGGTTATCTAAGCCACTAGTCTAGTTCCGAAGTTGATACGAGTGCCACCCAAACCTACCTTATTTTTCAGGTATCTGTTTAAGTGAAATAACAGACTATAAAAGGGTGTGTTATTACACCAGCTGGTCTGTTTACCGACCTGGTATTGGTCAATTTACAGCTGAGCACATCACCGACCCTTCTCTCTGTACACACTATATCTACTCTTTTGCTGGTGTCGACAATAAAACTATTATACCATTGGAAGAAGACAGGGATGAAAAAGGTAAGTGAATGAACCTTAGCTAAAAAATATCAAATATAGGGATACAAGGATTATATAAGAATCCACGACTATCATTTGCTTAATAAAACAAAGGCAATGACGTCATGTCGACGCTCTAACGGATTATGCTACTGCCCGTCTACTGGTCGTAAACATTTTCTTCCTTGGAGGGAAGTGGGGGTGTTCAATTTCTTTCGGAGGAACATTGCCACAGTCGTCCCCCGGTAGTTACGGTATGGATATGTCATTATTATAAACATCCTCTTTCCAATATTTAAAGGTGGTTATGAAGAGTTAACGAATCTGAAGAAAACCAACCCCGATGTAAAAGTCCTCCTAGCTGTTGGTGGGTACAGTTTTGGGGTGGAGAGATTCGTCAATTTAACTCAAAATGAAGACGATATCGATGAATTCTGTAATAACACGGTGGAGTATCTGAGGAAATGGAAGTTTGACGGACTAGACGTGGATTGGGAATACCCGACGCAACGTGGAGGGCAACCGGAAGATAAGGAACGCTTTGTAACTCTTTTACAGGTAAGGGTATTTACATTTGATTTTATTTGGGAGGTGTCAAGGGGGAGGGGAATGCAGGGAAGAGCAATAGGGACTCGCAAAATTGCCAAAGAGAGTGGTATCATACGGTGGCTGGTATACGCCACCAAATTTACGATGTGAACAATTAAATATTTAAGTCGAGACTTTTCACCCAGGTGGAAAGTATTTTCACCCCGGTGAAAAGTCGAAAAATTTGATTTTTAAGTCGCAGTGGCTCCAAATTGGCTGAGGGCACAAACCCTTTTTGGCGCTCCCTGAAAATCATGGTCCCCACCCACCCACACCCTAAGGTATTCTGTTTAGGTATGGATCACAATGCATGAATGTACTGATGCACATGTAAAACCTCTTGAGCCCTTCTACCGTGGAACAACACGTCGAAGAGGAGGAACGAGGTAATACGAGGTTCGTTTAATTGAAAATTTTGAAAATTAAGACTGTTGTAGGTGCGATCTAGATATATTTCAGGCACTTGCAGCCCCGATAAAAATATTCGATACTGAAACACAAAACACTATTTTTTTAGGTTTAATAAGTAAATGTTATCAGTAAATGAAATATTCTGAGAGTGACATTTTTTTTTATCACACGGGTTTTGTTAACATCATTTTTTTTCAAGTGGATTTACTTAATAGGCTTCATCCTTGGGTGATTACAAACATTCACACTATTGTCTTCATTGTCCTTAAAGTTTTCGTTTTAACTGTAGTAAACGCGGGTTAATTCAACATTGTTCTAAAATTGAAATTAGGCTTTGGACCCCAGAAGTAAATTCAAAGATCCAAAATAATTAATTCAGTCCGTAGGAAGACCGGAAAGACCTAATTTTGAAGTACAAAAGCAATTTTACCATTTGTCATAGTGAACGCTTGTAGCGAGCGCGGACCTATGAGAGACCCTCATAGTTGTCTCCCTTGAATAACTGTAAGCAGTGAAACGTAACATTTCGGCTCACTCCCTTCATTTATCACATTTATCACAACTTAATAGGCTTTATCCTTGGGTGATTACAAACACTCACACCAAGTTTCATCAAAATCCATCAAGAAATCAACTCTCTATCGGTTCCACAAACAATTCAAGAACGAGGGCAATAATTCATAGTAAATATTGTTCAATTGCTCTTATTTTCAATAGGCTCAGACAATCCTTGGGTGATTACAAACACTCACACCATTGTCTTCATTGTCCTTAAAGTTTTCGTTTTAACTGTAGTAAACGCGGGTTAATTCAACATTGTTCTAAAATTGAAATTAGGCTTCGGACCCCAGAAGTAAATTCAAAGAGCCAAAATAATTAATTCAGTCCGTAGGAAGACCGGAAAGACCTAATTTTGAAGTACAAAAGCAATTTTACCACTTGTCATAGTGAACGCTTGTAGCGAGCGCGGACCTATGAGAGACCCTCATAATTGTCTCCCTTGAATAGCTGTATGTGTAAGCGAAAACAAACACTCACACCAAGTTTCATCAAAATCCACCAAGAAATCAGCTCTCTATCGGGTCCACAAACAATTCAAGAACGAGGGCAATAATTCATAGTAAATATTGTTCAATTGCTCTTATTTTCAATAGGCTTACTTGGGTGATTACAAACACTTACACAAAGACCCTCGGAAACTTCAAGGCTTTAGCTATTTGAAACAATGCAGGAAGGCTATTTGACGCTATATTTTTGTATTTTTTTGTATGTTTATGTCTGCGGTAGGTCGGCTCAACTTTACCGACAGGTATCAATAACGGGGGATTTATAGAAATGTGGGGGGGGGGGGGGACTCTGAAATATAACATGCTTCAAATGGAACGGCACTGCGAGCGCCGAAGGCGCGAACGGCAATTTTATAGAGTGTTCTGACATTATTCGGTCAAAAATAAGGGAGAGGACCCGAGTTGTATTGGGACTAAAAGAATAAGCCCCCAGTGAAGAGTCGAAATTTTTTATGTTTAAGTCGGGACTTTTCACCCAGGTGGAAAGTATTTTCACCCTGGTGAAAAGTCAAGTTTAAAATACACAAGTCAAAATCCCTACCACATAAAAAAAATTGCACATTGTAAATTTGGTGGCGTATACCAGCCACCGTAGTATCAGGATTTAGAATTCAAATTTTGACTTCTCTAACAGTATTTTTTTTTTTTTTCAGAAATTACGGTCAAGTTTTGAAATAGAATCGACGTTATCTGGTAAACCGAGACTATTATTATCATCAGCTGTTCCTATCAGTAAAATAATAGTTGATCAAGGCTACAACAGGACGGCCATAGGGGAGTAAGTACTATTATTTCACGCCTAGCTCGTCCAAATCCACACAACCTTCGTCAATATTTTAGATTTGAACATTATGATTCGAGCATAATAGGCAGACATATTGGCTGTTAAATGGGAAAGAGCAGACAACTCTTGTTGGAAGATTGGCTTTGATTGGCCGATTTGAACGCAGGGGCAGACAATTCTGTGTCTGGATTTAGGTTTGCTGTACTAAATTGTTTTCAATATGACAATTTCTCAATAATATACTTTGTTATCTAACACAAATACACAAGATTTCGCTCGAAGCAGAAACTGTTGGAATGGAATATGAGTATACATGTATAGGCAACTTGTAAATCTCCCTTCTGTCGCATGTGTTGCATGTTGCTAGCGTTGCCACAATAAAGTGCAAATTAAGCATCATAACAAATGTAAAACGTATTCATTCATTCATTCATTCATTTATTTATTTATTAATTTTAGAGCAGTAGATTTTCTAAATGTAATGGTATATGATCTATATGGTGGTTGGTCGAAGACTATAGGTCATCATGCTCCTCTATATTCCAATAGTGATGGTGATGGTTCGGACAAGAACTTGACCGCCGTAAGTAGTAACTCTTTGGAATTTCTTAACGATTATTTTCTGATAAATCTCTGATAAATCAGATTGAGAATGGTTTGGAATGCTTATGAGTGAATCTCAGAAAATAGGAACATTCTGGATCACGATTGTAGCTTCTGTTACCGAAAATTAATAAATTACAGAATTGGAGCTGTCAAGTCTTGAAGAGCGATATAAGAAAGCTTCCTGTAGTCAGAATGTGCAACCCTTAGTCAGATAAAACCTGCCGTTGAGCGGGTATGCAACCCTTTGCTTCAAGGCAACCCACAAGTTAAAATTCCCCCTCCCTTTCTTCTTAGCGATTTTCCTGTTTAGTATCAGCGAAAAAGAAAGGGTGATCCCACTCTGCTGATCAAATTGGATGAAAAAGCATAACAAATTTTCATAATGTTAATGTGTATATAGGCTTAGTATAGGGCATAAAACGTATTTCCCCTTAGGCTACCTAGATTTGTCTTAATTTTCTAGGACTGGGGTATGAGATACTGGGCTGAAGAAGTACCCAAGGAAAAATTGATATTAGGGCTACCACTTTATGCTCGAACTTTCTCACTGTACAATTCTACATTGAATGATATTGGTGATATACAGAACGGAAGTGGCAGTCCCGGACCTTACACACAGGCTCCAGGTGTTTTAAGTTATTATGAGGTAAAGTTAACCATTGTTTTGTTTTCTTACCCACAAGATTCCGACAAAGCAATTGGTTTATTCCCTCGGGAACATTTGGCAATCCTCTACAGTTTACGTATAGCGATATGCTGCTAGCGTAACTTTCACGTAGACCTTTTGCCTCCGGAAATCCATCCGATAGAAGTGAATTGACTCATTCGGCTATCCTCCTCAGTTTCCGTATACCGTTATGCACAGAGCGCTAGCGTGACTTTTGCAAACGATCGTTTGTAACTTCCCAAGGAATACACGCCCTTATCTTTCACCATAAGAAGATGAAATGTTTCAAAATAATTGACAATTTTTCAGGTTTGTAAGCTTATTAAAACTGGTATGGTCACAGAAAAATGGGACGAAGAGTCGAACGCACCTTATGCTGTTTCGGATACAGAGTTCCTGACGTATGATAATCAGAGAAGTGTCAAAGACAAGGTAAGACAATCACTAGTAATGGCTTGTCGTAGAGTGGTCGGAGGGGCTGACATGGAAAAGCGTCGAGTCGTTCAGATGGGACAATAAACCAAGGTCCTGTGTGCTATTGGCGGTGCACGTTGATCCCTCGGCAGTTGGAAATCGAAAATAAGAGCAGGCTAATTCCACTGCCCTGGTAAAATTTCCCTCATTGCACACTGTATGGCGTTTGCCAGTCCTCAATTTGCCCATATAGGTGCAGAAAAGTAGGACGTAAAATGCCATTCATTTCATTCATTCGTCGAAGAGTGTAAATATATGAGATGTAAAGGTTAATGGTCGAGAGACGTTCAATTTCAATATCATGTCCGTAGCTAATAATGCCATCAAATGATTACGTCACTGTATTTAAAGTAGAGATATTCTATTACTCGAAAATAAGTTCTTCTGTTGATTTTCTAATTACTATGTTAGTTTTAACCAAATCAAAACAATTCATAAATATGCCCGGTTTTCTAAGAATAATTCTTTCTTCAGGCAAATTTTGTAAAAGACGAACAGTATGGTGGAATTATGGTATGGGAGATTTCTTTTGATGATTTTACCAGCAAGTTTTGTGAAGAAGGGAGTTTTCCGCTACTCAATACGATTAAAAACACATTGACGCAATCTCGAGGTAATATTGAAATAGAAACTACACAAAATAATTTTCAAATCCTGAATTTAATCGTTCAGTCTGCAAAATCAATGAGGTGGACCCCAAATTAGCTTAAAGTAAAGATATCATGACTTCACGATCGCTAAAAGTATTTGTCTTGAAATGTAGGCATTTAGATGACTTAAAACTGAAAGGGTGCCTATTAAACAAATACATACAGCACCGAGATCACGATAGGCCCACAATAAAGTGGGGCGTAAAACTCCATTTCTTTTCATCTTATATCACGGGATCATCTTTATCCAAAAAAGAATGTTGAAAAACTATTTAAGGCCTTAATATGGGAAATAATTGTGGAAAATATCTGTCAACTTTTTTTTCTCCATTTTCAGATGACTGTCGAGAAGGTAGCTATGGTAAATTAAACTCTAAAGGTTGTACACAATGTAGGAGAAATTTCTACCAACCAAAACTCAACCAACTCGACTGTTTATCTTGTCTATTAGGGGAGATAACTCTATCAGCAGGAGCTCGAGGACGTCACCAGTGTATCTGTAAGTTGTTACTCCTATCGGGTTAATCTTAATATGCCGACTGATAATTTTTATTCCATTTTTTACCCTTTATATCAGTGTCACAATATTTAGTATCCCTTTGAAAATCCAAGACTTTGGTCCATTACTTTGTTCTGCTTATAAATAAGGCTCAACACTTACAGCAAAACACTAAACCGTTAAAAACACGATTTGTTTGTTGAATTCAGGACGTCGGTTGCACGAGAAAGAGTTTTGTAGTTTACTGTACCAACAAACACCGAAACATGGAAACAGTTTTAGTAAAATCTGTTCTTTTTAATATTACAGTTGACTGTCCCAGTGGCACAGAATTTGATTACGTCACCAGGCAGTGTGTGGCTTGCTTAAAAGGCTACTACCGCCAGAAACCAGGGAGCGCTAACTGTTTGAAATGCACTTCCGGTTTCACTACTGTGTCAACCGGAAGTTCCGACTGCGTCAAGACTCCCAGTAAGTAGGCTTATTCTGGAAACTGGAGATGCTTAACAGAATAGATCTGTATATCGGGAGATATTTTCCCAGAAGTCTTGTTTTCTGTTGCTCACCGTTCAGTTGTTATGTTAGTGACACATTAAGACGCCATGATTCGTAACGACATGCCTCTTTCAGGAGACACGTCCGTGGAGGTACGGTGTTTTTTTAAAGCTGAACGCCAGGCAGAGGTCCTGTCGATTGCCCCTTTCATACCATGATTTATTCAATTCAAATTTGTATGTGTCCTGTTTCTTTTATACAGAGGGATACACGTCTAAGCCGATCCACAACGTGACCTTGACCTTTGTAATCAAGATGGCGGTAGAATCGTGTGGTAATGTGGAACTACAGAAGGAAGCTGTGTTGAGTTCTGTGAAAGCGATATTAACCACAGCTTCTAAAAGTTGGACTGGGATTTGTGCTAAAGATTGCTCCAATATGAAGCTTGTGGACACTTCTGGATGCACATCCCGTCAGAAGAGGGACACGGGAGCAGAGAGTCAGTGGAAAGTTGCTGTAGTCTTAGAGAATGTTCCGTGAGTGTCTTGGCTTACGTCTGTTCATAAAATATTTGCAGTCCCGGGTCCTAGCTTGGTGCATTCAGCTCAACCTTCGTCATTATTCGAGACTATAATATGACTCGGTCATGATAGGCGGCCATCTTGTCCGGTAAATTCTTGTCCGTAATTCTTGATCGGAGATTGATTTTGATTGACACTCTCTGGAGAATGATTGTGATTGGCTATAATTTATTGAATATGAGCACGCTAGTCTAGTTCAGCAGTTGGTACGAGTGAGCTTGGTGTTGAATACTCTTTGAGGTCGAGTCAATTAGTTGCAGCTCAATAAATGAAGATGTTTTCAGCTATTGTTATATTGTAGAGAGGAAGTATCTAACGGTCCAGTAACAAGACCCACGTCAAGTGTTATTAGTGAAGTAGTACGTAGTACCAATATTTAAGAAAGGAAAGAAGACAGATACCAACAATTACAGACCAATCAGCTTGACAAGCATAATTTGTAAAACTATGGAATCTATCCTGAGAGACGAAATTATGTTGCACCTGGAGTCAAATGAACTACTCACATCACACCAGTATGGTTTCAGGTCACACAGATCCACCTCAATTCAACTCCTTGACTACCTTGACTACGTCACAAACCAAGTTGACAACTCCATCCCAATTGATGTTATATATTTCGATTTCAAGAAAGCGTTCGACAAAGTTCCTCACACAAGACTACTCCTGAAACTAGAATCTCTTGGTATCAAAGGCCATGTCGTGAAATGGATTGAACAGTTTCTCAGAGGCAGAAGTCAAAGAGTGATACTTAATGGCACCTTATCTCCATGGACCGATGTTACCAGTGGTGTTCCCCAAGGAAGTGTACTTGGTCCAGTGCTCTTTTTGGTCTACATCAATGACATTCCAGAGATAGTCGAATCCTTTGTTAAGCTGTTTGCGGACGACACTAAACTTTTTGGTCCCAGCCTAAACGATATAGACATACAGACGATTCAAGAAGATATCAACAAACTCTCAGAATGGTCCACAACTTGGCAGATGGAATTCAACGTAGATAAATGTAAGTCCATGCACTTTGGCTACAACAACACAAGACATCAATATACCTTAGGCAATAACCCCTCCATCCAAAGTATTGAACCCACAAAAGAAGAAAAGGACCTGGGAGTAACAATACAAGACAACTTAAAATTCAGTTCACATATTAGCAATAACATCAAGAAAGCCAACAGACTTATTGGAATGGTAAAAAGAACATTTAAGCCCCTAGAAAAAGACATGTTTCTACCAATATACAAATCACTGATCCGACCTACTCTGGAATATGCAACAACTGTCTGGTACCCACACTACACCAAAGATATACAGAATATCGAAAACACCCAGAGGAGAGCAACAAAGATTGTAAGAGGACTAACCAACAGACCATACACTGAAAGACTTAAAATACTTGGCTTACCAACCTTAGAATACCGTAGAAAGAGATACGACTGCATCCAGGTCTATCGCTTTCTCAATGGAATAGATGTCATACCTAACCAAGAATTCATCCCAAGATCCAAATTTACAAAGACGAGAGGCCACGCCCAGAAAATTGAAAAACAAACATCCAGACTTGACATCCGCAAGTACTTTTTTACCTCAAGAGTTGTAAACAACTGGAACTCTCTACCAGAATATGTTGTCGCCTCTGATACTCTGAACCAATTCAAAAGCAACCTAAACAAAGCCTGGAAGTCCGACAATATTAAATTCAACCCTTCCACAATGCAGTAACCCTGTTATCGAGACCCCAATAAAACCAGAGATTTTATATTTTATATTTATTTTTCACGTATGCGCACACAAAAAAAAATCACAAGGTGATCTAGAAGCATTTATTGCTTATTACAGATCGAAGATCAGGTAAATCAGGTAAATCAAGTCTTCAACGAACGAGAACAATTCTCTGACTTAGTAAGTACTGTGGACCCTATACATGTCCAATCTGCAGCCGAGTTGATCACTAATCACCATATGACAGCGAGAAAATGGTCTAAAAACTGTCTTTTCGGCCCCTTTCTCAGAAATATTTGAAGAATAAAAATCGGAATTACTTTCACTATTTTAACAATGTAAAATTTGATTAGGTTTGAGTTAGTGGGACTTGATAAGGTGGCGTTGAAGACCTCTAAGTGCTGGTTTTACTGCAGTGACAAGACGCTGCTTTTGTTTGCTTGTCTTGAGCCTTGATATGGATCCAAGATGGCCGACACAAGAAAAAGGTGTATAACGCTTATAATGTATCAATTTTATAACAAAGAAAACTGCCTTTATATTACATGCACTTTGGAGAATTATTAAATCATATCATGATGATTTTTATAAATATGTTGTTGTAATATACATGTATTTGTCTTTCAGAATTTGTATAAGTTAAAATATGAGGGTGTTGAATCAATGTCCTCTAGAGTTGTCTGCCCTTTGCCAAATTATGCTGTACAGAACGATGAGTGTGGTACGTGTCTTATGTATGAGAATTTTTATGACTTAGGTTTTTTTGCTCCATGATTAAAGGAACACTTTATTTAAATTTGTCCAAATAAGAGTATAATATATTTATAAATAAAAATCCGTACAAGCAAAACAAATCCGTTAATCAAAAATCTCGTCCAAAATCATGGCAAAATCGGGAGAAATAGTTCTATAGTAGTGGACTACTCCAAAGAGAAGCACCACCAGGTGTTTCGAAAAGAGTAAGCATGGTGTGCTCCATCCGCCACTATGAAGCTGAGTTACCGGGTAGGGTAGGCCTATAAATAACGCAACCTCTTGTAATGTTATATTGACAAATTTTAAATATTTGAATTTGCAGTGCCCTGTGAGAAAGGGGCGTACTTTAGCCCTATAACTATGGATTGTACTCAATGTGGATTGGGAACTTATCAAGACCTGAAGGCTTCTAGCAGTTGTAAAAATTGTCCAGGTATGGCTTTTCTTTGTTTGAAACTTGCTAACATACCACTTGTTGCTAGATATACCAGTAAAATGAAGAAATCCAACTGTTTTATCCATCAACAATTCCCCAGTTTTCCCGTGGAACCACTTTTCATAAAAAAGAAAGAAACTCCTGAGGATCCTGTCGACTTTCTTATTGTATCTTGATATGCTATAGGTACGATGCCCTCAATTTCTGACAGTCGAGGCCCGGAGGCAATGTCTTTTTCCTGGTTCGTTCAATAAAGAACTTCTGAAATTTTTTGAAAATTCTATACGAAAGTCGTCAAATTAACAGCTTTGTGGTGTATTTTTGTGGGTTTTTAAGCTTTAAATTTTGTTTTTACAGGTGTATTAACAACTGCAGCTGTTGGGTCAACAAGTCGAAATCTGTGCCTTTGTGAGTATTTGTTGATGAATGTCTTCTAGAGAATTGTATTTGTCATTTCAATGTTTTTTTTCTAACGCTTTAGGACGAGGAGTTCATAATTTGTATTCGAACTTAAGAATATTATATTATGTTTAAGATTGCAGTATAAACTGATTTAATTAATATAATAATAAGTAATCATTTTGATACTGAAATTAAGTTATAAATCATGTCTGTATGGAATCTAGAATAGGCCATACCCATACCATAGGATTTGGACTTTTTCCCCCTCATTTTTTATTTCATTTTATGAAATTTTTCAGCACGATGTGAAATAAACCCTAGTTATTGTAGAAATGGTGGAGAGTGTATTTATAACAATACGGTAATCAAGTGTAAATGTCTACAGAGGTTCAGAGGAAAGCGTTGTGAAGAGAAAATAGGTAAACGTCATATACTGTATATTTCCGTATATAATGCGCACTTTTTTTTTTAAATCAAACATTATTTTTCAAATTAGTTCTCTGGCAATCATGTACAATCCTGACCATAGATAACAGAAATAGCAAAATAGTAGGCTATTTTGGTTTCAGGAAGAAATATTTCATAATCGGTGCTAGTCAACGGAAAACGTTGATCAGTGTTTAAATAAACAAGTATTCCAGATTAGCTTCAATTCAGTCCTTTATTGAGCCTTATAGCATGAGATACGACATGAAGATGTAGCAAAAAATATATTGTAGGGTCATAAATGTGAAGTGGAATCTTAATACAAAACAAAAATGTAACAAAACATGTGCATTAAAGACACTGATAGTATCAATTTGCAACATTCATGTTCAACCAGACGTCTGTAGTTGCTCTACATATAAGGCTTTGAAACTAAGTATCTGATGACGTCAAACCTGCGGAATATGCTTGTATAACACAAGACCTTCTCTGAAGTGACGTCATCAATCAAAGACTTTAGGTAGAATCTGCTGAAACCACAAATTTTTTATTTAAAAATTGGAATGAGTGTAAATTGATGCTATCAATGCCTCCTCTGTCTTCTGAATCAAATGACCATTGTAATGACCTCTGAGGAATCATCTGTTGTAGCTGTACGAGTTGATAAAGATATGGTAATAGTGTTAGGAGTGGGTGGATCCATCGGCGTTTTGGTTATAGTGCTAGTGATAGTCGCGGCCTGTGCATGTTGGAAGTAAGTAATTGTTACACAATTTTTGGCTAAGAACACTGTAATCCAAACTTACCAATCTTAAGATATAATTTTTGTAAACTATCTCATGTTATATAGCCTACAATGACAGAGAATACGTTAAAGGATGGAACTGGATATGGCATCTTGTCTGTATATCTGGTGGGAATAATACGAAAAGTTAGGTTAACCTGCGTACTTGAAGGTTTAGTATTCAATTCCGGCATAACGGTGGAGATACCGCCTTTTGAATTCGGATGTAAGTGATGCCGGTCAGAGGATGATATTAAAAAAAAGCGTCTATGGTCGTTCAGACGGGAAATAAAACGAAGTTCAGTAGGCTAAAGGCTCTGCTTATCTCAAGGTCGGAAACCAGAAATGCCACTGCCCTTACGTACATTTCGTCATTGCACACTGCATTGCGTTTGTCCGTACTCATTAGCCAGAACAGGTGCAGAAAAGTAGGAAACAGCATAACGTAAATGTCCTCTAATTGTGTATTTCAGATACAGTCGACGACCGAGAAAGTATGAAGAACTGAAAGAGAAACTTAGAAACATGAAAAGGAAAGAACATGAAAATGGAAGAGGTTACAACACTCTGGTGAAAATGAAACAAAATGACAGATCACCAGTTGATTTCTATTATGATTATTATACCCTTCGTTCAGTTCCTGCTATAACAGGAAAAGTTACCAAATAAAAGAACTCCACCAATATTTTCTTTGTTCGTGTTATGGATAAATGGCCTCATCACAATTTCAAACTATTACACACTTGGTCTTGACCGTTACGCACGTGATAATAAATATTTATGTAACCACGTGATTTTCATCTCGACCAATCAACACACTTCTATTAATATCAATAATACACTTTGTTTTGTAATAAAACAACACACATAAAGACACGTAACGTACGAAACTACGTGCTGTTTTTCAATGAAGTAAAAACACGAAAATATTAACCACTCAAGACTAAAATCAGTGAATTTTCGGACTATAGTCTCGCCTGTAACATGGATTCTTACTATGTTCGTGTTTGATTCTGTCCATTTAGTTTAAAGGGGAATGTTCAGAATTTAAATATCTAAATAGCCTCCAGAAGTACTTGAACTGCATGAAAATCACATAAATCCTTGAATTATATCCCTAACTTAACATATAATGTATCTTTCATTTTCTGTTTATGTCATTTCTATATAAGCCAAAGTCTTACTAAAAGGCGAGTCGTATTTTTGATTTTCAAACGTTGATAATTATTGATTATTGGTCGAACAGTTAGTTAACATAGCCCTTTAAAAGAACAAGTATGAACAAACCCTCTCGTATGAAGAACAAGATGTTTATGATAGGGGTGGTGATGCAGGTCGGATGGGCTGAAATGGAAAAGCGTCTAGTCGTTCGGATGGGACAATAAACCGAGGCCCCGTGTACTATTGGCTGTGCACGTTAAAGATCCCTCGACAGTTGGAAATCGAAAATAAGAGCAGGCTAATGCCGCTGTCCTGGCAAAATTTCCCTCATTGCACACTGCATGGCGCTTGCCCGTCCTCAATTAGCCCATATAGGTGTAGAAAAGTAGGACGTAAAACTCCATTCATTTCATTTTTGATAGGGGTGGATAATAAGGGTAAAGTAAACTATTGTCCTGACAGAGTCAATCGATTTTATTCTTAAATATATTTTAACTAATCAACAAAAACAAAACACAAACTCAACAACTTATAAATTATATAAATAAATTAAATAAAAATCAAACAAAAGGACGTAATTTAAGTTTTATTTTTTGAAAACTGTTGATTTTACTCTGAAGATTTTACAGAAAATTATGAGATGAAACGTATTTTGATTGAAATTATTCTTACAGAAGTGGATCTCATTTTATATGAAAATGAAATTTATTATCTATTTTTACTGGAAACTAGGGGATAAAAGATATTTAGATTGAAAGTTCAATGTTAACTATTTGTAGGACAGACCATACAATTTCATATCATTTCATTTCATGTCTTAAAAACTTTAACTCAAAGTTCTATAACATACCAAATGAAAATTTTCCAAAGAAATGACACAAAGTGTAGAATTAAATTGCCAGATAACTAAAAATAATCCTAGTTAAATCTCATGTAGGCTACATTTTTCTTTGATCTGATTATGGAATGTAACAAGATTTGGCATAGGCCTACCATTCAATTTCATGAAACATGATTGAAACGGGCTACTAATGCTACTATTGAGGACGTGATATTTTATTTAATTAAAATGAAAAAAAAATGAAGCATACTGTTCATATTAATGTAACAAGATTGAGGAGAGCCACTATGGAACACTTGATTTTCAATTAAGCGAACAGATAGGCAAAGCTGCACTCATATAAAAAAAATAATCAAATATTTTTTGAAAATCAACAAAACTATGGAGTGTTGGGTCTCTTTTAACTCGCATTGACACATAGAATTCAAAAAAATAAATTTATGTTAGATTCTTGAAATTTTTTCATTTTTGACCTCGTCTTCAACCATGCTCAAATTTATCAAATTTATTTCATTCTGTTCTAAAAATCACTTTAATTACTGTAATTTATTCACGATAACATGCAAATATGATAAAATATTTAACAACCATGCTTTTTCTTTCTATGTTGACTTCTATGAGAACTAGATATAAACATTTCATCACAAACATCACATTTATAGGATTTCTCTCCAGTATGAGTTCTCATGTGAGTCTGTAGATTACCAGACGTTTTACAACTATAACTACAAACATCACATTTATAAGGTTTCTCTCCAGTATGAGTTCTCATGTGAGTCTGTAGATGACTACTATTATTACTACTATAACTACAAACATCACATTTATAGGGTTTCTCTCCAGTATGAGTTCTCATGTGTTTCTGTAGATCACCAGCCTGATTACAACTATAACTACAAACATCACATTTATAGGGTTTCTCTCCAGTATGAGTTCTCATGTGTCTCAGTAGATTATTTTCAACACTACTACTATAACTACAAACATCACATTTATAGGGTTTCTCTCCAGTATGAGTTCTCATGTGTCTCAGTAGATTATTTTCAACACTACTACTATAACTACAAACATCACATTTATAGGGTTTCTCTCCAGTATGAGTTCTCATGTGTCTCTGTAGATGACCATCCTGATTACAACTATAACTGCAAACATCACATTTATAGGGTTTCTCTCCAGTATGAGTTCTCATATGAGCCTGCAGATGACAAGCCTGATTACTACTATAATTACAAACATCACATTTATAGGGTTTCTCTCCAGTATGAGTTCTCATGTGTCTCAGTAGATTATTTTCAACACTACAACTATAACTACAAACATCACATTTATAGGGTTTCTCTCCAGTATGTTTATTTTTAGTTAAAGATGACGATTTCTGCTTTGTAGGCAGGGGTGAAATATTCTCTTTACAGATTTGTAATGAAATGTTAGAATCTAACTTCTCATCATTTTGAATCAGTTCCAGAACCTGTTGACTTTGTAACTTTGAAAGATGATGAATGGATTTAAGATCTCCATTGAGTAATTTCAGAAGTTTTTTAATGTTAATGTTATCATAATGTCTTAAATATAAATGTTTTAACAGTAAATTGGGTACTGCTAACGACATCTGACAAAAGGAACATGGATACACATCTGAAATGCAAACAAAAAAGCTTAATTTTGGCGTATGGACGACAAATTGGTTTTGAAATTTGCTTACTCATCTCGAAACACCTGATGGTACTTCTGGTATGGGAAGTCCACTACTATACAACTGTTGCACCCAATTTTGTAATTCAATTGTTTTTTACTTCGAAATTCCACTAAAACGAAGCATAGGGCTTTGAAACGAAGTATTTGATGACGTCACTACTGGAGTAGCGACGTCAATAAAATATTTAGTTAATTTCGAATTGCTGAAACCACAGGTGCCTGAATAAAACTAGAATGGTGCAAATTGATGCAATCGGTGTCCTTGATAAACAAAATATTGGCAAAGGGAGGTTTAGAAATTTTCATAATATGGAAACAAACACTTCCTTTGGTGGATACCTCTGCATAATTAAGTGGTTAAGCAATCTCTGGTGTATTTCTTGAAATCTTGATTTTGAGAAAATTTTGGATAAACCAGAACTTAATGCTGATTTTCTTATATATATAATCACACATACCTTCAATAGCTGGTTTAGCACCATTTAATCTCCATGGATACGTTGATAATTTTTTACTCTTTTTCATATTTTCATGATAGGCTACAAATGTTGATTTAGACCAGAGTGGTCGATTTATTCCTAAATCAGCGCCATATTCATTACCATACCTACATAAATGATATCAATTTATAAGACAGAATTAAGCTAACATAGCGAGAAAGGCGATTTAGTGGAAGGGGTTACTCTTGACGGTATTTGGCCCGCGGGCCGCCATTTGCGAAGGCTCATTATGAGCTAGCTATGTGGACTATCTGCAAATCCTGCTGATTTTATACACCCAAATACCAAATAACCCGTGTGGACTCTCTAAAAAGCATGAGCATTTCACAATCACTGACGATTTATACCTTTTGTCAGTATTTTCACATCAGTAGACTGTAGACTTTGTCTTTATAAAATATATCATTTTTATTCTGGAAAGTCATATGGGTAACTGAATGCACCGATTGCGCGTGTCATCTTGGAAATACCATTGATAGAAAGAGCAACTTTCAAAGTTTCTGTTTTTCAAAGTAAAATTTACATACCAAACTAAGATTTCAGAACCAGGTAAAATTTCTTTAAAAGTTCTGTAATAAATTTCACCACAATATTGATAGGCAGTTACATTCTGTTCTGATTCAGTTCTAGCACAGTTTACAAATCTCATCCAATTTGATGTTGCTGGATTTTTAGCATCCACAAAATGGTGATGTTTCCCTTCTTGATAAATCTAGAGAGGAGGCAGAAATAAGATATAAGATATTATCAAAAAGCTTCATAAAACATTTTTTGCGGTTAAAACGATCCTTGGCTCATACCTTGAACGCTCCCAGCCTGGAGTGTACCAATGTCGTTTGCTTTATGCATAGCCCACTAGCTTTAGCACTCTGGCATGGTACAATGGTATCACATATGAGGGATCATCTGAGGTGGCTATATATTGCCAAACCTCAACTCCAGTATCAGCACTGCACTGAAGAGGCCCAAAAGGCCGAAACAAACCTCAACTCCAGTATCAGCACTGCACTGATGAGGCCCAGAAGGCAGAAACAGTACTGTGTGCAGTTAAAAAAAATGTTTGTGTACATGTATAACATTGAGCATCAATGGTGCCAGGCAGCATATGTTCACTCTTCTAGACACCAAACACTACTTTTCATAATAAAATACTTTCTCATTGATAATTCGGATAAAAATTAATGCGATCGCGGATAGGTCGCATTTAACGCATTAATTTCTATCTCGCAATAATTTGTAGCCTTACAGTACTTAAATCCTTGAAATAGAAAGAGCTGTAGTTTTCTTAGAAAGTTTCAGTACCTGCCAACAATATCCAGAATTATGAGCCGTTTCTGTGTCTTTTATAATATCTCCACCATATGGCCCAAATCTACTTCTATTTGGAATAGTTTTGGAAGCGAATGTTCCTAGCCCAGAATTTGGTATACTTGACTCTTTAATTTCAATACAATCTGGTGCTGTCATGTAACATCTATTTTTATCTTTCTTGCTTACACTTTCATCAACCTATTCAAAAAGATTCAAAAAGACAAATTCTATAATTGAAAAGCAAAACACGTCTCAAATCATTATAATTTGCTCTGTTTACAAGTTTGTCGTATTTGCATTTTTTAAAACTGGATACGATTTAAATTTTAGCTTGTTTCAAACCTTGCATCATGACAAATATACAGCAAAGAGCAAATATGGGCAATTCTTAATTCACAAATTCAGATACAAATTGAATTTCTAATTCTTAATGGTATGGCTCATTTTGTGAGAGGTCAAAAAGAGTAATAATTCAAAGACTGAAAAACTAAAAACATTTCAATCACCTGTTTGTTTTCTATGATATTATATGCCCCATGGACAGGGCAATCTCCACCATACTCCATATTACATTCTTCACAATCTAGAAATAAATATAACATTCTTCACAATCTAGAAATAAATATTACATTCTTCACAATCTAGAAATAAATATTACATTCTTACAATCTAGAAATAACAAATTACATTCTTCACAATCTAGAAATAAATATTACATTCTTCACAATCTAGAAATAAATATTACATTCTTCACAATCTAGAAATAAATATTTCATTCTTCACAATCTAGAAATATATATTACATTCTTCACAATCTAGAAATAAATATTACATTCTTCACAATCTAGAAATAAAAGATAGTGGACTACAGCCATGTACCCCCACCACGGCATGCGGATGGTAAAACTAAAAAGCCTAAAATTTAATCAGAAGTAAACTAATCTTTCTCAAACCTTTCGATTTAGGTCCAATAACATCCATTTTAAGTTTCATCAAAATCGGTTGAACACTAATAACAGCATATTCAAGATTTTGGGGCAAGGGCAATAACTCTACTTCTAAAGGTCGAAAATAGCTCAAATTCGAACTTGAGCTTCGTTTTATGAATATGTATACACATACCGAGTTTCTAGTTTTCAGAGCGTTTACAGCAAATGTAGATAGACGGACCAGGACGACTACAATATACGTCCACATAGAGAGATGTTGGCGTATAAAAATTACATTCTTCATTTATCTAATTCAGCATACCTTTGAAGATTAAAGCCGAATCGGACTTTCTTTAAAGCAAAATCTTTACTTACATATAAATTCATCATCATCAGGAACCTCAATATTCATATAATTACTAGTATCTCTTTTCCTCAATGGATATCGTGGTTCTGGTTTCCTTTTTATATCTTTCTTGTCTTCTTTTCCCATTTCGTCCTGTGAAACAGATGACAAAATTGTAAATTTTAAATGAAATATCATGGAGCTCACGTCCTATTTTTTGTGAGATCAGGCAAATAAAAGGCATTGACTTTTAATTTTACGAACTACAGAGTTGTTTCTTTTTTTTAAATGTCTGAAATATCTGCAATGGAATGGAGTTTGAGGTCCAATTTTCTGGGCTTATGCCGAAGGGATTACTTCAGGACAGTAGCATTAGCCAGCTCTTACTTTCGATTTCCAATTGACGTATACAGCCTGAAACACACAAGGCCAAGTTTTTCACTCCAAACCTTTTTCGATGTTAGCCCCTTGAATGTGGATTTAATCCGACTTACGGTAGATTTGTTCACAGTACATGAAATAATGCGGCGTTTTCGTGGAATCTTAACTTCTGTTTTTATTGGTACAGTAGAGGTAGCAGTAGATGATATTGTTTTATATGGAACTTGAAACCTTGGCACTGATTTACTGGCTGGAACATAAATGAAGTAAATTTTCTACAAGTAATCCGGATCGAGTACGGTTCAATTCAAGTGAGCAAGTTTTTACAGCTGTTTAAACGCGACTTGAAACGTTTAAAGTAATAAATAGTCTATTACATTCTTGATGAAATTGTTAGACCTTATTATCATGTTGTCAGAAAAAAATCAAAATGGAGATAATTTTCTTGTGTTTGTTGACTACACAATACTCACTTTTAGCTTTCTTTTTAGAAGATTTATTTGGGGTCCATTCCTCGTCACTCTCTTTCTCCGATTCTGGATCTTCCTCGGATCTTTTTCTTTTCCATTTAGCAGTCATAAAACTTGGCTTTTTCACAGGTAAACCTATCAAATTCAAATAGTTTTTAGTGTGTAATTCATAACTATATTTGTTTTCAAGATTTGAGAATTTTAATCTGAAATCCCATCATTAAAACATGAATTGTGTAGTATTTAGTAAATATCTTCAGCAAAAGTACTTGTATCGAAATGCCTATATGTCAAAAGGAAACATTTTTGTATGCTCGAAATTTTTTTTTTTTAAATCTTACCCATTAATACCATCATTTCATAGTTCTCTCTCAGGTTTTTGTATCTATTCTTTTCATAATCCGACATTTCTTCAAGTTGTTTTTTAGTAAAGAAACAATCTACTTCATTTGGTATTCGTTTACTTTTAAAATCTAATTGCTTCTAAAATGACACAAAAGACATTGATGTACAGTAATAATAATTGATGCATCCTATGATTGTCTCCCCTGACTTGCTGAATTCTTTTTTCATTTTACTGAACTTTTTATCAACCACGAAAGTTTAGCTTATTCTGTATCGAATAGGTTCTAGCAATTAGGCTAGAGGTGACATGTGTACAAATTTTCGATGTAACTCTAGCTACTAAGCTAGGCCTATTGTCTCTATTCTACTTTCTAGGCCATGGAAAAATTCAATTGAAAAAACTTACGAAATACTCCATGATTTAATGATACCAGAAACTTTAGGCCTGTCTTCTTCTAGATCTATTGACAAAAAAAGTCCAACCTTAAAAAATGTACAGCCTAAAAATCCTAAAACTAGGCTAAAACTAAATTGGACGTAGCTGTCTGACAGTAGTTGGTCAGGACTGAGTCAACGATCTGAACTGCCAACTGGGGCCTGGGCCATGGTCTTCTAACTTTGGGTTAGAATCTAAGGCTTACTTACTGGGACAGCAAAAACAGAGGAATTCAAATCATTTTCCTCTGTAGAATTACATTTTGAATAAAAACACCTACCCTGTCGAAAAACAGTGAATCACAAACGAAGAAAGTTTTGAATGAAGCAGGCGACGAGAAAAACCGCGCCAAAGGTAGTCTCCGATTTCCAGCCGCAAAAAAATCTATCACGTGATGGCAAATTCTTTACAGCTCACTTTTGTGGTTTATACTTTTGTTTCATTATATTACGTTATGTTAAACCGCAATGCATGTTTAATTAGCATACCGATTTTACTAAAAACCTTTATTCACTAATTTCCCTTCACGAATTTACTTATATAGAGCTTTCGTATAGAGCTGTTAAAGGGAGGTAACTGACTTTTTAAGCTAGCGGACAACAGTTAAATCATCATTCTATTGAAACGTTTTATGGATTTGTAATTTGTCAAGTTTGCCATTGGACGACCCTCATTTGTTGTATATTTCTGTGAACTTCTAGAGCTTCTTATAGAACTTTTAGTAATGCAGCATAACCAAGAGCCTTTAGTAGTTGAAGGAACTTAAAGGAATACAACCTCTCAGAATGAACAACAAATCTAATTTTCAAACTTGGTCAATTGGAGCATAATAGTATATTCATCAGGGGACCTGGTGACATTTCTATCTACCTGGGAAATTTATGAGATTAAAAAAATGAAATGAAATGAATGGAGTTTTACGTACTACTTTTCTGCACCTATATGGGCTAATTGAGGACGGGCAAACGTCATGCAGTGTGCAATGAGGGAAATTTTGCCAGGACAGCGACATTAGCCAGCTCTTATTTTCGATTTCAAACTGTTGAGGGATCTTTAACGTGCACAGCCAATAGCACATGGGACTGGGTTTATTGTCCCATCCGAACGACTAAACGCTTTTTCCATGTCAGCCCCTCCGACCTGCATCACTGACAGGGGGAAACCGGGTTGAAAAATCCAAAGGTATCATCTCGACCCATGCCGGGATTGAATCCTGGACCTTCAAGTTAGCGAGAAAGCGTCTAACTAACTGAGCCACCGCGGCTCCATTTATGAGATTAAACGGGTCATCTTTAGTATAGTAGGCTACTAACAACAGATAAGTTCACTGACTATATTATACTGCAGTTATTGACAAGTTTGAGAATTTTGATTTTGTGATCATTCTAAGAGGTAGTAGGCTATAACTTTAAATCAACACTAATATTCGACACAATTACATTCAAGCACAGTCATAGGCGTACGGGCGTTAGTTGAGCGTTGGTGGGGGGGGGGGGGCAAAAACAATTTTCCCGACAACGAAATATATATGCCCGACAAGTCGAACCCCACCCCAACCCCTAATTTCAAAAACTTCTCGCCATCTGCCGGATCACATCATCCCCAGCCCGTACGTCTATGAGCACAGTGGCATTTAGACAAACGTTCTATGAGGCACATAGAAAGAAAGAAACATCTATATCTTACAAGGATAACAACTTACATTATATCTGTACCTTAAATTTATAACGATGTGTTTTTAAATGAAATTTGGTCGAATAATGATGTGTCTGAAAAGAAAATGTGCCTAAATGGCTCTTTGTCTATGTGACCTGTACTTAAATGACACTGGCGGGCTTCAATTTAGATTGAAAAAAAGTGATAAACAATAAAATTAGTCACACAAAGTTCCCGGTTTGCTAAAATTTGATTCGTAGATCGTCTTTACTTTTCGCTCATCAATGGAAAAATTTGACTGCTAAAGGGTCTTTTTTCTCTCTCGAAAACTAAGATGAATACCGCTAAACCTTTGTTGAGTATCCAAAAAAGCGCCCCGAAAAATTTGTGTTTAACTTAATTGTACTTTAACGACAGAACGACCCCATAGCATTATGAAGACCCATTATTAAGAAACACAATACCAAATAATTCAAACATATTTTATTTAACAAAAGATATCAATGCATACAATTAGAGTATACAAAAGATATTGTTTACATTAAAATGATCAGGTGGCTGCAAATATGTCTAGAGCCTTCACGAATAAAGGATGCATTGTTGACTAGAGATTAAATATAATCTGGCTAATCGAATTAACAGCACACAGATGTCTCGAATGTTATTTAGTTACATAATATATCAAATGCCAGTATCCATTATTAAAATCCAACTCTGTTAATCTTATTGTTTCATGATTAAACACATTGAATATGTTTGAAATAATACGTCTGGAAATATCACGAGCATTCTTTTTGATTTTTGTTGTATAAATCAACACAAAACCACTGTCTGCTTTCAGACTTTTTCACTAATAATACTGGAAATTAATTTGACATGTTTAGAATATGAATTTTAACTGGAATAAAAAATTATATACCGTAAAATATGGAAAAAAAATCGTTGACGTAGCATATTTATTAATTTGATAACCCGTAGTTGACCTACTAAACACTTGTGTAACAATAACAATATATTTAATGTAACAAAATCATCAGTGACATATTGAGGGTATCTGCAAAGGGGAGGTGGGGGGGTGCTGAAGAGGGTGGTGTATGTTTACATTACATTTGTAACAATAATAATGCATTTATTTCAATCACAAAATAAGTGTCGAATGAAAAAACAATTATAATTTTTTGCACCTGTGAATATTTTTGATTCGTTTATTTTCTACTACCCTTTATCGCCGAATCGTGTGCAATCTTCATAATTATAATACAGGAAATACTCAACAATTTACGATTTTAGTTCATATTTTAAAGAAAATAGGAAAGAAATCCTATTTCTTCGAGTAAGAATATTTATTGCACGATATTGTAGGTAAATCAACTGATGAATCTATACTTTTCGTGGTCTTTTTATATTAATTTTATGATATGTCACCCAATATTAAAAAACGAAATGAAATAGGTAAAAAAATAAAATACCATTAAAACATTAATATACTATAATAAGAATCGTTGTTGCGTCAGTTTCATAATATATACACATATACAAAACTTTTTATCTATAATCTATCACACATGACCATAATAGCATTTATTTGTGATAAAAAAAAATCACATTGAAAGTTGACGTCTTTTGGCGAAATTACAATCCATACAATTTCGTTAATCAAAAACCCGTCCAAAGAATGACAAAATAGAAAGCAATAGTTATGAAGGTAGCGGGTGTGGTGCCAAGCAGGGTATGCTAAATCTTCTAGACACCCGATACCACTTTTAATTATGAAATATTTACTCATTTATTGATATACTTCCTCAAATGAATATATTGCCAATGTGCTCACATGGATTTCGAGATTTGTTTTATGGTGGGGATCGTTCGTGCTTGAGTTTTATTATTGTATAGTAGTGGACTCCTCCACAGTGAAGTTCCATCAGGTGTTTCAAATAGAGTGGGCATGGTCTGCTTCACGATCGACAAATGCCACTACTAATATAACCATACCATGAGATAGAACCACAATTCATGCCGGATCGAACAGATTAGTCAAGATTCAAGAAACAGACTTGAAAAGCCAAGAAAATAAATATCCTGTCATTCTGTATAAACGTTGAATGAAATGAAAAATCACTCGAGGAGAATTTCCTTTGTATGTAATTTACGAGTGTCACATTCGATAGATGACAAAATAGATCAGAACGGAAAATTTATGTTTTTCTCCGACCATAATTCAGAAAATTCGAGATATATAAATAATAAATGAAAAATTAACACCTAAAAAAACTACCATGTTTTAAATTATTCCTTATAATACTATGAAAATAGCTTTGATTCATGGAGATCACTTAAGGCAATTCTCATTAGGAAGGCTGTTTAGATAAATTCTGTATTTTTCATTTGTATTCCCCGACTGGAACTAATTGAGTCGCTTGGACGCCTGCTGATTTCATGACGCAGTCTTAAAAATAATTTATTTCTCACCACAGGATGGCTGAGAGAGTATAAGATAGGATTTGTAACAGTCGATAATTTGGCCACTAACTGGGGAATCACTGACACTTGTGGAGTAATAAAAGACTGGTCTCCGAATTGTCCAATCAAGGCAATGATGACGTAAGGTACCCATGAAATACAAAACACAAAAACTGTTATTAATAACGTTATGGCTGTCTTTCGTTCTCCGCGAAATCGTTTTGGAATGGAAGCTTTTCCTTTACTGATAATAACTGCCGAACGATATGATTTCATTTCCCGAGTGTGGGATGATATCAGGTGCAATATTCGAGAATAGGCGAAGAGTATAAAACACAATGGCAACACACAGTTAAAAAAGGCGATGCTCAAAATAAAAGAGCGGTTAGTCCAAGTCGTTGATAGATAATCAAATGTACAAGTAGTTCCTGAACCATCCAACTGATATCGACTCCAACCCAACACTGGAGCTAGTGACCACGATAGCGAGTAGAACCACACGAAACCTGACATACACATGATAGCTGTTTTAGATCGAGGGTAGTTGGGATTATTGTACCTTGTGACTGTTATGAATCTGTCCAAGGCAATGGCGGAGTAACTGTTCATGATAAGCAAGCCTGCTGTTCCAGTTATCGTAGCATAGATCTGACAAACTGAAAATAAAAAGTAAAAATATTACTAAAACTACTTCGGAATTGTTTTGCTTGTACAATTTTTTAATATAAATATAAGCTTGTACGATGATATAACATGTGTGGGATCACTTTAGGTTGCAATATAGTCAAATCTCAACTCAAGTACATGTATCAGCACTGCGCTGACGAGACCCAGAAGGTCGAAACAAACCTCAACTCCAGTATCAGCACTACACTGACGAGACCCAGATAGTCCAAACAGTACTGTTTACTGTGTTATAAGCTTATAAATTGAGATTTTGATTCCCTAATACGGTGTTAAGGTGTTTCAGAAAGGTGAACATGCTCTGCATCGACATTAACAATCAACGAATGTTTCACGGGTTTCGTACTCTTAGCGAATTCGAAAATATCAAATAGGATAGGAATCTTTCAATAATTCCTTTCTAGTCGGAGTCTAGCTCTTTCTTTCAGTCGTTTTTACTTCATTTTCATCTTCTAATTTTTTAAAGTGTAAAGAAATAGACTAATATAGAATTCAACTCACTTCTATGTCCGAAGATCCATTTTTTCAGGAATGACGAGGTGGCATACAGAGGGAAATCTACCACGCACATAATCAAACATCCAATACATAGATTTAATATTAACATATTAGACGTAGTTTTCAACGACTTGATCCTAAAATAGACAAAAATAACAGAATTTATTAAAAAAATCTATATTCTGAAACATAATCAATATGGTGGGATGAGGGGGGCGGGGGGTTTTGGTGTCATTATCAGTGGCGTTTCTAAAAAGTCACAGTAGCATTTCTATATCGTTCTACAATAAACCATGTATTAAGCACTACTTTAACAGTGATACCAGTATCAATCTATATAAATACTAAATTCCGTTTTTGTATTGTGAATTTTTATACTGTTTGTAATTGCTAATCACTTATACAGAGTTGTCTTTCCTTGCCTCGCAGTCCAGTGTAATCTTGACCGCATGGGAAGACAACTCTGTATGAGAGATTGTGTAATTGTATGCTGTACACATAGGACGTATATGCAATAAAAGTCAAAGTTGGGACAGTCTCATGTTTGGATTACATGCCCTCTGACCCCTGTCTCTCCTGCCCAACCCCTCCCCAACGCCTTAGAAACGTCACTGGACGTTGTATATTATGATCTGTAGGACGAACAGGTGTTATATTTACAGCAAGACCTGATTTCCGTTGACACTGTCTTCTAATGTTCGACAGATACTGTTAATTTAATACATCCTTCAAAACAATTTTCCGTTCACAGCTTGATTTCTGAGACCAGAAAAAAAGATGTCCCAATTCCCAGTTGTTGTAGTTCACAATGTGCTTAATTCAAGGCCAATGTCACAAACAGGCTTCAACAAGTAGACTTTTAGAAAACCGTCAAGTGCGAAATCAAATGTTTAACATCAAGATCAAGTTTACGATTTGTTTGAGAAAGACGACCTTCATTACAAATACAGAGACATGTTTTTAAGGATTCAACAAGAACTAAATCAAACACTCTAGGTCAAATGACTATAAAGTCCTTAAAAAAAGGGATGTTTTGCTGACAATGCACTTATTCATACTACAAGGAAGCTCAAGACCAAGGGCGTGGATTTAGGGGGGAACGGGAAATATCTGTCATAATGTAAGAAATTGACGCCATTTTCCAATTTTTTTCTACAACCCATGCTGATCGTTCCCCCCCCCCCCCCCCCCCCCCCCCCCCAACCATAACATTTTTTTTGACAAATCCACGCCCTTGCTCAAGACAATTCAAGGGTGAGGAGCGGACAGACATAAACATACGAAAGGAGTCATTCATACTTTTCCTACATAATTATGTACGTGACTGACCTAGTTATCAGAATCAGACAGGGACATAGTAAGAATACATGTTGTAGGCGTGAATACAGCCGAACTACATTTCTGAACCGAAACATCGTATGAGACCACCGTATATTTTATTGTACGTGACAATGAACTTTTTTATATAAGAATTTCTTGATACTAGTTTAAAACTCCGTGGTTTTTTAATTAACACCAAAGTTTCCTGGAGAGATATAGGTTATTTATGGAAGTAAACGGAAACTAGATGCTAGCTTACATTAACAATATGTCAAAAGGTTCCTATACAGAAGAAAGATACAAATTACGCTTAAATTTCTTAAAGCGATAGGCATCCCATTCGCCTTTCCAATTTCCATTCCGTCGTCTGTGGTTCTTGCACTTCCACTAAAACTAACGCATTTTATGACGTCACTGACAATAATCTGCACGGATATTAATAGTAGCTTCCAGTAGATCACTGTCAGAGACGTCATAAAACGCATTAGTTTTAGTGGAATTGCAAGAACCACAGACGACGGAATGGAAATTGGAATGGCGCAAATTGATGCTATCAGTGTCCCCGATACACATACAAATCACTTTACAATCCCTTTAAGTTCTCTCTCGGTTTTAAAGTAGTTGGAATTGAGAATTGAAAAAGTTTTAAGACCTTTATCCAATCCTCAAAAGATTTGAAATTAAGCCTATTGCGTTGGTAGACGTGTCAAAGCATATGTAATATGTTCAATAGAGCTTAAAAAAAAAAATCGGAATTATCCTCTTAAAGGGATTATAAGAGCTCTTATTTCTTTTTTTAATTCTTTTAAAAACGGTTGATGAACGTTAACTTGTCATCTACCCACCATTTCAAAAGGATTTGTAAAGAGATTTTCTAATTTTTTTATGTTCATATCAGAAACAATAATATGCTTTTGTATCATTCCAATTTAGGCTTTTCAGAACAATATCAATTCTTGTTCACTCTCGCAAAGGTTTGTTTAAACATATTTTGTAAAGGTCTTTTTGCGAAGACTTGTTGTGATATGAAACTAAGACCCGTATCACCGTAAAAATTAGACCAATTCACCTCCAAACCAGTTCAATTAACAAATTTCATTACAAATGGTAAATCGAAATGTTGGTAATAAACCACTTGAAAGATTGATGACTTTGATTAATTATCTACCAATCTAATTTATAAGGTATCTGTTGATTAGGACTATACAGGAATGCTATTTATGGCAGATCTAGTTCAACTTTTATTCATAGATGTATCACATTGTATTAGATATATGATTCTAGTCCAGCAAAGATAAGCATTGCACCCGATTTTCTCATGCTCTGGGGCCTTATTCTCAAAAACTTAACCTAAGATAATTTTATTGTTTTAGTTATCTGATTGGTCAAACACAAAAATCGATTTAAAATTGGCGTTTATTATCCAATCAGAATACTGTGTTTCTTAAAATCTAAATTTTATCTAATTCAAGTTTTCGAGAATAAAGTTCCTGGGCGAGATTTTTGAATAACGGCATTGTACAAACTTATATTATATTAGAGAATGAGCAAGATATAAAAATTCCCAAATTTTGCGATTTTTTAGTTAAAATATAGCAAATATCCCCTTCCCCCCCCCCCCCCCCCCCCCCCCCCCCATTTACATACATTACATAAGATAAGATAAGATAAGATTTTATTGCATACGCCGCCTGAGCAAAATACAATAATTATAAAACAATAATTTCACCAATTGGTATAAATATACATAATGCTTGGCAGTGCGTGATCTATATAATATATTATACATGTTATGTTATGACAAAAAAACGACGGTAATTCAATATGAAAAGATAATTATGTCGTATGTAAGTAATATATCCATATATGTACCAATTTTTTTCACTTGGTTCAAAGTTGTTAATTTAGTCAATTGTCACAAAGTATCACATATAAAGTAGTTTAAAGCGATACTACGTCTTAAAATGAACAAAAAAATTAAATTTTCAAACTTGGTCAATAAGAGTATATATTCATCAGTGGACAAACCTAGTGTCATAACTATAAAACAGATTACCTAAATAATCTGATAAATCCAAAAAACTATGTTTATATACAATAATTGATAAATGCCTTAATCCAATTTAAGACATTTATCAATAATAATCTGTAATTGTATGGAAATTTACATAGTTTTATGGGTTTATTTGATTCTGTTTGTATGCTTTTGACACTGTTGATGAATATATACTCCTATTGACCAAGTTTGAGAACTTAATTTTTTTTGTTCATTCTAAGACGTATTATCGCTTTAATTTGCAGAAACAAATTTGATGTCGACTAAAAAGTTGTATATGAGTTGAAAAGTATCGATAATTTGATCTATTTCGAGTACTTAAAAACAGTACATTTTTAAACTGATGCGATCAAATTAAATATCATACTTTTATTTCACTTATTTCTTATATAGATCAGAAATTGATATTTCGTTTCAATTTTTCAAAAAATTTAATTTATCTCCTATAATAAGATCATATTATATAACCGAGTTTTAAGTTTCCATAACAACAAACAAACAAGTGTTAAATTTAACTAAACCTAATTTTAATTTATCACCTATAATTAGAAAATAATTGAAATTTTTATTTTCAACCGAGTTTTAAGTTTCCAAAACAACAAACAAGTGTTAAATTTGACTAAACCTTAATGTGACGTCTTGACTCATTCCAGTAAACCCAGCTGTAAATGGCTACGGGTAATCGGGGAAAGATCAATGCCATGAGGTTTGGCCGAGGATCAGCCAAGAGAAAGGATCCTCACGAAACCTTAATAGACTTCAAATTTACTGGAAAGGCCCAAAAATCGCACAATCCCTTCAAGTTTACCCATACCCAGGCCCGTAGGAAGCAATTTCATATGGGGGGGGGGGGCAGATTTTGCAAAACATCATTCTGAAGGGTGGTGGTACTGAATTTAATGTTGCTCCTGCATATATAAAGCAATTTTGATTTTACTGGCCCCAACAACCTACCAGTAACTTCTGAGATTCTGAGATTAAAAGTCTTTTGGTCGAACGGTTAGTGAACATATCCCTTAAAATGTAAATGTCCTTTATAACGAGTTTGTTTCAATTTTCCAAAATGACAAAAAAAGTGTTAAATTTGATTATACTGGATTAAATTTTTTTTCATTTGAATTTGTCTATATGATATGAATAATGATTTTTAAAAAGAACTAGTTTATTTGTTTTGGGGTTATTGAGTTTTTTGTATTTTTTTCCTTTTTCTTTAAAGTAATTTAAATACGACATTTTTTTATGAAAAACTTTTTTTTTCTAAAACAATAACTGTGTGTATCTAGGCCTACTTGACAAATCATTTAGTTTTAAAAGGGTTAATACAAAATCTACGTGGCTAATTGATCAATAAACCCAAGGGTTCAAACTAATTAAAATATTGGGAATTGAAAATTGGATTTTTTTAGTTGGAAATTTCAGAAAAAACATATTTCTATAAAGTAGTGACTGATGTTGTGCACGAAGAAAACCATTTTACTTTTACTAAATACTACACCTGGAAGACGGTAATTCTGTAGATGACGTCATTTGCTTGGATACAGGCTTAGGTAGGGTTATGTTTGAGAGTTCGGTCCCTGACCAGGGTGTGAAAGTCCGATGACCTTGAATAAGTCATCTTCACTCATAATTCCAGTCCACCCAGTTGTAAATGGGTATGGATAATCGGGAAAGATCAGTGCCAAGAGGTTTGGCCAAGGACCAGCTGGGAGAAAGGATCCGCACGGAACCTATAAGTTGTTATCCTTGTAAAATAGGCCTATAGATGTTTCTTTTCTTTTTTCTTTTTTCTTTTTTTGAAAGAATGTACTACATACAAATATTGTTTTAGATTTTGCCATGATTCGGATGTACTTTTGATTAACAGAATTGTTTTTATTTTCACAGTCCATATATAGGTAATTATTTTGATTTGGTATTAAAACAAATGAGAGTCTACAATAGCAATATTCCGTGTAAAAGTGATATCGGATTTGTTTATTTGCATGACTCGGGATCATTTTAACGATATACAAAATAAATTGTCTTGATTTCAAAAATCCGAAACATGCTGACTCTATTCCCAGCCTTTGATAGCTATTTGGACAGGTATATCCAAGATCGCCGCCCCTTGATTTGAAATCGAAAAAGTGAAGGATCTCTGTCCTGGCAAAATGTTCTCCTTTCCCTTGTTTGACGTTTGCCCATTAACCATTAGGTGCAGACAAGGACGTTTCATTTCAGCAAAAATGGCCACCAGCAAGTGACAAGGCTCATTTGTTTAGGCCCTGATATATTAAAAGTACATCTTACCGTACATGGGCCCATATCACAATACTGTTACCAACAACTGCGACCACGGCTACCGTAGATATAAATACTCCAATAGTGTACTGGCAAGCCGTGGACAATGGGGTTTGATTTCTCCAATGCTGGTGCAACACGGAGAAGTTAAAGTGGCTATTACTGCTATTTGTCCATGTATATGAGGCTATACTCATTCTATAATTACCTGAAAAATAAGATTAAAATAAAATGGAGTTTTACGCCCTGTTTTTCTGCACCTGTATGGGGTAATGAAGACGGACAAAAGAAAAGCAGAGTGCAATGAGGGAAATTTTTCCAGGACAGCGGTATTAGCTTATTATTTTCGATTTCTAACTGTCATGGTATCTTTAACGTGCAAAAATACGATTAAAAGGGTTGTAATAGTAGTGGCATGTGTCTCGCGTGAAGCAGATCATGCTTACTCTTTTTGAAACACCCGATGTTACTTCTCTTTGCAGGAGACTACTAATATACAACTATTACTTGTGTTTCTTGCAATTCCACTCAAACTAATGCGTTTTATAGCGTTTTATGACAGTGATCTGCTTAGATATCACTAGTTGTTTCCGGTACATCACTGGTAGTGACGTCAAAAAAGCGTTAGTTTTTGTGGAATTGCAAGAATCACAGAAGTCGGAATGGAAATTGGAATGGCGCAAATTGATGCTATCAGTGTCCCTGATACACATACAAAGTTGAGAAACCCTCTTTACCATCTCTTTAAGCATAAGTCCACGAGACACCGTAGAACTGAGATCGTTTCAAGAACAAAGGGCCTTGTACTTTTATCATAGTCAACAGATACCCTATAAATTAGATTGGTAGATAATTAATCAAAGTCATCAATCTTTCAAGTGGTTTATTACAATCTGAATTATGGTGAATTGACGTTTTAGTATGATTAACCTTTCTGCATAGATATCAATAGTAGCTACCACCTTCCGGTAGATCACTGGTAGTGGCGTCATAAAACGCGTTATTATAGTTTTAGTGGAATTGCAAGAACCACAGACGTCGGAATAGAAATTGGAATGGCACAAATTGATGCTATCAGTGTCTCCGATGGAAACATACATACACAGTTTAGAAAACCTCTTTACAACCCCTTTGGTGGTAACAGAAAGTATAGAAATGGTAAAGAGGATCTGCTTGCATTTTGGTTATGAATATATCTATATGTAAATAGTCTTCATAAGTACTAAAACTGTGCGAAAATTGCATACGGAGCTAGGAAAGATGCGAAGTTTCGTATGCATATTCCCTTCAGAAATATCCCAAACTATAAAAGTTCTCTTTCTATTTCTATAAGTGTGTTTTCTATATAAGAATAGAATCGCTAAAATACGAGTCGAATTGATTGATCGGCGTTAACGAAGAATCCCCCAATAACCTTTTCATAGCGTCATTATCGCATAAGCTGCTAATCATTAATCATTAGTGTCTTTAACATAATATTATTATATGAGACTCTGTGATGCTTTTTTTTTTATTGAAATAAAGGTGACTTCCTATCATTTTCAAGGATCGATTTTGGGCCTTGAATTTATGTAAAAAGTCTTCAGATTTACTGGAACATCCCAAAAATAGCACAATCCCTTCAATTATACCTTTACCTTAACTGTTATCTTTCAATTTCTGTATAATATGTGTTTTCTATATAAGTCATAGTCTTACTAAAAAAAGAGTCGTAATTCTGACTTTCAAACGCTGATGTTTATGGATACACGGGGATTTGAAGGCTTAAATTTTGTTTGAGGGAGAGTTTGGAACATTATTATTGATTAGATAAGCTTAAAAATTCCAGGTTCTGAGACTAAAAGTTTTTTTGCCAAACAGTTAGTGAACATATACATTAAACGAACTACTTTAATTCTAATAAAATGCGAAAAGGAATCAGCAAATTCAAAATCATTCACATCATTATTAGTGAATTGGTCTCTGTTCTGAAGCAGAGGAGCTTCTTGGGCCTAGTACTTTTGTTACTTGGTACCTTTGCAAAACAGAACATCTTCGTTGTTATTTGGTACCTTTGCAAAACAGAACATCTTCGTTGTTACTTGGTACCTTTACAAAACAGAACATCTTCGTACAAAACAGATAACTTCTGCGTCATCCATAGCCAACAGTGAGTGACACAATTAAATAGTTAAGGTTAATGTAAGACGTAAATAAATAATTTTCACAAATTTCTGTCACCGTTAATTAGGTCTTAACACCTTTAATCTATTGTTGGTATTTACCTCAAATAATCAAAAAAAAACAAAAAACGCTGACTTCATGGGAATTTGGAGTGAGTCTGTATAGTTAATCCAATCAAAATCGATTTTTCAGAGAGTCTTCTCGTACTTTAAAATCAGCCAACCAAAATCAATCTAACAAATGTGGATCAAATAATTTAGGAAGGAAATTTAGAACAGAATCTTTACAATGTCAAGCTATTACCATCTTCACAATGTCAAGCTATTACCTTTCCACAATGTCAAGCTATTACATCTTCACAATGTCAAGCTATTACCATCTTCACAATGTCAAGCTATTACCATCTTCACAATGTCAAACTATTACCATCTTCATAATGTCAAGCTATTACCATCTTCACAATGTCAAGCTATTACCTTTCCACAATGTCAAGCTATTACATCTTCACAATGTCAAGCTATTACCATCTTCACAATGTCAAGCTATTACCATCTTCACAATGTCAAGCTATTACCAACTACACAATGTCAAACTATCACCATCTATACAATGTCAAGCTATTACCATCTCCACAATGTCAAGCTATTACCATCAACACAATGTCAAGCTATTACCAACTTTACAATGTCAAGCTATTACCATTTCCACAATGTCAACCTATTACCATTTTCACTATGTCAAACTATTACCATTTCCACAATATCAAGCTATAACCATTTCCACAACTATGTCAATGTCAAGCTATTACCATTTTCACAATGTCAAGCTATTGCCATCCGATTTATGGCAAGCCATTACCAAAAACAACGTCTCCTCCTAAATTTAAGCCTTAAAACACACGTGTATCCCTAATTATCACCGTTTGAAAGTCAAAAATACGACTCGTCGTTTAGTAAGACTATGCGTTAGCCTATATAGAAACACATAATACAGAAAATGAAGGATAAATGTTAAGGTAGGGATAAAATTGATTTTCGTGCATTTCTAGTAATTCTGGAGGCTATTTATATATATTCAAGTCCTATATCGACGATCGGAAATACTGAACATTCCCCTTTAAACCCAAGCATCGATAATAACTCAGAAATCCATGTAATAATGGTAATTAATTAAGCTAATTTGTAGAAGTATACTAGTATCACTAATTGAGTAAATATTTCATAATGTAAACTGGAAGAAGTGTAATCAATACATCCTTCCTGATCCAAATATAGTCACTTGGTAAATTGTAAATTCGTGAGGTTCTAATATTGCGCAGTGGTTAGCGCATCCTTCTTTACAAAAATGACGTTATTGCTTGGATACGAGGAAATGGTGGTCGTTATTTTTGAGTGTCCGGTTCTCGATCAGGATGTAAAAGACCGATGACCTTGAATAAGTCATCTTCACTCATGATTCCAGTCAACACAGCTGTAAATGGGTACGGATAATCCGGCAAAGATCCATGCCAATAGATTTGACTAAGGACCAGCTGGGAGAAAGGATCCTCACGGAACTTAAGTTGTTATCCTTGTAAAATATAAATGTTTCTTTCTTTCTTTCTGTCCTCGTAAACCAAGGATAGGTTTTATCCTTGCAAAAAGCATTACCAAGAGGTTTGGTCAAGGACCACCTGGGAGAAAGGATCCTCACGGAAGTTGTTATCCTTGTAAAATATAGATGTTTCTTTCTTTTCTTTTTTTCATCTCCCAACGATATTTGAAATAGAGCACAATCGTTCTCCAGTATTCTGTCAACAGACTTTTCAAATTGTTGTTTGTAAACTAGCTTCCGAAAGAAACGATACCAATTTATTTTCAAAATTGTTTTTGTCTAGTATGAAAACATGCCAATTTATTTTGCATATCCCAAACACAGCATAGTCGATCGAAAATACAGGGAAGAGTGATCACTTTTGGGGAAAAAAGCATAACACCAATCCCATCATCACAATGGCATACCTTTCTCCTTTACTATGTATTAGATGTACGGTAGTTAAAGAGAATTACTTGACCACGGGAAGATGCACCAATCCTAAACTTCTGCATTGTTTATTTCTTTTGGACACTAGTTTAGCTTGAACGTGTCATTAGAGTGGTATCGATTGCCAGGAATTAATCAAAGAGTCAGTCAACTCATGATCGATTGGAAAATAAAAAAAATGTTTAAAAAAAATCTCTAGAAATGATTGATAAGTATAAAATGCGCAGTGATGTAAAACGTTTCCTCAAACTGATTGAAAAAGGAACATTCAACATTTTTCGTTTTCGGGTTGATTTGGGACTTGAACCTATTCTTTGTCTTTTAGGATTTTTTTTATTCCGCCAGGCAGGGTATAATTACTCTTCTAGACACCTGATACCACTTTTCATAATGAAATACTTACTCATGTATGATTGATATAATTCCTCATGTGACGTATGTTTCGTCAAAATGTCTTTTTGGATTTCGGGTTTCATTTTGCGGTTCGGATCGTTAGTACTTGGTTTGGTTTCTTTATTCATTCGATTTTATAAAAGATAAAGATATTAAAAGAATACTTAGAATATTCACAAAAATCAAAATTCTCCAACTTGGTCAATAACAGTATATAGTTTTTAAATGGCATTCAATAGCAATTGTAAGCACAATATATATACATAGCTTTATGGAACAACAATCACTGGTTAAAGTTTTATGCAACGTTTCGACGTGTTCCCCCGTCGTCCTCAGGTACATGATGCATACAACTTTAACCAGTGATTGTTGTTCCATAAAGCTGTGTCTATATAATAGGAGTATATATTCATCAGTGAACTTACCTGGTTTCATAAACTACATAAATGTATTAGATTACCTGCATAATCCCATAAATGCAAAGAACTGTGTTGAATGAAATAATTGCACATTTTTTTAAGCGTTTTTTCAATAATAACTTGTAATTATGGTTGCTTTGATTTTGCTTTTTCGTAATTACGACATCGCTGATAAGGATTTCGATTTTTTGATCATCATTGAATAAAAGAACAAATACATGTACACTGATAGCAATATAACCTTTGAGGAATCAGCGAATGGGGTGCCAATTTGACAACCCCAAATAAGTGTTTTGTGTGGTTTCTATATAAGTCAGTCTTAATAAACGACGAGTCGTATTTTTGACTTTCAAACGCTAATAATTATGGATACACGGGGATTTGAAAGTTTAAATTTCGAGGTTATGAATATCATTAAAAGTCCAAGTTCTGAGAATAAAATTTCATTGGTCGAAGAGATGGTGAGCATATCCCTTTAAAGTCGAATTGTTGGAACCACAGAAATCGGATTAACAATCGGAATGATGTAAATTAAAAGGATAGTAAATTGGAATGGCGAAAATTAATGCTATCAGCGCCCCCGATACACATACAAAGTTTAGTAAAACACTTTACAATCAATTTAATGTCAGAATCATCGATGAACATAAATAAAAAAGTTATAAAAAAAAATCTTAACAATCTCTTTAAAATGTCTGCTTACCTATACAAGATTCGTCGGAATGATATTTCATTTCATTAAGCCAATTAAAAATATTAAACTGAAATAGTGTCCATGTGAAACAATGTATAGAACTCCTCAACTTGTCGGCCTATCATCACTAGCACATCTCTGATCATTGCAGAGAACAAAATGAAAGTAGTAGATTTCATGAGTTACTAGACTCAAAGTACATGGAACTATATCGATCGCTTTATTGAACATTCGGTTCAACCTTCGTCATTGTTCGAGACTATTATTATGACTCGGGCATAATAAGCAGCCATCTTTCCCGGTAAATTGGCAAGGAAAGACAATTCTTGTTTGGAGATCGATTTTGATTGGCTGGTATTAACGCATGACAAGTCAACACTCACTGAAGAATGTTTGCGTTTCTGTTTGGCTGAGCTATATTGTGTTCAATATGGCGACTACACACACTTAGACGAGATTATCTATCAGACTAGTCCAGTTCGGAAGTTGGTACGATTGTTTTAGTAGAAAGGAACAAGAAGAAATTATCACCAGCATCACGAAATCTTACGATATAAAGAACATTTATCAGTTACATGCTAACTCAAAAAAATCAGTTTCTTAAAATATTTTTAAAATATAAACTCATTAATCATTTGTTTTTAACTCCGAATTCGAAATTAGGTGACAGTATTTGGAAAAGATAGACGTTAATATCTAAGTTTCCTGTGGTCTTTTTTTTGTGTTTTTTGGGGTTTTTTTTTGTTTTGGAAGAAATGGAACTGAACATCGTCATGCAGTGTGCAATAAAGAGAACTTTTGAGTAGAAAAAATATGAACCTTTAAAGTGGGGGCACCGAGTTGGGGCCAAAAATTGTCAGGAAGGTGGGGGGTGTGGGGGGGGGGGGGGGCTGCTACCAGCACCAGATATCCGTATGTAACATTATACCAAATTAAGTGGGGCAATATTTAATCATCAATGATACAGTGTATTGATCAAATTGCGGAAGTTAAAAGTAATAGTGTGAAAGATATTATAGAAGTTGTTTCATTTTTAATATCATTAGGAATAAAATCTATTTGAAATACATTCTAATGTAATAAACGTTATGAAATATTCACATTTATAAAAGCTAACGTTTTCTATAAGCGACAAATAATGAAATCAGCCAACTATAATTGTTTAATATACTACTATGTAATGTTTTTAAAGCTAAACACCATTTTGATGAAAACATTGAATAATACATCTGTGTTTCTCCCTTTCAATTTAAAATTTTTAGAAAATTTCTTCAAAAAATTTAAGCCACCATAATTATTGTGAATTCTCACACCTTCGTAGGTGAGTTTTTAAAGTATAATTTATATGGAAAGATGGATATTTATGTAGTTCGATCATACCATCATTATCCCCCTACATATGTTTTTTTTAAACTGTGTATGTGTATCGGGGTCAATAATAGCATCAATTTGCGCCATTCCAATTTCCATTCTGATGTCTGTGGTTCTTGCAATTCCACTAATATTTACGCGTTTTATGACGTCACTAACAGTGATCATTCTTTAACTGTTTTAGCTGTTTTTCTTGTACGAATTTTTATTAATTTCAATAAATGTTTATAGGGAAATCGGCGCATATTATTGGGGAGACCGGGATTAAGTGGCCCACGAGGCAAGTAGATCTGACCCTCATGTTGAAGAATCTAACATCAGTTGAGCCACAATCTTCACACCAAGACACAATGTTAGTAAAAACCTAGCAAATGTTTCCTAAAAATATAGTTTTCACAAATTTGAGCAAAAAAAAAAAATTTGCCCTACAAACTTTCCTCTCGCTTGCAAAAAAGTCACTAGTGTGTTTTAATAAATTAACTAAGGAAATCCATCGATTAGCATGTTTTACTTTTTAAAGGTGTAAATTTCTATAAACTGTGATTTAATCAACACTGTGAAGTTGAATTATTAATATCGGTACCTCAATCATGTCCAAGAAATAATCCAAAGAAACACATCTTTAAAGGTATTATAAAGCGTATTTCTAAACTTTGTATGCATATCGGGGACACTGGTAGCATCAATTTGCGCCATTCGAATTTCCATTCCGATGTCTGTGGTTCTTGCAATTCCACTTAAACTAACGCGTTTTATGACGTCACTGACAGTGATCAACCGGAAGCTACTATTTATTTCTATGCAGATCACTGTCAGTGACGTCAATACACATACAAAGTTTAGAAATACACTTTACACTTTATCTACTTTTTAAAATGATGTAAATTTCCACACCTGTCATTGTCTCATTAATAATAATTCAGTTTAAATAATAACAGTTTTCACAGTGTGTGTAAATATCACTCCCTTGTTTTCATGGTTGTTTTTGGTGATTTCTGGTTCATGCTTAACACGTTAGTGGTCAAGAGCAACCTCGAAGTTTCATTTGCGCTACTTTTTAAAAAGATGTAAATTTCTAATTCAGGAAAAATTCAGTTTAATTAATAACAGTTTTCACAGTGTGAATAGGCCAACATATTTAGGCCTTGTTTTCACGGTTGTTTTGGGTGACTTCTGGGTCATGCTTAACACATTAGTGGTCAAGAGCAACCTCGAATTAGTGCCTTTTGTAATGGCACATTGTTTGGTCCAGGCGCGGATCCAGGGGGGGGGGCCGGGGGCCGGGGGGCCCGGGGGGCCCGGGGGGGGCGATGCCCCCCCCCCCCAAACGGTAAGATTTCACATCGTGAAACGCATCATCCGCAATGGAATCAATCAAATGTGGATTTTGAAAAATTCAAAAGAATTGTTAGAAAATTTACAGTCTCAATCACTTTCAAGAGTTTCATCTATACAAACCTTTGATTTTTCAACTCTTTACACTACAATTCCACATAGTAAACTTAAAGCACGTTTAAAAGATCTTATTTATAGTGTTTTCCATTCTAAAACTGGCAATGTAAGATTTAAATATATTGTTGTCAATTATAATTTCACATATTTTGTTCAGAACCATAGTGATTCCATTAACAAATTTACCGCCAACGATGTTGTTAATATGTTGGATTTTTTAATAGACAACATTTTTGTGGAATTTGGCGGTGATATTTATCAACAAGTGATAGGCATCCCTATGGGCACTAACTGCGCGCCTCTACTTGCTGATTTATTTTTATACACATACGAGGCAGAGTTCATGCAAGCACTCGTAAAAAATAACAAACGACTAAGTAAACGTTTTAATTTCACTTATCGCTATATTGATGATGTCCTCTCTTTAAATAATCCTAAATTTAGTGAATATTTAGATTTCATCTATCCCGATGAATTAGAAATTAAAAACACAACCGATAACGTACACTACGCATCATATTTAGATCTGCGTCTTGAATATGACAAAAAACAGAGACTTAGTGTAAAATTATATGATAAACGTGATGATTTTGATTTTCCAATCGTCAATTTTCCTTTTATGTGCAGCAACATTCCACATTCGCCAGCTTATGGAGTATATGTGTCTCAATTAGTTCGATACTCTAGAGCATGTTCTTTCTACGATGATTTCTTAGCTAGATCGAAGCTTCTAACATCTAAGCTATTACTACAAGGATATTTACCAAATCGACTCAAAATCTCTCTTAAGAAATTTTACGGCCGCCATCATGAACTAATTGATAAATATAAAATATCTGTTTCTGCTATAATTACAGATGTTTTTGCTTAACGATTCATTTTTTTTAAACCTGTCTTCACGAAATTACTCACCTTTTGTTAAAATTTTACATGACACTACTAATTGTTTTGCCTACCTATTTTATCTTCAATATTAAACAACTATTACCGGTGTTGTTCTAGATAGTATTTGTTGACCCTTCTTCTCACCGGTAACACTTTTCGTCATTGAATTGTTCTCCTTTATTCGGACGTACTCAGCCACCCCCCTTTTATTATCATAACATTGCAATTATTATGATCAGTTACGTCCCTTAAACTGTTATTTTTCTATATATTACTGGATTTACATTCCTGGATTATTAACTATTGTGAACAAAATGGGAACTGATATTGCAAGTTGGAGAATGATTATAGGACTATATCACCACAAAATAGCTTGTAAAAAAGCCAAATCGCCAGGACTTAAAATCAGATATTTAACTGTGAGTATGCTTTTATTTGCAAATATACTACTACTATTATGTGGCGATGTGGAGTCCAATCCAGGTCCATCAACAAGACAAAGCCAATTGTCGAGCACAGGCCAACTTATCCACCCAGAACCACAACAATCAACAGGCGATATGTCCGACCTAATTCTGTCTATTCAATCCCTCAAAAACGAAATATGTGAACTGAGAAATGAAGTGAAAGAGATGAACATTAAAGACGAAGTTGTGAAAATTAAGGAAGATATAGGTGCGCTTGTTGATGAAAATATATCTATAAGAAACGATATGGATTTTGTAGCTAATAAACAAAGGCAAAATAATCTAATATTCTATGGGATTAATGAATTAAAAGACGAAAAGAGTCATGATTGTGAGAAGCTAATCAAAGAAATTATTGTTGGTGAACTAGGTTTGAAACTCACTGACGGGAGCTCAGTGCTTCGGATTGAAAGGGCTTATCGACTTGGAACGAGGCGAAACAATCAAACCAGTAGACCTCTGTTAGTTGTTTTTAATAGCTTAAAAGATAGGGACACTGTTCTGAGTAAGGCTAAACAAAGGTTCAAGAGACCATCGGAAATACATGTCAGTGAAGACTTCACCGAAAATGTACGAAACAAAAGAAAAGAATTAATCCCCCACTTGATTAAAGCTATCAATGAAAATAAAAAAGCAACACTGAGATTTGATACCTTAATCATAGACAGTAAATCATACAAAATCGACAAAATTACAAAAGAACTTAAACCAATTAATGATACATAGCAGCCACCCATGACATCTGACCCCCACCCCCACAAAGTGAATATTAACATAGTATCCTGGAACTGTCGAAGTTTAAAAAGACATTTTAACAACTCAGACCTCCGGGATAAACTAACTAACTACGATATTGTTGGTATTTGCGAAACTTGGCTTTATAAACCCCCAACTGATGTATTTCTCGATGGGTACGAACAATTTACATATTATAGGAAATCTCCTGAACACGGTGGTATCTCGGTATTTGTCTCGACTTATCTTAAAGCAGCAGTGCAACAAATCCTTCCCCAGTACCCAGATACAGTAATTTTAATTTTGGACAAAACTTTCCTCGGTCTAGACAAAAATATAATAATAATATTCATGTATATTTCTCCCGAAGGATCAAATTATTATGAAAACAGGGATTCGAGCACACTTGATATATTAGAAGAAATTCTTCAAAAATTATATGACGAATTCCCCGATAGCAACTTACTTATAGCGGGGGACCTTAATTGTAGGACAGGAAAGTTACACGATTCCATTCTTGATGACAGTTTGAAGCACATAACAACGGAAGATATATACCCATCAGACCCATTTGACGAACCTAGAAATAACCTGGACTTAGAAACCAATAAATTCGGTGTTACCCTAACAAATTTATGCAAAATATTCAATATACATATATTAAATGGTCGATTCCCGGGTGATCAAGATGGTATGTTTACCTGTCAAACACATAACGGGTTCAGTGTTGTAGACTATATGATAGCCTCGACGGACCTTTTTTATAACATAGATGATTTTTGTGTCTTAGATATAGATGAATCGGATCATTTTCCAATACAATGTTGTATAAAATCCTTTCAGTCACATGCTACACCTAATAATCACCCCGAACCATTATCAAACCGCCAAAAATACATATGGAATGCCGAACATCGAGACTCGTTTATCTCATATTTGAACAGTGATTTTTCTAAACAGTGTTTTTCCGAAATCCGAAATAGTAGCAATGGTGACGAAATAGATACCCTTTCTGACAAATTTGTAAACATCCTACAAAGTGCCGCTTTGAAAATGTGTAAAACAACAACACAACATAAACGTAAACCAGTGCACCAACCAATATGGTGGTCGACAGAATGTGAAACTACTAAAAATGATAAACACAAATTATTGAATAATTTTCGTAAAACTAAATCGGTCAATGATCTAGAACTTTATAAATCATCAAGGTTATTATTTAAAGCAGTTTGTGAAAATCAAAAGAATCTTAACTGTAATAAAGTCAGAAATGATTTAACCAATAAACTAGACTCTCCAGTTGACTTCTGGAATAATGTAAAATCACTATTGACTGATAAATGTGGGACTATAACTATAAATGCTAATGAATGGTTTTCTCATTTCGAGAGTCTATTAAATCCTAGTGATAATCCCAATATATCCTCAATTGACGCAACTCTACAAGACCACGACGAACTTTGTGATGTATGTGATCATAATGAACCCGAACAATTGAATTCTCATATTACAGAACATGAAATTATTAAATGTATCTCTGACATGAAATCTGGTAAAGCTCCAGGAATTTGTGGCATAACATTAGAATTAATCAAAGAATCTAGTCAATTAACTATACCGGTATTGTGCAACCTCTTTAATCTTATTTTTGATAATGGTATATTTCCTACTGAGTGGTGTAAAGCCTTAATTTGCCCCGTACATAAAAAGGGATCCCGAGAAACTGTTTCAAATTATAGGGGCATCTCCCTTTTATCTGTTATAGGTAAAATATTTACTAAGGTGTTGAATAACAGGTTAACTATATGGTGTGATCAAAACCAACTACTGCACGAATCCCAAGCGGGTTTTAGGCGGGGTTATTCAACTGCGGATAACATATTTACACTTCAAGGTATCATTAGCAAATATCTATCAAAAAAGGGTGGTAGAATATACTGTCTGTTCGTCGATTTTGCTACAGCATTTGATTCAATACCCCATGCGAACCTTTGGAACATTCTGATTAAAGATGGGGTCCATGGCAAGTTTATCAAAGTCATTCGAAACATGTATTCGAAATCAAAATCATGTGTATTGACACCCTATGGTATAACAGATTTGTTCAAATGCACAAGGGGTACTAGACAGGGGTGTATGTTGAGTCCCTTGCTGTTTTCTATGTACATAAATGAATTTGTTGACGAATTGCAACATGACAACTGTCAGGGAATATATATATCAGAAGAATTTCCTAACCTATTCTGCCTTATGTTTGCAGATGATATTGCAAACTTATCAGATACAAAGTTTAGGTTGCAACAACAAATCGATAGTGTTGTAAGTTTTTGTAATAAGTATCACATGTCAGTTAATATAAACAAAACCAAAATAATTGTATTTCGAAATGGCGGTCCTTTAAGGCAATATGAGACCTGGAAATTTAATGGAACATTACTTGACACCGTTTCGCAATACAAATACCTAGGCTTAGTGTTCACGCCTAAACTAATATGGACGTGCGCAAAAGATACCATTGCCTCTCAGGCGGGAAAAGTTATGAATATTTTGAAATGTCTAAATAGTAAATGTAATGGTCTGTCATATGAGGTATCTGTAGAAATATTTGATAAAATGGTTGTACCAATTATCACCTATGGGGCCGAAATATGGGGCTGTGAATACTCACAAACAATTGAAAATGTACAAATTAAATTTTTAAAATATATCCTTAAACTACCTAAACACGCATGCTCAGCAGCAGTCTTGGGTGAAAGTGGTCGATATCCAATGTATTATATTTATTTCACTAAATCAATTAAATATTGGCTAAAACTGTTAACATTGGATGATGCAAGGCTACCCAGACAAGTATATAAAATGCTCTATAAGCTTGACCTTCATGGTAGATGTAACTGGTCAACACGAATTAAACATCTTTTGTTTCGATACGGATTTGGGTATGCCTGGATCTCTCAAACCGTTGGCAATTTTAAACAATTTATATATTTATTCAAACAGAGGATACAGGATACTAGTATCCAGGAATGGCATGAAAATATACAGAGTAATAGTAGACTGCAATATTATTCACAATATAAAATTAATTTAGAACCTGAATCGTATTTGACAAATACATTCTTGTATTATGAATATAAAACCATATTATGTAAATTTAGAACAGGCTGTCATAACCTGATGGTACTAAAGGGTAAATGGAAAAACGTTCCATACAATGAAAGAGTGTGTACATTATGTAATGTGAAAAGTGTTGAAGATGAATTCCATTTTGTAGTCATATGTTCTGTTTATAATCATATACGTAATTTATATATTAGTCAATATATCAATATCCCTTGTCACCAAACTTTTATAAACCTAATGTCAAACAAACATCAAGAGGTTATATTAAATGTTTCAAAATATATTTATATTGCTAACAACCTTAGAAATGAAATTTTAGAACGTCAAAATACGTGAGACATATGTATGTATATATTTACTAGATTACCTTAATTGTATATAATTACTATGCTTTATTCGTACTCTAATTTATTCCTGCAGGGAATTCTTCTTATATAAAATAACATACAACTCCTTTATATTTTTATATTTATTTACATATTTATATATTTACATTTATTAATATATCTATTTATAAAATGATTCATCGTACCCAATTAAAATATTCCTTGTATATACATAACGAATTTGTGTAATAGTTAAACATATTGTATAAATATAGTGTGAAAATGACTTGAAATAATATGATATTTATACAATGTTCTGTACATTATTCACATTGCTTTCTCGTTGTTTTTTTGTTGTTTCCTTAAACATTATGTAATTGTTTGTAAATTGTACTATGGGCAATTCGCCTTGTATACATGAAATAAAGCTTATTATTATTGTAGAAATTGGATATTTTCATCAGTTACGTCCCTTGAACTTTTAACATTTGTCGTCTGGTCACCAATTTTATTTGACGCGATTTTATGCTTCTGTCTTTAAGTTGTAGTGTGTTAGTCTACTACAAAGATGTGAACTAAAACCGACTCTAACTAAAGCTCTCTTAGGAAATTTTAAGACCGCCATCAACAATTGATTTATCAATACAAATCATCTGTTTGTGTTATGACTGCAAATGCTTTTGCTAAACGATTCTTTTTAAGTTATCCTCACGAAACTGTCGAGTTGTCACCTTATTTTTATAATTTTACTAGACACTACTCTTGTTTTGCCTCCCTCTATCTTAAATATTAAGCAGCTATTACTGGTGGTGTTCTAGGCAGTATTTGCTTGCCCTTCTGATAATATGGTTCCTCGTTGATTGATAGCGTACGGATTGAGTTTGTGTAAATTTGTCGTCGAGTCATGTTTGTTTCATCCGACGCTTTTTCACGTTTTTGTTTTGTAGTTTTGTGGATGTTTAACAGCTAGGACGGGTGTGGCGCCAGGCAGGGTATGCTTACTCTTCTAGACACCTGATACCACTTTTCATTATGATATACTTACTCATGTATGATTGATATAATTCCTCATATGAAAAGTTCTTAAGCTGTTACCTATGTTTCGTCAAAATGTCTTTTTGGATTTCGAGTTTCGTTTTGCGGTTCGGATCGTCAGTACTTGGTTTCTTTATTACATGTCAGGTGGAAATTTCGGCGAATAAAAAGGGAAAATCCTATGTTTTTAAGCCAAAAAAAAGGTCAAAATTTTTTTTGACTCGCTGCGCTCGGCAAAACTTCGCTTAAACACCCCCCCCCCCCCCCTTTCGATAATCCTGGATCAGCCCCTGCACATGGCCCTCGCCCTCGCGATAGAAACAGACAATCAAAATCAGCCAATCACAATTATTCTTCAGAATGTATCAGAAAAAACAGCCAATCAAAATCAACCTTGAAACAAGAGTTGTCTTTTCCTGTACATATATCGGGCAAGATGGCTGCCTATCATGACCGAGTCATTATATATTTTCGAACATAGTCTCTTAACTCTTGTTTTTTCCCCGAAAGATGGTAATACATTCTGAAGAAAAATTTGTTGAACTATAATTAATTCAATATGGCGACTACCGTATAGTATACGAGGTTATCTAGAATGTCTAGTTCCGAAGTTTATACGAGTGCCGAATGATGGCACAGTAGTAACTTCGATCATAAAAAATGTCATGGATTAAGTGTCATTCCTTTCGCCTCTCACTTCTTAATAATTAAAAAATTTCCTTCATCTCATGTTACTACCACGTATTTAGGTCTGTCAAAATTCATTAAATGATTTGATTAATGAGGTTGTTTTTGTTGTGTTTTTTTAAGAGATTTATTTACACGGAAATAAAAATTAAAATCGACCTTATTATATAGGGCGTGGATTTAGAATTATTCCCAGTGGCGATTTTACGGGGATGCCAGGGGGGTGGGGGGGGGGGGGGAACATGGCCCCCCAAGAAATAAGGCTGGCCCGGTCTTGAAATCGCGCAGCCAATTTGTATGCGTTAAAATATTCTTCTTCCTTGAGGTTTTTTTCTCTAAAAACTGACAAATTTTTAAGAAATTGTTAATTTCGCCTAGTTCTACTTTCAAAGCCCATGGCTACAAAAGGGCAAAGTAGTTGTGGGAATGGAAGGAAAACTCCTCCCCCTTTGTAAAATAAATTGTCTGGGTTCTAGATTCAAGGGTCTGCTACTTCCGGGTATAATAGGTAGGTATGTGTCAAATAAACGATCGATTCCAGTTGATGCTGATATAGCAAAACTAGGTATAGTTGTCGGTAGTCGTAGTTGAACTTCCGGATCAATTGGTTAGAATTTCAACTTGCCCTAATCTTATAATAATTCTAGGTAAAGGTTAGGCTACATTGCTCTAGGGTGGCTCTGTTTTAGATAATAAACAAACATTATATGTCACGAATAACATTTACACACAAAATAATGTGTGATTTCAAAATACCTTCTTTTTTGGGTTCTTCATATGCAGTGGAACCATGATCTCAAGTCAGTGGCGTATATTTGGGTAGGGGAACATGCAATCTAATTAACTGATATCACAGACTAGGTAATTGTTGGTAGATGACAAGTAAACGTTCGCTTCCAGTTAACTGATATCACAGACTAAAGTCAGTGGCGTATTTGGGTAGGGGAACATGGTTTGTTTCCGAAACCTTAGTTATTTTCTGTAAAACATTAGGCCCTATATGTAATGTAGAAATAAAATATTGTTTAAATCAACATGGATTATTTTCACTTTTCATGATATGCCCCTCCCTTAAAAAAATCTCACTACGTCACTATTCAAGGATCCATGTAAATTATCTTCAAAAAGTAGCTCTAACATAGAGTCTTATATTTTTTTCCATAACTAAATTCATCTCCCCCACAGTAGTAATTACGATTCGAATTATGAGTGAAGCTGACTTCGTTCAATGTCAAAGGCGTGTTTTGTTTTCGATGAAGAACTAAATGTTAAATGAGTTTATTAACGAAGGCTGAGAAACCATGAAGTCAACTATTGTGACACTCGCATTAAAGAAATACAACCTCTTAGAATGAACAAAAAATCTAAATTTTCATATTTGGTCAATAGGAGTTTATATTCATCAAGGGACTTACCTAGTGGCATAACTATACAACAGATTACCTATATAATCTGATAGATCCAGAAAACAATGTTTATATACAATAATTGAAAAACACTTCATCAAATTTAAGGCGTTTATCAATCATATCCTGTTATTATATGGAAATTTACATAGTTCCATGGGTTTTTTGCATTCTGTTTGTATACTTTGGACACTGTTGATGAATATATACTCTGATCAACCAAGTTTGAGAACTTAATTTTTTTAATCATTCTAAGAGGTTGTATCTCTTTAACTCTTGTCATCATTTCTAATTTACGCTCCCGAGACTATACCCACGTGTTAAATTCCTTAACGTTATGTCGACACTGACAATGAACTTCGATATTTTGAAATTAAGAAAACAGTGAAGTTCAAGACTTATATATTTCGACATAATGAGTCGTCATTCCCCCTCATAAATATTGTTGAACTTTTAAAATAATCTAGAAAGCGTGTGGTTTCTATTCCCCACGCATTTGTAAACGATGTCATTTTGAAATTTCATAAATACTATAATTTATAAAGATCATATATCTAATGACGTAGATTTAGTGGCGGCTCTAGTTAGTGGGGGATAGGGTCCGCCATCACCCCCACACCACACACTCAACTCCCGTAACATGAGTTGTTGGTTGATGGCAAAGTTAACGTCTGCTTCCAGATAAAGGGATTGTAAAGAATAAAATTATTAAAATCATAGTAGGAATATGCGTCAATTATAAGGATTGTAAAGAAATTTTCTAAAGTTTGTATGTGTATAGGGGACACTGATAGCATCAATTTGTGCCATTCTAAGACGTACAATATGCAGATAGACACCCCCCCCCCCCCTAATTTCCATTCCGACGTCTGTGGTTCTTCAATTCCACTAAAACTAACGCGTTTTATGACGTCACTAATAGTGATCTACCGGAAGTTACCATTGATATCTATGCAGATCACTATTAGTGACGTCATAAAACGTGTTAGTTTTAGTGGAATTGCAAGAACCACAGACGTCGGAATGGAAATTAGAGGGGGGGGGGGGGGTGTCTACCTGCATATTGTAGCCTACCCCCGGTTTCAGGAGGGTGGCGCTGCCAATGATTGAATTATCTGGTCTCAAAGTTCGAACCATCTAATCCTATATAACTCATACAATTGAGCGGTTCACATCAAAGTGATAAATTAACAGTTAATTAATTAGTCGGTGTCTTAACAGTGGTGGTCTTGGTTGTTAGTTTCCGATTGGCATTTAGAAATAAAATGACTCCCCCACCTTACCTGTGTCAGAAATAAAATGGGCCTTACCCGACTAAACGTTATTAGCTATGTGAACTCTCTTACAGGGTTGTAGATTTAGCAAACCCAAATATACCAAACCATTATGTGAAAATTAATCGCTATAAAATTTATCTGGTATTACATGTTATTATTAAAAAAAACGCTTAAAATTTGAGTAAGCGTTTTTCAATTATTGTATATAAACATTGTTTTCTGGACAGATTATTTAGATAATAGTTATGCAACCAGGCAAGTCCCTTGATGAATAAATACTCCTATTGACCAAGTCTGAAAATTTAGATTTTTTGTTCATTTTAGGAGGTTGTATTCCTTTAAAGCGCTAAAACTTCCAATAATATGCCTGCTTTGCAATGCTGATATTATATAATATTAAAAAAATATGCAATCTTAAAAATAAGCAATAAAGTAAGCCTATATAAAGAGCTATGGGAAGAAATCTAGGTTGGTTCGTGTTGTGTTATATTTTCTATAAAGGCGAAATAAATCCATAAATCATAATATCTTTTAAAAAATAATTTCATCAAAAATATCTCTTTTGTTTAAAAATCAACATGGCTTAAGAATAATTTGTTAAATGGTTTCGACTCGTATATTTATAATATAGCGAATAACAGTGACTGAACGCGCACCTGTTAACTTATCGACTAGTTTAGACTTCTGCCAATCCCATCATGCCTTCCGGTGCGCTTTGTGTATGATCCCTTCCCGCGGGAGTGAAACTGGGGAAAAGTTGGGTTTGAAGGGTCGAAATGAGACCCAAGAAGAAAGAACGGGAAAAGAAACCGCCTGTGGAACTAGAGCCAGAAACTGTACAAGCCGATCACGAGCAGTTTTTACAAGCGTTTGAAAGTAAGAGTTCATTTTGTGTCGTTGACACAGTTTTTTTACTCGACTGTCTCGTTCATTACAAAGTGTGTCAATACAATAATAATAATAACAAACGTCAAAACATTCCCTTTTTAAGCCTTACTGGGTGCCTTGAAACCCAAGTGGAGCCAACACTTGTTTAGGTTTTTAAATAATGTATTTATTTCAATACACCACTGCTAGAATTTGAGTTATTTTTAGATTATATGAAAGAAAACAAGCAGACACTCGACTGAATAGAATTGGAGCTTTCTTATCTTATATAAAAATTAATAATGACTACAATCAACTGCTGAAGGGAAGGGAAGGCAGCTAAACTCTAATAGGATTTATGATATAGACATCAGCTTATTTATTTTACCTGCTCCTGATAATAAATAGTTCAGTCTTCATTTTCCATCATTCATAGTCATCATATAGTCATAGCACAATCCATACATGCGAATTGGATGTCTTGACTCGTATACGTCTTAACCAGTTAACAAGTCTACTCCTTATCTGCTTATTTATTTACCTGCTCCTAATAATAAATAGTTCAGTCTTCATTTTCCATCATAGTCATCATAGAGTCATAGCACAATCCATATTCGAATTGGATGTCTTGACTCTTGTGCCTTAACCAGTTAACAAGTCTACTCCTCTCAATCTGTACAGTTGTAGATGAGTTGATTGGAAGGTGTTATCATGTAAATTACGAAGCAATAACATTGCTTTTATTATTTATTTGATAAAAGCTTACATTAAGGATGAACGAGAGCCAAGAGGAGATAGGCATTGCAATATTACAAATGCAAATGAGGCTTTTCATTACTGCCCAACAAATTGTATTAATGCTATTGCATATCATGTAACCATATAGTCCACATGACTGTTTATGACCAATTACAATGGTCAACCCATATTCTTGAGGCATTGATAACAACTCACTCAGTGACTAATCTCATTTATAACACTTTGTAATTGAATTAAAGGTGCGAAAGTTGAAGATAAAGTGCCATCTATTAGCTTCCCCACCTTATTCGGCTTTTATTGGTTTAAAGGAATTGTAAAGAGATGAAACGCGTTTTATGATGTCACTACAACTGATCTACCGGAAGCTACTATTGATATCTATGCAGATCACTGTTAGTGACGTCATAAAACTGGTTAGTTTTAGTGGAAATGCAAAAAACACAGACGTCCCTGTTTACAATCACTTTAATCAAACCAAATTGGTTACCAGTATATATATTAGTTAAAGATATTTATTTGTGTGTATTTCAGAGCCAACTCAGATATATAGGTATTTAAGAACAAGGAATGTAGTATTGGTAGGTAGACCCAGAATTTCTTACAATATCGCATTTTAAAACACTAAGATATATGGATATACTACTTTTGAATTTATTACATACTGGTTCGTATGGCGTTGTCACGCAATAAATGCCACTGCTAGCTACGTGATCTAACTTGACGTCATATTTGCTTCTTAGATACTCCTAACAAAATGACAGCGTAATCTTTGATAAAGAAATAGTTCTTGGAAAATCTGATAACCTTGAGTTGAATACAAAAGCAATCCAAAGTTTTTAAAACGTAAATATAAGCAATAAACCATTACCCTATGGCGTGTATGGTCGTATATCAGGACACGGGTTAGCTGCAAAATTTATCATAAATGTGCTAGCGCGCATTCATTCAATTTTGCAGTCAACCTGTGTACTGATATACGACCATACACTCCATAGGTTAACATTTTTTTGCTTAAATGCTACATCCATATATCTTAGTGTTTTAATGTAATCTTCCTACTTCTGTATGTCTTATAAACATTATACCTTATTCCTCTGGAGCCCTGATAGATAGTACTCTTTATACTTACCAAAAACTGTGCATTGATGTGCTGAAAATATTTGTGTCCTGAATGGTGCTCACTGATATTTGCAAAGGGTCATTAAATGTTCACATACAAATTGTCACAGCTGTTATTGTTAATCTAATAATAATCCACATTATTTTATATTTTAGCCAATATTTCTGAACAGAAATTTATCGTATATGAAAGAGTTCAGATCAGTATCAAATGCTACAAGGTAATTCTCTTTTAGTATTTCTCTGATATTTTTAGAATTGCAAATCAGGGTTTTCATCCGATTGCCGATTGCAATCATCATTTAGAAAATGAGTTTTGATCGTTTATTTAAGCCTAGTTCTGCTCTCACATGGGATGTATGCAGCCCCTTTTACTGATGATGCTTTATCTTAAAACAGGATTTTCATTTTTAACCAATTGCCGATCGCAGTCATCATTTAGAAAATGAGTTTTGATCGGTTATTTAAGCTTAGTTCTGAGACCTTATTCTTGAGAATTTAACTTAAGATGCTTTTAGTGTTCCAATTATTTGATTGGTCAGCGGTTACTAAAATTGATTGTAAATTAAGTATTATTATCCAATCAGATTGCTGTATTTCTTAAAATCAGGATTTTATCTAAGTTAAGTTTTCGAGAATAAGGCCCTCGATCTCACATTAAGCAGAACACAAATAAAATCATTATTTGACTATAAATCTCATCCACAAAGTACAGACAAAAAACAGGCTACCCCTTTCATTTAAAAGAGTTAAATTATCGCCATGTATTTGACTACAATACTTGTATATTTTTTGAAAGTTTCATTCTTATATAATTGTATTTTAGGAAAAGTTTTCAAGCAGATTGTTTGCTAGAACGAGTGATACGAAAAAATAGTCATGTGACATCTCAACAGACGTAAGTCATACGATAATAATTTGACGTGGAAAGATTTTATTTTTGCATCAGATAGGTTCATTTTGGTCATATTGCTTCGTACAATGTGTTGAATTTATCCCCAAAAAATATTTTTCATAAGCAAGGAGATATTAATGAGTTTCAAGTTTCAATCAGAATTCTGTGGTTCCAGATATTCCACTTACACTAAGTGTTTGATTACGTGACAAATTGGGAAATATGATTTTATCACAAAAGACCTTTGCTGGTGCGACAACATCAAACACTAAAGTTTAAGTGGATTGTCTGGAACCATAGACATTTGATTGAAAATTGGATAGGTGAATATTCATGCTATGAGTGTCTCTGATACACATACAAAGTTTTGAAAACCTCTTTACAATTCTTAATACTTACAAAACAAGTGCAAAAATTGGTGATGAGTCATTAACTTACCAGGATATATATCTTGTGTTCTTTCTTTATACATGTATTGTGTATCTTCCATCTCTAAAGTATGATTTCCTTTCCAGGTACAAATCAGACTATTTGAGTATAGCAGTGAAAGGATTTTTTGATAATGATGGTAAGTATTCAAAACTTTCTATTTTTTCTGGGCCTATATCTATTTGTGACTGTCAGTAATGTAGGTCAGAAAAGCAAAACATTTTGCGCTATCACCTGGTAAAGCAAATATATGGATATATATATTCTTATATCAACTGATAGTGCAAATATTTCAACAATGATATCCCTATAAACATAATTTTCATTTTTTCCAGTGAATCCAGCAAGCCAGAATGTAGAAGTGGAGTTTATTTTATTAAAAGTTTGCCACAAGAAAAGAAAAGTGAGTTATGTGACAATGTGCCAGTTTCTTCCTAAATTCACGCTTTATTAATTTCTAGAGTTTTATACGTAAAGAAATACTTTGTTGAAGTTGAAAGCATCAATGTCTAAAGAAGTAATTTTTGCTCTTAAAAAGACAATTCAAATATACTTCTCTGTTTAAATTACCGACTTGGCAGTTATTTTTAAAGACTAACAATTGGCGCAACCTTCCGTCAATGTTCGAGACTTACATTATGACTTGGCTATGATAGGCAGCCATCTTGCCCGGTAATTGGACAAAAAAAGAAGACAATGAGATCGATTTTGATTTGCTGATATTAACACATAAGACAACACGTTCTGAAGAATGTTTGTGATTGGCTGAACTATAATTTAGTCAATATGACGACTACTGTATAGTATACGAGGTTACCTAGCATGCTAGTCTAGTTCCGATGTTGATATGAGTGGAAGATTTTCTGACAAAAAGAATTATAAGACTGGGAAATTAATGATGATTTTAACCCAATCACTTCCAGAAAACTAGGATATCAAACTCATATCTCTTAAAATCTAAAGCCTTTTAAGCTATTGGTATAATATTTCCTAAATGCTTCATTATTTGTTCTAACCACCGGTTATTTCAGGATGTATCGTTACCAGTTATGCAGACATGTCTGGGCCGAGTGAAGACAGCGTTAAACCCATGTGATACGGCAGCATCAACGCCACCTATAGTCATTTCTGCTGATAAATTTAACCATAACAACGGACATAGTATACGATCGTTTGTGCTGATTGTACGAGTTACGTGTCCAATCGGCAATGGTTTAACAAATGGAATGTGCAATGGTGATCTTACAGAAGAAGGTATTCAATTGGCTGAATTTCTTTGTTTGGACTCTTTTGTTTCTCTTATAGTGATTGAAAAAAGTTTTCAGAACTTTTTATGTGTATCGGGGACATTGATAGGATTTCCATTCCGACATCTGTTGTTCTTGCAATTTCTCTAAAACTAATGCATTCACAAGAGGAAAACTGCATAGATATCAAAAGTAACTCCCCTCTGGTGATGTCATAAAACGTTCAATTTGACTTTGATACCAATGGTTAATCATTCACAGAATACATTGATGCATATTCCTACTTTATCCTACAATTAAACGAAGCACAAGACAATATTATGGAATAAAACACACTTCTTTAATACAGTTAGGCACATAACATTTCAACACAGATACACGTGTCGTCGTCAGATGTAAATGTATATCTTTTATGTAAATGTAAATTATTGATGACACATGTATCTTGTGTTGAAACCTTATGGCTGTGTGTTATATTCCATAATATTGTCTTGTGTTTTGTTTTATGTGCTCCTCGCTTCTATTTGTCGTTTAAATCTTATATTATCCTACATTAATTTTAATTTTTTAGAGGAGCCTCCGGTGAAGAGACAAAAGAATGGACACAACGGCCATCTTGAATCTGACTCGGTAGTTTATTGTGCGGAACTAGTCATATATGATAAAAATAAACGATGTTTACTAACAGACGGAGAATATGATTTATTATTGAGGGAACAAGGGCTGAAATCCATGCAGAAGAAAAATGCCACATGGGAGACAGTTGTAGATGGAAAGGTGACTATTTTTATGGGTTTTTTTTCAGTTTTTAGGGAGCCTCAGTTGCACTCTATCAACATTGGAACTAAATATGCTAGATAACCTCGTATACTATACGGTAGTTGCCATGTTGAATAAATTATAGGTCAGCCAATCACAATCATACTTCAGAGAGTGTCGTCTTCTTTCATGGAAAAAATAGCCAATCAAAAACAATATTCGAACAAGAGTTGTCTTTTCCTGCCCAAATACTGGTCAAGATGAGTCATTATATAGTCTCGAACAATGACGAAGGTTGAGCCTAATGCCTCAGTTGGTTAAGTGCTTACTCTCTAACCTGAAGGTTCAGGGGATATCTTTGGATTTTCAACCTTGTTATGTGATGTAGGTCGAAGGGAAAAAGCGTCTTGTCGCTCTTCGGCTGTGCATATTAAAGTCCATACACATTAGAAATAGAAAAGAGAAGGCTTATGCAGCTGTCTTGGCAAAATTTCCCTCATAGTTGAGTACACACTACAAGGCATATGTCCGTCATCATTAGCCCAATGCAGAAAGTGAGACTTAAAACTGAACTTCATTTAGTTCTAAATTTGAATGAAGACTTCAATTTCCCAGATTTTCATTTAATTACAATTTATTTATGTTTCCAGGCAATGGGACCATATGAAGTGTTTAGTAACCGCCCAACTCTGAAGTTTGATCTAGTTTGGACGCCGACTGTTGAAGAAAATGGTCATCATGTCTGTAATAATAGCAGTGAAAATGATTTTATAACAAATAATCAACTAGCCAGTCACATTGTTGACACCCAGATCTCAGGTTAGTTTAGATCCTTCGTACCCCTAAATTTATTAACACAATCTCCTGGTACCCCTTCGGCCACCGTAAGTAACAATAAGAGCCAACATGAAAGTAATATGATATTTGTAGCCACTATTACAGTTGTTTGTGATTGACGTATGTATTTATTGTTAAATATAAAATGTTATAATTATGTCAATTATAAAGTGAAATAAACTATAATAAGGTAGATTGATTAACAGTAAATAACACTATATTTTGAAATTGTCTCAGAGGCTTCTCAGGTACACCTTCTTGTTGGGAACCGAGTCTAGATTGATCTTTTATCCACAATAAAAAAACACAAGCCCGAATGATCCCAACCATACAACAAATCTGGAAAATCATAAAAACATATCATGCTAGGGGCAGGCGAGCGTATTTTTTTTTTGCCAGATAGCAGGCAATTTTATAATCCCCCCCAAAAATATGCTCATGTGCCTGAGTTTTTACGGTCCTACATGAGCGTATTTTTTGAGGTGATTATAAAATTAGCTGCGATCTGTTGACAAAATACGCTCGTCTGCCATAAGTAATCAATTGGTAGCAGCTTATAAACTTTTGAGGAAGTATAGCAAAATTCTCAAACTTGGTGAATAAGAGTTTATATTTATTAGGCAACTTGTCTGGTGTCATAACTATACTGTATAATCTGATAAATACATAAAACTACCATATATTATAATTACTATAAGATATACAAAATATTAAGTGTTTTTCAATAATAACCCGTAATTTTATTGCAAATTACTTAGTTTTGTGGTTTATTTGATTCTGTTAGTATACTGTAGATACTTTTGATGAATATATAAAATCCTATTGACCAAGTTTTGAGAATTTAGACTATAAAAGATAGTATTTCTTCAATAAGACTGAAATATGTTATGTTAGTTTAGCATGCGATGTTATTTATGGCCAACCAATGACCCACTCTCTTGACCTGTATAATGATAGTGCTTGATGTTGATGGTCAAAATTAATGACCATTCTAACACAATAAGAACCAGTGTTTCAGTTTATGGATATACTTATTTTCAGACCGTAAGAAAGATAAAGGGGGGAGGGGTGCAATGTTATTTAGAGCTGATTACTGATTGGGCTAGTGTGACCCACTCTATAGACCTTTACAATGATAGTGCTTGGTGGTAAAAAATAATGATCATTCTAACACAATTAGTGTTGACATGAATTTAATACAACTCAATTTTTGTGTTAATATAGTACTTTTAGGGAGTGAACACGCAAAACCGGTATATCTTTTACATAATTAAGTGTTTCAATATCAATCAAATAAGGTAATATTTGAATGTGACCCAGTCCAAATTCTGTACTAACACCAGTGTTAACACTAACACAGAATTTGACCTCACCCAGTGTAATAGAAATATTCTTCTTCCAATGTTCATTCTAAATTCTCTCTCTATATTCTAGGTACCACAAAGACCTCACCTATTTTAAAAGCTGCCGGTCAAACAACCCCTCGAAAACGACAGCGAATATTTTACCAATTTTTATACAACAATAACAGTCAGCAGCAAACGGAGGCCCGGGATGATTTACGCTGCCCGTGGTGCTCCGTTAATTGTATGCAACTTTATGGCCTTCTCAAACATTTACGACTTTGTCATGCTCGCTTTGATTTCATGTATGCGGTGAGTTATCTTATTTTTACATCTTAACCCTTTGAACCCTGGCTAAAATGTCATATACCCTAAACTCCCAGCAATATTTCTTAAAATGTATTATGTTAACGTTATATGACGTCACTTGACAACGGCCGGTTTACCGGCTTGTCGGGTCGGGTTCAAAGGTTTAATCTTCAAGCGGTCACATTACAAACCCAAACGGGCTTTAGATAACATGCTAGTTACAACTCTAAATCTGTGACCAAATGAGCTGTGCTCAATATAAAAATAAGGGTGTGCCCAAATAATGGTTATCTAAAGCCTTGACATCAGGTCAAATCTGACCCACTACATCTATCATCTTTCCTCAGTTTTATTGGTTTCTGAATTTAAATTTCCATATGTTTAATGTCTGATGGATTTGCCCTCTCAACACATTTCAATCACACCCTATATCCTAGGGCCCGATTCTATTATACAATCCAGAGCGTCCAGATTTCCTTTCCCAACAATCCAGATAAAAACGTAAATAGATCACAAATGGAGAATCATGCTAGTGGACATGGGATTGCTTCATTTACTTCATTGGCCTAATCTATTATCATTCTCCCAACAATACGTTGATGAGACAGCCATTTTGTGACGTCTTCTCTCTGCAATCGCACCGGTCAACAGAATTAACAAACTGGACTCTCCAAACTCTCCTAAAACAGTCACATGATGGAGTAGAAATGGAGAATCTAGAATCTAGAGCATAATAGAATCAGCCTTAGAGATCATATTGCTATTCTTTGATGACCTTGACCTGTTTGGTGAATGACCTCTGACATCTTTGTTGACCTATGACCTGTAGTAAATGACCTGACATCTCTGTTAACCTATGACTTGTAGTGAATAACCTTTGACCTATTTCTATTTTATTACTCTATTTCAGACTCATCCTAAAGGAGCGCGTATCGATGTATCAATTAATGAACGATATGACGGGTCGTATGTTGGAAATCCTCAGGATCTACATTCTCATATAGGTTACGCTTTTAGTCGTAATGTACCCGTTCGTCGTATACCTGTCACTCATGTTATTGTGTATAGGTAGGCTTTGTTTATCTCGTTAAAATCTCAGGGGCCTTATTCTCGAAAACTTAATTTTCAATGATTTTAGTGTCCCAGTCATCTAATTGGTCAATCACTGAAATCGATTTTGAATATAGCTTTATTATTTTTTTCAAATTTTATCTTAGTTAAGTTTTCGAGAATAAGGCCCCAGGCCAGTTTTATAAAATACTTAATGCTAACCTGGAGGTTCAGGGTTCAATCCCGGCATGGGTCGAGATGATACCATCAGATTTTTCAACCCGGTTTCCCCTCTGTCAGTGATGCAGGTGGAAGGGACTGACATGGCAAAAGCTTCTAGTTGTTCAGATGAGACAATAAATTGTTGGCTGTGCACTTTAAAGATCACTCGACGGTTGGAAATAAAAAATAAGAGCAGGCTAATGCTGCTGTCCTGGCAAAATTGCTCTCATTGCACACTACATGGCGTTCGCCCATCTTCATTAGCCCATACAGGTGCAGAAAAGCAGGACGTAAAACTCCATTCATTTCAATTCTTAAAAACTGACACTAAGGTTAAGTTCCAGCTGCCCGTTTCGAAAGAAAAAGTATTGTTTTATTTTGGAAGTCATAGATTTGATTAAAAACATGGTCCAATGCACTGAATTTAACTTTAAATCATAAAATTTTATGTTCTGTAACTATAATGTTTAAAACTGTTAAGAATTTAATTGTTCAAGACAGAAGGAGCCATGATGTCTGTCATATTTCTTGATATGTCTGATATTCTTTTTATTTGCTTGAAAATTAGTCAGACTGATATATCATTCGGCTCAACCTTCGTCATTTTGTTCGAGGCTATGTCATGACTCGGTCATGATATGCGGCCATCTTGCCCGGTAAATGGGCAAGAAAAGACAGCTCTTGTTCGAAGATTGTTTTTGATTAGCTATTATTTTCGCGATAGAAAATACTCTCTATAGAATGATTGTGATTGGCTGAACTATAATTTATTCAATATGGCGACTACCATATAGTATACTAGGTTATCTAGCCACTAGTCTAGTTCCGAAGTTGATACAAGGTTATCTAGCCACTAGTCTAGTTCCGAAGTTGATACAAGGTTATCTAGCCACTAGTCTACTTCCGAAGTAAATACAAGTGATTGATCTATGTATAGTATACAAGGTTATCTAGCCACTAGTCTAGTTCAGAAGTTGATTCGAGTGAACTATAATTTATTCAATATGGCGACTACCGTATAGTATACGAGGTTATCTAGCCGAAGTTGATACGAATGATTGATTTGTATTTTGTTTGTTTCAGACCTAAACGACCAGAAATATCTTTATCTGAGTTTAGTGAACCAGAAAATGATTCTCAATGTAGTAGACAATTTGTTCAGGGCCACAACAGGTACAAAATATTTTGATTTATATTTTAATGATGGCTGATTTAAGCCGATTTATTTCAAATGATTATTTGCTAATATATCCTCGAGGTCTCGGACAGGCCTTAATTTTTGTAAAGGGCCAAATGCATTTAATGAAAAAAAAATAGAAGGGCCAAATAAAGCTTACCTAGCATAGCAAGCAGAGCGTTTAAGCGGAAGGGGTCACTTTTAAGGGGCCATTCTCAAGGGCATCGCTGGCCGCCATTTGAGAAGGCTTGATCTAGGTGATGCAGGTCAAAGGAGTTGATATTGAAAAAGTTTTTCTACCCATTTGAATGGGACAATAAAACGTCGATATGTGTATAGTATCATTACTGGTTGTGTATGTTTAAGATCTTCAACAGTTGGAACAAAGAGTAGGCTAATGATGCTGTATTGGAAAAATTTCCCTCATTGCACACTTGATTGCATTGCTAATTAAGTCTAATCCAGTGCAGAAAAAGCCTATATGCTATGATTTCAATACAGAAAGGCACTAAAACTGGGTTTTATCTAAGTCCTCGGTTCCCAACCAGGAGTATTTGTAAAAAGTTTAAATATCAAACTCCATCAACCAACAAAAATCTTTTTACTTTCATGTTGGCTCTTTTTATACGCCCTCATCTCTCTATGAGGACGTATATTGTCGGCACCCCTGTCCGTCCGTCAACATTTGCTCGTAAACGCTCTTAAAACTAGAGTTTTTGACGGAATCAAATGAAATTTGATATGTATACATATTTATAAAACGAAGATCAAGTTCGAATTTTAGCTATTTTCGATCGTTAGAAGCAGAGTTATTGCCCTTGCCCCAAATCTTAAATATGCTATTACTTTCTTAGTTTTCAACAGATTTTGATGAAACTTAAAATGGATGTTATTGGACCTAAATCGAAAGGTTTGAGAAAGTTTAGTTTTATCCTGATTAAATTTAAGACTTTTTCGTTAGGCGTATATGGCCGTGGTCCACTATCTTTGTTACTAAGAGTGGGTGAAAGGGGTACCAGGAGATTGCTTGAACAAAATAGGGGTACGAAGAGTCCAAAAGGTTGGGAACCGAGGATTTAAGTGAACTCACTGAAAAAGATAATGAGTCAAAAGATATTAAATTTTATACTATTCTATATTTTAGACTATATTTCTACCAGATCATCAACCAACCGGTCAGGCCACATGAAATAGATTTTGATGCTGATATGGATGAAATGGTACCTGTTTGGTTGAGACAGAAAACTGTTAATGTAATTAGATATTTATTATTGCCCCTTTTTATACGCCCACATAAAATATGCAGCATCACTCATGTCCCTTAGTTTTAGTGGAATTAAAAGAACCAGAGACGTCTAAATTGAAATTCGAATGATGTAAATTGATGCTATCAGTGTCCCATTAGAAAATCACTTTACAATCCCTTTAAGATCCCTTATCAGGTGGAATTAAATAAAAATGTGGTATATGCTGTTGTCTTTGCATAATTTTCCTTAATTGTACACAGCACAGCATGGCATTTGCCAACCTGATAACCGCTTAGTGCAGAAAGGTGTGATATAAAACACTTGATTCCTTTCATGTCATTACAAGCTTGTTGTGTTATGGAAATGTCACAAAAAAATGTAAAGAGGAAAATTATTAAGTTTGTTTGTGCTAAGACAATGTCACAAAAAAACGTAACGTGGAAAATTATTAAGCTTGTTTGTGTTAAGACAATGTTATAAAAAAGGTAACGAGAAAAATTGATTGTTTCTAGATGATAGATGAATTCACTGACGTCAATGAAGGTGAAAAAGAGTTGATGAAAATGTGGAATCTACACATAATGACCAATCAGTGAGTATATATTTGTTTTTTTTTTCTGATTTTATTAAATTTGATAAAATTTTAAGGGTTTTTGTGGAAAAAAAATCCCACTCTATTTGATGAACTGTGTCTCAAAGTAGTAGTGGTTTATTTTTGGAAATTTTTTAAAACAATACAACTTCGTAGATATGACATAGACTAGAAAACAAAAACTACCTCTTAAAATAATCAAAAAAAATTTAAGTTCTCAAACTTGGTCAATAAGAGTATATATTCATCAACAGTGTCCAAAGTATACAAACAGAATTAACTAAACTATAAAACTAAGTAATTTTCCATAAGATTACACCAGACAAGTTTTCGAATGAATTTTCCTTTTTTTATCATTCTAAGAGGTAGTTTTTGTTTCCTAGATGTCATGACATGGTCTCCTGATGTATTCCATGTCAAATTCTATGCCAAATTATGCACTGACGAAGAGTACAAATTCAGATGTATATTTGTGTCCTACATGATAATTTTTTGTTCTTAATGATGATCTTTTGTTCTTAATGATGATCTTTTTGTTCTAAATGATCACGATAGTTGAGAGATTTATAGAAAATATTTTTTCCAATCTTGAAAATTATTGTTATTGGTTTGTTTAGTTTTTTGTTTAGAATGATTTCAATCTATTCTGATAAATCATGTAATGGATGTTTTTCAGTTAAAGGATACTTTTTTTTAATTATATCATTTATAAACTTATAGAGCTTGTCTTTGTCTGTCAATGAATTTTGCATATTCAGGGATTTAGAACACACGGTAAATGATGTCCAAATTAGCTACTCCCTGATAATTTGCACCCAAATTGTTATAATTGAATGAAATAAGATAATGCATCATTCTATTTAAACATTGCGTAGTCAGAGAGGCCAAGAACTTGGAAGGCCTGATCATAACAGTAGTCCACTGCAATAGATCAAATTATATAACACCCAGAGAGCTCTGAAATAGTGAAAATGCTTCACAGGAGCGCACCTCTCAGCGAATTAATGCAGGGTGTGCACAAGAAGAAAATCTAAAGCTCTGACAATTGCCCTTTTCAAAACAATGATTACTACAATGGATTCAGTTTGATATCTCATCAAACCTAAATTTTTGAAAATAATTCTTTATTTTTTACTTGGTAGAAAATGCTTTGATATACTAAAATAAGAACATACCATCTACCCTACAAAATACACATAAAAAAAATAATTAAATTTTTATTATTTTATTTTTTCAGGTATATCTCTGACTGTCAGATACCACAAGCCTGTTATACATTCGTACAAAAACATGGAGGGGAAATCTTAGAGAAAAACTTATTACGCAACTTTACCATACACTTAGTGAATTTATTCGATTTTAGTTTGATAAGACCGGATGTAGTACAACGCTGTACCAGCCAATTGGAACTGTTAAAAGATGAATTGTCAACAATGTGTCCAACGTGAAACGTGAAATATTATTGTGATAAATCGTTATAGTTTGAACAATATATTTATGCACAATCCGGACATTTCTAAACGCAAACAGGAGCAGTCCTTACGAAATCAGCTAATTTAGTGAGCTAAATCTGAAACAATCAATGCTAAAAAGTTTGGCCGAGGACCAGCTGGTAGAAAAGATTCTTAAAACATAAGCCAGGCCTTCTTAATTAATTTTTGTAAAGAGCCAAATGCATTTCATGAAAAAAATATAAGGGTCAAATAAAGCTTAGCTAGCATAGCGAGCAAAGCGTTTTAGTGGAAGGGTTCACTCTTGAGGGACCATTCTTAAGGGCGTTGTGGGCTGCCATTTGAGAAGGCCTGACCTATCTTTGTCAAACCATGCCAAGAGATTTGGCCAAGGACCAGCTGGTAGCTGAACTAATTAATCAAGGTTGTTATCCTTGTAAAGAAATGGTCGTTTCTTTCTTTTAGTACTATGTATTCTATCTTAAAAAAAGCGACTGCTCTCGATATGCTAAGTTAAGATATAATCTGGATGGTACATATGTATTTAATTTGACTATATAACTTAAAGGCAGTTATTTTCCATTTTCCTTAAATTTCCATTGTCATGTCAAGTCCCCAAGGTTGGATGTAATTTGACAGGCTTCAAAGACACCCCTCATGTTTACAAATGAACTCTTCTACTGTAACAAGTACAGTATCATAATGATTGAAGTATGCATGTGCATGGAAGAGTTCAATAGAAAGTTGAGGGTGGTCAAATAGATGACTGGCACAATATATCCAGTTTGGAAATCTGTCATGTTTCAAAATAATGTTTGATATATTCATGCTGCAAGTGAGAGTTGTTGATTATGTATTTAATTGCTCATTAACCTGAAGTCTAAATTAAATTCCGAAAAGGGCTCAGAAAAAAAAAATGAAGCTCTATCACCTAATATGGCAAATATTTAATGTACAAAAACCTTTTTTCTACCCATTTCAAATCATGAAGTTATCATTTATCCTATTTTATTAAAAATATACTTATATCATATTGAACAACCATAAAATATTTGAATTCCAATTTCTATCGTAACTTCACCATTACATAAAGTTTCCTCAAAGTTAAAGAGATTGTAAAGAGGTTTTCTAAACTTTGTATGTGTATCGGGGACACTGATAGCATCAATTTGCATCATTCCAATTTCCATTCCGACGTCTGGGGTTCTTACAATTCCATTAAAACTAGCTTGTTTTATGACGTCACTACTAGTGATCTACCAGAAGCTACTATTGATATGTATGCAGATCACTGTCAGTGATGTAAAAAAACACATTAGTTTTAGTGGAATTGCAAGAACCACAGACGTCAGAATGGAAATCGGAATGGCGCAAATTGATGCTATCAGTGTCCCCGATACACATACAAAGTTTAGAAAACCATTTTACAATCCCTTTAAATACAATGTGCTACCATTCTGAGATGTACAGGGTTGTAACCTATGAGATCTTGTGATTCCATTTTATATATGAACAATTTCATCTTTTTTCCAAAAATTGAATTTTCATTGAATCATAAAATTAAATTATCACAAATTAAATCATGTGGATGAGAGAATCATTTGAATGAAAAATTAATCTCATATGTAAATTTATATACATTACCAATTTTTGGCAGCTAAAACACAAATCTGCCTTTCCCTCTCTTGTTTACATTCTAAAAATTGTTTACAAAATATTTTGGTAATCTGTTAACAAAATTATTAAGTTAGTAGCATGAAAAAAAAAAAACTTTGGCATAATTCTGTTTTGGAGATGGGCACAAGAACTTGTGCTCGACTTTTCACTGGATTATTAAGTATTGTATTTTATTGTATATAGTGTTTATTGAAGGACGTTTAAAAGCAGAAAACACAAAAACACAAGGAAAATATAACAGTATAACACACTGTTTAAAGAGATTGTAAAGAGATTTTCTAAATTTTGTATGTGTATCTGGGACACTGATAGCATCAACTTGCACCATTCCAATTTCCATTCCAATGACTGGTTCTTACAATTCCACCAAAACTAACGTGTTTTATGACGTCACTGACAGTGATCTACATAGATATCAATAGTAGTTTCCGGTAGATCACTGGAATGGAAATTGGAATGGCGCAAATTGAAGCTATCAGTGTCTCCGATACACATACAAAGTGCACATAATGTTTCAACACAGTATACATTTCATACATATAACAGAAAATATAAAGGAATATCTGATTGTAATTTGTGTTGATATGTTTTGTGCTTCGATATTACTGTAAAGAAGTGTGTTATAGTTATACTGCGATATATTCCTGAGGAGTGTTTTCTGTTTGAGTGTTAATATTGTTATCATACATTCAACTTCATCTTACAAACTTCACTATGTTCATCTTCCCGTGGTCAAGTTATTAAAGGAGAAAGGTATGACATTGGGATGATGCACTATGTTAGGCCTTCATTTGAAAACAATCCATTTATCTGTAGACTTGAAAAAACTTCAGTTAAGATTATGTTCCAATCATTAAAAATCAATTAAAATCTTGATCATGTCATGGTTAAAATTTGTAAATTTTTTGCCAAAGTAATTTCCTATGCTACTATTGTGTCTTTGGGTTTGATAACACTACAGGCAGAGCAGGGCAGTTAGTAGCAGTATTAATGTACAGTTGGTTTTAAATGTACAGATGCTTAGCTGTTTACATTGCAAGTGGAAGGACTCAGCATGGAAGAGTGCAGAGCAAAGTGATACACTGTTCTGCCATTCACCTCTCCGCCCTGCTCTGTCTGTAGTGTGAGTAAACCCATAGAATATGTTTCATTTTATTTATCAACTTGCAAGAATCAGAGTTTAAGAAGATATACAAAGAAAACATAGGTATTGATTTTTTGATGCAGATATTGTATAATTAGAAATAGCAATACATCGAGCAATTATTTGAAAATGGCAACAAAATTAAGTGACTTTTGGAATTTTCCATTTTGTAAGCTGAAAGATTGGATTGAGTGTTTGGGCAACTTTGCATTTATTGAATACTTTTTGTGGAAAATGCTGTACTAATTTTGAGAAAAAAGTTATTGATACATTTCCATGCTGTTTTAGATGACAGGAACACATTATCTTTGAATTTTTACACTTAAGATATCAAGATTAACAAAAATCCGTACAAGTTCAAGCAAAAGAATTCTGTTGATCAAATATTTCTTCAAGAGCATGACTAAATCAGGCGCAATAATTGTAGTGGACTTCCAATACTATAATTTATATAAAAAAATGGCAAGGTTTGTCCAAACATTTGATCTAGTTTTTGAGCTATGGTGACCAATATTATCAGGGACGCATGTACTAAACATAGCCAGTATAGTCTAGACAAGATGTACATCCAGGGACATTTCAAAACATAATCCCAAACCGACCACTTTATTTTTATTTACCTCCAGTAGTAATTGATACAATACAAGACTAAAAGTATTTATAAAACCTGGCAAAATCAAGAGTTATAGTTGTACCCCAAAGAGAAGTACCATCAGGTACTAAATATGGCTATGTGTTTTTAATGGTATTAGATAACATAACATTTTTATACGCCCACATGAAATGTGGAGCGTATATTGTCGTCACCCTTATCCGTCCGTCCGTCCGTCCGTCGGTCCGTCCGTCCGTCCACAATTGCTTGTAAACACTCTACAGGTCACAATTCTTGACGGATTTTGACGAAACTTAATGGTAATGTTTATTACCGCCCAAGGATGAACCCTATTGAAAATCAGCAAAATCGGAAAATATTTACTATGAATTATTGCCCTTGTTTTTAAAAACGCGTTCGATTTTTGGCTCGTAAACACTCTACAGGTCACAATTCTTGAAGGATTTTGACGAAACTTAATGTTAATGTTTATTACCGCCCAAGGATGAACCCTATTGAAAATCAGCAAAATCAGAAAATATTTACTATGAATTATTGCCCTTGTTCTTAAAAACGTGTTCCATTTTTGGCTCGTAAACACTCTACAGGTCATAATTCTTGACGGATTTTGATGAAACTTAATGGTAATGTTTATTACTGCCCAAGGATGAACCCTATCGAAAATCAGCAAAATCGGAAAATATTTACTATGAATTATTGCCCTTGTTCTTAAAAACGCGTTCGATTTTTGGCTCGTAAACACTCTACAGGTCACAATTCTTGATGGATTTTGACGAAACTTAATGTTAATGTTTATTACCGCCCAAGGATGAACCCTATTGAAAATCAGCAAAATCGGAAAATATGTACTATGAATTATTGCCCTTGTTCTTAAAAACGCATTCGATTTTTGGCTCGTAAACACTCTACAGGTCACAATTCTTGACAGATTTTGATGAAACTTAATGGTAATGTTTATTACCTCTCAAAGATGAACCCTATTGAAAATCAGCAAACTCGGAAAATATTTATTGTGAATTATTGCCCTTATTCTTAAAAACGCATTGGATTTTTGGCTTGTAAACACTCTACAGGTCACAATTCTTGACAGATTTTGACGAAACTTAATGGTTATGTTTATTACTGCCCAAGGATGAACCCTATTGAAAATCAGCAAAATCGGAAAATATTTACTATGAATTATTGCCCTTGTTCTTAAAAATGTGTTCGATTTTTGGCTTGTAAACACTCTACAGGTCACAATTCTTGACGGATTTTGACAAAACTCAATGGTAATGTTTATTACCACCCAAGGATGAACCCTATTGAAAATCAGCAAAATCGGAAAATATTTACTATGAATTATTGCCCTTGTTCTTGAAAACGCGTTTGATTTTTGGCCACAATTTGTTACTGATTTTGATGAAACTTGCTGGTAATGTTTATCACCACCCAAGCATGAACTGTATTGAAAATCAGCAAAATGGAAAAATATTTACCATGAATTATTGTTGTTGTTCTTGAAAACTCGTTTGATTTTTGGCTCATAAACACTATACAGGTCACAATTCAAAACGGATTTTGATGAAACATACTGATAATGTTTATTACCACCCAAGGATGAACTCTATTGAAAATCAGCAAAATAAAAAAATATTTACTATGAATTATTGCTCTTGTTCTTGAAAACGTGTTTGATTTTTGGCTCGTAAACACTCTACAGGTCACAATTCAGAACGGATTTTGATGAAACATACTGATAATGTTTATTACCACCCAAGGATGAACCCTATTGAAAATCAGCAAAATAAAAAAATATTTACTATGAATTATTGCTCTTGTTCTTGAAAACATGTTGAATTTTTAGCTCATAAACACTACAGGACAATACTGGACAGATTTTGAAGAAACTCGATGTGAATGTTTTGAATCACTTTTGTTGTAACTGTCAAATATATTTGTTTAAAGTCAAAGCCAGTGGCCCAGTGGGCGTATATTACCTTGCCTGGCAAGCTATGTTAAAAATGGTTTGTGTTATGTTTTGAATCGCCCTCTGATGTGATGAATATCTTGTTTGACTATTATAGTTTTTTGTATGATGAATTTTATTATAAGGTAAAATCTGTAAATAGAACTTGTTCATCTTCACAATATCAAGGCTTTTAAAACTCTGTCTAATACCCTTACATTATTAGACACTTAAGATAAAGCAATTTCATTGGTCAAAGCCCCTGACTGTAAGAAATATAGCTATGCATGTGACTATTAATCAAGGGCTATGATTGGCTATATTCGCCAACATTTAATCCAATCAAATATCTTGTCATTGTGAAGATGGAGTGTCTAATGATGTCGAGGTATAAGACAGAGTTTGTAATAACTTGACATTGTGAAGATGGAGTGTCTAATGATGTCGAGGTATAAGACAGAGTTTGTAATAACTTGACATTGTGAAGATGGAGTGTCTAATGATGTCGAGGTATAAGACAGAGTTTGTAATAACTTGTCATTGTGAAGATGGAGTGTCTAATGATGTCGAGGTATAAGACAGAGTTTGTAATAGCTTGACATTGTGAAGATGGAGTGTCTAATGATGTCAAGGTATTAGACAGAGTTTGTAATAGTTTGACATTGTGAAGATAAAGTGTCTAATGATGTCAAGGTATTAGACAGAGTTTGTAATAACTTGTCATTGTGAAGATGGAGTGTCTAATGATGTCAAGGTATAAGACAGAGTTTGTAATAACTTGACATTGTGAAGATGGAGTGTCTAATGATGTCAAGGTATAAGACAGAGTTTGTAATAGCTTGTCATTGTAAAGATGTGTTTATTATGATAATATTTTTGATCCTGTTTGAAGTTACAATGTTTCTGTTAAAATAATGAATTCTTCAAACATTTGTCTGAATTAAAATATGGTTTTATATTACATTGCCTCTTTTTCTTGGGTGGGGTCCGTGGTGGCTCAGTGAGTTAGATGCTTGCTCGCTAACCTGAAGTTCCAGGGTTCAATCCTGGCATGGGTCGAGATGATACCTTCAACTTTGTTTCCCCAGTCGGTGATGCAGGTCAAAGGGGCTGACATGGAAAAAGCGTCTAGTCGTTTTGATGGGACAATAAACCGAGGTACCGTGTGCTACAGGCTCTGCACGTTAAATCCTTTGAAAGTTGATTATCTAAAAAGTGGGACATAAAGCTTTCATTTCATTTTATTTTACTTGTGTGGGTTGAATCCACTGACATGAAAGTATGGTTCCAAGAGCATTTAAACAGAGCCAAGATATATGGTATAAATTGTGCCTCATTTTAAAAAATAAATCCAGAAAATAACACTACATGGCTGTGTCTGAAAAATCTGTCCTTATTCTACTCGGGAGTAAAAATGTAGGATGTAAAACTCCAAGAGGGAAAAAATCACAATCATTGAGCTTTTGTGTCCAACACTGAGTACTTTATCTTTCTTAAGCACCATCATAAAAAAAAACGGTGCAAACTTTTACAAACAACACTCGCCCAGCTTTTGGAACACTTGACGTCAACACAGTTTGTGATTTGATGAACTGTAAAGAGTATCAGGTATCAAGTATTTCCTTGAAGGATATCACTAGTTATCTCCTCATCTTTTTGGATATGTTTTCTTTGATGTTATTTTCCACAATTCCTGTAAAAACATGAAAATTTATTGGTTAACCGAAAAATCACAACACTGTTAAACGTTTTCAAAGGGCAAGCTTCACCCACAATCAAAATTTGATGGGATAAGGAAAGGGTGTGCATTATACATGGGTGTGCATTATATTAAGAAATATACGGTATACATCATACATGAAATTTGAATAGTTTTTCAGAATAAGAAACATGATTTCCTATTCTTGACTATCTGATAGTGAGTTGACAAGCTCTCAATACGCGCCCCTCACCCCCACCCACTAAAAATATTAACCATGTGGACTCTCCAAAATGCAATACCAAATGATGCAAAATAAGCTATTTAAGGGAGGCCAAGTTTACAAACCCAATCTGGAGCGATCAGCTGGTGTTTCAGAAGTGAGAAGTTCCACTAAAACTAACGCATTTTATGACGTCATTACCAGTGATTACCGGAATCTTATTGATATCTATGCAGACACTGTCAGTGACGTCATAAAACGTGTTAGTTTTAGTGGAATTGCAAGAACCACAGACATTGGAATGGAAATTGGAATGGGGCAAATTGATGCTTTTAGTGTCCCTGATACACATACAAAGTTTAGAAAACCACTTTACAATCCCTTTAAGGGAGGATAAGTTCATAAACCCAATCTAGAGTGATCAGGTGTTTCAGAAGTGAGAGCATACCTCTAACTAAGCCATTAATTAAAAAAATAACAACTGACCAATTCTTTGTATCTGGAATATTTAAAATATTGAGGAAAATCAGAGTTGATTTGAGTATATTCTAGTTGACTATCAGTTGATTGTAGGTTAGTTTGTAGAATCTCCAGACACTCTCGGAAATGAGAATAGGCTGGACTCACTACTTCTAGATCATTTACACTGAAATTACACCTGAAATAAACAGTGGCATTTCTATTAGCAATAAAGGGAATAAGGGTCCTTTATTTTCCCCATAGATGCAGAGAAAAGGATGTAAAACACCATTTCATATTATTTAACAAGGGCTTTTAACAGGGCCCCTCCCCAGAATTCAGACTGGCCCGGTCTTGGCCCCCGCAATTTGAAAATTTGTATAATGTTACCTACGGATGGTATTTGTTGGTAGCCCCCCCAGACAATGATTTGGCCCCAACTTGGACCTCCCACCTTAAGATTCCTAGAAACGCCACTGTCTTACAAGCTTTTTTTTCCCATTTGTATGAAACATGGGACAACCAAGTACTGTGGGAGCTGCAAAATTTGACATTTCTAATGCTTTCTTGCTAAACCCTAATTGAGTTTAAATTTTGAACAAGAGCCGAGCCAGATATGTGTACTTCATCATTTAGTTGGTAAAAGCAGAAAAAAATAATATATGATATATAACAAAAAACACAAAGTGAATATTATCAAGTTTAATGATGTGATTAAATATTTTTTAACTCTTCGATAAGTACATTAGCACCTTTCAATGTATTGTCAATAAGTTTACAAAGATTTTGAGATTATTTTTACCTTTGGGATCATTTGTTGGTGGTTTTATTTTTAAATTTGTGGAATTGTATTTGATAAATTATGGTAACTTTGACTGTTTCTGACAAAAGGCCCCCTAAGATTACGTCCCAGACTAATGACATTTTAAAAATAATCAAATGATGTTGATGTCAAACAAAAACAGTATCCAAAGAGAATTAAAATCATGTACTTTAAGTTAAAGTTAAATATACTTAAAGGGTATTTATGTACTTTCCTTTAAAGGGATAGTAAAGGGGTTTTCTAAACTTTGTATGTGTATCGGGGACACTTATAGCATCAATTTGCGCCATTCCAATTTCCATTCTGACGTCTGTGGTTTTTGCAACTCTACTTAAACTAAATATTTGATGACATCACACCTGTGAAGGTCTTCAGTGATGTCAGGCCCGTAGCAAGGAATTTCCAAAGGGGGGGGTTATATGGACTTGCAAAGCAATCAAACTCAACTTTAACAGCTACAATTCAAACAGAACGTCTACTTTAACAGTGCTTGTTTGTTTTCAAGCTGGGGTTCGTAAGAACCCTCCGAATTCCCCCTGGCTACGGGTATGGATGTGATACAAATAAATTTGGGACATCCTTAGTTTAAGTGGAATAATGACGCAAATTGATGCTATCAGTGTCACCAATGCACATAAAAAGTAAGATAACCTCTTTACAATCCCTTTAATGATGTTTTATTAAAGGTTGTCCTAGTATTGGGTGTTATAGAAGATACTCTCCTATAGAAGCACTGGCCAAGGTCACAAGTATTGGGTGTTATAGAAGATACTCTCCTATAGAAGCACTGGCCAAGGTCACAAGTATTGGGTGTTATAGAAGATACTCTCCTATAGAAGCACTGGCCTAGGTCACAAGTATTAGGTGTTATAGAAGATATTCTCCTATAGAAGCACTGGCCAAGGTCACAAGTATTAGGTGTTATAGAAGATACTCTCCTATAGAAGCACTGGCCAAGGTCACAGTAATATACATAATTTCTCGTAATTGTTCTCACCTTTTTTCTAACGAGATAAAAATAGTTTTTGAAGATGATTTTAACAGCTGAGTTAAGGTGTTGAATAATCCAGTTGTTAAGTCTATATCGTATATTACTGAAATGAGATAAAATGGAGTTTTACATCCTTATTTTAGAACACTATAAGGCTCAAAATAAAGTTTTAGATCTTCCTTTGGGCACCATATTGAGCTAATGAAATGGAGTTTTATATACTAATGTTCTGTATCTTATTGGACTAATAAAATGAAATTGAGTTTTACATCCTTATGTTTTATATCTTAATGGACTAATGAAATTTAATCAATTTTAACATCTTACTTTGAGCAACAATATAAAATGGTGTTTTATATCCTAATCTCAGAAAGAAAGAACCTGTCCTCATTACCCCATACAGGTGCAGAAGAGCAGGACGTAAAACTCTATTTCATAGTTTCCTACACACCAATTATAAGAATAACAATAGAAGATAGAAACAGTATTTTACCTTCCGCCGCTATTAGAACCTCGACTTGACTCGTTTCTGTCACAGATAAATCATTCTCTTTCTTTTCACTGCCTGAAATATATTTTCTGCCATTTTCTAAACAAAGAAATCAAACTCGCCGTGATTTATTGTCCAGCTTTTGATTTTTTTTCAGATAGGAAACGATAATTGCCCGGATAAATGATATATAATGAACGATAGTTTTGATTGATGAATCTGTTTTGCTCGTACAGATTTTTATCATTACATCTATCAATTTTTTAGCACCATTCAGAAAATTTCACAAAAGAATATATATTTAAAAACTCATTTCTGAGCGATGTCAATGACTTAACAAGCAGATTTATAGATTCTTGAACAATCTTTTTTTTTAAATAAGTCCTTGACACACATTTTTTATAAAAAAGAATATGAACACAACAAGTTTTAAGTTTTAACATCAAAATATGGTCTAAATTTAAATTGAAAATCTGAAAGTTTTATTTCATGTTATCTAACTATGCATTCTGTGACAAACCTTATTTGGACATGCATTTTTTAGATATTCTTATAGGAACTGTGCAAATGAAGGAATAAAGTAATAAACACGAAGGTCACCATAGATTTATTGTTATGAGTCTTTTTCTTAACTTGGTGTTTTATAATGTCAGTGTCCTCTCTGTCTCTAGATATAATAATAAGAAAGAAAGAAGCAATCAGTTTTTACAAGGATAATGACCCGGAGTGGATCAAGGATTTAGAGAAAGGTGAGAGCTCTAAAATATAACATGTTTCAAATTCGAAGGCACAAGCAACAAATTTTTAGAGGGTTCTGACATAAGTCGGCCCAAAATAGGGGGGGGCTTCATCCGCCCCTGATCACTAAGGTTAATAGGCCTTCTATGATAAGAAAAATCATGAGATACATACCCAAAGCCAACCAATCTAACCTCCTGACCTCTATAGTGTTGTCGACACCAGGGATCAAATGATTGTTTAACTCAATATTTTCTCTCGCTAGATCTAATATCTCCTCACTATAATCTACAATAAAATACATTAACATGATTGTAAAGAGGTTTCCTAAACTTTGTATGTGTATCGGACACACTGATAGGCGATAGCATCAATTTGTGCCATTCCAATTTCAATTCCAATGTCTGTGGTTCTTGCAATTCAACTAAAACTAACACGTTTTAAGACGTCACTGACAGTGATCTACCAGAAGCTACTATTGATATCTATGCAGATCACTGTAATCGAAATCATAAAATGCGTTAGTTTTAGTGGAATTGCAAGAACCACAGATGTCGGAATGGAAATTGGAATGATGCAAATTGATGCTATCAGTGTCCCCGATACACATACAAAGTTTAGAAAATTAATTCAATACAGCAACTACCATTATCTAGCACACTAATCTAGTTCCAAAGTAGATACAAATGAATAACAATCTCGAAATAGAACTTTTCTTTTTCTATGGCTAATGATTTTGTTTACGTCACAAACAACTTCTGCTTTTTTTTAATGATTTTAAAATGGAATTAATTTATATCTTTTTATATTCTTTTCTTATGGTAACAGGGCAAATTAAGGCAATGTGAAATGTGCAATGCGTTAAATTTGTGAAAAACAGTTACATTAACATTGTTATTTTTAAAAAGCATGAAACTTAAGAATCATAAAGCGATACCACCTCTTAGAATGAACAAAAAAAGTAAGTTGTCAAACTTGGTCAATCAGAGTATATATTCATCAACGATGTCCAAAGTATACAAACAGAATGCAAAAAACCCATGAAACTATGTAAATTTCCATATAATAAATAGAGGATCTTAAACGAGTGCTTATGTCATATCAAATTTAGGAAATGAGTTGCCGGTTTTAATATTCCCCGAGCCTTGGCGAGGGAAATATTTAATTCGGCAACGAATTACATAAATTTTATATGACATAGGCACGAGTTTAAGATTCTATTTATCACACAACTATCGATACACGCATGTTTTCCTAAAATTCAATGCATTTTTCGCCAATTTTCAGTTTAATCTTTTTGTAAACTAAACTATCACGTCATTCTTTTCTGACATCATAGAGCTAGTAACTAGGTTAGGCGCGTTCACGTATGCTTAAATGTCCTTGCGCTAACAAATAACATCAAGAAAAATACTTTCATGTGCTAAGTAAATTAATTTTTTTAATCAAAGTAATGGAACAATTTTAATGAAAATTACATGCCCCGCATTGTTAATTTTAACGGAGTCGCCAACGTCAAAGGTTCTTGTAACTGGCGCATGAATACATGACCTAAATTCTACCTAATTTGCATAGTTATTAACCTGTCTACTGTGTAATATCTCTAATATTAACTCGCGTTATGAACCCGATAACAGTACTGTTGTGTGATAACAGGTTATAATTGATAAATGCCTTAAATTTGATTAAGGGTTTTTCAATTATTGTATTTAAACATAGTTTTCTGGATGTATCAGATTATTTAGGTAATCTGTTGTATAATTATGCAACCAGGCAAATCCCTTGATGAATATAAACTCCTATTGACCAAATTTGAAAATTTAGATTTTTTGTTTATTCTAAGAGGTTGTATTCCTTTAAAGGCCACTAGCTAACTCGCTACTAAGCGAGTTATTCCACTAGCTTGTCACATGACAATACAAACTGAGTTTTAAGATGCATCTCAACCCATGCCGGGAATGAACCCTGTAGCCTTATTCTTGAAAACTTAACTTAGATAAAATACAGATTTTAAGAAATACAGTAATCTGATTGGATGACAGAACTCAATATAAAATCGATTTTAGTGATTGACCAATCAGGGGCTGTATTCTCGAAAACTTAACTTAAGATGATTTTAGTGTTCTTGTAATCTGATTGGTCAATCACTAAAATCAATTTTAAATTAAAAACTATTATCCAATCAGATTACTGAATTTCTTAAAATCCGAATTTTATCTTCGTTAAATTTTCGAGAATTAGGCCCCTGGACATTCAGGTTAGCAAACATGCATCACTGAGCCACTGCGGCTCCCTAGGGATTAGTCAGATCTCAATGATCTAACTATATACAATACACAGACCTGTACAGTAGACTTTGGTAGCAAACATGGCAGCTACAATACTAGATAGACCACAGCCTGCTCCGAGATCTAGTATTGTTTTATTATTAAATTCTGTATTGTTATATATCATATAATCACACAGTAACAAACATCCTGACCATATCTACAAAATATTAATACAAACAGTAATTAGGGGTTGTCTTGTGTGGGGTGTATACTCACAAATCATTCAGTTCAACCATCGTCATTTTGTTCGAGACTATATAATGACTCGACCATGATAGCAGCCATCTTGCTCGGTAAATGGGCAGGAGAAGACAACTCTTGTTTGGATAATGAATTTGATTGGCTTTTTGTAATGTGAAAGAAGATGACACTCCCTGAAGAATGATTGTGATTGGATGAGCTATAATTTATTCAATATGGCAACTACCGTATTGTATAGGAGGTTATCTAGTATGCTAGTCTAGTGCAGAAGTTGATACGAGTGCACATTAATACTTTCAATCTTTGAGTGATAGATCGTAGTAAAGTCTGATAAAGTGTTGGATCAAAACTTAATGTCCTTTTCTTAGTTATGTCATGGGTTCTTATTTCATATGGTGATGGTGAATAAGTCATCTTCCCAGCTGATTGTACCATAAATGGTTGAGGACCTAAATTATATTGTGGGATACTTCAAAACAGCATTGTTTAAAAATCCTTGTGTATTTCAAGCTGACAAAAATATCCTTTAGAAAAAAATGTCAGATATTTGTCTTGAATGGTGTTATGAACATAGTCTGATAAAAGCACTGGCCTAGGTCACAAAAACAACAGGGGCGGATTTAGGTGGGGGCGTGGCGGGTGTGCGCCCCGCCTAAAATTTGCAAAGCATGGGTTGTCCGACGGTAATAAGTATTTATTTAAACCTCAAATAATTTTCCGACTCGCTCCGCTCAGTGAAATTTTACGTCAAATCCTGTATCCGCCCCTGAACAAGATTTATGATCTAAGTGTTAGACTGTGAGGAGAATATAATTTTATTTGATTATGATATTTGTAATAAACATCAAGAGAAGTTTACCTGTAGACCAACATCAGCTAAAACTGTTTCTAAATTATGATCTAAAAATAAAAATAACACACAAAAACTAAGACATTGATAGATAATTTATTTCTTGATTATCTGTAACTCTATTGAACTAATAAAGGAATGGAATAAAGTTTGTCAAGAAAAATAAGGCAAATTACTTTCCAAACTGTCAAAAGGGCTTTTTAAGCACATTGTAAATAAAGTTGACTTCCTCTATTCTTCTATAGCACAGTGGTTAGCGCAGCGTTCTTTACAAACATGACGTCATTTGCTTGGATGCGAGGAAATGGTGGTCGTTATGTTTGGTTCTTGATCAGGGTGTGAAAGTCTGATAAATAAGTCATCTTCACTCATAATTCCAGTCCACCCAGCTGTAAATGAGAAAGATGAATGCCAAGAGGTTTGGCCAAGGACCAGCTGGGAGAAAGGATCCTCACGGAACCTAAGTTGCAGGCCTTTAGCCAGGAATTTCCAAGAAGGGGTTACATGGACTAGCGAAGCAATCAAAATCAACTTTAACAGCTACAATTCAAACAGAATGTCAACTTTAACAGTGCATACCCCCCATGGCTTTGGGTATGCCTATATGAATTAAAAATTGAAAAAGAAAGCAATCTTACAAATGGTTAAAACTTGAGTTGACTCATGACAATGTTTTCTTTCTACAATCAAATCATCATCACTATCAGTCTCCTGTCTTGTATTCTCTATAAAAAATATACATTGTATTATAAAAATGGCAAATTAGGGTCTATATTTTGAAATATTTAATTTAAATCTGAAAAAAAGAGTAAAAAATCAAGATATCAACTAAAATATTTAAAATCAAACTATTGAAATTCATTTAAATATTTATCACACACAAAATTGATGCTTGCCATTGACATACAATTCATAGGTGTATGTTCACCATCTTCGAAACAAATTTGAAGTTAGCTCATATAACTTTCATGTCTTTGAATGAAAATGATTAAATCAAGTTAAATACCTGTGAGACTTTCATTGCAATCAGAATTTATTTCTTCTGATAAAGGTAAAGTAAAAACAAATCTGGACACTGAAAATAATAAGCTTTATTAGTTTGACAACATTCTGGTTCTCACTAGCCTCTGATAGATATAGATAATCCCTTCCAATGGTGGGATTGCTTAAAGATAACTTATTCACCTTCAAATGTTTGACTACTGCTTCTTTTAACTACTATTTTATAACCTGTTTTATTAGGAACCCAAGTTTTTTTAATTTGGCAGTGCAAAACCTATCATTTACTGCTACTATTTCATCAAAAATCACATTTCTAAATCATAGGTTCAATTTTTTTCTGAGGGGTATCCTGGCCAATAATTAAAGAGAGTTATCACAAACATCACTTTTGATAGGTTTCTAACAACGAGAAAACAAGATAAGTTTTAGGCATTACTAGTTGAATAAAAGGCGTTTTATGGCAAAAACTAAATTTAAACAGTGATTTACCAACTCTCTTCTTTGAATCAGTCCCATTTATTTCTTCATAATGAGTTGAAACATGAATATCAGACAAAACTTTGTTTTCTTCTTCCGTCATTTTGTGGTGCAAGGGAAATAACTCCAATTAAGCTTAGCAGATTATTTCCCTTAGACCACATTACAATGTGTTCACTTGTAGATAGCAAAGCTTACTCACCGTTATATAACACCATGATGCATGTCTGTGGTTGGTTTCTAGCCTTATATCAATCATTAGTCCTACATTTAATTTTGAATTTTTATTAAAAGTAGCATTTCAAAATCTTTTTTTCAATTCCTCTAAGGCATACCTTCTCAATTAATTTTTGTAAAGGGCCAAAAGCATTTTATGAAGAAAATAAGGGCCAAATAAAGATTATTTAAATAGCGAGCAGAGCGCTCAGGTGGAAGGAGTCACTTTAGAGAGGCCACTCTTGATGGTGTCGCAGGCCGAATTTTGCCCGCAGGCCGCCATTTGAGAAGGCCTGTTCTAAGGGATATCTCGGCTATGACAGTTAGGAAATACTGTGCTGACCAATGCTGAGGTCAAACAGAAATGAAATGGAGTTTTACGTCCTGCTTTTCTTCACCAATATGGGCTAATTGAGGACAGGCAAACACCATGTAGTGTGCAATGAGGCAATGAGGGAAATTTTGCCAGTACAGCAGCATACGTCCTGCTTTTCTTCACCTATATGGACTAAAAGAGGACAGGCTAACACCATGCAGTGTGCAATGAGGGAAATTTTGCCAGAACAGCCGCATTCACCTACTCTTATTTTTGAGAACTGTCAAGCCCCTCTGACCTACATCACCGACAAAGGAAACTGGGTACTTAGGTCAAACAGAAACTTTCACAGGTAGATATCAAGAGTCTAACAAACTGGATATCTTTTTTAAATTTCTTTATTTACATTGTAACATTTTGAGCCTTAAAACAGGCAAATTAAAATGAACAGAAAATGATATTCTTTTATTGCAAATACATGTATAACAATAAATACAAGAATTTTTGTCATCGTTAAAAAAGTGCTCAAACCTCAATATATTATCTAGTGTACAGAAATAATAAAAACACAACCTGAAATTTTGAACAGTGAGTAACATAACAATATAGTTTAAATTTTCAAAAATTGAAATTTTTCACTTTTCATTAGTCTAAAAATTCAAATTTTCTTCAAAAATAAACGAGATGGTTTCTTCTGTCTAGGAAATAAATGCCCAATCAGCCATCTGGAGCAAACATACCCTCTCTATTCACACTCAGATCTCTTGGTAGAAATTCTTAAGATATAAGACTTTAAATGGGAATGTTCACCATTTTCGATGATCGATTTGGGCCTTGAATTTATGTAAAAAACCTTCAGATTTACTGTAACAGTCCTAAAATCACACAATCCCTTCAATTATACCCTTACCTTAACAGTTATATTTCATTTTCTGTATATTATGTGTTTTCTATGCATAGTCTTACTAAATGGCGAGTTGTATTTTTGACTTTAAAACGCTAATATTTTTGGCTACACAGGGATATGAAGGCTTATATTTCAAGGGAAATTTCTGAACAAATATTATGGATTAGAATAGCTAAAAAATTCCAGGTTTTGAGACTAAAATTTTATTGGTCATATAGTTAGTGAACATACCCCTTTAAGAACCTAGACTCAAGAAGCTTTAACCACTTAAACAATGAACAAGATGGCTTCCTCTCTCTCGGAAATATATCACCTATCTTTAATATGTAGCATCACCCCCGATCCCCCCGTCCCCTTCTCCTCCTCACTAACACCTATTCATTAATAGACACCACCCCTCCAGAATTAACACTCAGTTTAGAAGGATCAAATGGTTGTCCTTTAAACGGGGAACCTTCTGCATCCCACGCCTGTTTCATCATGTCATACGTTTTCTGGAAAAGAAATCAGAATGTGAAAATTACCGTCAAACAGATCTAATACCTCTAGATGTAGATGATGCCTGTCCTGCCAAAGTGCCTGAAATCCTGAAATTATTTTGTTCATACATGTGTACAGGTCAAGAGAAAAAATCTGGAGATTGGGGTAAAAAAGCAAGAGACTTTTTCAAAACGCGTTCATCCTCATTTGCCCAAATCAGGACTTAGAATATAAATCACCATTTCTATTCATTTCAACTTAAAGCTATTAAACCAACCTGTTCATGTGACTGTGGTAGACCAAGTCGTTTCTGTTGTTCATTAAACATCATTTCTCCTATTTTAGACTGAGCTTCTTGATCTAGGTCATTCATTGGACGACTACAATCGATCTTTCTGACGTTTATTTTAGGTTCGCTGACAATTAAACTCTCCCACCATCTTTCTTCTTTCTTCTCTAGATTAATCTGAAATGAGATTGTAATACTTTGTATTACTTTGTATTCAGTTCTACCATAATGGTATTTCCTCTATATTGATATACTAATGTGATATGGTCAATGTGTTTAGGGTTTGACATCAAATAAGCAAGCATTATCACTTTTTTTACGGTTTTTTTTTCTAGGCAATTTTTGTTCAAACTTGAAAGGTTTTTGAATGCATTTTTTTTTTCAGAAAAAAGTATGATTTTATAGAATATAAACTTTCAAAATTTATATTTTTATCAATGCAAAGACATACTTAGAGTTTTACATACTGTTTTCAAGCACATATTCAAATAACTTATGAATATCACTAAAATTTGATTAACCATCAAGCGAGGCAAAAATTATAGAGCATTGCACAGACAATATGGGCAGTAAGAATATGTTCTCAAAATTTCACAATGCGAAAAACACTTACATGTATATGTTCCCCAGGTACTAAACTCCATATTGTTTCTTCTTTATGAACCTCCCAGGATAAATCATCATCTACTAGGTATATGGTATCATTACTACTGTCTTTATACCCGACTTTTATATGTTTCTTATCTACTATAACTATACACTGTTTTCCTTTACTTATATATGTCTCTACCTACAAATAAACAAATATACATTTCATTAAATATGTGTGTATAAAATACTAATCCGTTACAAATAGATAAAAGCCCATACATTTAAAAGAAAAGAAAGAAACATCTATATTTTACAAGGATAACAACTTAGGTTCCGTGCGGATCCTATCTCCCAGCTGGTCCTTGGCCAAACCTCTTGGCATTGATCTTTCCCGGATTATCCGTACCCATTTACAGCTGGGTGGACTGGAATTATGAGTGAAGATGACTTATTCAAGGTCATCGAACTTTCACACCCTGGTCAGGGACCGAACTCTCAAACATAACAACCTTCATTTTCTCGTATCCAAGCAAATGACGTCATGTTTGTTAAGAACGATGCGCTAACCACTGTGCTACAGAACCTCACAGAAATTATACATTGTACCTTCGTAGTTGACATGTTTCAAATACGATTTTCATTCAAATGATACATAAATATGAAAAAAAGCTTATGTACCTATTAAACATAATATATAATACAATTCCTTTCTCCAAAGAGTTTTAGATTAATGAATAAGTCATGCCATGCTACCAAGGATAGAGTTTCAATGCCTTGTCATATGATTGTACCAGTAAAGTCAGTCTGGTGTTTGGTGACTTACTTACTAGTAGTTGGAATGTCACGTTTACTTTTTGTCTAACAAAGTCTCACAAATACGTAACGCGGCCAGCAAATATGAACAAATCAACAGTCCTGATACTTACATTAACTCTAACATCAATATCAGTAATACTTTGTGACCAGGCAAAATTCTCTCTCACTGCTCCATTATAACTTTCAGCATTGGCTTGATATACCTGCTGCTGTCTGGAAAATAGAAGGAGAGAAGGGATGAATTAATATTTGTATGAATGGATGCATGTTTTAATAAATGGACAGAGAAAAATGAATTAATATTTGAATGAATGAATGAATGAATGAATGAATGAATGAATGAATGAATGAATGAATGAATGAATGAATGAATATTTCTATGAATAAATAAATAGATAAAGTGAAGAAATGACTTTTTTTCGCAAAGGGCAGGTAAAAATAAATGAATGGAAGAAGCTGATTTTTGGAGAGAAAGCTCAAATTTAACTGCTACCCCCTTCAGGGATATGCTGATCTGTGAATTTCATTTCTGCAACAACAACAAAATTTCTACCTGGAAATTTCTGCATCATCTTGTTCCATGGGTTCATTAGGCGTGATGTTGGTGTTTTTAGGGAGGGAAGAGGAATCTGGGGGTGGTATTGTTTGAGAAGTGGAAGGGGTTTCACTGGGTATCGCACTGTCAACTGGAATAGTGGAAGAACCACCAACATTCTGAGGAACAGCTCTTTCAATAGTTTCTGGTAATGTTTCTATTTCTACTTCATTTATATTACTACTTGTACTTGGTGTGCTTGGGCTGGCTTGTTGAAGTAGGTTATCAGGGCTGACTGTTTCTGTAACAAAATGATCAGAATTTTGATATGGCTAATGAAGAGAGACAATCCATATAGTCAAAGAGATAAACCCTCCACCTCATTCAGCTCAACCTTCGTCATTGTTCAAGACTCTATAATGACTCTGCCATGATAGGCGGCCATCTTGTCTGGAAAAGACAACTCTTGTTTGAAGGTAGATTTTAATTGGCTGTTTTTTTCCGTGAAAGATGATGATACATTCTGAAGAATAATTGTGATTGGCTAAAGTATAATTTATTCAACATGGCAACTGTCGACAGTGTACGAGGTTATCTAGCCACTAGTCTAGTTCTGAAGTTGATATGAGTGCCTCCACCTTAGCTGTCAGGTCAGTGAGGTCAATTGAATATCATAATGAAAATAAAAATATCAAAGCATACAGTACTAATAAAATGAATTGGTCCTAAGTCCTAATTTTAATTGTAATAAAGATACCACTCACCTGATTGTTTTGCAGCAGCTTTTGCCTTTACAATTTCTCTAGCAGCAATTCTCTCTGCAGCCAGATTTTGAAAGAACTTGTGTGTCTGAAATAATACAATATGGCAAAACTGTTAAAAGGATTGTAAAGAGGTTTTCTAAACTTTGTATGTGTATCAGGGACACTGATAGCATCAATTTGTGCCATTCCAATTTCCATTCCGACGTCTGTGGTTCTTGCAATTCCACTAAAACTAACGTGTTTTATGACGTCACTAATATTGATCTACCGCAAGCTACTATTGATATCTATGCAGATCACTGTCAGTGTCCCAGATACACATACAAAGTTTAGAAAACCACTTTACAATCCCTTTAATGTTGCCTATACTATCCATTGAAAAACAGGGCCAACTGACTTTAATTCTAAATCAGCGACTAGTGTGGGGCCAGGCAGGGTATGATCACTCTTCTAGTCACCAAATTTCACTTTAAAATATTTACTCATTTATTGAAATACCGGTACTTCCTCATATAAGTTCATTAGCTGCTAAAAACGTATTGCCAACATGAATTCCGAGATTTGTTTTAAGGTTAGGGTTGTTCGTGCTTGGGTTTTACTAACACTAACCTGCAAGACAAGTTTGTCAGCCATTCCTTGTGGAAATCCCAATTTATCATTTTCACTTTTCATGATCAGATAAAAATCAGTTCTGAAAGAATATAAAGTAAAAATAAGTTCTACATCTTCAAAAAAACTTTTCTAAATCCATAGTGTTTTGATCTTTTGTCAATGCAGGTGAAATGCTATGTTGAATGAAACGTGCCATGCAGCAGCTTCTATAACAATAATTGTGTGTTATCTGACAGTGGAAATTTGAGTCGGGAGTTGGGGTCTTGTGTCCATGGCAACACGCTCCCTCGCCCCCTAAATCACTCTTCTTAAACTCCATGTCAATAGACATAATACATCATTAGAATATATAAACAACAGTACAGTATCCAGATTTAATATAACCGAATGTTTTGTTGTTGAAATGTAAGAATCTTTCCTCTACTTTCAGTTTGTTGACATTTAACAAACAACAAAAAATGAAAGTAGAGATGATCAACAATTTCAAAGCCAGATAAGACCATTCCCTCATCAAATGCATTTGAACTTATGAATCAGATTTGTAGACGAATACCTTCGGAAGAGAAATCCAAACATAACTTGAAGAAAATTCGATATATTCCCTTCATTTTGTAAAATTCCGAGTAAAGCTGCGTCATACTGGTCAACACTTCCCGCCATCTTGGAATATTTACGGAAATGTACGGAAAGTAACGGAGATTATCCAGACCGACGTCAGTATTTTTAATCTAAAGTCTTTTCAATCGCGACTATGGCGTAAAAAGCCGAACGTGATTCGGTATATTCCGCAAAAGGAAGATGGCGACTTCCACGAAGATCACATTTTAGATTTGAAGTATTTTATTCATTTTAGCATCATGTCAGATATACCGAAGCTTGCCCTGTCCTTGTTTATTGTCTGTTTGGTTGGAGTTGGTATTTATGATTACGTCAAACTACACGAAGATAATGGGTGTATAATGACATGGATGTATGAATATCCAGAATATTTTGTAAGCAATAATTTGAATAATAATCTAAACTCTACTAAGCTAAGGCAGGAGATATTTACCACGCGTGGCAAATAGCAAAAAGCTATTCAATCGGATATATGCCACGTGTGGTAAAAAATTAAAACAACACTTAATATACAAAATGATTGTTTGCCACGCGCGGCATATAGACGTTTGAATGTAATTTGATTTTTTAACAATACTGGTACCATGCGTGGAAAATAGACGCTATCAAATTCTAAGTAGTCTAAACAAGAATAACATCAAGGCCAAGGGAAGCACTTAATTGCTGTTTTGCACCACTCCTGTTTAAAAGTTGTCCAGGGTTGTTTTGTTTTCTTTAGTTTTGCCACACCCCTCTGCTGCCCGTTTAGAAACAGCGTCTTAAATGGAATCCATCATCTAAGATCTGACTGCCAGTTTTGACGATTTCGTTTCACAAAGTTACAAAGATCCTAACCGGCAAATGTGATTATGGAAAGAATGACTTGAAACATTGCTAAAATTAAATGATTTTTTCCAGAAAGTTGATGTAGGAAAGGAAATTAAAGATGCATACCCTAAATATAACTTATATTTATACGGAGAGGGGGCGTACGCTGGCAGAATAAGGTAAAAATTATTTTTGAAACATTTTACTGCAATGGTTTGCTTAGTTAGCAGCTTCAAAAGCAGCAGCTATCCTTTTGTTGGATAGAGAGGGTTATAGTCAAATTGACACTAAATCTAAATGGTCCTTAGTCAAAATGGTCTGAAAAACCATAGTCAAAAATCCCCAAAAATTACTCTTTGACTTCAACTAAATCTTAGGTCAAAATGATAATTTCATGAGGGAGAGGACCTCCTTAGTTATAGGCCATAACAAGACATAACACTGTTTTATTTGGGGGAGTATGAGCAGTAATCAATGCAAATATACAATACATTTGTCTTGTGCAAGGGGTCTTATTCTCGAAAACTTAACTTACAATGATTTTAGTATTCTACAGTTTCTGATCAGTTAATCACTAAAATCGATTCTATATTGAGTTCTATTCTCCAATCAGATTGTCGTATTTGTTAAAATTCCGATTTTATCTGGGTTAAGTTTTTGAGAATGAGACTCTGGTCTTATAACTTTAAGAAAGTGTTTATATTTTTTATTGTAGAAGTTTAAAGTTAGATGGAGTACCTGTATTATTTATACCTGGAAATGCAGGAAGTTACAGACAAGGTAACTTTCATATTTTACTCTTGACTCTAGCATGTCATCAGTTGTCCAGTGTATGGAAAAAGTTCTCAGAATGAATTTTATTTTGACTTCAATAACTTAATGATATGACATGATGCATTCTGTACATGTGTTAAGATTGGAGACTTAGAAATGTTTTTGTTTATAACAAAAGCCCATAGGGCTGGGTATCAAATACCAAATTGAGATCGATTATCAAAGGCAGGTTACCGATCAATAATCGAATAGTAATCGAAATATTTTAATTGGGAAATCATCTAATATTCATATGTTGGCGAACGTTTTTGTACATGAATGTTTATTATTTATCAATATCAGGTATTGAAGACAAATGAAACTGAAGTAATGTCCAGAATTTTGTATGATCATCATGACAAAATGGGTCGTGAATTCTCTGATAACCGTGAAACAGATAATATTAAAAGATGAATTTTAATCGATTATGAAATTTGATAATCGATAATGGAAATAAATAATTTGTAGCACCGATAATCGATTATGAAATTATTAGACCCAGCCCTTAAATTCCAATTGATTCTGGTAATTGTTCGACTGTTTGATGATTGTCAAAAGAATATCTCATTCACATTAATCAGTATAAAAAATGTAAGACATAAAATTCAATTTTTTTTCAGAACCCAGCGCTTATTTGATTAATGTGTTGTAATTGCTATTCAGATATTCACATTATATATTTTATAAATTTTGTCTTTATTTTCAGTGAGATCGCTAGGCTCAGTGTCGTTACGAAAGTCAGAAAAAATAAAAAATAAGATAGAGTTTAATTATTTCTCTATTGATTTTAATGAGGTTTGTTTTTTTAGTTTTTACCATTTTTGAATTCAGGACTGGACAAAGAATTTATCATTATAATTTGGAATTCTTTGATATTTTTATGGAAAGTTCTGGTTCTCTAGTCTTGATTTCAATGATATTACCTTTAAACTGAAAATTTCTTCAGCTTATTCAATATGGGTGGCCAATTTAGCATAATTATCAGCAACTTTTGCTATATCCTGAAAGTTTTTTTGATTTTTTAGGAATTTTCTGGTTTTTCTGGTCAAGTTTTAAAAGATCAAACAGGTAAGATATTTTCTTTTCCTTACATATATATCTATAACTTTAAGTCTATCAATCTTTGAATATTTAACATTGTGTAACCTGTGTAGCTTTGCCATTATGAAAATGCCCTAAGAATTATGATTTTATCATTAAAAAACACTGATAGCATCAATTTGCCTCATTCCAGCGTCTGTGGTTCTTGCAATTCCACTAAAACTAACGTGTTTTATGACGTTACTGACAGTGATCTGTATAGATATCAATAGTAGCTTCTTGTAGATAACTGTCAGTGACGTCATAAAACATGTTAGTTCTAGTGGAATTGCAAGAACCACAGACGTCGGAATGGAAATTGGAATGGCGCAAATTGATGCTATCACTGTCTCCGATACACATACAAAGTTCAGAAAATCACTTTACAATCACTTTGAATTAGGCTACTCTGAATAGTGTCTATATATGGCCCATACATCTTGGAAATATTAACTTTGTTAGTTTTTTTTCCAGAGTTTGTAAATGAGTGTATCAAGAAGATACTAAGTTTCTATGAAACTAGTAAAACTCCTCCATCAACAGTTATTTTAGTCGGACATTCTATGGTTTGTTTTCTTTTTTAACTTTACTTGAAACTTAGCCTCACAATTCTGGTTGCTGGCCCAACCCAGCTCTTTAGATGTGACAAACAGATTTGACTGTGTTAAGAACAGACTTCTAATGTCGATTTCCCCAACAATTTTGTCTTTTGTCAGTCATTGTAAAAAAAACTGCAATTTACATGATTAAGCCCTTCTTCATTTGTCTTATCAGGAACTGAATATTAAGAAATAAAACTTATTTTCACTTGATTGTTTGAAATAATTATGACTTATATGTTTTGATTTATTTTTTGTTTTAGGGTGGTTTTATTGCTAGAGCCTTATTTACACTACCAGAGTTTGATACCAACCATGTTAACACTATTATAACACAGTCAACACCACATCAATCTCCTGGTAGGTATCCCCGTGTTTCTTGTCTCTTGTCTCTGTGAGTCTCTTTACTTGATGTTGAACCAATGTTTTGTCATGTGATTGTAATATTGTGACATGAATATAGTCCATAACTTTGGACTCATTTGTAGAATAATTCTGATACCAAAAAATACTGTCTTAACACAGTCAACTCCACATCAATCTCCAGGTAAGTATCCTAGAAACTTGGTATAAATGGCTGCCATTCAACACTGAAATATGTTGTAGAGGGCAGGCAGAACATTCAAGTCAGACTGTTTGACCTCATAATATAAATTCACATTCATTCCTTAACTATATATTTAATTTAATTTAATTTTTTATGCGCCCAAATGAAAATAATGATTGTATGTTCTCTAAGTTAAGGGTGTGGATTTGTCAAATGTTAAAGAACGAACCAGAATTGTTTGTAGAGTCAAAGGATTTCAAGAGCCCCAATAGCAGTTGTTTCATAGAAAAAAATGGCATTGATTTGGTGCATTCTGAAAGATATTTCAGTATGGGAGTTTGCTGTCGGGATTTCCTGCTCTGATTTTCCTTTGATATATTTGTATTCTTCACACGATCTTTCTTACCATTCAAATTATGGGCCCCCCACACCCACCCCTTGGTCATTGTGTCTGTCAGCCCCTGATTTTAACTATAATGTTGTTGTCCATGTATTACAGTAACTCATATAGAGAAGAGGTTGATAGATTTTTACGACACTGTCAATGATTATTGGGTAGAGAACAGCGAAGGAAGTTTACGAGATGTCACTGTCGTAAGCACTGGTGGGGGATATAGAGATATTCTAGTTAGAAATGGTTTAACATCTCTAGACAATGTAAGTTTGCTCCCTTTCTTTATACCCCACCTAAAGTTTGATCAAAAGGGGGGTAAAGAAAAAGTGGTTTAACATATCTGAACAATGTTAGTTTTCTGCCATTTTTGATACCACACTCAAAGTTTGATCATAAATTTGTAAGGGGGTAAAGAATAAAGGTTTAACATATCTTAACAATGTTAGTTTTGCACCCTTTTTTTTTTACCCCATGCAAAGTTTGATCATAAATCTGTAAGGGGTAACATCTCTAGACAATGTGGGTAGGGTAGGGGCCCTGTAAATTGTATCATTTGCATGTTTTTTTTTAACATAGAATTTGACAGTTATCACATATGATGAGAGCTCATATATCAGGCTGCTAACCCATCAGATTATATCTCTTATTTGTCAACTTTATTGTTTTTTTTAATACAGGTTGTAAGTCCAGATCGTCATATTGCTACATGTGTAAGTTAATCATAGTTTTCTTCCCCTTCTTTTATACAATAAAGTATAGACATATTACTTTAAATTGTTTGAGACTTAAAGTGGTTTTCTAAACTTTGTATGTGTATCACGTTTTATGACGTCACCCCACTGATCTACCGGTAGCTACTAGTGATAGCTATGCACTAATGGGTTAGTTTAAGTGGAATTGCAAGAACCACAGACGTCGGAATAGAAATTGGAATGGCGCAAATTGATGCTATCAGTGTCCTCGATACACATACAAAGTTTAGAAAACCTCTTTACAATCTCTTTAATTTCACAGTAAATCAGAGAGATTTTGTTCATCGCTTTCTACAGCATGAAATTGCCTATCTTTGGAGCCCATTTTTGCAGAAAAGTAGGATGTAAAACTCCATTCGTTTTATTTCAGACTATGTCAGTACCCAGAGCATTTGTATCCACAGATCATCTTTGTGCAGTATGGTAAGTACAAAATATAGATTTGAATTTGAATAAATTTTCCATAGCACTCTTTTACTTTGCTAAGGGTTAGGGTAGGGCCAATCTAATTAAAATTAGATTACATTTCAAAGGTAGTTTTTGATGGCTGAAATTTTTGTCACCAGAAGATGCTCGCCTTATATAAGTGGTTAGATTACATGGAGTCTACACTCAAAAAATAACCGAAACGAAATGTAATCTTATTTTAATTTGATTAGGGTAGGGCTGAATGTTAGCTATCTGTGACACTTTAGCCCAAACAGGTGTAGAAATGTAGGAAATAAAACTCCATTCAATTTAATTTCATTTATAATTTGTTTTGTCATTGTTTTATAGGTGTCGACAAATAGTACTGGTGACTACGAGAGCATTGTTTGATATTATAGACCCTAAAACCAAACAGGTACATAACATTCCCTATTGTTGGAGCCGCGGTGGCTCAGTGAGTTAGACGCTTGCTCGCTAACCTGAAGGTCCAGGGTTCAATCCCGGCATGGATGCCTTCGGATTTTTCAACCCGTTTTCCCCCTGTCAGTGATGCAGGTCGGAGAGGCTGACATGGAAAAAGCGTCTAGTCGTTCGGATGGGACAATAAACTAAGGTCCCGTGTGCTATTGGCTGTGCACGTTAAAGATCCCTCGACAGTTGGAAATCGAAAATAAGAGCAGGCTAATGCCGCTGTCCTGACAAAATTTCCCTCATTGCAAACTGCATGGCGTTTGCCCGTCCTCAATTAGCCCATATAGGTGCAGAAAAGTAGGACGTAAAACTCCATTCATTTCATTTCATTTTCAATAGTCCAGAGATCAAGTTTCTATTTAATCTATTATACACCTCAAATTACTGTATTTCTTAAAATCTGGATTTTATCCTAGTTAAAATTTTGTGAAACTGGGCCCAGGCTTTTTAAATTTTGAAAAATGTTACGTATAGTATAGCATGCCTTGTTTATTTCAATGTTTTATTGTTTTCTAGTGATTGTGCTATTATAGCTTCTAATTGAAAATCCACTGGTGTGTTTGTAGGTGATGGGAAATGCTGATGAGAGGACAAAGATTTTTGAACATCATTTCATAACAAATCCTGGTACGTCATGCGCTGCAGCTAAACCAAGGGAAATAACTCTAGATGATAAAGTACCCTGGGAGGAAGTCACTGACACATATTGGAAATTTGGTCAGTGCAAGGTTAGAAAATGGTTTTTATAGCTTCATTTTTGAAAAAGTATACAGCTCTTAACTTTAAGGGATTATAAGCATATTTCTAAACATTTTATGACGTCATATGACAGTGATCTGCATATAGATATCAATATTAGCTTCCGGTAGATCACTGTCATATGACGTCATAAAACGTGTTAGTTTTTGTGGAATTGCAAGAACCACTGATTTGAAATGGCAATTGGAATGGCGCAAATTGATGCTATCAGTGTCCCTGATACACATACAAAGTTTAGAATTCTCAATTTTTGATTGCTGTTGTGAGTGTTTATTACCTTGTCTAACAAGATATCTTCTCTGCCCATTGTCGCTATTAATTCATTACATAGTCTCGAACAAAATGACGAAGGTTGAACCGAATGTATATTTATACATTGTAAAATATTGCGTCACTTGGCGCTTTAAATGATGTAAATTTCAGGTGACATGGAAACGATATATAGCTATTCCACTAGTAGAAGATACGGAGAATACGTTATTAGTTATAGCTAACGTGGTAAGTATATGATTTACTCTTTTTGAAACACCTGATGTTTCTTCTCTTTGGGGGAGTTCAACTTTTGATTTTGCTATGGTTTGGATGGGATTTGGATGAACTGAGTTGTTTGTTTGTACCGATTTATTTGTACAGGGAAGCTGGGTATAATTATAGAAATTTGGTCAAGGCAGTGATATCTAGTAGAACTAAAAATGTGATACGGAATAAGAAATGGCAAAGTTATCATAAATATAAGATTGAATTAAATGTTTGTTTGTATTATTTGTCATATTTGAAACTTCGAAGAATATTTATTGTAATTTCAGTCCCATACAGATTGGATTTGTACCTGTACTGTTAATGTGGGTGAAAAACGATGGTAAGTGTGGAATTTTCCTGGGCTACACTTGAAGCAGTACTTGAGACAGCTCCATTGGACATTTAATTTTGATGGAAAGATGTCTCTTTGTTTACATCAAGCAATAATCAGAGGCCTTTTATGGTAAACATACCCTAAACAATACCCCTATATCTGGCCTTCGCAAATGGCGGCCCGCGACACCCTTATAAATGCCCCCTCAAGTATGACCCCTTTGTCTAAAACACTCTGCTCCTTATGCTAGCTAAGCTCTATTTGGCCCTTTCATAAAATGCATTTGGCCCTTTACAAAAATTAATCGAGAAGGACTGAGTTATATACAAAGTTATTTAGATTAATAAGTGGAGGCTCCTGACTTCAGCACCAGAAATTCATTATTAAAATTATTTTTTCAGTCAAACCTGTCAAAGTCTTTCTGATAAAGTTCGACTTCTTCCTGCCAAACATTACAACAGACGGGTAAGCACTGATCTTATTTATTTTTATACAACAAGGGCAATAACTCATTATTCATGTTTAGAAATATTTCACATTCACTGTGATTATTTTATGCAGAAATCTATGGTCACAACTTTTGACCTAAGCCAGTGCTTCTAAAGTATAACTTCTTAGGACTGAGTCCACCAATTTTTCCACCATTGAATAAATTTCAAGCCAAAAATAATATCATTAAGAATGTCTTAATCGTGTTATTTGACTGACAGCTAGCTATCAAAGTTAGTTTTTTAGTAAGGTTTTAGTAATAAAGAAGTGGAAGGTGTTACCTACATCAATGGGATCTTTACACCATGTTTTGAGATGAAATATGTTCAATTGTAGATTTTAAGAGAATTATTTGATGATTTTGATGAAAAAGCCTCACATGTTGTTATCATCATTGAACCTGCCAAACATCGCGTAAGTTTTGAAAATTAAAACGCTGTGCTCTCTATGCTAGCTAAGCTCTTTTTGGCCCTTATATTTTTTTCATAAAATGCATTTGGCCCTTTACAAAAAGTAATTGAGAAGGCCTGGTGTAAGGAATCGCTCATAGGACCCTCTTCTAACAGGTCAGAGAAAATTTCGACATTGTCAGTTGTGGGCTGCTCAGACTGTAATCTAAACCTTAACTTAGTCTAAGAAAGTCAAATCACCATTTCTCAATCCATGTCATTCATATTGTCAAATCTGCTGAAACCCCAATATAAAATGATGTTTGATGTATTTACAGATAGACGTAACAGTAGAACTGTACGATAGTATCTACAGACATCTTAACTATAATTTACCCGGGTTTTACGATACCTTGATATCATATCCTATAGCTGTGATGGATGCCTCGGCAATGTTAAAGGTAGCTAATAAGACAGTCTACTATAGTCTCCATCTGTCAGGTCTTCACAGTCCTCTAACGGCCTACATCGCTGAGATCAAACCTAAACAATGTCTTTTGACTCATAAAGGTAGGTTTATAAAGAAACCAAGTACTAACAATCCGAACCGCAAAACGAAACGCAAAATATAAAAAGACATTTTGACGAAACATAGGTAACAGCTTATGAACTTTTCACGTGAGGAATTATATCAATCATACATGAGTAATTATATCATAATGAAAAGTGGTATCAGGTGTCTAGATTTCATTTGTTTGGAGGGGACATTATGTCCTTACAAAGTGTTAAAGGGATCTTTTTGTTTTTGATCAATAAACAACATTTTACCTATTGTAATATAAAACTCAACACAAATTTTTGAGAAAATATGACATTTCCTTGTTCAGAGTCTACATAGCTAAAAAAAATTGATTGTGGTATTATTCCACTTTCTCAGAGACTTGAGAGAAAAGTCCACAAAGCCAGTAATATCTGTGCATAGCCGTAGGGGCCCACGACTTAACAGGGGGGCAAACTGACTTATTGCCTGAATTTTATTGATATTTTGCCCGATTTGGGGAATTTTTTGCCCGAAAGCATAATATTTGAAGGGGCTGCTGCCCCCTGTCTCCTACGGCTATGTATCTGTGTGATAATTAGGTTTATCAACTTCATATCAATGTCAAAAAAAATGTTAAAGTCATATTTATGTTGTTTTTTTTTTTTGTTCAGGAGATGATGGAAGTGTATTTAGTTTAAATGTACCCTGGTCCAATGAAACAGTCTACTCCTATACTGGGTAGGTATCATAATAGCTTCATGTTAGAATTCAGAGCATTCCAGGGGCATTATTCTTGAAAACTGACATGAAAAAGCGTCTAGTCGTTTGGATGGGACAATAAACCAAGGCCTCATGAGCTATTGGCTGTGCACGTTAAAGATCTCCCAACAGTTTGCAATCGAAAATAGGAGTAGGCTAATGTCGCTGTTCTGACAAAATTTCCCTCATTGCACACAGCTTGGTGTTTGCCCATCCTCATTACCCCATATAGGTGCAGAAAAGCAGTACGTAAAAGTAAAACTCCATTTCATTTCATTAATTATTGTTAATATTTTCCTGATTTTTAGATTCAATAAGAAGGGTAGTTTAGATGTAAAACTACAGAGTGGACGTCCTGAGAATTTTAATGGTGGAGCTGTTCATTTAGAGATGTATCTTAATCCTTCGTGTTTTTATCAACTCAGATTAAGATTATCCCCTGTTGATTCCCTTGGTCAGGTATGTTACCCCTAATATTTTGTACCCCTCATCGATTTTATTTTGTACCCCTGATCTGTTTCTCATCTGTACCCCACTTGTATCTTCACTCACTAGATATACAGAAAAATGCCCTTCAACTAGCATATATATATTATTCAAAATTTTACTAATATTCACATCACATTACCAAACTTTATCGAGCACTTTAGATTTATTAATTTTCACAAATTGTAAATATTCCATTGTTCATTCATTTTGAAGGTTTTTTAAGCACTGAATAGTTCCATAAATGTTGACACAAAGGACATAAATTTTCACTTTAATACAGATATTAGGACATTTTTATTGTTTTGAGAATTTTGTTAAACTTACTATATATGAAATAAAAATTATTTTATAATCATAACTTAATATGTCTTTACTAAATTGCGTGACATACAACAAATATCGATGTTCACTAATGTCAGCCATATTTGAAAGGGACATAACTCCATATAATTCACTTGGAAATATGTATTTTAAAATGCGGATACAAATTAATGCGATCGCGGATAGGTTGCATTTAACGCATTAATTTCTATCTCGCAATAATTTGTAGCCTTACAGTATCATTTAATGTCAATATTTCTGAAAAAAATTGAAAAATAATTTATCCTAATTTCAAAATGAGCTTTGTCCTTCTGTCTTCCATGACAGTCTTTGAGTCTCTTGTTAGCACATTATCCTAGTTTGAAATTTATAGAATTTGACCTGATAACAATAAACATACACGTTACTTTGTCTATTTGCACATATATCCTAGAAAAATAGGTAATGACATAAGCCAACTTCTCTACACCAGTGTTGGTTGTCGAGGATTCATATGGTAATGATATATTTTGGTTATTTCATCATAGCACTTTACTTTAAATACCCTTTTCTGACATAAGCTCAATGACTGATATAGCTTGTAAAACCCTGAATCTCTTATGAGCTCTACCACAAATGCATGTTGTTTCCTTTGGGCGCATACTTTAGAAACCTTTATGATATATAAAAAGTCATAAAACACAGAGTTCTACTGGAATTGCAAGCACTTAAGATGGAGTGATGCAAATCAATGCTATCATTGTCCCCAGTACACATAAAAAGTTTAGAAAACCTTTAACAATCTCTTTAAATTTCTCATATAGCTTGTATACCCTTGGATCTTTCATGAACTCCACCACAAATGCATATTGTAGCCAATAAGAAGACTCTATTAATGATATAAGGGGTGTTAGCCAGGTTGTCTGATTCATTTTATTCATCTGATCATTCCTCGAATGTTTTCCTTTTTAGCATTCACTAGTATATCAATTTTTTTATGAAGCGCTGAATGAATTTTCCTATAAAAATGGCTTCCTTGTCTGGTATCCGATCCTAATTCGAGATTAATTTTATCGGCTTCGGGCAACTTATGTTTTGTTTCCAAATTGTTAATTATGCGATGATAACTACTGGATTTCACTGCTTCCAATTTTCTTTTCTTTTTCAACAACGCACGGAACATTTGATCCTGCTCTTGAAGCGAGGATAAAGTCGTTAAAACCGACCCTGTACTCATTTTCATGGGAAGTTCCAATGCGTCGTCAGAGCCGACGGAATCTTCAGGAATTTTTGTTGAAGCGTTAGTGGCCTTGTCTTCTTCATACGTAGCGATATAATTAATATCATATCGAGGCTTGTATCTAGCGGCAACTCGGCAGTCATCCACTGTCAGATAATTTAACAGTTGGTTCGAATCGGATCGCATCGATATGTGAGGTTTATATGGTCGAACAAGGGGGATAACTTCAGGTAATTCTTCTGATGTAAGACTATCGTCGCTAAAATTAGTAACAGTACTTTTGGTTTCTTCAGACGGGTAAATTGTTGTCGAATCTTTAGTAGTTTCGGAAATGCGAGCAGAATTCTGTTTCCTTTCTGCGTTATAATGAATTGAGATATTGTTTAGTCTTTCCTCTAACGAAAGTTCCTGGAAATTCTGTTTCTGTTTGGAAGGAGCTGACTTAGTTCTGTATTTGATGGATTCTTCTAACCCACGACCTTGAGGAGCGCTATGATGAGTGCGTTTGCCTGTCTGTCGTGCCGATTTTGGAGTTTTGTTGTTAACTCGATTAACATCCGACCTCCAGGAATTTACAGCATTAGCTTTAATTGGTGTCATGTAATTTTTCTCAATGGAACCATCATCTTTTGCTATTTTGTCCAGTTCGAACCAATCAAATAGTTTGGTGTGATGAGCCAATAGTTTCTCATTCATTTTGTTGACTCAAATTTTGAAGATTTTCACCTTTATCTGTAAGTAAACAAAAGACAAAATGTATCCTTACTGGTGTCAGAAAACAGACAAATAAAGAAATATTTGGAAAATTACATTTCTAAAATAAATGAAAACTTTCATAAAATAGTTCAAAAATATACTTGGAGATCATTAAACTGCCGATGTAAATGCAAATTATCAATGAAAAGTTGATAAATAAAACAATAAAAATGCTTATATTCCAAAAACCACCCAATTTCTGTCTTTCTCCCTCGGTACCACCAGATTATTAGAAACTTCTATTATTTATTTATTTATCTTAATATAGGCCTACTAATGGAATTAACTGCACTCTAACTAAACTATATAGTTCTAGATTCATGACCTAGGTCAGTGCTTTTTATGGGATTTTTCTATTCTCATGTCACCCTAACACCAATAGTTTTATTATTTCGTGATGTCTTTCTTTTCCACCAATTACATAAATGAATTGAAGTGACAATTTATATAAATCTTCTCCCAATCACAATTCTAGTTTTCATTCCAAATTCCAATCCTATTTCTATTGAAATGAATTATTCTGTATAGAAAAACCATAAATCCCTCAATAACTTATAACATTATTTCCCAATATTTAGTAAAAACATGAATTTAAGCTTAGTATACCTTGAAACCTTAAATTTTTTGTTCTAATTCATCCATACACATGTTTAAGCACATTATCAGACCAAATTAAAACAACATTTAGCAAAGAACATAAATTGAAACTATAAAATAACTAATAACGTAATTTCCCAATATTTAGTGAAAACATGAATTTAAAGTAATTCATACCTTGAAATGAGAAGGTTATGTTTCCACAAACTTTAAGAACATTATCAGGTGTAAATGAAACATTTTTAGTGAAGATCATAAACTCTAAAATAACCAATATCTACTTCTTCCCAAACAAACAAATTCAAACCTGGAAATATAAATCCACACACACACACAGAAATATGTAATGATTAAATAAAATAAGCCTAGCCAATCAACCCAGTGTCACCTAAAATAACTAATAGCCTTATTTCCCAATATTTAGTAACAGACCAGTCAATAGTGTCATGTAATATTTGTTTTTTATGTGTTATCCCACAAGAAATCAGAGTTGAAACTTTGCCATATTCACTGTCAGTAGGCTTCCATTGATCTCATTATGCTAATAATAAAGAAGCTTAAATTCTGATCAAAAACTACATTCTGAATAGAAACTTGTAAATCAGATATTTTTTATTAGGTTTATTCAGTTTTCTTCAAAGCTGATATAAAACTATGTAAATTTATTTGAGTTGATAGAAGTAAAGGCCTTAAAGGGATTGTAAAGAGGTTTTCTAAACTTTGTATGTGTATCAGGGACAATGATTGCGCCATTCAAATTTCCATTCCGACGTCAGTGGTTCTTGCAATTCCACTAAAAACTAATGCGTTTTATGACGTCACTGACAGTGATCTACTGGAAGCTACATTGCTATCTATGTCAGTGACGTCATAAAACACATTAGTTTTAGTGGAATTGCAAGAACCACAGACATTGGAATGGCGCAAATTGATGCTATCAGTGTCCCCGATCCACATACAAAGTTTAGAAATTCACTTTACAATCCCTTTACTGTAAGAAAAAAAGAATATGTTCTCATATTTTTCAAAATAAAATGTACATGTACCTTCACTTATCACTTTTGTACAATTTGGAGGCCATAAAGTTAAAAGAAAATATGTTTTCTGTGACGTGATTGTGTCCTGATTTGACCGTGAGGGATTAACCTAAATTCTCCCAGCCCGTCCTTTATTAACAGATTAACTCAGGGATTAAAAGAGATTATCAATATTAAGGTCTATTAATATTTTATAGTCATTATTTATCAATAGACACTTATTCAAGGTCCTTGACTTTCTTATAGAAAAATAAACTACCTTTTATAAGGATAACAATTAAAGGAGATTGTAAAGTGGTTTTCTAAACTTTGTATGTGTATCGGAGACACTGATAGCATCAATTTATGCCAATGACGTCACTGACAGTGATCTACTCAAAGCTACTATTGATATCTATGCAGATCACTGTCAGTGACCGTGAGTGACGACATAAAACGTATTAGTTTTAGTAGAATTGCAAGAACCAGAGACATCGGAATGGAAATTAGAATGGCACAAATTTATGCTATCAGTGTCCCTGATACAAATACAAAGTTTAGAAAATCACTTAACAATCCCTTTAAGATTCACGAAGATACTTGGCCAAGATCTTTTCTCGCTTTTTGTCCTTGTTTATACATATTTGTAAAATTGAAAGAAATAGTAATGAAAAAATGTCCAGTCATTTTCTAATCAAAAAACGATTATTATTTCCTTAATGAGAAAGTGATGGTGAAAGTACATTAGGCATGTCTTACTAATTAGCTATAAAATTAATTAAGCTTGATAACAAAACACAAGACAATATTAGATAAAGTAAGGACTCATGTATATTATGTTGAAACGTTATGTGCTTAACTTTTTTAAAGAAGTTATATTCCACAATATTAGATGAAATGATGCCATGTGTAATTGAGTTGAAATCTTGTATGCCTAACTTTTTTAAAGAATCATATTTTTGTCTTGTGTTTTGTTTTAGTGCTCCTTATACCTGTTTCTCAAAAAGTCTAACTATTAAATTTTGTCGTAAGTTTGACATTTTGCAATGAATAATTCTACACTAACGACAAATTTTACCGTAAGAATTTTTGAGAAACAGGCCCCTGGCTTCTAAAAGTTGTTCAAATCATATGATTAAACATTACTTACAAACTGTTAAGAATTATGTACATGTACATAGATTTACCAACAATTGGGTGAATTTTAACAAAAGTCCATCTTACATCTCTACATTCGAAAGTTACATCCCATCACCTCGACTATACTACTCAATCTATCACTTTAAAACAGTATGATCTATATCAAGACCATAGAGTTGAAGTCACCAAATAGGCCACACATAGAAAAATAATATGTTTTTCATTAAAAAAAAAAATTGAGATTTTGTCTTGCATTAGAGATACTGTTTATTTTTTTAGGACAGCTGTAGCACAGTGGGTTAAGGTTTTGAAATCTGACATCATTTGTTTATTAACAGTTGTACAGCGATTCTAATCTTGGACTGCCTTTGAACCTTTCTCTATTTCCTTTAAAAGGATTGTAAAGAGGTTTTCCAAACTTTGTATGTGTATCTGGGGACACTGATAGCATCAATTTGCGCCCTTCCAATTTCCATTCCGACGTCTGTGGTTCTTGCAATTCCACTTTAACTACAGCGTTTTATGACGTCACTGACGGTGACTGCATAGATATCAATAGTAGGTCACTGACGTCATTAAACGCATTAGTTTTAGTGGAATTGCAAGGACAACAGACGTCGTAATGGAAATTGATGCTATCCGTGTCCCCTATACACATACAAAGTTTAGAAAACCTCAATAATCTCTTTAAGCTCATTTAAAAAACGACAAGTTGACATCTTGAAGCAAACCAATGTTTTTAACTGGCCTAAATACCGTAGAATCAATATAAAAGAAGGGGGGGATGTTGGTTGCTAAGATCAACTAGTATATAATACCAGGGTGGTCCAATCATTGTGATCACCTAATCAATATTGATTGATTGATTTTCTACTGTTTTCTATTGATTTATTTATTATAAAACAACAATAACATTGTCTAGTTATGGATTATTCATTAGATTCCCATTTCTTTTACTGCCGAATCAATATCCCTTTTATTTCACATTAAAAACTGGTACATTAATCAATATCAGGGATGCTGATGTTGTGTTATTTGCCAGCTATCCAGATATGTATGATTCAAGCTAAAAAATGTCTAAATGATATTGATTCTCATTTCTTTTACTGCCGAATCAATATCCCTTTTATTTCACATTAAAAACTGGTGCACGAATCTATATCAGGGATGCTGATGTAGTTTTATTTGCCAGCCATACCATGCCAGATTAAATTTTTTATTTGTCAGTTTTATTTAGGCTACTGCCGTCTGTCTGCCTGATAAAAATACCTCTTATAGATAGCTTTAAAAACTGGTACAGAGATCAAAATCAGTCTTTGTATCAGGGATTCTGATTTGCTGTTATTGCCAGTTGTCACTGGTATCAACTTTGACTAGACTAGTGTCTAGATAACCTCATATACTATACGGTGATAGCCATATTGAATAATTTATAGTTCAGCCAATCATAATCATTCTTCAAAGAGTGTTGTCTTCTTTTGCGGTAAAAACAGCCAATCATAATCGATATCCAAATAAGAGTTGTCTTTTCTTGCCCATTTACCGAACAAGATGGCAGAGTCATTACATAGTCTCGAACAAAATGACGAAGGTTGAGCCGAATGTGCCAGTTATGTATGATAAACATTATAAAAGACTTATTGATTGTTATTCATTAGATTTAAATATTGTATCGTTTCAGATTATACGGTTCTATGGTGTCTTATTACCTGCATCGTTTATAGCTGTTATATTACTCTGTGTGTCCTATTTATTAACAGAACAAACAGGTAAGTTGTCTTAATTAGATAATACTGTTCACCGTACATTATAACGAGAAAAAACACAGAATACATTGGACTGGATATTCATGTCCAACTTTTTAGCACCTGTACAATGAGGGAAATTTTGTATTTTGCACCTGCATATCATGATATTATCCTTCATTTTTGCACCTTATTAGATGACGAGTAATGCTTACATTGAGGTATGAGGAAAATTGTCCATAACACAGCTTGATATTTGCATAGCCTACTGCTTTTGGACAGCATGTAGTATTACGTACAGGGCCTGAGCTTTGTGTCATATTTGAACAACTAAATGCTCATGTTTTTTTACAGAAATAAAAGAAGTATCAAGACCACAAGATATAATCTGGAAGAGTTGTAAACCCTATAGAGTTCTACCTGTAATATCTGTACTTAGATACCTATTCAGGTAATTCTGCATTTCTAAATTAATCTTCATAAAATAAACAAAACTAAACAGTATCGACCTCAGTTTGATTTTTACCTTGTTTCACTGTCTTAACACTATCAACCCGACAAGCCGGTATACCAGCTCAATCTTACGATATATATTCCCGACAAGCTGGTAAACAGGCCGTTGTCAGGTGACGTCATACATTGTTAACGTAATATACTTTAAGAAATATTGCTGGGAATTCAAGATATATGACGTTTTGGCAAAAAATAACGTCAGGGTTCAAAGTAGGGTTAAGAGTAGAAATTTTACGTAAAGAAATATGTCAAAGTATGATATTTTGTGAAATAGGGACTAGGGACATCTTATTTCAAGAATTGTTAGATTGTTAGATTTTTTTGTTTAATTGGAACGTGATTTATTTTTAGCTCTATGAACTGGTAAAAAAGCATAACCCTTTAAAACTGGGCATATTAATTTGAAATTTGTAATTAATTTCTTTAAATACTATATATTTCAGTTTACCTCCGGTAATGAAGATGATGTTACAGTATGGTATTCCGTTAGATGACAGCCATTCGTTGACACACCAGGGAATATGGTCCCCGTTTATTCCTGTAATATTATATTTTATAGCTTTCGGTACTAGCTATCTACATACAACGATAGTTTATTACTTCTTTAAACTTATAACTACAGTCTCAGCTAGATTATTCTCTTGGTAAGTGTTATACGATTACATATGTTGACGAGACTGGCGCCAGGTAGGGTATACTTACTCTTCTAGACACCTGATACCACTTTTCATTATTAGAGGTTGTGGCGTAAGGCAGGGTATGATTACTCTTCTAGACACCTTATACCACTTTTCATTATTAGAGGTGGTGATGTCAGGCAGGGTATGCCTACTCTTCTAGACACCTAATACCACTTTTCATTATTAGAGGTTGTGGCGCCAGGCAGGGTATGCTTACTCTTCTAGACACCTGGTACCTCTTTTCATTATTAGAGGTTGTGGCGCCAGGCAGGGTATACTTACTCTTCTAGACACCTGATACCACTTTTCATTATTAGAGGTTGTGGTGTAAGGCAGGAAATGCTTACTCTTCTAGACACCTGATATCACTTTTCATTATTAGAGGTAGTTGTGTCAGGCAGTGTATGCTTTCCACCTGATACCACTTTTCATTATTAGAGGTTGTGTTGTCAGGCAGGGTATGCTTACTCTTCTAGACACCTCATAGCACTTTTCATTATGAAATACTAAAGTATGATTGATATAATTCCTCATGTGAAAAGTTCATAAGCTGTTAAATATGTTTTGGAATGGAATGTGCACCATACATAGAACTATAACTTATATTATTTCAGGGTACCTAACTCAGTGTTCACCCTAGGTTTTATACTAGAGATAGCTATAGGAGTAGGAGGTGTGTTAGTCTCCTCTATATATTGTGGTGTTGTTGGTTTAATAGTTATATTTATACTTATCATAATCAATGTAAGTACCATACCAGCATGGGTCGAGATGACACCTTTCGATTTTTTAACCCATTGTCCCCCTTTTAACCCAGTTTCGCGCTTTAAACCATGTTTCCCCCCCTGTCAGTGATGCAAGTTAAAAGTGCTGACATGGAAAAGCATCAAGTCATTCTGTTAGGACATTAAATCAAGGCACTGTTAGCTACAGGCTGAGGATTTTAACTCTTGACAGTTGGAAATTGGAAATAAGAGTAGGGTAATGCTGCTGTCTTGGCAAAATTTCCCTGATTGCACACTTCATGCCAATTGCCTGTCCTTATGAAAGTAGGAAACAACTATATTTTTCGAGGATAACAACTTAGGTTTAAGAGGATCCTTTCTCCCAGCTGGTCCTTGGCCAAACCTCTTGGCATTGATCTTTCCCGGATTATCCGTACCCATTTACAGCTGGGTGGACTGGAATTATGAGTGAAGATGACTTATTCAAGGTCATCAGACTTGCACACTCTGATCGAGAACCGAACTTTCAAACATAACGACCAACATTTCCTTGTATCCAAGCAAATGACGTCATGTTTGTAAAGGATGACACACTAACCAATTGCGCTAAAGAACCCCCACAAATGGGTTGAGGTGCCAAAAAATAATACATAAAAATGTTATTCTATTTCCAAATTATTATCGTTTCTTAGTCAAGACCAGTAATTACTTAATTATATTTTCAGGTTTTAAGATCATTCCATGTTTATAAAACCAGTAACAAGAAAGAAGATGAGAAATATTTAAATAGTTTATTTTTTATGTTATTTTTAATATTATGGAATATTCTTCTTAATTTACCTTTTATGGTCATTTGGTTCAAAAATCTCAGGTAGGATATACTTTTGATTGGTCGTTAGTCACTTGCTCATCAACCTTTAGGTCAGGACTTCTCAAATAGCGGCCCGCAAAGCCCTTCCAGAGTGACCCCTTCCACTAAAGCGCTATGCTAGCTAAGCTCTATTTGGCCCTTATATTTTTTTATAAAGCTCTATTTGGCCCTTTATAAAAATTAATTGAGAAGGCCTGCTTTAGGTCCTTTTATCCATCCAAACATAGTGACATGGCCAAATCCTTTTTTCTGCCGGTTTTGTTTGATATGTCCTTCGTCATTTATTAACTTGCCAGTAATTTTTTTCCTATATTTCATGGTACTTGAATTTTTGAAAACTTTCAAATCAAATAGACCTAAGGTGAATTTTGTAGTTTGAATTCACAGAGTAGATCATTAAAAGTGTTTGATTGACAAAAAAATAAATAAGCCTAGTACTTGATACTATGTAGGCCTGCATTAAAGATCCCTTGACAATAGGAATGAGAAAAGAATTTCCTGTCAAATTTTCCTTATGACACACTGTACATCGTTCATTGCATTGACCATCTTTGAACAAATTATAAAACACCACTAAACTTATATCTTCTGCTTTGTAAATTATACATTGGGTGAGGTCAAATTCTGTGTTAGTGTTAACACTGGTGTTAGTACAGAATTTGGACTCGGTCAAATGCAAATATTTTCTTATTTGATTGATATTGAAACACTTAATTTTGTAAAAGATATACTGCTTTCGCGTGTTCACACCCTATAGTACTATATTAACACGAAAATTGAGTTCAAATGTTGTGTTATGTGTTGATGTTAACACTAACACGGAACGCTAACACGAGATTTGACCTTACCCATTATATGTGAATGTTCAGTTACTCCAAGCAGATCAGACGGACCTTGACTCTGGAAAAGCCCAAACAGGGCAGCAAAGCAGAATGTTAAACTCCATTGTTTTTTTTTCAGTTATTCGATGTCTCTAGGATATGATCCTAGTCGTATATCATGTAGTATTTTATCAGGGTCTAGTTTGTTATATATTTTAATACAACCAAAACACAGGTAGGTTAACACTCAATATCTTATATCGGACTTGTCGATGCAGGTTGGAAGGGCTGATATTGAAAGTGTCTAGTTTTTTATACAATAAACTGAGGACTTGTGTACGTTAAAGATTCCTAGAAGGTTGGTAATTTTAAAAAGTGTAGGGCGATGCCAACCGTACACTCGCATTTCCATTAAGACAAAGCGATTTATAACCTCATTATTGCAGAAGCTTCTGATATCTGAAGACCTTTGAAATTGTAACATCATCAAAAGTTTATCTTAAAGTGATTGTAAATGGATTTTCTTAACTTTGTGTATGTGTAGCATCATTTTGTGCCATTCCAATTTCCATTCTGACGTCTGTGGTTCTTGCAATTCCACTAAAACTAACCTGTTTTATGACGTCACTGACAGTGATCTGAATAGATAACAATAGTAGCTTCCGGTAGATCACTGGTAGTGACTTCATAAAACATGTTAGTTTTAGTGGAATTGCAAGAACCACAGATGTCAGAATGGAAATTAAAATAGTGCAAATTTAAGCTATCTGATCAGAGTCTCGAATAGTTCTATACAATCTGTGTAACTACTCGTTAAGATGTTGTTATTTGTCTATTTTCAGTCTCTATAACACTATATATGGAGGGTTATATTATATAGCAGCCATTGTTGTCATGTTATATTGTTTACAGTCCGTCTATCTGATACCACTATTCAGCGCTACGTTATTACTCGTGTCAGTCTCTCTCGCGGTGGTTCAACACAAATTAGGAACAGCACAATAACTATCAAAATCTAGCTGCCGTTTTGAGAATCTCGCTCTTTACGAACGTTTTAAGAATTAAAGATTCATTTCCAATAACTTTTATTTATATCTGCATCTTTTGCGATAGTGCAGCAAAAATTGCAATCAAAAGAGAAAATATCAAAATTTAGCTGCTGATTTGGAAATTGTTTTTTTGTAAGCACTAAGGAAATATTTCCGTCAATGAACTATGAGTACCAGAGTGCAGTTCTGTGCAGCATAAATTCCTATCCGCTTATCAACGAAAATGTGCTGCATGTAGTTTCATAAGACAAGACAATATTATGGAATATAACACACTTCTTTAATACAGTTAGGCACATAACGTTTCAACACAAGATACACGTGTCGTCATCAGATGTAATGCTGCATGTTGTTTCATAGGAATCTGTGAGTTTAATTTTAAGATTTTTCAGCAAAGGATTAAGGAAATTACCATTGTGAACACTGTCTGAAGGATCATAACAACTTACATTCCTTATTATGTACTTTCAGTTTGTCGAGTGGAACTGGAAAGTTAGTGTATTTTGGAGTGACGTTCTATTTTACATCTGTGTTCGTTTCGTTATACTGTTTAACGTCTGTGTATCGACTGCCGTTTGTCAGTGCCAGCGTTGTGACATTTTCTGTGATTTGTTTATTAGTTAGTGAATTCATAGCAAGAAGACATTTAAAAAATTCTGGGAAAGTGCAAGAAAATTGTAATAACTCTGCAAAAGTGGATTTTATCGACAACAATACCTTCGAAAATTTGGAAAATGATAGTGATATAGAAATGTTGATATCTCGGATTTCAAATTTATCTCTTTTAGATGAAGATATCAGTGATTCTTTTAATAAATCTTTGAATTTATGAGAAATTGTGGAAAAAATACGTACACTGTTCTGAGGACACAAGCTATTGGAGATAATTCTTACAGAAAGTTATCAATTGTAGTGAAATTGAAAAGTGAATCAAACGTATTGCTCACACAAATAGTTGAATATGAAAATGCTAGTCGAATGATACTGTCAAATAGTTGAATGATACTGTTGAATAGTCGAATGATGCTGTCGAATAGTCAAATGATACTGTCAAATAGTTGAATGATACTGTCAAATAGTCAAATGACACTATCGAATAGTTGAATGATACTGTCAAATATTCAAATTATACTGTCGAATGATACTGTCAAATAGTCGAATGATACTGTTAGATAGTTGGATGATACTGTGGAATAGTTGAATGATACTGTGGAATAGTTGAATGATACTGTTGAAAAGTCAATTGATACTGTCAAATAGTCGAATGATACTGTCAAAAAGTAGAATGATACTGTCAAATAGTCAAATGTTAAAAATCACCATTCATGTAAGCACTAATCAAAGGAATACAAATATTAGGATTTATAAAAGCAACTATCAAAAATCTACGCACACCTTAGTACCGGTGACTCAATACTCAATGATAGTGAAAGAAATATGAATCAAATGAATGTATCTACTTAACCCTTTGAGCTGTGAGTTTAATTATGACGTCTTACTGTAAGGAGTGACTTAATTTGACGTTAATGACGTTATAGCATGCGTCACATTAGCGACATATATATCGCTCTGCTCCTTTCATCTGTGATGTCATATTATATCGCTCTGCTCCTTTCATCTGTGACGTCATATATGTCGCTCTGCTCCTTTCATCTGTGACGTCATATGTGTCGCTTCACTTCAAAGGGTTAAGATAGTTTGAAGTTTGTGAATTGAGAAAAACCAAAATTCCGAGAAACTTCAAGAAAAAACTCTTACTTCTTCATTGTTAGTGTTATCTTTTTTTTAAGACTAGAAGTGACCATTGAACTAGAAGTGCCCAGTACTTTTAAGTTATTCAAATATTTTTGTGTGGGTGATTTGGAGCTTGAGGATAGTTGGTTTGATAAATTATGTGACATTATGAATAGTCTACATACCAAGTTTTAACATTTAAAGTGAAACACAGAAATATTTATCTATGAGTGAAGATGAACAATTCTTTGTAATTTTTTTTTATTTCTTTGAAATAAATTGTGATTTAATATACATTAAATTATATGGTTTTAAAAAAAATATTTGATATGTCTGTCCTGCCAAAATTTCTCTCATTTACACTGGTATTCCATTGCAGCATTTCACTTGTGACATATATTTAAAAATTATTTACACAATTAGATTTATTTCAACATATTTACTTTCAATCACTTAAAACATATAAAAATACAAGTTCACTTTCATCAATTTATATTGCACAAATTTATTCACATCACACACTTTGCACACGCTCTTCCCTCCCGAGTCCCCACTATTCACTCATTCCCCTCCCCTCCCAACCCATCTTCTCTTCCCCAAAACTATTATCTATCAATATCTATCAACTGTAGGCCAGGAAAGTAGATATGAAAACACTGGTGTCTATATTCAACGTACCATGCCACCATCTATCAGGAAAATATATCAACTGAAATTAGAAATTCATTTTTATAATCAACAAATATATCCACTGTTATCCACCAATTTACTGTAATATCTGATCAAACCTATACGTCTCGCTTGCATACACAGCATAATTTCCTCGTATTTATGCCAAGTCGAGCTAAACAACCTTTCAAGTAAAGTAAAACTTACATAAGAACTTGACAATATGGGGACTTAAAATTGGTTGTTAACTGTAGTCAAGTGTTGTAACATTTAACATGCCAATTGTGAAATTTTTTGTCTAAGTCAAGGGCAATAACTCATACGTACCTCTCCCTTGTTTATAGTACATTCTAGAGGTAAATCGTTAGGATGTAGTTTACTATAATCATCTATTAACCATTGTAATGTCGTTCTATCTGGGTGAAAACTGGGTGTTTTTTCTGGCGGGTACATAAACCATCTCTACAAAATTGAATATTTAAACTCGAGTATTAGTGTCACAAATTTTCATTATCAGCACATTTCCGCAAAAAATAACTCAGGTTGTCAAAAAAAAGAAATAGAAAAGATCTCAATGACTAAATTCTTTTTCAATGTTTTCTCAAAATGGCATAACTGTCCCTGACAAGGAAAAACAGGGCTAATAAGTTAGAGTGGGGGACAATCTTCTCGATCCCAGTCCTAGCTTGAAACTATTCCAAACTAAACTTACTTTTCTCCCAAAAACAACCTCACCAAAACCAGGTCCATGAAAATGGAAAGGTACACCAGTTCCAGCCCCTGAAATAAATAATGTTACATTACATTGTATTTGGGGTTCTTAGCACAACCCAGCTGTAAATGGGTACAGATAATCCAGTAAAGATCAATGCCAAGATAAAATGGATCCAGTAAGGTGTTATCCTTGTAAAATATAAGATGTTCTTCATTTCTTTCTGTCTTTATTTATTGGTTGGTTGATTTATTTATTGTACCAACTAAGTTTGATTTGCCGTCAAAATTTTTTTTAAATTATAGAAACCACCGACGGATATCCGTATGATTCAAAAGTAAGCTATAAGTTTTCCCAGGGTCGGAGTCTAAAATGAGAGCATCTAAACTATGGTGAAAGAGATGAAAGCCCACATCGAGTCATTTCTTCCCTAATTCCCCAAAGAAGTATGGAAAATGAAGGTGTGGATTGGTCAACCCTCCTATGTCACCTTCTCTCCTTGCATATGACAATCCAACTTGTTGCCAAGTCAGCTATACCATTGCCATTTTTCTAAATTCAGCGTTTCAATCCAACTCAGCATTAGAGAGAAGTATCATCACTTATACATTTGAAAGTTGTTAAACGCTTAATGGTGCTACAAACCTGCCAAACCAAAACTATAAGCTCCAGTCATTCTGGGTACTTTATATGGTGGTGGTTTATAAATTTTAAATAATTCTTCCCATTCTGTATAATTATTATCACCAAACCAATAGAAAGTCTCTAAAATAATACCACAAAAATATGATGGGGAGCATTCACTTCTGTTTTAATTAATGTTAGACTGGATTTTATCTATTTTAATAAGTGGTTCCCAACATTTTTCAAGCTGTGGCCCAAATTCACGAAGCTCCCAGAGCCATGGCCCCCTGTTCTATTTCAAACTAGGGTAAAATAGGGATAATAGCGCAAGGGTTGTTGACTTGTGCCTCCTCATCATTAGGGGAGGTCAAATTCATTTGACCACAAGCAACTACAGACCTTATACAGCAAAATATAGTTAAATAAAAGTTGGACTAGAGAACAAATGAAACACATCCTTGTGCGCCATGGCCCCCTGACAAACACCCCATGGCTCTCCAGGTTGGGAACCACTGTTAAAATAAACTGTTGATAATTGAAGTAAGATAAATTCACTATCAATGTTATCAAGTACTTCATTTATTCGTAACAATAATTACATAATACAATTCTTGGGAGGTCATAAACATAGGACAGGCCTTCTCAATTAATTTTTGTAAAGGGCCAAATGCATTTTATAAAAAAAACATAAAGGCCAAATAGAGCTAAGTTAGCATAGCGAACAGAGCGTTTTAGCGAAAGAGGTCACTTTTGATGGGCCATTCTGAAGGGCGTCGAGGGCCGCTATTTGAGAAGGCCTGACATAGGATAATCATTTATTCTTTGATAACCGTAAATCAATACTCACCATTTCCTAGTTGTCCAAGTTTCTGAGGTTTTAAAACATTTTCTACATACTCTAATAATGTAACATCAGCTGAAATAGAAGGAATAATGCTAAATTAGTTTTTAAGTAGTAAACAAAATCTAACATGAGAAATGTGAGCAAGCTATCATTTGTTTATGAAAGGAAATATGTACACACAAGACAATTCACTACTATACCTTAAATACTCATTTAGATTTTGGACCGAAGTGTTTAGACAAGAGGCTTTCAAATCTGTATCTGGAACTAATACATTTAGATATAACAAAACACAAGACAATATTATGGAATAAAACACTTCTTTAATAAAATAACAAAACACAAGACAATATAATGGAATATAACACACTTCTTTAATACAGTTAGGCACATAACCTAACTGTATTAAAGAAGTGTGTTATATTCCATAATATTGTCTTGTGTTTTGTTATATGTGCTCCTCGCTTCTATATGTCGTTCAAATCTTATAATACATTTAGAGTCAAGGATTTGCCAGACTAGAAAAAAATAGTTAATAATCTTACCTTTACTGTAAGAATATGTATTGGCTGAACTGAGTTTAATTCTTTTATCACCAAATTTCTCTAACATTTTATCTCTTCTACATTTATCTTGAAAAACCTGAAACAGATGATAACAATATAGCATAAGCACTTTACCCATTGTCCATAAAATAAAAGAAAATGCCACCCTGTACATGGTTCTCTTAATGTTTTATCCACATTTGACCGGTTTAAAATTTAAATCTACAGTTCTAAATCCTGCACCATTTAAATTAAAGGTCTACTTACTGAGTTATCTGTAGCACCTCTTATTACAACTGGCTTGGTGTACGCATATCTATAAAACAAAAACACCAGTTATGTGTCACTTTCATAATAATTTGTATCATAATGGTCTAAAAAACAATTCTCCCAATTAAACATTATCAAAATCTTGTTACCATTTTAACAGGTTTGTTACCGTTTCAACTTTTTTTTATAACTGGCATTCATCTATTCTACTGTAGCTCATTTGTAGTAACTTGGGTTGTTTTCAGCAACAATATCCTGAGGTCAAAGTTTGTTTTTAACTTTAAACCAATCTAAAATCTGTTATGGAGCTACAGCAAAAATTTTCATTTGTGACTATTTGAAACTGTTTCCAAGCCAATGAAAGTATACAGCGGCAGCAACTAGACACAGAGGAGGCTACGGGAAGGTTAAACATTTACTGTTACAAATACATTTGGCCTTCCAGTTTACAAGTGACTCCTCAACAGCTGTAGCAAAGCAGTAGTACTGTGAAAACTAAATATTAATGCACCTTTCTAAAAATTCCTCTTGTGTTAAAGTATCAGCATCTCTGACATCAATATTACAAGGTCCAGGCTGGGCTATCATATCTTTTTCATCTGTTACCCTGAAAATCACAACAAAAAACGTCCGATAGGGTGCCAGTGAAAACATCAAAAGGGTTTGACAAAAACTTAGCAAGCAGGTAGAGTCCTTTTATATTTAAAATATGTTTGGAAAATATTAAGTTTCATAACTTTTTTTTAATTCATATTTCAATTCAGCTTAAATGATTTAAGTAGTCTGAAACTCTGTACTCTGTCATCACATTGCTCCCAGATGAATGTTAGAAGGGCACATCAATTACCAAACTAGACTAGGCCTACCTAAGATATCCATTATCAAGATTATAAATTACAATAACAGAATGTTAATTATAGGTTTCTACAGCTGACAATGGAAATGCATTGGGTTCGGGTGTTCGGTTAACACAGAGACATGTCAACTCGGAGACAATATTTTGTCGGTTATAAACTCGGAGAAAAAATCCAACTCGGAGACAATAATTGCAGAGTCGACTCGGAGACAATTTTTGGTTATCTAGTTTTGCCTTTTGTCAATCGAGATTCATACGCGTGCGACCTGAGTCAATGTTAAAACGGGAAGATTGGTTTATTAAATTGTTTACATAAAGTTTCAATCGTTTTGATCAGTATAAAATAAGGGAGCAAAACAATGTTAAAAGTTGTCTCCGAGTTAACTCACTTCGTCTCCGAGTTGACTGGTATTCATGGTCAGAGCTTTCGGACTACACACTAAAGTCTTCCCTATGCCCTATGTTTACAACTTTCAATTTATCAATTTCATGTCAAATATTAACTTGTCTTACCAGCCACCGTCATCGCTTGGCAGAGATCCAAGCACCTCCTTTACTGTCAACAAAAATATAACGTGGAAAATCATTTTCTATTCATGTATTCGTTGTTTAATGGTTTGAGTTCCAAATAGTATATTTGTTATTACACGTGTACTTCCATCTTGCCAAAATTAGGATTTTGCCAACAAATAACGACATCCTTTTAAATTCATTCTTTAAATTAGATTTACCTCATTGCGTACTTCGTGTGCTGAATAGACAGGATTTTTGTAAATTATATGTTTTTAAACAAATTGATACTGTTTTTATTGTCTGTGTTTGGAGAATATGAAATTTTTTTTTTTATCTATGTCGTGAATTTTGGACAAGACTTTTTCATGGCAAACAAAAGCACGCCGGTAGAAATCGAAAGTTGCAATGAATTTCATTAGATTTTTTGATTGTCTTTAGTTAAAATGATGACGATACCCGTAACCGTTTGTTAATCGAGTTACAGAAGTCATATGTAATACTTTGATTAATTATTAAGGTAAAAGATGGCATCCTAGTTATTTTGATCAATATTTCAATATTTGTAGTGAACACATTGACGACGACAGTGTCTATTTTCCACGCCAGCAAGCCGATAAGGGTAGAAGGAGGTGGGATCATTTGTAGGGTACATGAGATGACTAATGGTACCACAAGGATAATCTTGGGACCACATGGAATGGGATGTCATTGTCATTATCATGGCCAATTGTTTCTCTGCCGCATGTCAGTCAACACGCCAAACACTATGGCTGCACTTAAAACGATCATGGCACCATGAGGGATGACAATTGCGGAAGGCCTGCATGGGATTATATTCTTGTATCACATGGAATGACCATGACTTCAGACAGACGGTCACAGTTAGGCCTACACATGAGTTGATTATAGGATGGCTTCACTTAATGAATTTGTATTCTCAAAAGTCAAATTTGGTCTAGCAGTCACCATCCTTTAAAATGACCGGCCACCAAAAATACATCAAATGCTGGCTTTCTACGATAGTTTTAGATAAGACATTGATGACACATCTTTCATAAACTAATTTATTGTATAATTTTGTTACAGATTAAAAGAGATAAGGAGATAAAAATGTTCGTGTTATGTGAAATGAAAGATACAGTCCGAATTCCGCCCTGGGAATTTAAAGAAAACACAACTGATGCTATTATGGATATTCTCAATAAAAAATTTGCTAATAAGGTAATAAATATTCAAAATATGAATGTCAATTGCATGCCATTTTATGGGTCCATGAAAATAGGAGGTTTTAACATTTTCTATTTTGAAGCTAATATTTCATTGTGGCCAGAGAGTATGTTCAAAACATTTACAGCAAAGTCTATATCCAAATGATAACAATTTCAATGGTGCTCTTTGCTTTAATGATATCAATTTATTGGAACAAATATGTACAATAACAAAATATTTTTATGGATAAAATAGTGCTCAATACACTAAATGTAGAGCGAAATAGAAATTAATAATATGAAAATAGAACCTGAAACATGTTGTTACTCAGAGTAATCTTCAGACAACTGAAGTATATCAGCCTGCGTCCCATATTTATCCAGATCTGAGAAACTCTATCTCTGTTGAGGCCCTCTATGGATAGTTTTGATGGCTTGTCTCCTTTGGGAGGATAAAAAGGAAATGTATTATTTTTGCAAATCTCATAGGTTTAGTAATCTCTGGTTCTGGATTTCACTAATGTGTTATTTTTTTTCTCCTCCTAGGTTGTATATAATGTAGGATTATGTATTGCTTTATGGGATCTTGTCAAACTTGAAGATAGTTTTATATTTCCTGGAGATGGTGCGACACATACGAATGGTAAGAAAGCATGAATTCACCTTTTCAAGAAGTGAAATAAGGATCTTTTTCTCAAAAAGTCTCACAACTAATTTTGTTATTGGTGCATTTCTGAATGTCACATTTCACAGTAAGACTGATTTAAATGTTCATCCGTTTTGCAGGTTGTTTTTGTCTTAATTCAGAAGAACGCAGAATTATCACGTTGTCTGAAAATGGACAAACATGATTGGTTAATAATGTTTATATGTGACAATATTATTGTGAGGAGGCTATTTGACACGGACATTTTGAACAAAAACCATACTTGCGCAGTCCAACACTTGAACCCTACGTATGTCCATACTGCATGTATACATGTAATGTATTGTATTTTCCAGTACATTTTCGGTATGTTGTGTTCCGACCGTTTATAGATGAAATCTTGGTTGGTAAAATAAAATGTTCCAGTAAGGAAGGTGTTTACGGTCAGTATTTTAACTATCATATTATTCTTTGATCACATGGCTGCCCCTGGATAATTAATTATGGTTCCATTTTCAAAAAATATTGACTTTGCATAATATATATTTTTTCAGTTTACTGTACTAGTGCCAGGATGTAAGAAATAAAATTTGGTTTCTGTGAAATATCAATCAGGTTGTAACGTATCTTCTCAAGCAATTTTCTTGTATTTTTCAGTGTCTATGGGATTTTTTGATGATATTTTTATACCTGCTGATGCCCTTCAACATCCGGCCATTTTGTATCCTTTAATATTCTGACATGAGGGTGAAAACATCTAGTTGTTCAGATTGGACATTAAATCAAGACCCTATGTGCTACTGCTGTGTACGTTAAGGTAAACATTTACAGGTAGAAAATGAAAAGATGTAGGGTAGTATTGCTTTCCTGGGCCCAGTTCCTAGCCTTGTGCTTAAGATCAATTTCGTGCTTAAAGCCCTAAGTTGACTTGAGTCTATGCAAGAATTAGTAGGAAAATCTCAAGTTGAATATGTGAATTGGACTTACCTAAATGCTAGGAACTGGGCCCTGATGTTTGCACTGATGCAGAGTTTGTCTCTTGTCTTTGAAAGTGTATTTTGCCTGTTTGTTTAATTGAATACATCCTTAACTATCGACAGTGAATCACAAGATCAGATCTGGGCGTGGGAATATGAAGTTGATGAAGATACGAAACATAAATTATACATGGATATAGATGAAGAAATCAGGTAACTTTTTAATTTTGCTTATTTCATGTTTATTCCCAGTTTGAAATATAGACCTGTGAAAGATCACTGGCTCAGTATATTCACTTAATTTGCTCATATACTTGGAGAAGCTAATCCCCATATCCAATAAACTGCTATCCTTATTTTAATTCTGATTTGTGTAAAACAAGAATATAGATTTAAAACAGTGTGGATTAAAATGGTACATGTACTATAGTTTATGCTTATGTTATGACGTCATCCTTTGTTCTAATAATCCAGTATCTAGTAGAATGTATGAGTGTTGTTAGTGGTACTCACTAACTGTCCATTATTTTTTAAAAAGTGTCCATTATTTTTTAAAAAGTGTCCATTATTTTATGTTTTTTGGATAGTTTTTTTAGAGGATGTTTTATAGACAGTTTTTTTTTACAGTCTATTTTTCTTTGAACTCAAAAGTATTTAAAGGAGCCATTACCTCAAATTTTACCAATTAGCATCATTCCCATTTTCAGTCAGATTTCAGTGCTTTTTATGTCTCAATTGTGTTATAGTTTTACTATAAAGTCTATATCTAATATTTCCGTAGTTGACAGATTTGTTTTCACTTTTTTAAATGGGCTAACTGGCAGGTACCGTTACAGCTACACACATCAAATTTATTTTAAAGACATATTACAATAATTTAATGGACCTGCTTTATTTTTTAACCTAATAATTCTGTTATTTTAATATTTTAATGTATCGAAGAGTCCTAGACTAGAACTGACCCTTTAAATTAGCTGGCATGTAACACCTGAAGACAATATTATGCATCCATATTATCATATAGGAGTCCTACACAAAGGAAAGAGAAACTATAAGTATACATACATGGTTATTTTACATCATTCAAAAACGATGAAATATCTGCTAATAACTCCATTTGAAGTACAAATTGTGTGTTTCATAATCCATATTTAATGTTTTATAAGATATACTTTTTCTACTATAGACACATGTGTTTGAATTAGGCTATAGACATTTGTTTGTAAGACTGTAACTGTGAAAAGTCCAGTTGTCTTAATCTGAACTCACTTAACTTTTAATCAGTCAGTGAGTTGTGTTGATCACATTTAATCTTGGCCTTGTAGGGCTACGCCCCTCACACTGTCCATTCTCTGGCTTATTAGACAGTTTTCGTGCTCTATCCCTTACATAACATTTATTTTTAAACTAAAAACATTAAGTAATGAAATGAATTACATTTTTCGTTAAGCTTATATTTTGTTCAATGCTCATTGAAATGGGTGGCCCTCAAGATTTTTTTTAAGGGGATTTGTTGAAAAAAATTCCACAATTCAAAAAATGAAGGTGAGGAATCCATAAAGTACATTTAGAAAATGAATTACTAGCGAAGTGAAAGATGTTTACAGTTAAAGGGCAATAACTCTGTCAGACAGTTTGACTAGTGGTAATAAAAGTTATAAATTAGGGTGTGAAATTAATGTAATTCTCCATTGTTTTGACAACTAGCTGATAACATTGCCTTTATTTACATTTCACTAATTTCAAAATTTTATTTTTTTCTCAGAAATTTATGCGATGTCTATTTTTTTGGCATGCTATAAAATCTATTCAGAGAAGGGCGTTTACTGCATTTCAAGTTTTATTAAGGCTTCATAGAATTTTGTTTTTATTTGTGAATTAGAATTATTTTGTAAGAGTACAGTTTCAGTAATGAACTTATTTTGAAAATTTTTTGAGACTTTCATTTCGCTCTAGTTATTGTGTAGGGAGCCGCGGTGGCTCAGTGAGTTACACGCTTGCTCGCTAACCTGAAGGTCCAGGGTTCAATCCCGGCATAGGTCGACATGATACCTTTGGATTTTTCAACCTGGTTTCCCCCCTGTCAGTGATGCAGGTCGGAGGGGCTGACATGGAAAAAGCGTCTAGTCGTTCGGATGGGACAATAAACCGAGGCCCTTTGTGCTATTGGCTGTGCATGTTAAAGATCCCTCAGATGGAAATAAGAGTAGGCTAATGCCGCTGTCCTGACAGAATGTCCCTCATTGCACACTGCATGGCGTTTGCTCTTCTTCAATTAGCCCATATAGGTGCAGAAAAGCAGGACGTAAAACTCCATTTATTTCATTTCTAGTCATTGTGTTGATATCATGCTATTATCCTTCATAGCTTTTTCATGACTTTGGTAAGCTAATTACTACAGGGCGTACATAAAGGCCGAACAGATTTTTGTTTTATTTGTAAATTTTAATTATTTTGTTAAGAGTGCAATTTCAGTCAAAAGAATCATTCTTTGATTCGCCCTGTTTATATTTTGTAAAAACTTTTAAACGTAAGTGGTTTACACAAATTGAGACGAAAAAAACTTTGTGTTTTTGTGGGTTTTTGTCTTTGTGGTTTTCAATATACTGTAAGGCTACACATTATTGCGAGATAGAAATTAATGCGTTAAATGCGACCTATCCGCGATCGCATTAATTTGTATCCGCATTTTAAAATACATATTTCCAAGTGAATTTTATGGACGAAAGATAGTATAGGTTAAGTATTTAAATTGAGACCGGGCTGGATTAAGTAATTAGGTAATCTCTAAATTTGAAGCTGATTAGTAATCAAACTCGTTGATCATGGCTTGAGTTTTAATGAAAAGAACCCTTAATTGATAAGATTAGAGGTGAATACAGCACTAGCCGTCATACTTCCATTTTCTTTTTTATGATATTAAAAAATGCGACACCTATCGCGGATCGCATTAATTTGTACTCGCATTTTAGTCTCTATACCCCATGTCGCATTAATTTGTTGACGCATAAATTTCTAGCCTTACAGTACTAAAGTTTCAGTAGAAGGAATTGAAACTTTATGAGTCTTTATGTAAGCTTTTTTTCATCTAATTAGATGAAAGTTTGATGACTTGGAATAATTTCCAGACAAAGTATACAAAGGATAAAAAAACCTTTTGAGTCACTTGAAAGCAATGTTGTGTAGGCTACATTTAATTGCTACTTTAAAGAAATTAAAAAATATGCACTTTATGTTGAACAAAAGTACAAATTTTTGTCTTGATTATCAAGTTCAGATTTTCCTGCACTTTGCTCACTCCTAGACTATATAATGACTTGGCTATGATAAACGGCCATCTTGTCCAGTAAATGGGTAAGGGAAGATAACTCTTTCTTTGAGATTGAATTTGATTGGATATTTTTATACGCCCTCATCTCTCTATGAGGACGTATATTGTCGGCACCCCTGTCCGTCGGTCGGTCCGTCCGTCCGTCAACATTTGCTCTTAAACGCTTTATAAACTCGAGTTTTTGACGGAATCAAATGAAATTTGATATGTGTATACACATTCATAAAACGAAGATCAAGTTCGAATTTGAGCTATTTTCGATTGTTAGAAACAGAGTTATTGCCCTTGCCACAAATCTGTTGGTCTGTCAGTCAACATTTGCTTGTAAACGCTCTAAAAACTAGAGTTTTTGACAGAATCAAATGAAATTTGATATGTGTACACATATTCATAAAACGAAGATCAAGTTCGAATTTGAGCTATTTTCGATCGTTAGAAGCAGAGTTATTGCCCTTGTCCCAAATCTTGAATATGCTATTACTCTCTTAGTTTTCATTCGATTTTGATGAAAAATGGATGTTATTGGACCTAAATCGAAAGGTTAGAGAAAGTTAAATTTTATCGCGATTAAATTTTTCGTTAGGCGTATATGGCCGCGGTCCACTATCTTTTTTTTGACCGCGAAAGAAAATAACACTCTCTGTGTCTGAAGAATGATTGTGATTGGTTGAAATATAATTTATTCAATAAGATGATCTCTGTATGTATAGTGTACTAGGTTATCTAAAACATAGCCATAGGAGACCCCAAATAATATATTTTGGGCAGCAAGTTCCAAATATGGGGCAAAATATCATTAAAATTTGGGCAATAAGTTAGTTTTCCCCCCGTTGAGTCATGGGCCCCTACGGCTATGATCTAAAATACTATTCTAGTTCAAAAGTTGATATGAGTGGCTGCTGGCCTGACTGTAGAATGGATAAGTTTAATATGTTTAATGACAATAGAAAACTGGTCTCGTATATTGATGGACCATATTGATATTGACTGCATCATATCTTGCTGAGAGAAAGATTGTAATTGATGAGCACAACATATATTCTTGCATTTTATTAATTATTTTTTTATATATGAAATGTGGCAGAAATATTGTAATTTATGAACACGATGCACTTTTCCATTCTATTAAGTCTATTTTTTACACCAACATTTTATAGGACAAGGTGGTATATATTTCCAGATAATCTATTTGATGTATTCTTGAGCTAAAACTAACTAATCTAACAAGCACCTTGAAGTAAATAGTTCTTGTTTCTGACCTTGGCCCGTGCTTTCTATGAGATCTATCTCAATTCACTTTAACACCAACATTGAAATAAAACAGAAATATTATTGTTACCTTATCTGTTGGTCTAAATTTCTTGTCAGCAAAAATCAAGAGCAATGAGATTCTGTAGAGGTTTTATAGTACATAAAAGGGTATAACTTTTGTCAGGCTTTGATTGTAGTTTTGAAGGGCTGACAAGAAAAAGCCTATATAGCAGGCCTTCTAAATTAATTTTTGTAAAGGGCCAAATGCATTTTATGAATGAAATATAAGGGCGTGGCAAAAAGAGCTTACCTAGCAAACTATTTAAACAGATGGGGTGCAGGAATCAAAGGGTCTAACACAGTTTAGGCACTAATTTGGCATCAAAAAAGTATTGAATTATATTTTTATTATTAATACATGTATTATTGTTTTTATTTCTGTGTAGTAATATGTTTGGACCACTCTGGGCCCTAGGCCCCCATTTGAGAAGGCCTGCTCTATAGTATCTACACTAGACCAGTAGATACAATAACTTGATGATATCCATTCTGATTAAAATTACCAGGCAGTGAGAAATGAGATTTATCAACCAGACCTTCCATCTGGGGAATTAAACAAGACTTTCCTTTTACTACAATGAAAATAACCCAGTGTGGCAAATTGACATGCTTGGTCCATCAACAAGTTCTAAGCTATTACATATTCCTTCCCTCTTGCAACAATGATCTATCTTTCATGGTTTGAAGACCGGGGACTTGTGGTCAAAATTCAGACCTGATATATGGGGAATAAAACAAGGATTTCCTCTTACAATAAATGAAAATAACCTAAGTGTGGCAAGAAGACATGGTTTGTTTCATCAACAAGTTCTAAGTTATTACATATTCCTTCCCTCTTGCAACAGTTATCTACATGTACCTTCAATCACAAATGGTCATTCATACAAAATGACTTTTTCTCCTCATGGTTTTTATACCAAATCCAGACATGTTTCAAATCTTCAACACATCCAAAAACATAAAATTTATTTTTCTTGCAACTACCTTAATCTCCATCACATCACAACCTTTTGACCTTATGCTTTCTTGACTGGCAATCTTTGCAACAATGGCTATTTGGACTCTCTGAAAGGATAATCTAGTTGATGGACCTTATAAATATCAAATTATTGAACTCCAAGAATTACAAGTATAGAATTATGTTAAATGTTAAATGTCCATGGAGAGTTCTGTAATGAAATTAGTGATCTTGTGTCTTCAGTCTTCTATTTCTTACTATTAATTTGATTTGACAGTCATCTTTATTCATGTATATTATAGATTTTTTCAAATATTTTGTTCTTTGCGTTGGCCAGTCTTAATTAGCCCAAGCAGAAGAAGAAACATATAAGATCTGTTTGACACAGAACTGTCAGATTTGCCCAATGAAATGGAGTTTTATGCCTACTATTTTGCACCTATTGGGCTAATGAGAGCAGGCAAACGACATGCAGTGTGCCCTGAGTAAAATTTTGCCAGGACAGCAGCATTGAACTACTCGATCTCCAACTTGCACAGTTTGTAGCACACAGGGCCTTGGGTTATTGCATCACTGATAGGGAGGAAACCAGGTTGAAAAATCTGTGTCACCTATGTTGGGAATGAACCCTTGACCTTTAGGTTATTGATCAAGCATCTAACACAGACAGTCAAGATAGACCAATCAAGGGCAGAAACTTACTTTCAACTTCCAAGTTGTTTTCGATCTACTGCATCCACTTGTCACACAACTGAAAATCAAGTTTCCTCTACAAAAACTTTGCACTTTTATATAAGTAGATAGGAGACAATTAAAGGGATTGTAAAGTGGTTTTCTGAACTTTGTATGTGTATCAGGGACACTTATAGCATCAAATTGTGCCATTCCAATTTCCATTCCGAGATCTGTGGTTCTACTGGAAGCTACTATTGATATTTATCCAGATCACTGTCAGTGACGTCATAAAAACGTGTTAGTTTTAGTGGAATTGCAAGAACCACAGACGTCTGAGTGGAAATGTCCCTGATACACATACAAAGTTTAGAAAACCAGTTTACAATCCCTTTAACATAAGTGTCTTGTCATTCTAGTCTATATATATCAAGACATTTTTATAGAGACTAGAAAAGAAAAAAAACATGTAGGTTGAAGAAACAAAGATCTTTAAAAGAAAAAACTCTCTTAAACTTTTAATATGACAATGTTGTTGTCTGTTGTCAAGGTTTTATGTTATAAGCAAAAGGCTTTTAGGATATGAACGTTTTTATTGAAAAGTAACTTTTTTGTCTGACTCAGGACAATAACCGCGTTTCCACTGTGAATTGTGAAGGAAAGCTAGCTCTAAGCTAGACTAGAGCTAGCTTTATTGCCGAACACGTTGCGTTTACACTGAGTTTTTCTGGTTCCCGAACGACTTTAGTCGCGATCATAAAGTCACACATTATAGACAGCGCGCGATCTACAAGACTTACCATTTACTCTACTAGTTGATTAAGAGCGCGCGCCCCCTATTGCCGAACGAGATAAAGCCGGCTTTTTCGTGTTTCCACTGAGTAAATGAAAGCCGGCTTTCATTTGGCCCCCGATAAATTGCCGAACGCGAAAAGCTTCAATTGCCGAACCGTTACGGTTCCCGAACCGTAACGGTTCGGCAATTTGTCAGTGGAAACACAAAAAAGCTAGCTTAAAGCCGGCTTTTTATGTCAGTGGAAACACAGTTATTGTTAAAGTTTTCTGTGATTTTTGCATTTGTCATGCCTCAAAGACTTAACAAACAAACCATAGTTGATGCAAATAGGCTTAAGAAACATGAAGAGGGTTTTGCAAAATCTAGGCATGACTGGTTTCTCTTTGACAAAATAAGACAATGATCGATAATACAAAGAGTGTTCACCGAGACATAGAATTCTCAGAGCAATCTCATACTTCCATTGCACTCATTGAATGAGCTACTCAACTCAAAGTTTCATAAATTTTGACTTTGGTATTTCATTTTAACAAGTATACTTAGAATTCTTGATTCATTTGCAGGTTTTGAGTTGGAGATGAGAAGTTTAAAGATACCACATAAAGTGCACCTTCTACCATAGGCGTACGGGGCCCTAGTTGAGCGGGGGGCCAAAACCGATTTGCCCGACAACTAATGCTAATTTGCCCGACAATGAAATATATTTGCCCGACAAGTCGACCCCCACCCTACCCCTAATTCCAAAAACTTCTCGCCATCTGTCTGATTACATCATTTCCGAACGATTTTATTTTTTTAAATTTCCTTCATGACAATTACTGGGGGGCACCTGCACCCCCAGCTCGTACGCCTATGCCTTCTACCTTATTAAGACTGGACTTTTCAACTAGACCTCTGATATTTGAAGTTTATGAGCTTTTGTTTTGGTTTTTTAATTTTAACCAATTTTTTAAGAATTTCAGAATTTTCCATTGCGGATTTCTTGTCGTAGGTGAGGCATTTACAGACAAGACATTAAAGGAGACCTGACACCTCTTTGTAGTTGGGTGTTTCAACTCTTATTTTGTTTGACTATTGTTGTGGTTTTATATATTTCAAGCTGTTTTTAAAAAATGTGTCACCTTTTTTTGCAGGTTTTGTATTGTAGATGAGACGTTGAAGGGGGACTTGACACCACTCTGTAGTTGGGTTTTTCAACCCTTTTTTTGTTTGACTTATGTTGTTTTAAGGTTCATTTGATCTATTTCAGGTTTCGAGTTGTCGATGAAACGTTTACTGATACCACTCCAAGTGGACCAGATACGACTAATACTGATACTGAAATAATCACTGATCCTGAACAGAAAAAACCTCCATACACCATTACAGTAAGATATTATTTATTTCATTGGGATTTTGAGATTTATGATGGGTGTTTTGGGCAGAGAATGCTTACTTTTAAACCAATGAAATGTATTCTGAGGGGTTTTATATCATAATTTGTGGTTATGGGTTCTAATCTTGATTGGATGTGAAAATCATGGATAATAATAAAACCCAAGAATGAACGATCCTAACCGTACAAGCGAATCTCGAAATCCAACTAAACACAAAGGCAATACATTGGTAGCAGCTAATGAACTTTCATTTGAGGAAGTATATCAACTAATGAGTGATTATTTCATAATGAAAAGTGGTATCAGGTGTCTAGAAGAGTTCGCATACGCTGCTAAGTCATCTTCACACAATTTAATTCCAGTCCACCCAGCTGTAAATGGGTACGGATAATCCGGGAAAGATCAATGCCAAGAGGTTTGGCCAAGGACCAGCTGAGAGAAAGGATCCTCATGGGAACCTAAGTTGTTATCCTTGTAAAATATAGATGTTTCTTTCTTTCCTCATAAACCTAGGATAGGTTTTACCAAAGACCAGCTGGTAGAAAGGATCCTTGTAAAACTAAGCTATTATATTTGTAAAACATTTTTGTTTATCCAAAACATTTTTCTGCAACTTAAGTTTGGAACTGAATTAGTAGTTTGATGTAAATTTATTGAAATTGATTCGAGAGAGAAGTATCGTACTAATTAACTAGTATATCTACAAGTCAATATCCTTAAATTCAAACTTCCTCAATATTTCTCTAATGAGAGTTTCCAATTCTTAACAGACCTCTTACAGCTTGAAGACAACTGGCCGTAAAAAGATTGTCATCCAGAAATTTAGTTCCTCCCCAATAAAAATTTCTTACCCCCACATAGTAATGTGAATGTTCAATAATTAAAAGACATACAAACCATCTATATAACCGGGTATTACATTTTTTGATCCTTTAACTAACATTGTAGTGATGATGTTATTTATATGTGTTTCGAAACTCAGTATGTAATAAATCCAGAAGTAGTATATTCATATATCTTTATTTTGTTTTAATGATATATATTTGCTTTGTTTTGTCCACCAACAATTTTAAGATTCTCTACATATCATTGATTTTAGTTTTAATGCTTCTGTCAGATTTCCCTGATTGTCAACCATAGATCCGCTGCTCAGCATATGCTAAAATGTGGTATATAAAACTTTATCATTATCTTATTACAGGCGTCTATCAGTGATTCAGGATTAGGTTGTATGTCTTGGTGGAATGGATAGGGACAATCATAGATTGATACTAAAGTAAAGTGTATTTTTACCTGGGTCAAGAAAATGTGTGGCAGTAGTATGGTACATGGAAAATTGGATTGACAGTAACATCTGTTTTGGTTGTGTGCAGAGAGAAATTTTTTCATGTGGGCATTCTCATGAAATATGCAAATCGTGCGGTTTAAAGGGAAAATAAGGATATGGGGTGTGTGACCCCATGGCCGCAAAATATGCCTTTTACTTAGACAACTGATATGGACAGTGTATGTGTATGGGCAGTTATTTGATTGTTTGTGTGTAATGTATGATGTGAGATTATATTAATGTGATTGAGTTTGGATGTGACAGATTTGATGGTGTTCATCACTTTTACAATTGTTAAGGATGCCATTTCAGTGTACGTTCAATGTCCAGTGATTTTGACAGTGACTAGTAATGTCTGGAGAGAGATTCAAATAATATGGATGATTTTGGATGTGACAGTTGAGTTATTACTGACAGCTGATTGAAAAAAGAATGTTTACTTTGACTTTATTGTAAAATTTACTAATAATAAGTCTTTTGGGAACCCATCTTTATAGTGTGTACTTTATATTGTACTTATAACTCGAAAATGACACAGATTTCGTATGTATGTGGGCTAATATCGGATCTAGATCAGACTATATTGTACAGTGTCAGATACAGATTGCCGCCTCGTCATGTCAGTGTCGCGTTACTGTCATGCTGGTGTCAGGTAATTAGATGTGACGTCAGTGACGTGACACTGATCACTGGTAATACAATGATATAAGTCTAGAGATAATTATATAGCTAGGTATTTTATTTCTCAACCTTAATATCAGCATAATGTCCTTTATAACATTGGGTTCATTGGCATTTCTCTGAATCATTAATTGGAAGAAATTCGATAGTTGGAAGGTGGGAGGAAAAACCAACACAGCTTCAGTTCTGTCTCATCTATAGAAATCCTAGGAATCAGAATTTTGTCTCACAAAAGATATGACATTTTTGTAATTAAGAGGCCTATTAGAAAGTTTGTAACTTGCAATTCATTTTTTTGATGAAGCTTGTAGAAATTTGATTGGTTGGTATTATAATTGCAACAACCAATCAGGGGTCTTATTTTCGAAAAACTTAACTGAGAGGTAAAATCAAGAGATTAAGAAATACAGTAAACTGATTGGATAATCATACTAAACTTACAATCTATTTTAGCTTGGAATAATTAACTGACTGGAAGAAGCTCGTCACGCAGTGTAATGTAAACACTGTCGACAGTCAGTAACTCGTTATCACCGCGCATGCGTCAACTAGAGGACTAACTCGCGTCAACTAGCAGTACAATCGAATGCGCTTTAGAAGCCTCTAGAGTCGAGTGCTATACATTCGAACGCAACCGGAAACAAACCAAAATGACGGCGCCCATGAAAGACGCATTTAAATGAAAACAATTTCAAAATCGGTTAAAAAATGACGATTTTATGGCGAGTTGATGAAATTTTTGTTTTTTCTAAATTGTGAATGATATGAAGATTAATATCGATAAAAAGATAAGTTCCTGTAATCTCCTGTAATCGAGATAAAGTCCATTGCATTGGAAAAAGTCTATTTATTTTAAATAAATGAACCTTATAAGTGCAAAAACGTGCAAATCAAAATTATTAACGGTTAAAGTTGGGTCATATTCGGAAAATACTCAATAAATCATTGTAGTCCGTGTCGTTGTTCACATTAGTTGGAAAAATGAAAGCATTCTTTTTTCTTATGGATGGATTATGGAATGTGTTTTTAAAATAAAATAATAGAAAACCATACTCTGTAGGCAAATACAAAGATCATAAAGAGTATAGTTATTTTGACAGCTATTTATTTACTTTATTATGAAAGTCCAAAGTCGGAGGATTGATATCAAGATTTCTTGTTTGATTTAATATATTTTAATTTTTTAAATGCCTGACATTTAAAATATATCCAAAAATATTTCCTTAATTAATTGTGGTCCATATGAATTTTTAGGAGTTCACTCAAATTGTGTTATTGAGTATTTTTTCATATTCAGTAGGCCTATGTTAAAGTTTTGTTCTCTCCTCAATGGCTGGATAATTTAACTGGCAAGCTCATTTCTGCTTCAGAAAATGCACTGGTGACTAGTTCAGCTTTATGGCAGCTGATTAGGCCCACAAATCTAACTTCGTTCGTTCCGTGCATTCGTCTAACCTTCATTCATCTAACCATGTAATATCATACTTTGTACCGATGATCATCTAACTCTCGGATACAAAACTATGCTAAATCTAATGTCTTTGTTTATTTCGTGCAATCAAGAAGTTTAATTGGATTAAAATGCGACCCTAATGTTACATTATATTTCTTTACTTAAATGAAGTAATACGGTCTGAGAAATACGAAACACGGGATTACATTCTTAGATTTATCATAGCAACCATCAAGAAGACGTCGCTAGATGGCGCTGCAGTATGAACACAACAGATCCCTTTATAGAGAGGGTTGGAAAACGTCAAAATGACCGCCATATTGGATACCTACTATCGAAGCGTGACGTTATACGCTAACGTTAAAACAGCAAAGCGCGGACGTTATTATTCGGCATTTTTCAACCTGTATTCGTTATTTTGATTTTTTTGCATTAAATAAGTATTCTTTTTATTAATTCTACTAAACAAATGTAAATTTATTGATTTAGCACTCCCGAATGATGACTCAGAAGCAGTGAAGAATTTCAATATTTCCCCTTTTTTTTCTAATGATGACTTCGTAATTAACTATTTCTGTAATTTTCTCTTGAACACTTTTTATGGTTCTTTAAATTGTCAGAATTTTGTTGGTACCTATACGCTCTCAATGGGGATCATATAGGAATATAATAGGATACTGTCGTCACTTATGCCCGTCTGTTTGTCTGTCGTTTTCAAATGCATGTAATCACAATAATTCTCGACGCATTTTGACGAAACTTTGCAAAATTATTACCCAAGGACAACCCCCTTTCGAAAATATAGAAGAAGAAAAAATCACAAATATAACTATAACTTGTTGCTCTTTTACCACAAACAAGGCATAATTCTTAATGGAAATTCTCAATCGGCACATTAGGATAAACCCTTTTAAAAATTCAAATAAACAAAAATATTAATATAAGTTATTCTTGTTCTTCGAAACGTGTGAGCTGCATGTGACTACTCATTTTCGATTTCCAACTGTAGTTTAACTTATATAGACTAACTGTACTAACAGTGTGGTTCCTGGTCTATGTGTGTCTCCGTTTAGATTTGTGCCTAGTGGAGTATTGATGAGCTGAAGATGGAGACACACATAGACGAGGTTGATAAAATATGGCAAAAACCGTGCAATTTGAAATTGTGCCAGGTAAAGCTGCATGAGAATACTCATTTTCGATTTCAGGAGAAAATTACAGAAATAGTTAATTACGAAGTCATCATTAGAAAAAGACGGGAAATATTGAAATTCTTCACTGCTTCTGAGTCATCATTCGGGAGTGCTTAATCAATAAATTTACATTTGTTTAGTAGAATTAATAAAAAGAATATTTATTTAATGCAAAAAAATCAAAATAACTTGAATACAGGTTGAAAAATGCCGAATAATAACGTTAGCGCTTTGCTGTTTTAATATGGCGGTCATTTTGACGTTGTCCAACCCTCTCTATTAAGGGCTCTGGTTGTCTTCATACTGCAGCGCCATCTAGCGACGTCTTCTTGATGGTGGCTATGATAAATCTAAGAATGTAATCCCTTGTTTCGTATTTCTCAGACCGTATTACTTCATTTAAGTAAATAAATATAATGTAACATTAGGGTCGCATTTTAATCCAATTAAACTTCTTGATTGCACGAAATAAATAAAGACAATAGATTTAGCATAGTTTTGTATCCGAGAGTTAGATGATCATCGGTACAAAGTATGATATTACATGGTTAGATGAATGAAGGTTAGACAAATGCATGGAACGAACGAAGTTAGATTTCTGGGCCTAATCAGCTGCCATACAGCTTATCCCCCTGATAATAAAACAATATTTTAGACGGCTAACTCCCAAACAAAATAAGTCATCGTAACTAGTTAGTGAAAGTAAAAGTAGTGAGAGCTTCAAACGGTGTCAAGTCTAAGAGTACGTTTTTATTATTTTCTTGAACCTGCAAAGGTGTTATTTTATTGAAATTATAATATTTCAATCCTTATACACAAACGGGTAGGGTCGAATTTAATTTCTGATCAATATTAAATGAATAATAGCGGACGAAACGGGAACTTAGAAGCATTCGCCATTTTGAACAGTGTGTGATCACATGATTTTTATGACGTCAATGATGAATTTTTATGACGTCAATGTGGGAGGAGTTCAGATGTTCGCTGATTGACAGCGGCACTGATAGCGAACATTACACTGCATGACGAGCTTCTTCCAGTCAGTTAATTATTCCAAGATTTTAGTAACCCACCAATCAGATGACTTGAACACTAAAATTAACCTAAGTTAAGTTTTTGAGAAAAAGGCTACAGACTAGTTAACCATGACAGTGGTTTGGGGCTGTGGAGCCAAGGGCATGAAAATACTGAAATTGTGTGATTTTCAAGCGTTAAAATATTTTGCCGCCCCCCATACCATTACTGCTAAAATTATGAGACCCACTGTCTCTTCATTTTAAAGCAATATGTTCACTAACTATTTGACCAATAAGATTTTAGTCTCAGAACCTGGAATTATTTAGCTAATCTAATCCATAATAATGTTCACAACTCTCCCTAGGAATATAAGCCTTCACATCCCCGTGTAGCCATAAATATCAGCGTTTGAAAGTAGAAAATACGACTCGAAAATGGTGAACATTCCCCTTTAATGGAAAACTTCTGAATGAATTTCTAATGGTTTTAAGTGTTAAAATATTTTGCCTTGCCCCTTCCCCTCCACTTCAGTTTAAATTTGAAGACCCACTTTCTCTTTATTTTAAAGGAAAACTCCTGTATGAATTTCTAATGGTTTTATTTATAATTTTACATCTATTTTGTCTTTTTGTATGAACATTTGTCACAAAATATATACACATTTGACATTAAAATATAAATAGTGCTCCTTAAATAAATATTTTCATTATTTAAATAAATAAAAAATGTGATTCTTTACCCTAAATTCAATTACATATATGGGCACATTTTAATTTGATGGGGGTGAGACACCAAAAACAGGCAGTTCTGCTGGTCTTCCTCAAGTTACCTATGGATAGAGTAAGAATCTTTTATGCAACACAATCATTTTATTTCATTAAACAGGTTCAAAATGACATTTCAAAATGACATTTCGTTCTGTTTTGTACAGTTGATAACGACTAGTGGAATCTTGTTGAAACGTCGTGTTTAAAGAAATAAAGTGATTGTATTCCATAAAAGGCTCTTACTGTATTTGTATTGATCACTAAATACCTATAAAACAGTATAAGTTACTTTATATCACTTCTTTTGATTGGTATACAAAGGTCTATATTTTAGAAATTGGAAGGTGATCCTCTTAGGTAACATCTTTCCCATTCTAACCTCAAGTAACTTCCATTGTGCCAATACAACCTCTTAGAATGAACCCAAAATCTACATTCTAAAACTTGGTCAATAGGAGTAATTTTCATTGGGCAACTTATCTTGTATCATAACTATACAACAGATTACATGTATAATCTGATAAATCCAGAAAACTACCTACCTGATATTAAAAAATGCTTACAAAAATATTTTAAGCATTGTCAATAATAGCCTGTAATTTTATGGTAAATTACTTAGTTTTATGGTTTTATTTGATTCTGTTTGTTACTTGTTACTCTGTTGATGAATATATACTCTTATTACCAATACCTTTTCCCAAAACACACATGAAAAGCTGCTTTATTGCACTTTTTACACACGAAAAAACAACATAATTGAAATATTACAGTTCAGTAAATAAACTAATCAGTTATAATGTCACAGATAAAACATATTACACATTGTTTTGACACACTGTCATTGAAATTATTGGAAATGGTGAAAACTTATTAAAATAAAACAAAGATATTGACAGTTAAATAAATCACGACATTCAACAATTACACTGGAAAAATCAATTTAAAAATATTAAAACTTATTTAAGCTGTAGAAAAATTAATTATGAAATAAGAATCAGTCCAGTCCAAAATTTGCTGATTCTATTCACATTCTCTGATAGCTATTTGCTATTAGCTATCCCTTGCGCACACAGCCTTCAATTATGACTGACAGAGTTAATTTCAGGGGCCGGGAATAGACCCTCCTCCCGCCCCCTCCTCTTTTGACTGAAAAAAATAACAACCTGTAATTCCTACATTATAAATCATGTAAATTTAAATGATAGTTTGTTATAGAGGACATAATTAGAGCTATATATATATACCGTATAATTCCGAATATAGTGCGCACTCGTTTTACCCTTTCCTAAATAAATAGATAAATAATGAAATAAATAAATAAATTATTAAATCACAACCATTAAAGATGCATTGATTTGCGATCAGGTGTTTTTACTGTTTTGTCAAGTTTTGCTAAATTTACAGAAAGAGGACAAAAGGACAGGCGTATACATGTGTCCCAGGTACACATACATTGGCAGAAAAGGCTATCGTTCCCTTCATTCATTCACTTAAGCATTCTTTGTCATTGGTTTTCTTATGATTGTTTCCCTGTACGATTTTGTATCCATATTGGAAATAACCACAACTAATAAAGCATATATCCAATTCAATTCCATTCGGATCTCGGGTAGGCCTATACATTTTCGCAGACACACACACAAATGACTAACAGTAATTTCTATGTTCATCCAATACCCTACACTTGGCCAAATGACTCCACATTATCCCAAAAAGTTCAGAAAAGTACGTTTTCACAGACACACATATGACTAACAGTAATTTCTCTGTTCATCCAGTTACACCTGGACAAATGTCTCGTTCTCATTATCCATATAGGTGTAGATGTAGATACATTTTCACAGACTCACACAATGATTACACTTGGACAAATGTCTCGCCCACATTATCCCAAAAAGTACAGAAAAGTACAGACACACGACTAACAGTTAATTCTCTGTTAATCCAGCACTATACACCTGGGTAAGTTTTCACGTAAGAAATGTCCGACACCTTTAGAAGCTGACGGAGTATTGGTGAGTTCGATCTCCTGTAGTTGATAGAGTCTAGTCAAACCATAAAGACCATTTGTCGTGATATGTACACACCCTGCAAATAGAAAACAATAATGATAATAAAATGGTTAGCATACCCTGTCCTGCAAGCGAAAATCGCCACAAGACAATTTTAGCTATAATTCAGTAAAGTCTTTGACCCCGGAGCTCAAAGCTCAAATATTTATGGCATCCCTCTATATCAGACCTTCTCAAATAGCGGCCCGCGACGCCCTCATGAGTGGCCTCTCAAAAATAACCCCTTCCGCTCTATATAGTAGTATGCGGAGGGTGTTGTTAAAGTTTATCCATAGTGTTAGTTATAAATATTATAACTCTATGGGTTTATCTTCTTGGCCCCTATACTACCTAATAATATTTAGCTGGTGCTTGGGTTATTGTCTTGTGTTATCTCTATAGGGAATTCACATATAATTTATTCAATACTTCAGTTTTAATATCACTATTTTATGACGTCACTGTCAGTGATCTGCATAGATATCAATAGTGGCTTCCGGTAGATCAGTTGGGGTGACGTCATAAAACGCGTTAGTTTTAGTGGAATTACAAGAACCACAGACGTCGGAATGGAAATTGGAATGGTGCAAATTAATGCTATCAGTGTCCCCAATACACATACAAAGTTTATAAAAACTCTTTACAATCCCTTTAAGCTGTAGTCAGCTGATTAAGCGAAACATAAGATGATCATGCAATCCAGTATCTAATACATGTGTATTCATCGTGCAGTTTTCAAATAACACAAAGATTAAACTCTGATATTATCAACATGGTTTAAAGATTACCAACTCCTTTTATTTTTAATATTCTGGCAATGTCGGTCAATCCGCTTAATGTATATAATTTACATTTTTTTCATTTACTTAATAAGTTGGACGTTAAACTCCATTTCATTTAATTTCATTTTGTTAATGGTTGTATGTGACCATGGGATGAAAACGTCTCCCAAGACTGTCGATTAAATACATTTCTAAAGCTTCAGAATTAACTAGAGGCGCCTCATTAAATAGTCTACAAAACGGAATGGAACAATCGATATTCATGCTGCTTTGGAGTTGATTTAAGAAAATAAAATAAAATCAGAAAAGTTATTTTTGGTTGGAAAAATATTATTGTCCCCAATGATTGACAGTTTCCGTTTGCAAAACAAGATCGACGACTTTCTAATTCGTTCTAACAGTCAAGCTTTTAAATTCAGTCTTCTATCGATTATTCCAAACATTACTGATTTAAACTTAGTCGCTGAATGAGAAAATATAAAGTCATTTTGTCTAGTTGATTACCCCAGCTTAGCGAGTGTTTTATATTAAATATTACTTAGTCTGGATAGCAATACAGTCTCCATTATCTTTTCACAAAGCTTTTTAATGATACGTAAGGTGTTTCAGTCCATTTCTGGTCTAAATTTCCTGTTTATATCTAGGTCAGTCTGACTTGTATAGCTCTTAAAGAGATTGTAAAGTGATTTTGTAAACTTTGTATGTGTATCGAGGACACTGATAGCATCAATTTGCGCCATTCCAATTTCCATTCCGACGTCTGTGATTCTTGCAATTCCACCGAAAACTAACGCGTTTATGACGTCGGAATGGAAATTGGAAGGGTTAAATTGATGCTATCAGTTTCCCCGTTACACATACAAAGTTTAGAAAACCACTTTACAATCCCTTTAAGAATTTCTACCTATTGTCACATTTGCAACTGATTTTGTATAGTCAATGCGAAACCTGTTTGTGTCAACCGTCTTTCTAACCAAGACTACTGGTAAGCGAGGGAGTTTACTGTTATTTGAGAGTAAGATGTTTCAGTCCATTTCTGTTCTAAATTTCCTGAAAATTTCTAGGTCAGTCTGACTCTTTTAAGTTGTTTTATTTTAGATGTTTTTAAGAATCTTTTTAAATTGTCATATTTCAAATATATTTCGCAAAATCAATGCAAAACCTGTGTGTGCCATCCGTCTTTCCTACTAAGACTACAGGCGGGCCATAGGGGCTTCTCTCTCAATTTTATACATGTAGTTATAATTATTTACCTATTATGATACAGACTTGCTTTCTAAATGAGAAAATACAAATTTGTAATAATAAATAAAAGTTAAAAGTTAAAATAATTGAACAGACAGACGCCTATAACTTTTTAAAATCTTTCTAAATTGTCATATTTCCAATTGCTTTAGTGTAGTCAAAGCAAAACCTGTTTTTGCCATCCTTCTTTCTTACTAAGACTACTGGTAAGCCATAGGATAAAAGATGATGATTCTTTGATTGATTATTTATAATAAAAATCCGTACCAGCAAAACAATTCCGTTAATCAAAAATCTCGTCATTATAGTCTGTAATGAGGTGGCATAAAATGCATGAAAAATGAACGAAATATTAGTTGTGCTTAAAAGGGGAACTATACTCCAGCGCTAGATAACAAGATTGGTTGAAAAAAATATCAAGTCTGTCGTCTGCCTTTATATAATTTTATTTGTCCTTTCTCTCAATCCTTATCATTATCTTCATTACTATATTATGGAGAGATCATTGGTTAGCATGTAAACAGCTAATAAAATAAAATATAATTTGAATGAAATTTGGTTTTTATACATTGTAATACAAGCTGTAGTAGGATCGATATTTTTATTGTAGAATTAGTTCAATATATTCATACAAAAACATTCAGTTCCAGAAATAGTTCAGTGGTGGAATAATAATAAAAATCCGTACAAGCCAAGCAATTCCGTTAATCAAAAATCTCGTCCAGAGCATGACAAAATCGGGTGCAATAATTATAGAATAGTAGACATCCCATACGAGAAATACCATCAGGTGTTTCGAAAAGAGTAAGTATGGTCTGCCTCACGCGCGACACCTGTAAAGGTCAAAAATTAAAGTAGATTTAGCACAAAATAAAAAACAACAATGACATTGAATATACTTGGTAAGTCAATTTAAATATCGATATTCCCAAAAAAGTAAAAACAATATCAAGATCGATATTTGAAGCTGAAACTAGATCAATCTATTTACATACATTTACATAAAACATCAATATCAGTGAATTAAAAAATAGGTGAAAATATTCACGTATAAAAATATTTTAAAAATAGGACAATAATTTCACAAATCATTTTTTTATATATATATATTCTAATAGATTTAAAATTTGAATCGATGGTAAAAATAAAGTACTCTATAGTACAGGTCTTGTTTTCTCTTTGAGGTTACAGGACACCCTAGGAACACGCACCAGTCCTGTTACGGTCGCACTATCAAAATGCAGTCTGCATTGAAGCGGGCCTTGCCTACAAATCAACCCAACCGCACTCATTTCAACAGATTTTAGTCCCATTCCCCACTCAAGACATTAAACTAGCAAATCAAAATTCAACCTTAAAAATATTCCAGGAATTTAATACCGTTTTTATTTCTCTTATAGAATGTTACATACTGGCGCTACATTTGATACAAAATCCAGACTTTTTTAAATTGAATATCAATATCATTCTTTTATTCACACCAGCTAATTTTCTAACGATCTGTTTCCTTTCAAATCTCCGACATTTTCTCATGTAACGGGTAGTAATTAGTTGTAACATAAAAGCGAGAAATAAATTGGTTTCGATTCGGAATGTTAAGCATTTCTCAAAGAAAAACGTGGAATTCAATCGCTGGTATAAATACAAAAGTCAACTGGAGGCAGATCGCGGTGATTAGGAGAATATGTTACAGAAGAATTAAGTGCAATGATTATATCTAAGAAGATAAAGACTCGGGGATATTCGTTAGATAATCTAGAAGTAGTAAATTATGGCTGTCGGCTTAACTTTATTTAGTCTTACTCTCGAGATTTAAATAAATACGACATTTTTAGCCTCGGGATGGATGTAATGGTAACATAGTTACACTGGTGATTTTATAATAAATATGGTAGAACTGTTTCATAAGAAAGCTTTCGGCTTTTTATTTAGTGGAATTGTCTGACAGATATTATTTTCAATACGTAGTTAACCATGTAAAGGATTTAAACAAATTTCAATAAAGAAAGGAATGGAATGGATTTTACGTCCATCTGATTAAGCTAAACTGATGGTGTTGTAAACCAACTTTTCCAACTGTCAAAGAAGCACTCATGGTCTCAGTTTATTGTCCCATCTAGACGATTAGCAATTTTCGAGCACAGGTTAAAAAGCCTTAAATTTGAATTAATTTAAGTTAATTTACGAAATATTTAAACCATATACAATGGAAAAATCAGATTAACAAAAAAAAAATCAATCAAACCTAAAGATTGCAAACAATTGCGATATTTAGCTAAATTATTCTTAAATACGTTATGGGGAAAGTTTTATTATTAAATAGGCTATGGGGAAAGTCTCGCTTCACTGCGTTGCGTTATTTAGCAAAATTATGGTTAATACGTTATGGGGAAAGTTTTATTATCAAATACGCTATGGGGAAAGTCTCAACACTACAGATATACAGCCTACCAACTGATCCGTTAATTAGCAATCCAACATAACACCATGTCTGTGAGTCTGTTGGCTGGTTTTATTTTCTATAATTCTAAATATATCACCAAGTCTCTGTGGGATGGAGTCAGATTGTGTCATTATGATGTAGAATCTGGAGTTGTAATTGGGATGGAATTAGACTGGTATAGATCCGTGGTCTCGTTAACTCACAAACTAACACAATAGCCACCGGTAGTGTGATCATTAATTTCTATAAAATACACCTAAAAATAGACTTCTAGCATTGTGTCTTTTCAAATTTCTCTACTATTCTTCCTTATAATAGTAGAGATAGACAGTTATAAACGTGTTTCTTGAGGATTTTAATACGGATTTTATTTCACAACCAACTGTTTATTGAACATGACAATTCTTTACAACATGTACAAGTTCATCGCCCTTCTTTTAATTAACACTTTTTTGTCAGTTTGTGGAATTTTTATTCTGAATTACAGTTTTGATGGTTTGTATTTTCATTCATTGTTGAGTTTTGATTTATCATATACATGTACCATCTATGGTCCTCAGGGATTGTTTCAATAAGGATTGCGATATATCTATTTGATTTACCCGTAACATACAGCTTTTACTTTTTAATAATGATAAGGGTTTAGGTATCAGTTTTAATTGACTACTCAAATTGACGAATATACCAAATAAAAATTATTAGCTATGTGAAATCTCTGAAAGGGGCAAGTGAATAAGTTATTATTGTTTACTCAAATGGACGAGTATACCAAATAAACATTATTAGCTATGTGGAATCTCTAAAAGGGGCAATGGTCATCTGATGTCTTTCGCCTTTTGTTGCGCTTAATAATGCTGAACGTGTAATCTTGAAAGTGCCATAGTTCCATAGTTTTCAATGTTGATCGCTAGCCAGCTATACTTGCTCATGATTATTTCATCCCTCTCATAGTGTATATTGCTTGGTGCTACAAACGATCTGGTCACGATTATTTCACATGTCCAAGCTTCATAGCTTTAATGAAGGAAAATGCCATTATTAGCTATGTGGAATCTCTGAAACCCAGTCGCAACAGCTTTAGATGTCTAAGATCCTCGTATTACAATATTTTTGAAGAGCTAGGCACCAGCTAGCTGGTTGACCACCATATCTTTTGTCCAAATGTAATACATAGTTGACAATCCATGTTACATTGTGCTCAGTGCTATGAACTACATAGTTCATAGTAGTTAGCTGGCCAGTGGCCACGATTATTTTTTTGTGTCCAAACGTCATACCACGAGTTTAAATCACCTCTAATAAGACTAAATACGAATCTTACCTGCTAATGAAAGAACGAGTAGCCCCCGCATGGAATAAATATGTTGTAATCCAAAATCTCGGATCTGACACCACCTGAGATAGAGTCGCTTTAATGACATCATAGTTGATATATAGCCAATACCTATATCAGTTACATGATTACACCTGTAAATATAAACAATAGATATTAATTAGTATTATAGATTAATTAATTGTCATATTCAGCAGTGTAAGCAATCAACAGTAAAACAAATACCGATATCAGTTACATGATTACACCTGGAAATATAAACAATACCTATATCAGTTACATGATTACACCTGGAAATATAAACAATACCTATATCAGTTACATGATTACACCTGGAAATATAAACAATACCTATATCAGTTACATGATTACACCTGAAATATAAACAATAACCATTAATTAGTATTTTGATTAATTAATTAAAGGCGAAAAGTAGTTAACAGGGAAAATTCGACTTTTTTGAGTATCTTGAATATTGAAGACTTCCAAAATGCTAGAATCGCACGAATTCGCATAATCTCTTCAAATATGCAACACTGTTACATGATTACATCTGTAAATATAAACATAGGATATTAATTACTATTCTAGATTAACCAGTTGAGGAACCAAGTCGCAGAGTGATACCAAGAATGAATAGTAGTTAACGGGGAACATTCGGCAAATTTTTGAGAACCGTTTTAGGTCTTGAATTTTTAAGACTTCAAAAATGCTAGAAACGCACAAATTCCCAAAATCTCTTCAAATATTCAATCAGTTTCAGTTTCATGATTACATCTCTAAATATAAACAATAGTCGTTAATTAGAATTTTTGATTAATTAGTTGCCATATTTAGTAGCAGGGTGGTACCAATAATGATTTTTTTAACAATCAACAATAACAAAATACTGAGTTTACAACCACCCATTGAGAGAGTGGCACCGATTACAGTTATCTGGTTATTTTTTTTTTGTAAAAGATAAAAGAAGACAACCTATATAAGCAGTATAAGAGACCGGGCTTATTCTTTTCGAAACACCTGATGGTACTTCTCTTTGGAGTAGTCCACTACTATATAACTATTGCTCTCGAATTTGCCATGTTTTGGATGTAATTTTGATTAACGGAAATTGTTTTGCTTGTACAGATATATTAGAAGATATAAATTGCTAATCCTCAATCTGATCACAGAAAACTGACATCTGATCACAGAAAACTGACATTGGTGTTTGCTATAGATATTAACGATGATCTACATTGGATAAAATCTGATTACAAAGACATAAACAAATTCCACTACTAACCCCAAAAGACCGTCAAATCAGATTAAAATAATGGACTAGAATTAATTATTAATAGATTGAGAAGTAATTCACGTGATAAATGGGGATGTTTATTTGAACTAGTTCAATCTCAGTCCCGTTACTAGTCGACTTGTTCATTACAATTAATATCAATAAGTTTCTAACAATTTCTATTTTAGTTCCCCGATCAATATATAAATTGTTTACTTGTTTGATATTCTATAAAGATTTTTTTAATAAATGAATATTGTTTTTGTGACTTAGAAAACTGCTGAACCAGATCCCATTTAGCATATCGTATAATATCATATTTTAATAATATAATTTGCTTCAGTAGCGGTTTTCGTGAAGGATCGCGAATTTTCCCCACAATGAATTCAAAAACAATTTAGCAAAGTAACGTAACATTTTATTTGTTGTAATGTATACATCTTCTAACATATGGGTATTAAGGTTTGTGTGTGGGAAGGGAATGAACGATCGCCACAGGAATGATGATGAGGATCGCCTAAATAGTCAAATGATAAAAATTTTGAGTGTGGAGTTGGAGTGAGAGTGTTTGTCCTATTTTCTACACCTGAGATAGAAAGAACGGCGTTGACTTTTACGTCCTACACCTGAGCTAGAAAGAACTGAGTGGTTGCGGTCACACACCACTAGAATATGACCTGACATAGGCTAGGATACATTCCCTAAATTCTATGAGATTCTATGAGAAATTTGTGGGTGGGGGCGGCGCCATTGACTTTTACGTCCTACACATGCGCTAGAAAGAATTGAGTGAATGCGGTCATGTCACTAGAATATGACCTAACCTACGATACATTCCTTAGATCATATTATGAGAATGAGAAATTTGAGGGTGGGGTGGAGTGGGTGAGTTTTACGTCCTACACCTGAGCTAGAAAGAATTGAGTGAATGCGGTCACATCACTAGAATATGACCTGACCTACGATGCATTCCCTAGCTAGATTATATCTAGTTGATGTTATGTGTTTTTAATGTGATGCTATTATTGGTAATTACTGGGGGGAATTAAAAGTCTTATCGTTCATCACAGACTAGTTCAGAAAGCTAATGATGCTCTTTGATAGAACAATTACTACAATTACATGTACATAAATAATTGCTGGGGAGCCTTTGGATTTTTCAACCCGGTTTCCCCCTGTCAGTGATGCAGGTCGGAGGGGCTGACATGGAAAAAGCGTCTAGTCATTCAGATGGGACAATAAACAGAGGTCCTGTGTACTACAGACTGTGCACGTTAAAGATCCGTCGACAGCTGGATATCGAAAATAAGAGCATGCTAATGCCGCTGTCCTGGCAAAATTTCAGGTGCAATAAAGCAGGACGTAAAACTCCATTTCATTAATAGTTGTTGTTGCTGAGTCTACATAGGATTCAACGCATTCCGCTCCAAATAAGCCAAGGATTGCCAAGGATTGCCGAGGATTGATCCAAATATGAGCTCATCTTGGAGTATGCTTACTCTTCCAGATACCTGATAGTTTGTACTTGGGTTTTATTACTCCAAAAAATGTATTACCATATGTATTTTTGAGACTTCCAATATGGGACTTAAGGCATGTGAGAAGTGGGTTAACCCTTTGAAAAAAGAGACCACCATTAAAACATTATTTTAACATGGTATAATATCTCAGCCAAGTATAGACTGTCACTTTGATGTCTTTGACTGCGGTAACCTCCAGAGATCTTGAAACGTATCCGTTCATTACAATATTACATATTTTGCCATTATTTTTGTGTAATATTTATCATCTCTAGAATATGTCCCTTAAAGGGATTGTAAAAAGGTTTTCTAAACTTTGTATGTGTATCAGGGACACTGATAGCATCAATTTGAACCATTCCAATTTCCATTCCGACGTCTGTGGTTCTTGCAATTCCACTAAAACTAACGCGTTTTATGACGTCACTGAGAGACCCAGCACGAAAAATGCCAGTTTTGTCGGATTCTAATATTGGTATGAGGAGAGTGGACGAACCCTTTTAAAATGAGAAAACAAGCACTAAAACACCTAAAGAGAACATTATTTTACCATGATATAATCCCACAATGTTTTAGTAGAGTACCACTTTGATTTCCACCAAACAGTACAAGTATTTATATAATAGAAGTATATATTAAAGAATGTTATATGTTATTTGTAGTGGTTTGTACTCATCTGGCCTTTTTTATTACCCACCATCAAGTTTATGGGTTCGGCCACTCGTATCAACTTCGGAACTAGACATGTTAGATAACCTCAAACACGGTACGATAGTTGCCATATTGAAAAAATTATACTTCAGCCAATAACAATCATTCTTCAGAGGGTGTCATCATCTTTCGCGGAAAAAAAACAGCCAATCAAAATCAACCTTGAAACAAGAGTTGTCTTTTCCTGCCCAAATATCGGTCGAGATGGCCGCCTATCATGATCGAGTCATTATATAGTCTCGAACAATGACGAAGGTTGAGCCGAATGGGGTTCAGCATGGCTGTTTTTTTCTGGATGTTTATAGGTGTACTAGAGCTGTTTTAACATCCCTCGCATATCATTCATTTTCTTCTGGCATTTTTAGTGTTCACATGTTTAAAATATGTTAGTTCATTCAAGATGTATGCACTTGAAATACATAATTGTCTTTTAGTTACACTTTAAGGGATCCTGTCCTCTATTACATTTGTTTTACCAGCTGATAAAACTCAATTCTCACCAAAATATAGCCTTTTAGAGGCTTTTATTGTTTTGACGAGTGATGATCTGATGCCCATACGGATAAACAAGCCTCTTAAAGGGATTGTAAAGAAATTTCTAAACTTTGTATGTGTATCAGGGACACTGATAGCATCAATTTGAGCCATTCGAATTTCCATTCCGACGTCTGTGGTTCTTGCAATTCCATCACCGACAGTGATCTACCGGAACCTACTATTGATATCTATGCAGATCAGTGGTTGTGACGTCATAAAACGCGTTAGTTTAATTGGAATTGTAAGAACCACAGACGTTGTAATGGAAATCGGAATGACTTAAATTGATGCTATCAGTGTCCCCGATACACATACAAAATTTAGAAAACCTCTTTACAATCCCTTTAAGATCGGGTTTATTTTCAAAAATTGTTCTCTCAGAAATGTTCCAATAATAGTCAAGTTATAATTACCTCGTTGTAAAATCGATTTTTTGTTGAAAAGCAGGAAATTACATTGTTGAAAAATAATAAAAAGACAAAAAAGTGGTTTTAGATAATCAGGTTTTATAGTCAGGTCTAAAGAGAAGCTGACAAACTAACGATTTATGTGGAAATTAAATGACATATAAAAATAATGCCTGACAGAAAGAAAGAAACATCCATTTTATCAGGATGACAATTTAGATTCACAATTCTACCAGGAATATGTCAGTTTTCTTTGTTGTTGGTTTTGTTAATTTGATGAAATTTTACAAGGACAACAACTTAGATTCACAAGGATCCTTTTTACCTGCTGGTATTGGTCCTAACCCTCTTGGCATATATTTTTAGCCAATTATTGGGTGGACTGGAATTATGGGGAGGAGGACGACGATGATATCGCAAACTAAAATTGCGACTTAAAGGGGACCAGTCTTCATTTTTATTGGTTGATTTGGGTCTTGAATATACTTAAGTATCCTTCAGAAGCACTAGAAATGCACGAAAATTGCGTATTTCCTTCAAATATACCTTAAATTAGACATTTCTCCTTCTATTTCTATAGATGACTTTTCTATATATTGCATAGTATCGCTAATGTGTAGTAGGGCATTATAACTTTCAAATGCTAATAATTATGGATGCACATCGATTTGAAGACTCAAATTTCAATGGTGAGTTGTGATAACCAGTACTAAATTGCTGAGCTAAAAAAGTCCCCGTTTCTGAGACTTATCCAAATCGACCCGCGAAAATGAAGCCTGTGCCCCTTTAAGCCTATACATATGTAGGGCTTTGACTACATAGCAAACTTATGACGTCTTTCCATCCCTATATGAATTATATTCATTTTTGGTATCTGATTGTCGAAAGATCTCTAATATGCACATCATGTAGTATACGGGGCCTGGGTTTATTATACACAAGCAATAACCATTGAAAGATGACAAATACTCCAACTTTAACCAATGTAAGTAAAGCGAGTAATAAGATTCCTGAAAGTCAGCCTGTATGTTAAAAGAGTATATATAAATCATTTTTATTGTCGGAACATCAGTACAGTAGGAATATATCAAATACAGATACCAGATAGTACTTCATGATATACTATTTAACTCAGTCTTTCTGTCAAACACAAATACCTACTTACTCATACCAATCATAGAAATATAGATAGGGAATAATAACACAAGATTTATGTTTGGCACGCATGCGTTGAATTGAAGGTATGCCCATAACTTCCGGTTTCTGCAATAAGTTATATTAATTCAAAAGCCATGATAAACGCGATTTAATTCGAACGGAACATCCAGTCTCTCTGCCACAGTATCACTTAGAGTCAATTAGTCCTAGAGGAGAAACTAGGTCAACCATAAATTGAAACAGAAGTTCAGTAGACGATGAGTAGACTAAGACTTCCAGTCAAATACCTACTTACTCATACCAATAAATAACATTACAGTTAGTCGGTACTACATAGTCTTCTATATTGTTCCAAGATCGTCGTCTACATACACAAATAACTAATTAGAAATACCATTATTAGTTTAAACTTATAAACATCATAAATCTAGCAGCATTCCTCTTAGTTATACGCAACTTTAATCTAGGTTAAGAAGCATAGGATTGTCAATTTTTTAGAATACTGGATGGTTAAATTTCCGGACCAATCGATTCAATGTGGATAATTCAAATATTGCTGATGACGACCACGGAGAAGATGGATAATACTGGATGGATGGATTGTGTGATGGACGACGAGCATAATGACGAAGAGGATGACGACGATGACAACCATGGAGATGATGTTGACGAGATGACAACAAAAGGGGGATGACGAAGAAGACGATGACGACCCTGGGGATGATGACGACCATAAGGATGATGACGAAGGAGACGACCCTGTAGATGATGACGATGATGACGACCATGGAAATAATGTTGACGGGATGGCGACTGTAAAGACTATGACGAGGATGACAATGATGAAGACAAGAGAATAATTCTGACGAAATTGCCATGACGATCATGAAGGTGATGACGATGATGATGAAAACGACGACATGATGTACTTATGACGTTGGTGATAACGATGTGAAAAATTGGCGGTGAAAAAACATAAAACGTAATACCATAGCAATTTCCCAACAATTCCAACAATATTACTTAACATACCAAGCTTTCAAGTTCACTGTATGCTAGAAAAATATGAATTATTGTATATTACATACTAGAAAGATCTTGAGAATTTGGGTTCAGACATTTTGCTAGAACAACAGCTGGCAGTGCAATATTTAAAATTTATTTAACTGAAAGAAGTCGAGTTTTTGTGATAAGCCATTTAAAAACAATTAATTTTAGAGTTAGTGAAAGTTTACATCCGCTATCTGGGGTGTCTTATGAGATTCTATGTTGTTATAATTCATGTGAAGCCATAAAACAGATAATAACAAAAGGTTTCATTCAGACGAATTACATCAGACTGCTGGAGATCGTAATTTCCTTTGTAACTTTCTGGAAGTTTAAACTTTTATTTTATAAACGAAGCTGTAAAAATGCTCCTATATATAATCCGTTGGTCGTGTTCTTGAAAACCTAAAAGTGTTTTAGAGTTCCAGTTGTCTGCTTGGTCAAACACTGAAATTGATTTTAAATTCAGTTTTATTATCCTATCAGATTAATGTAGATTAAAAATCTGGATTAATCTTTGTTAAGGGTAAGGGAATAACAATGGCAATACTCGGTAGCTTCCGTAAACCATAATCTCTTACAGAGCGATGGCATAACTTTCAAGGGTTCATTCCCACGAAGTCACCGCTTGGGTCTGGTGTCTTCCCGGGAAGACACCCTTTCGGTTCCCTTTCACGGAGATCGTTTCAGGAAATAAACCCGTTGCTAAAAATAATGGTATAAAGCCGATGATTTCAAGGTAATATCGGGTGGCCCAGAAAAAAATGATAAATGGAATAGTTTAAATGTGATACATTTATTGAAATTGCTATCATCCTGAAAACACCTCGTAGAAGAATTTACCATATTTCCACCTGGGGATTCCACACACACAGAATGACCTATATATTAACATTCTTAACTTGATTAACTAAATTAGGTTAAAACAACTAAATAGGTTATTGGTTAATTTAAAAGATTGAGCTAGTTACAGTATGTTAAAGGGGAACTGTCGATATTTTCGGTGGTTAAGTTTTGAAAATAAGTAAATACATGCGGTACTCGTGAAATAATAGAACCCAAGCAAGAACGTAAAAACAAATCTTGAAATCCATGTTAACACATTGGCAATATATTGGTATTTTGGTAGCAGCTAATGAACCTTTCAGTTGGGAAGTATATCAATAAATGAGTAAATATTTCATAATGAAAATTGATATCAGGTGTCTAGAAGAGTTAGCATACCCTGTCTGTAAATAACCTTGGATACTAGAACTGTATGGTAGTTGTATAATCCTTTCATTACAAAATTCCTGTTTCTGAGACTACAGTATTGTTGGTTGAACGGGCGGTGAACGAGCCCTTTTACATAAGAAGTTAAAAGGGGCTCGTTCACTATTCGTTTGACCATTCTTATTTTAGTCCCAAAAGGTGGGAGTTTTCAACTAAACTAATCAATAATAACAGGGCCGGCGCGCCAATATATTTTTAGGGGGTACAGACATCAAAAGGGCACATAATCATGGCAGCGATGTGTAATTTTAACATTTAGATGTTATTTCCCGTGAATTCAACTTTAATAATGCCTGAGTGAAAGAAACAGTGTACATGTAGCAGTGGCGGATTTAGGAATTTCATAAAAGGGGTAGGAAAATTAAAAATGTGCTCTAAACCCGCGAGCGCCTTTGGCGCGAGCGGGCAAAATTTTTTAGGTTCACTTAGTTTAAGGTTCAATTATACATCTCTAAATCTTCAAAGATTTTTCAACATTTTGATCAAATGATATATAAATTGGTAATAACATAAACACGTCAACACAGGTAAGGGGGTGACTAGCCATTGTAGATACGCCCTAGTCCGAGTGGCATGGAGGGTAACGCGTTTTTTGCGCGACGTCATCTGGGGAAACTGTGGTGGTTTTTTAGCTCATATAGATGACTGTACCTTTTTTTTTCATTTTATTCTTCACAAATATATATTTTTTCAAATTCAAAAAGGGCACCTTCCGTGTAAATTTTAGCACCCCCCAAACCCCCCGGCTCCGCCGGCCCTGAATAATGTTCACAGATCACCTAATTTGATTTAAATTTGAACGATTGTGTCATTGTCATGCAGTTCTGGTAGCCTACCTTTGAGACTATTCATAAAGATATATTCAACAAAATCAACCACCAAAAAATGCCGACAGTTCCCCTTTAAGAGAGTCAGTGATGTTTTTAGTTAATTTGAAAGATGTACAAAGTTAAGGATAATTTAGTTGAAATGGTACCATATGTATGTAGAATCTGACATCTTGGACACTAATGATATTAGGCTACATTTAAAATGACTGATGTAACACCCGATAGCTCAGATATCGTTAAAGCCACTTTATGTCATAAATCTTTCATCAGATAAAGAAATAAAAAATTACTAACAATCCGAACTACAAAACTAATGAACTTTTCAAATGAGGAAGTATAATAATAATACTCAAGCACGAACGATCCCAACCGTAAAACAAATCTCAAAATCCATGTGAACATATTGGGCATTGGTTGGTATTGGTAGCAGCTAATGAACTTTTCATTCGAGGAAATATAACAATTAATAAGTAAGCAACTAATATTTAGTAAGTATTTCATAATGAAAAGTGGTATCAGGTGTCTATTAATGTATATCAATCATACATGAGGACGTATTTGATAATGAAAAGTGGTAATGGTGTCCAGAGGAGTAAGCATACCCTGCCTGGCGCCACAAAGCATACCTACATGTTGTTACTTATAAAATTAAATACTTTTTGATAGAAATAAAAAAAGAGATTCGTGAACTTTGTAAGTTTATGGAATTTTAATAATTTTCTGATATACAGACTAAAAAAAAAACGTGTTTTGATTGAAGTAAGATTAAACATTCGTTTATTTACCAAAGACAAGATAAAAACATAAGAAATAGAAAATCGTGAACTTTGTGAGTTGAAGGAATTTAAATGGAAAAGAAATAAAGGTAGGGTCGCCCGAGAGAGGATGGTTTAGTCATCAAATAACCGGTAAATGAGAATTATACCTACTTATCATTAATATAATGTTAAGTAGAATTTATCTAATGAATTTAACAGATTGTTGTCCGAGATGTCATCCTATTCCCTAACATCAAATGAAATGATGTTTTCAGCTAATGCATGGGGACCTTCTTAACAGATTGTAGTCCGAGATGCCATCCTATTCCATAACATCAAATGAAATGGTGCTATATTTATAAATGTCCATTTTTCCAAACCTACTGGGTTAAAGTGTACAAGCAAACATCTTGTAGCGTGCAATAAGGGAAATTTTGCAGGGCAGCTACGTTAGCCTACTCTTATTTTAGATACCAACTATAGAAAGATCTTGAACGTGCATAGCCATAGCCTGTAGTACATAGGTCTCGGTTCCATCCGAATTACCAGACGCTTTTTCCATCTGAAGCTATACCTTAACAAGTTTCGGACTACGACATTGTTAGTTGGATCGTCCATGTTATTTCTATAATACCATTCTGTAGCTATAATCCGGCTTCCCAATCAGGAGTACCAGCGAACACCACAGGGGGTACCTGAGAAGCCTCTCAGACAGTTTTAAAAAGTATGGAATGGATTAAATATCAAACTCCACCAACCGGCAAATATCCTTTTACTTTCATGTTGGCTCTTAATGTTAGTTAGGGTGGGTGAAGGGGTACCAGGAGATTGCTTGAACAAAATAGGGGTACTAAGAGTCCAAAAAGGTTGCTATAACTTAACAAGTTGTTCGGATTATGACATTATGACAGAGTTAAAGTTTGAAACCTATAATGTACTATATAATATTGTAGAATGGAAACACCCAGTAATAAATCATACTGTACATTATATATATATTCTTATAATGTCGACAGTTAACACCTATATAACACCCATTACGTCATGTCAGACCGAGATATCAGCCAGTTGGTTTGACATATCAATTCATATATTGAAAGAAATGAACTATTTTTCAGTTATTTATGAATTTTGAGCCCTTTCCTAAGAGTTATAGTCCATATATTATGTCTACATCATTGGTTGAGTGAAAGAGAAGGCAGTTGGTTTGAGATATCAATTTATATATTGAAAGAAATGAACAATTTTATAGTTATTTATGAATTTTGAGCCCTTTCCTACGAATCGTAGTGTTAGGTTCCGAGAGGTAATCCATATATTTCATGTCTACATTATTGTTTGGGTGAGATCTCAGACAAAAGTTGGCTTGTATTTTCAGGTGTTGACTTTGGTGTTGAAAATATGTAAATACATACGGTATTCGTGAAATAATAGAACCCAAGCAAGAACGATCCCAACCATAAAACAAATCTTGAAATCCATTGTAAACACATTGGCAATACAATGGTAGCAGCTAATAATGATAAAAGCAAGCAAGAACAATCCTCTACATTATTGTTTGGGTGAGATCTCAGACAAAAGTTGGCTTGCGATATCTAGCGTTTTTTACGTCCTACTCTTTTTCATGTTATGGGCTAAATATATTGAAACAAATAGCAGAAAGTTGGTTAAAAACTTCATTCATAGTGCTTAAAAGAGCACACAAGAAGGGAGGGGAGGGGGATAAAACTTCTTTTTCATTGAATCACCACAAAAATTCTCCCCTCCCTAAGTGTAATTAAACAACAAGAAAAAGCTTTTCATTAAAATAACAGGAAATGGTGAAATTTGTGTATTTAATTATTTTTTACATTGAAGAGTTTCTATTAACCTTTAATTATCTCATCAATTAAAACATTCCAGGTAGAAAATTTAATTCATATTTACTGTTAATAGGTTACATAAAGAGGCAGTCTGCAAACTCGCTGTTATTGCGACCTTGTTGCACTAACCCGAACCGCAAAACGAAACTCGAAATTCAAAAAGACATTTTGACGAAACATAGGTAACAGCTTATGAACTTTTCACATGAGGAATTATATCAATCATACATGAGTAACTATTTCATGATGAAAAGTGGTATCAGGTGTCTAGAAGAGTTAGCATACCCTGCCTTGCGCCATCGTCAGTTGAAAATCACAAAAAGTTGACTTTGGGAATACTAACAAAATTAATGAATTTTAATTTTTATGTGCAATAAAGGTACATTTAAAGGAACACATCTTAGAAGGAATACCTTATATCCGACAAATTCATAAAAAGAAGTATAATCAAAGCAAAGGCTTATAATTAAGTTTGTGAACTTAATTTTTATGTGTATTTTAAGAGGTTATATTCCTTTAATATATGTATATAATTAAAGTTGAAAAGTATCAGGTGTCTAGAAGAGTAAGCATACCCTGCCTTGTACCATCGTCAGTTGAAAATCACAAAAAAAAGTTGACTTTGGGAATACATGTACTAACAAAATTAATGAATTTCAATTTTATGAGTATTTTAAGAGGTAATATTCCTTTAATATATGTATATAATTAAAGTTGAAAGTAATAACCATAACTTTATTGACGTAGCTTTAGGTTATTAAACATGTTCAATTATAAACAGTGTATTCTAGATGAGTTTTTAATACTTTTAATATTCTAGATACATATTATATTAATGACTAGAATTGTTCATGTATAATGTGTAGGAGTAAGCATCTTCACATTGTCAAGGTATCTCTGAAAATCATATATCTATATCTATAAGTGGGAAGGAGACCAGTGTATGAAATTGCTCAAATTGTGGTCTGTAAGGTTTGAAGTTGCTTGCTTGTATTTGGCCTCTCGATGATGAGGAGGCACAAAACAACCCCTTGGGTGATATTTGGAATTAAACAGCTATGGAAGTTTCGCCAATTTTGGTCCACGGTATGAAAAGGGTGGGGAACCACTGCGTTAGACCTTAATATAGTGAAGATGAGAAGCAAAGGGATGGTCTTGTTACAGAGTAGAGTCTTCTTTTATGTAATCATGTAAAGTAGGCTACTTGCTCAAGTTATTTATTGTGAAGGTATACGATCGTAATATATACATGTACTTTGACATTGTGAAGATGAGAAATAAAAGGATAGTCTTGTTACAGAGTGTGAGGGAGGGTGTTCATGTTACATTCACAAACTTTCTAGAATCTTTGTTTTATGGTTAAATATAAAAAAGTCAAATCTCTCTTTTTTGCTTTCACTTTTATTTTAATGAGGCAAATTTTCGCATATAATGCTTCTTCAGGCCAGGAGAAAGACTTCCGAGATGAACAAAATAAAGGTGGAGGTGTTTCCCCCCCAATAATGAATAACGTTCTAATTGGGGGGAATCTTTGTTTTATGTAATCCTTTAAATTGAAGCTCTAGAAGGCTTCTCGCTACAATCATGTATCATTGAAAAGGTATGGGATGGTTCTTCCTATCCCACTTCCGAAACCACAACCCCAACAACTCACACATAAAATGTCAAGAAATTTCGCTCCTAGACGAAAGAAAACACTGTACATGGAGAATGGATATACAAAAAAATGCTTAAGATACGCTTTTAAAGAAGCTGCTATAAATAAGATCTTCTGGTACTTCTCTTTAGAGGAGTCCAAGTCCACTGCTATGCAATAATTGCTCTTTTGGCAAACTTTGGACGAGATATTTGATTCACGGATTTGTCCTTCTTCTACAGAAGACTATATAGATTACTGCTACAAGATAAATGCTTTATTAATGATGTCGTATTACATTACTTGTCGTGAGTCATTGTTTTAATATCGGTCTTTGTCTTCCCTGTGACAAGAAGTAATGTCTTGGGGAAGTGAACTTTACAATCTCAAGTGAGACAATAACAGTTAAACTCTGGTATTTATCGTCCTGTCTTCAAGAAGAGGATGAATAATAATAATAATAATAATAATAATAAACTCTTTATTTTACATGGGTCAGAATTAGGCCCTATACCACGAGTGGTAACGGTCCTGTCTCACACCCAGCCCATGGGGACAAACATAGATACAATATACAACATATAGACACCAAAAAAAAAGAAAAAAAAAGGAGGTTTTAATGTTAAAGGGATTGTAAAGTGATTTTCTAAACTTTGTATGTGTATCAGGGACACTGCTAGCATCAATTTGCGCCATTCCAATTTCCATTCTGATGTCTGTGGCTCTTGCAATTCCACTAAAACTAACGTGTTTAATGACGTCACTGACAGTGATCTACCGGAAGCTACTATTGATATCTATGCAGATCAGTATTAGTGACGTCATAAAACGCTAGAAAACCTCTTTACTATCCCTTTAAAGAAGAAGGATGTTTTACTGTTAACATCTAGTATAGTTATTCCTCACGGTTATCGAGTTACCATCAATGGAGTTTTACGTCCACCTTTTTGTGTTAGAGATAACTGGACAGCGCCAGTGGCAATGAGTGGCAAATTAAAAAAGATTTGACTTATGCCTCTATCCTTTGACACCTTTTCAACACTGCATAACGTTGTTTGTAAAACCGCCACAAAATAAAATTCCGAATGTCTCCAATGTTAACTGTCAAATATATCTATTTAGAAATAGTACAGGGCCTGCGATCTCGAGTTTTGATAACGAAGTCAAAACATTGAAGACTATTCCAATGAATATGTTTAAAAATTAAATGTAGGCCTTATTTTTGTAATTGCCTCCTACTGCTTTCACTCAAGGTTACATTGTTAATCAGACGAGCTATATTTATTATTAATAAGTATTAATATATGTCGATACACAACAATATTTACTGTCAATAATTATGAATATTCAGGTCAAAGCCATAAACAACATCTGTGGCTTTTCACACAGAAATTTAATTTCAGTCAGAAATCACATGTAGGCTTTATTAGACTATCATGACTATAATTACTGTGACAACTAGTGAATAACGTCATGCTCACTCTACCAGAACACCTGATATATTTCTGTGACTTAATTGCCTTATTTGTATTGTGAACATTTTTATTGTGAACATTTGGCTATTTTTTTTACCAAGCATATATAGTTCTTTAGACTAATTCAACGCTAAGTTTTATATGATTGCAGAGATTGGGCAAGACTGATTCAGACAAGACATGAGGTTTGGCGTTCAATGTGGTTCCCAATGCGGTGTACGATGCGGAATCTTCGAAACAGTAGGAATTAGAAAGGATTCGGACATGTTTTGCTTCTTCTTCCTTCATAACGTAAAACCAGCGTAATAACGTAAATGATCTTACGAAGATAAATGTGAATATAAGCTTATACGAACTGGAAGTGATACGATAAGCTTCTTCTATTTCTATAACTGTTAACCAGTTCCATATCTGGTTTGTTCTGACGAAGTAAATAAATTGTAATATATTGATATTTATGTATATAAAAAGATCCAGCTGTATTCTGTCCTTGATCACTTCTTGATATTTCTATCAACTATTTTTACACTCTCCTTTACGTCAAGTATCAACTATTTCCTTCTTTTCTTGTAACTTTGTCTTCTTCACATTTAAACTGGTATTTCTGATTCGCATTTCTAAGACAAACACATAAAGTAATAAAAATACCACAAAACTGTCCCTCTGGCTGTACTTGAGTGTCGACAGAAGAAGCATTTTGGATCAGGAGCGGATCCAGAATTAAGAGAAAGGGGTGGGGGCTCTGAAATATAACATGCTTCAAATTCAACGGCAGTGCGAGCTCGATCCGGGGGAGCCCCCACCCCTGGATCCGTCCCTGTGGATTGTGTTGGAGTGTTGGATCTTTAGAAACATGAAGTTATTTGTGTGGCTACGTCGAACAATAATTGGTGGCAGTTGGCGATGTACTTGATTTAGTCGATCCCAGCTGTAAATAGGTATGGGTAATCCAGGAAAGATCAGTACCAAGGACCAGCTGGGAGAAATGGTCCTTAGGGATCCTCTGGGGAATCTAGGCTTGTAAAATATAAAATAATTCGTTTCTTTCATGTGATGCAGAGCTTGCTACTTACTGCAATATTGTTCGTCAACTCGGGTTTCCTTTTCCGAGAAGGAAACAAAATATTATTTGTTAAAAAGACTCATAAACTCTGCTATATCTCTCTACGGACGCTACAAGAAGATACTAAAATAATTTCATTCATGCAGACATGTAATTTTTCTGAAATTCCATATTTTTCTAATCTTGACAACGTGTTTCACATATTTTCTATTTCATTCACAATCAGACAACAAGTGGTTTTGTAATCATTTCGTTGAAATATTTCAGATTACCAGAGGTGTGTGTATATCGTATCAGTCTGGGAATTCACTACAGACTCGTGCCTGATAATTCCATATGGTTATCGTTGTCTGTTATTGGTCCTCGAAGACACAGCAAGAACATAATAAACTCATCAATGTTAAAAGGGATCGAGTTGTCTAATTATTTGCATGGCGGACAGTCCCTCGCCACTCCTCCCACCTTCTCCATGCATCTTCCGTCGAAAGACTTACAACAACTGCGTAGCTTTAAATATCATCAATGTTAAAGGGATAAAGTCAACGAAATATTTGCAGAGCATTCGGTAATTTTCGTCAGTTTCCATTATCTTGTTTTCATGGTGAAGATTTTGTTCATAGAACTCAATTTCATTCATTGCACTCATGTTTGATATTTCCATATGGTATCGGTCCTAGATGGTACAGCAAGAACAAGATAACCCCATCAATGAAAACGATTAGTTGAAACACTTTACCAGGTAACAGAGCATTCGACAACTATTGTGTTTCTGTTGCTCGAACGTGCTCCCATGGTGGACACATTGGTAACAAAACACCAGATGGTACTTCTCTTTGGAGTAGTCCACTACTATACAACTATTGCTCTCGATTTTGTCATGTGTTTGGATGCGATTTTGATTTTCTTGTACGATTTTATATTTTTATCCATAATTCTATTATTTGAGAAGTTAGTCAGTCAGTCATACACCATAAAGAAACCAAGTACTAACGATCCGAACCGCAAAACGAAACCCTAAATCGAAAAGGATATTTTGACGAAACATAGGTAACAGCTTATGAACTTTCACATGAGGAATTATATCAATCATATACATATATACCATCATTCTCTAAATACGACCTTGATCCCTCTCTTATTGCCCTCCCTTAACATCATATTGATATTAATATCCAGTAAATATATAGACGACTATATACCTTTACCGCAATTGCTGTTTTATTGGTAGCATGTAAAGAGGTAACGAAGGTCATTTGAACTATAACCATGTTACCAAGGTCACGAGAACTATATGATTCCCATCATTAATATCGAGAAAATAATAACATTAATGATACATGTATAGTTTTAGTGGTCACTGAGTGGAAATAATCTCTTCCAGATGTTCGATGTTCGACCAGCCAACTTTTATCAATAGTGGCGGGTGTCGCGCGTGAAGCAGGCATGCTTACTCTTTTCGAAACACCTGATGGTTCTTCTCGTATTGTAAGTCCACAACTATATAATTATTGCACCCCATTTTGTCATGCTCTGGGCAAGATTTTTGATTAACGGAATTGTTTTGCTTGTATGGATTACATACACACAGAAATCAACCATTGGTGCAACCGTCAACAAGTGGTCGGGGTGTAGGGTTGGTTTATAAATGTGGTCCCTGGTTTTAGATAATCTCTAGTATAGATGTTTGATAGTCAACCAGTCGACTCTTATTTGTATTAGAAATAGGGAGTGTTGGTAAGGGCACTTAGGAGGTTGGTAAATATATATCAATCTCTACCAGATGCCTGTTGTTCGACCAGCCAACTCTTATCTGTATAATATACACACAGAAATCAACCAATGGTGGTAACCGTCAACAAGTGGTCGGGGGTGTAGGGTTGGTTTAGGATTGTGGTCCCTGGTTTTAGAATCTCTAGATAGATGTTTGATAGTCGACCAGCCAACTCTTATCTTGGTGTACACTATGATATATTAGTTTGCAGCCTCTTTGAGCTCATGTCGCGGGGGGAAGGAAGATCTCTTATCAGGTGAATGTTATCTTGAACTTATCACTAACTGAAGCTATCAATCGGCAAAATATATCATGTACACACGAAACCACTGACTGTAACATTCTTGCTTTTTTAGACGGGTCCCAAAGGATTAGCTTCTACCGATGTATTGCCAATGTGTTTACATGGATTTCGAGATTCTTTTTACGGTTAAGAATGTTAGGATAGTTGGTGCTTTGGTTTGATTATATCTTATCGTGACCAATTGACTGACTGACTGCATCTATCGGTCATCCAACTAGATTATCAAAGAATCACTTGCAACTATCGGTCGGTTATCTTCCATGTACCACGAATGATCTCTGATCTTCGTTTACATGTAGTTATCAATGTCATCAAAGCAAGAAACCACTGAATGAAACTCTCATCCTTTTTGGGCGAAAGTTGCGTTGGAAGATCGTTTACTTATCATGATCTAATCATTGACTGTAACTATCGGACGATCATCGGTCACGAGCTGTAGAAGATACTTATCAGCTCTTTATATATATGTTAAATTATCAAAGAATCATCTTCCACCAGCACCGAATGGTCTCTTATCGTCGTAGATATGTAAAGACCAAAGCCACCAAATCATGTAAAGACCAAAGCCACCAAATCACTGACTGCGACGGTCATCGTTGTTGAACAACGATCTTATTCTTATCGGGTACATGCTATCAAGTTTATCAACTACTAATGGTCTCTAGTCACGAGCTTTGGAAGATACTAATGTGTTTAAAGATATCAAAGCCACTAAATCACTGCCTGCGACGGCCATCCTTGTTGAATACACGTACAGATTATGGGAGACGATGTTATTATTATCGGGAACATGTTTTCAAGTTTAAACCACTAATGCGTTTCAGTCACGAGCTCTGGAAGGTACTAATGTGTTTAAATATATCAAAGCAACTAATTCGGGTCTTCTCAAATGGCGGCCCACAACGCCCTCAAGAGTGGCCAATCATTGTAACCCCTTTCGCTAAACGCTGTGTTCGCTTTCAGCTCAGCTCTATTTAGCCATTTACAAACATTTTTTGAGAATGACGGCGAGTTCTTCTGATTTTTGCATATATCAAAGAATCAATTGCAACTCACGGAATAATCTCTTGTCTTCGAACTTGTTTATGAGTTATCAAAGCAGGGAATTAACCATTTTTAACGCGTCACTGACACTGATCTACCGGAAGTTACTATTCTAATTGATGCTATCAGTGTCCGATACACATACAAAGTTTAGAAAACTTCTTTACAACAATCCCTTTAACTGCCACCATAGAAGTATAAGAGTATAAGTTTCTAATTCTATGCTGCCACATTAAGCATTGTCAGCAAGGAAACTATTGCCTCATTTCTGACGATTGTATCATTTCTTTGTACAGGTAATTGCTGAATCATCAAAAGAACGAATTGCAAATATCAAACCGGAATCTTCAAAGAGTATCGAATGATTTCTTGTAAACCACTGATTGCAACGGTCGAACTTACTGATCACAGATCGCGAATCGCAGAGGAGGATCCTTTTTTGGATCAGATATATGTTACGGTGTCTTGATTTCTGCGACAGACTCCCACTCCTCAATTAGGGTTTGCAGCATTCCCGGATATCTCATTCCCGGGAATGGGAATGAAATTTATGCTATTCCCGGGATTCCCGGGAATCCCGGGAATCAATTTCAACATGTAAGAGCTAGTCAAACTAGCAACCGTTACAAAAATATAGGACATAATGTAGTTTCATATCAAATTTTATTTTCAAATAATTCGTAATATTTAAGAATAACTTTTGAACCCAAAATACCTCTATGCAAATAGGTTTTAGTATTGATTAGTGGCGGTGGAAGTGGATTATGTTACCGACGAATCTAACCAATGTTTTAGGAAGACCAACGCGCACAATGATTTCACCCCTAGGCGAGAGCAAAATTGCCTGCAACAGAAAACCTTATTCCGCTGCGACTGATTACGGATTGATTGACTTCAGAGCATTATGTATAAATTCCAGATTCGATGTCAAAGTCTTTAGGCCTATCTGCTCAAATGACCTAAATTCCCAAATGAAAGTGGTAATACATGTATTCTCTTTCTGACATTACTTGAGTTCCTCGTCGATAGTTTTTATAAGTTTTTTTTTCCAAAGAAATTTCAACAGATGTCTCGGGTATCACCACCATCACTGCCGTCAGGGGCGGATTAGGACTCTGAGGCTTGGATGGAGAAAATTTTGGTGATTTGTATCCCTCCAGGTGACAGAATTTACCACTGTCAATGGTGAAATAAACGTGAAAAAAATCTATGTTCCCATTCCCGGGAATGGAGTGCTGTTCCCGGGAATGAGTACTCGCCAGAAACTCCGGGAATCCCGGGAATTCCCGGGAACGGGAATCCCGGGTACAAACCCTATCCTCAATACATACTTTCATGACTGCAGCTATCTGACTGTCATCTTCGTGTATACGTCAAGTTATAAAAGACACCAAACCAATGACTGCAACGGTCAAGCTTCCTGATCCTGAGCAGTTAGGAGACCTAATCTCATCCTCTTGTAAGCGTAGCAAAGCGCAAATTGTAACAGAAACGTGTAAATTCACACAGAAGATTCAAAACTTTGGGGACTTCAACTTATCGATAGCTGTTAAAATAAGTTATATCACAACCCTAGATAAGAAGTTTGGAATGTATATAATCACTCTAGGAATTAATATCAAGATAAACGCTTGATTCCCCTAGTATTAACTATACCAGGCAGTAAACACTGCTAAACACTCTACATCTACCAGTATCAAACAGTGTTCAAACTTAAATAAACTACACCACAAGACTCTGGAATGGAATTTGTTGTTGTAAGTTGTCGGTGTGCATTTCTAAGTTATTTTTATAAACAACTGTCATGGCAATATTAAAACTGATATCTTAAGTGTAGAATATTTGTGTAAGCACACCCAGGGAATATTCAAAACATCAAATAACGCAGTTTATTTGTTAGTAGGATGAAAATATAGAATATCAGTGAAGAATGTATGCACATATAAATTATTATAAACCAAGTAGTTTATATTGTTTTCTAGATAGAAAGTGTTTTTTAAAACTGAGGGTTATTTCCCCTATGGAGGCAATCGGTAATCCTCGGCAGTTTCCGTAAACCATAATCTGTTGCAGAGCTCCAGTGTATCTTTTATGGCGATCGTTTGCTTGGGACTTGGGTTTTTAAGGATCCTGAAAAGGGTTAAAGGGGCTATAAAAGGTTTTCTTCATGAGATCTCATACTTTTTGGGTCATTAACCCCAAACCCTTCCGAACATTTCTTCACTGACCGCCAGATTTGTTTTACAAAAGATCACTCTCAACACAGGACGACACCAAATTTGATATATTTGCTAAATCCAGTCAACAAGAGCAGGTTAAAGCTTTTCTTACATTGCCAAACTTAAAAACTGGGCATGGAAACCTCTCGTTAACTGCCTGGGGTAAATCTACTCCACTTTGAGAACACTGGAGCTATAGACTACAAGTGTTTTCAGAACTACTACAACTACAGCAAAAAATATGGACTACCCATGACTAGGTTTAGAATAGCACCTGAATATGCACAACTAATACAACTATCTTTGCTCTACAAATCTACATTCCATACGATTTTAATCTATTACATTGAAAATCAGCCTAGTTCAACACGTGGTGGAATTATATGTACTTAGTGCCAACTTAACTTCGAAATTCCATTAAAGTGTGGAGTGAAAGGGTGGGCTGGCAATCTTGGTGGCCAAATAGTGAACATTCACATGCAAGGACCTATTCGCACTCATGGAAACTCGTCTTTCTCTTCTGAGAGTGCGAACAGAAAATATTATAGAAACATTCAAAAGTTCTAATAACAAAACCCAAGCACAAACGATCCCAACCGTAAAACAAACTCGAAATCCGTGTAAACACATTGGCAATACATTAGTAGCAGCATTTGAAGAAGTATATCAATAAATGAGTAAAAATACATCATAATGAAAAGTGGTATCAGGTGTCTAGGAGAGTTAGCATACCCTGCTTGGATCCACACCCGCCACTGCTGCTAAACGTCTCCAAAGTCTCCACATGCTGGGCAAGTTAATATTCCCTCCCTAGACTGGTTAGAAGTTGTCTTCATTAACCGACCGGAAGTAAAATATGGCGCTAAAAAGGTGAATTATTGAAGTACAGAAGTACAAGTCGTCAAGTATCGAATGTTCAGTGACGTCAATATTGAATATAATAGAATATTTTCTTACAATGAATAATTTGTTTCGTTTTATTAGGTGAAAAATTGATTTCGTTCTGTGTTATAAAATTTAGTAATCTATGAAATAAGCAGAGTAGACATATATTAGTACTGCCCAGTTTTGAGTGATGATTTACTTTCGGTTTGCCATTGAGTGCGAGGGGTAGGGGTGTGTGATGTGGGGACGCGTCTCCCCCTGAATCTAGTAGACGAAATTTGATTCGTAAGAAAGATTTTGTGAAGAAGAAAGTCTGTCTGCAAATCCAAACCCGAAATATCTTTCAGAATGCACCAAATCGATGCCATTTTTTTTCTCTTAAGGGCTAGTGCTGTTGCATCCAGCTAACTAGAGAGGAGTACCACCAGGTGTTTCGAAAAGAGCAAGCATGGTCTGAATCCAGCCACTACTAGATATTGTATATTTGTTCCTTATAATAAATATTTCTTTTGGACTCTTATCATATACTATTTGGGTTAGGGATTGTAGGTTGTAACTTTATACTAATGACAAAATTACGAAAGCACAGGCACAGGATTTGTAGGTTGTAACTTATATTAAAAGTTCCAAAAGGTACAATTATTACATAACAAATGTTCTTTGAAACACTTATTACATATAGTGGAACTTATATATCATCACAGGTCAACATGATGGGATAGAATCTCTGAACACGGTTAATTAAGCACTCTAATACAAATAAATATATAGCGTTTAATGTTTAATAAACTGTATTAGGCTGAGATAGACTTGGTATCACTATAACAGATGTCAAATGGAAACCTATCATATGAATAATTTATTCTTCTAACATTCATGAGGCGATAATGTAGTCTGACAACTTCAACCATGGAGGAAATGAAATGAAGAGAAATGGGGTTTTGTGTCCTACTATAGAAGACAGAACACCTATGCAGTGTGCAATGATCATAGCCGTAGGGGCCCACGACTCAACAGGGGGGCAGACTGACTATTTGCCCGAATTTTACCGAATTTTAATGATATTTTGCCCGATTTCGCGATTTTTTTGCCCGAAAACATAATATTTAGGGGGGCAGCTGCCCCCCCTGCCCCCCTGTCTCCTACGGCTATGGCAATGATGATAACTTTGCCAAGACCGCGATTTTCAAGATTATTCGCCTGACCCTCCTACAAATTTTGTTTCACCTACAGATTCGATTTTTTCTCCGACATCAAATCCGCTACTGAAAAAGGGGGTGGGGGAGGTGTTACATTTCCTGAACACATTGGCAATACATTCGTAGCAACATTTGAGAAAGTATATCAATGAATGAGTAAATATTTCATAATGAAAAGTGGCGTCATACCCTGCATGGCACCACACCCGCCACTGTATCATTTTCAACTGTCGAAACCTGTGAATGATATGAGAATTTCGTGTTATCAGAGAGAAACACTGATATATACTGATAAAGAATTCCACGGTAATAGAATTAATTATAACCTCTTTAAATACCATACGATTCATTGACTTTTAATCAAAATCAACTGTTACAATTCACACACCTTTTATAACCTACTTTTAAACCAATTTCTTGTCGTATTAGGTTAGCCCGAGAGTTTGTAATGGAAACATTGGCGTATTTAGGGGAGGGAAGGGGAGGCATGGTGCCTTGCAAAATTTAAACATTTTCATGCCATGCCCTTTCCTGGCCACACCCACCCCTTATCTTTAAAAAAAATTTCGCTTCGCCATTGAAATGAGATATAAAGTTTGATATTGAAGTAGGGTCTGCTGAAATTCAGTTCGTATCAGCTGGTAAAGGACCTATTTAGAAGCCCTAAAATTAATGTCAAATACGTTTCAAAGGATTGCAACCTCACTAAAGCACGTGCAGAAATACTGATGTGAATTGAATACCAAAAAAATCTCTTGAGGAATTATATCAATCATACATGAGTAAGTATTTCATAATGAAAAGTGGTATAAGGTATCTAGAAGAGAAAGCATACCCTACCTGAAGCCATAACCTCTAATAATGAAAAGTGATATCTGGTGTCTAGAAGAGTAAGCATACCCTGCCTGGCGCCATACAATAGTGATGTGAATTGATTACCAAAGAATTCTCTTGTATCCTTATCTTGAACATGTTTCACGAAAGAAAACAAGGGATTCATTTCATTCTGTTATTTTTACAATAAATAAAAACATGGAATTTGATCTAAAGAATTTCAAGACTAAGATTGCAGAATTCACCTGTTTCTAAGTTCTAACATGTTAACAGATATTGTACATGTCTAAGTGTTTGTAGCAAAGAAAATAAAATGTACTAAATCAACTATAAAAGTTATGTGGACTCTAAAGCCGAGTTGACAAAGTCATATCAGGTGTTCAGGAAGGTGAGCTTGTCCTACATCACCATCGACACTCTCCAGTAGAGTGAAAATCTAAGTATTTAGACTTCAATTTTGTGGACAATCAGACAAATCATTATGTATTATAATAGAATAATTTAATCCCAAAGAGAAATTCAGTCATCAAATGAACATCAATAAATTTATGGATTCTTTGAAAGTGTTGTCTATCTGATCAATGCAATCCGTAAAGTGGTATCAGGTGTTCTGAGAGTATGATATAACTCAGTTCTATTGTTACAAGCCATGTGCTATGAAATAAACAATAATCATGTGATATAATTATAATGATTAGTTACAGTAATTGAAGATAACGACAAATCTGAGAAAAACACATGCTGGACAATACAATCATAACAAGGCAGAAGTCATAGGAGCACGCATGTTCCTTCAGTAACGGCTATCATTTCATTTCATGACAATGTCTAACGTTGCTGAAGGAACATCAGGAGCAAACTGCTTCTCACTCAACGTCTGACATGGTTATTTGACACCATCCTTCCAAGAAGAAGTAACCCTACTGCTTCCTTAAAACGCTATGAACCCATTCCACCTCGACTTATAGCGGTTGTCCATTGGACCAACTCAAATCCCGCCCAAAGCTTGTATAGTCCTTCATCAGCCCAAACCCAAACAGCTGCAGAAAAGAAGGACGTAAAACCCAATTCCAACGTTCGTGACTATTTATTGATCATCAATAAGTATAAAACAATAAGTGACCATATCATCATTATATCAATTGACTGGACTAATTAGACCCAAATCAACTCATCCTCCTTCCTAGCACAAACACCAGAAAAATGGGACGTAAGTTTCCAACGTTCGTGACTATATTATTGATCATTAATAAGTATAAAACAATAAGTGGGCATATCATCATTATATCAATTGACGTCTGTCCACTCTGTTATCTCTGACCTTGGGCTATACATTGATCTCCTTAGATTACAGTTCGATAGAATCATGTTATCGTATGATTGATTAGCAGCTTTTCAATGGCTTGATCTAATTCTGATCACATCTGTCATGATGCTAATAATCTTTGGACTCTCCACTCATTCGCAACTGCTTATGTCGTCCGTCCCAATTGGCATAAATAGGTACAAAGATGTAGAGCAAAAACGCTATTCCACTCTATTTTCATTGCTAACGCTTCTGGCTTCTTCTTGGTCTAATTCTGTCCACATCTGTCATGATGCTAATAATCTCTTTGGAGTTTGGACTCGCCCCCCCCCCCCCCTCCCCTTCGCAACTGCTTATGTTGTCCGTCCAAATTGGCATAAATAGGTACCAAGATGTAGAGCAAAACTCTATTCCACTCTATTTTCTTTGCTAACGCTTCTTGCTTCTTCTTGATCTAATTCTGACCACATCTGTTATGATGCTATTGAAGCTTTCCGAAACACCCGATGGTACTTCTCTTTTGGGGAGTCCACTGATGTTGTCAAATTTGCCATCCTTGGACGTGTTTTGTTTAAAAGAATTGTCTTGCTTGTACGGATTTTAATATTGTTGGCTTGACTCGACAGAGGAACAAATACACCAATAAATCCTACTCTGACTCTCAGAGCTCCCATGATTGAACATTGATCATTATTCTACGCAATTTACAAAAGCCCTTTGGACTTTATGAAACTTGGGTCTCCGAAAAGGGAATAGATTCCTTATTCAAATTGGATCAATTTCGCGATATCCAAATTGTCACATAATTAGAGCATGATTGCTTTAAGCTGATTTTACTGTTGAGGTCATCTGACTGATCAATCCCCTGATCTAACCTTTGAGACGACTACTTATGTCTTTTGAAATATTATCTCTACAAAGATATGATACGAAACTAAATAGATTGGGTCATGTACAAATCGTATATCGTTGATGAAATTCGATTAGTGTTGTTTCTCTTAGGGAAAGACCTTTCTCGCCTTTAAATATATATATATATTTTTTTTTTTTTGCTTGATAAAGGGATTAGTCCCGAAACGTAGCTACATTTACTCTCATTATATCGACATTTAACCTACTGTTTGCACGTTTTCGTGTATTTATTTTTTTCGATTCTACATATTGTCTGAGTCCAATGATTAAGAAGCAGATCTAAATATATCAGAAAGCAATTATCTTGTTAATGACCAGTATCTAATCCTCTATCATAGCGGCGTCCATAGCTCCTATATCTTACTGATTCCTATTGATTATTCTAAACTTAACGACGCCAGCTACTTCTTATGGTTGGTCTGATACAGCATTTAATCCACTGTATATTATATAACCTTTACTACGATTGTCGCAAGAAGCAGACGATGCTTAATCTTTATGAAACACCTGATGCTTCTCCATCATCAGTAGTCTTGTTTTGCTTGTACTTTACTTTCAGATACACATTCCACATCAGACCATATAGTGTAGGAAGTGTAGCATGTAAATGCAGATGGTTTAGATACTACTGGTGCCTGAAGAAAGAGGTGAGATAGCAGATACACAACCAGCCATTCCTGTGATTATTCCTTCAAAATTCCAGAAAGATAAATGGTCAATACCTTGTTTGCATGTGTTCATATGTAATACCTGGCTATTTGAGCATGCATATAGCAGACGGTTATCTAACTAATACATACAGATTTTATGAAATGAAGTAAAGCTGAAGGACGAGCTAGTAAATTAATGTGAACTAAGTATAAAATCCACCCTTGTGTTCACCTGAAATACCAATACTTCACGAGCATTGCAGGTACATATCTTGTTTATACCTTATGTATGAAGTTTAAATGAAAGGGTGGGGCGGAAGGGCACACTTGTGAATAACCAGCTATTTTTAGGCAAGTAATCAATTTGTTCACTTGGAGTACTTACAATTGTTTAGTCTAAATTAACTTATCAATGAAGTTTCAACAGAATGGGTGGGGCGGATAACTAGTAAATCAAACCAACCATTCCAATTACTATTCTTTCATGTTTGAAATTCCGGTTCTTATTTAGACCATTTACATCAATAAAAGACCAAACAATATAATTAGAGGTTATGAGAGATGAGTAAACATGGGAAACTAAAACGTGTTGATTTCTTAGTCACGTACTAAGGATAATAACATGTTTTACATGCTACATGCTTCAATTCTCTAATTAAAGGCTTAGGATTACACGTATCATCAAATGACACAAATACTGAATCTGGTGAAAGAAATATTTTAAGTCTGAAACGTGTTACTCAGAGTTTCATGCTGTGCGATCTTCAGAAAACAGCTCTTTTTCAGCTCGAGATCTCAGTCGAGTTTGACAAGATGATATCTTCAGACAACTGGGGCCTTATTCTCGAAAACTTACCTAAGATAAAATCCAGAATTTAAGAAATACAGTAGTCTGATTGGATAATAAAACCATATTTAAAATCTATTTTAGTGATTGACCAATCAGATGACTGGAACACTAAAATCATTGTAAGTTAAGTTTTCGAGAATAAGGCCCCTCTTTTTAAGTCTGTGTCCCCACTATAGTTTTACTAAGGGATCTTCAGACAACTGATCTATTTCAACCTGTGTCCTCAATTGAGTTTGACAAGCAGAGATCTTCAGACAACTGATCTATTTCAGTCTGTGTCTCTACTGAAGTTTGACAAGTAGAGATCTTCAGACAACTGATCTATTTCAGCCCGTGTCTCTACTGAAGTTTGACTAGTAGAGATCTTCAGACAACTGATCTATTTCAGTCTGTGTCTCTACTGAAGTTTATCAAGAAGAGATCTTCAGACAACTGATCTATTTCAGCCTGTGTCTCTACTGAAGTTTCACGAGTAGAGACCTTCAGAGAAATGCTCTTTTTCAGCATGTGTCTCTACTGAAGTTTCACGAGTAGAGATCTTCAGACAACTGATATATTTCAGCCTATGTCCCTACTGAAGTTTGACAAGTAGAGATCTTCAGACAACTGATCTATTTCAGCCTGTGTCCTTACTGAAGTTTGACAAGCAGAGATCTTCAGACAACTGATCCATTTCAGCCCGTGTCCCAACTGAAGTTTGACAAATAGAGATCTTCAGACAACTGATATATTTCAGCCTATGTCCCTACTGAAGTTTGACAAGTAGAGATCTTCAGACAACTGATCCATTTCAGCCTGTGTCCCAACTGAAGTTTGACAAGTAGAGATCTTCAGACAACTGATCTATTTCAGCCTATGTCCCTACTGAAGTTTGACAAGTAGAGATCTTCAGACAACTGATCCATTTCAGCCTGTGTCCCAACTGAAGTTTGACAAGTAGAGATCTTCAGACAAATGATCTATTTCAGCCTGTGTTCTTACTGAAGTTTGACAAGTAGAGATCTTCAGACAACTGATCCATTTCAGCCTGTGTCCCAACTGAAGTTTGACAAGTAGAGATCTTCAGACAACTGATCCATTTCAGCCTGTGTCCCAACTGAAGTTTGACAAGTAGAGATCTTCAGACAACTTCTTTGTTTAAGCCTATGTCCTCAATGGGGTTTGACAAGTAGTTTGCTCTATTTCAGCCTGTGTCCCTACTGAAGTTTGTCAAGAAGAACCCATACAAGTTTGCATGACAGATAAATACATGAGATGTAAATTAATCTTTACCGGTATCAGCTGGCTGTTTGTCCTCTCTGATGTTGCCTAAGAGAGAGAGTAAGTTGCTTTCCATCCCAGAAGTTATATGAGAATGCGAGGAGGATAAGAAAAAAATATAAATGACCTTACCTGTCAAGAACTAACTCTTCCAATTGTCCTAAATCACAGGCTACATATTCCAACGAAGCGTCAGTTATTCTGGGACACCACGATAAATCCAATATCCGTAATTTCCGTAGATTTTCGGCAATAAGTTCGACGCCATCGTCTGATATTTTACTACAACCCGACACACTAAGGACGGTAAGATTGGGGAGGGAATGTACAATATTAACAATACCATGATTAGTAATCTCCCAACATGATTTCAGTCTTAAAACACCAAGGGTGTAACTCTGTTTTGCGCTGAAGAAGGCCAATGCCGCGTCTGTAACGTGGTAGGCCTGTAAATTGAGTTCGTACAAGGAGGGTAAAAGTTGGGAGATTGCCCCGACGGTGTCATCAGCAACATTAATGCAATCACTTATACTCAGTGAAACAATTTTAGCGTTGAGTGACGTCCATAAACCAGTCTCTGTTATTTCGTTACATCCCGATAACTCTAAACGATAAATACACATTTTCTTAAACAGCGTTTCTAAACCCACATCGGTGATATTGGAGCACCTGACACTCACCGATCTGAGGTTTTTCTTACTGGGAGGAAAATTACTCACAAAGTCCACTACATCCTCATCGTTAGCACCGTGTAAACAAATGGAATCAAATCCCCGGTACTGGAGACTTTCGTAAAATTTTCGACGTACAACTGGATTTTTTTCCCAATTTCGGAATGATATGATAGGGGTAACATCCACCCAGAATTTCGATTGATACAAAAAACTTTTCCATTTTTTGCAAACTTGAGCTAAAGTTCCTCTATCTTCAGCGGAAAAATAGAAGAAAAATTTGGTAAGGAATTGTTCGTCGTTGAAAAGATCTCTAACGTTATCTATTCCCACTCTTCCATTCATGTTCCTTAATCGCTTCACTATGCCAGGTTTTGGTGAGCGTAACAATTTATTACTGCTATTGGTTGAAGAGCCATTACTTGCTCTATGTAACGTTTCTTTCACTGATATACTACCATTCTGATTCTGTTCTCGGTGGAGGCGCAGTCCCCGAATACCGTTAGATATTTCCATATAGGCTTTACGTATTGTCGACATGGTGCCGCAATATAATATAATATTATAACAGATTATACAAACTCCACACAGCTGCCAGATGATGATATAATCACAAATAATACACTATAGTTGTACAATGTATCACATTTATTATTAATATAAATAGGGCCTACTATTATATCCCATTTCCTCCGACCATTTGTTTACAATCAGCAATAACACAGTAGCACTTGGAAACAAAGACACAAGCATGTCCTATTGAACTTTGCTATTGAACTTCTCCTTCGAACACTTGGAATTCTAACAATGAAATTAGAAACAATCACTTCTATTCCATATCACCGTTCACACAACTCCACGTTTTAGTACATTCCTTGGTCTAAGTATAATTGACGATAATGTTAATATAAGACTTCTAATAAATAAATATTCACTTTGAAGACGATAAAATTCTTGTATTTACACAAACCGCGTGGTTTTTCCTTAGTTAGAATCGCAATATCAGTAATTCCATAGCTGGCTACTCACTGTATAGAATACAGTTGTATTACGGACGGTCGATCGTTCTGTGACTAAAGCAGTGAAACTATGGCTGACTATACTCGATGAATGAGTCGGAAAAAAATCGATAAGAAATTTCACTTGTCATCGTTTATGTCATGTGAAAAGTATAATAATACATCGTTACTGTTGACTATAACTCGTATTCCCTGTACACAATAACATGGTATACAATATACAGTAATTGTAATCTAATACACTGTATTATTTAATTATATTATACTATACTACTCTACATCTTTGTGAATATCTAACATGCTTGTCTTTGTTCTATCACCATTCTGTAACATTTGTAATAAAAAGATACAATCTGATATGTGATGCAATCTTGATTCACTATTGTTGAGTGTTTTGTTGCCTTATTTATACACTATTGGTTTTTTTTCCTTTGTGATATAGGCCTACTATTGCAATGCATTTTTGCATCTCTATGAAATATGGTAGGGGCAATTGTTTTTATTCCTTTTTGATACAGTTTTGGAATGGTTTTGTTTAGTTTTGATGATTATAGATACATGTATATTGTATTTTTTCAGTTTTGATATACTATTGCTATTGTGAAGTAATGTGTGCAGTGAAGGCAAACCATCTGAAGGGTTGAATCTCTAAACAGTTAAACAGCAAATTATGCATTATTGGCCATTGACCATCGTAATTATGGAAGTTGCATCCAATTCATTTCGGATTCTTGGATGATTCGTGTTCTATGCATTATTTTTTCCCAAAGGTCTGTTGCTCCAGCTTTATAAGACAGTCCGAGATCGTAGGTTTTTATTTGCTATCTTCATCTGAGTTATTGGATTTGATTTGATTCGAGATTCCTGTTTAAAGCGATAATAAATAATATTGTTGATTATGGGTTTTTCAATTATTGTATATAAACATTATTTAGGTAATCTGTTATATAGTTATGCAACCAGGCAAGTCCCTCGATGAATATAAACACCTAGTGACCAAATTTGAACATTTAGATTTTTTGTTCGTTCTAAGAGGTTGTATTCCTTTAATTTCTTGCCTGTTTTGTTGGAGTCATTCATTTCAAACTTTATTGCTCAGCGTAATTATTTTTTTTAATTTTTCCTTTATTTTTGGCAACTACTGGACTTGATTTGAATAAGTACTTTTCGGTTTTTCTCCTTGTGATTTAGATTTTGATTTGAAAAATTCGCGTCTTGTGATGTTGGCAAATAGCTCATATGGCAATTTTCTCCTTTAAACTTTAACTAATAGGTTGCAACATGGATAAGTAGTGAAGTATGTCTGTTTGTGTAATTATATTGAGACTAAATAACTGTAGTAAAGGTGTGAAGTTATCAAATATGTTGTAGAGATTGGTTTTCTTCTTGGGATTTAGACCTCAACCTATGGATTATAATTAAGATTGGTACACTTTGGTTTTCTCCTTGTGATTTAACCTTACATTAGCATTGGATAAGTACATGTAGATTCTGTTATGATATTGTGACTATAGTAAAAGGTGTAAGATGTTCAGGCTGTCATAATACATGATGGTTTTCTCCTTTGATTTTTTACTTCAACTATTGGATGTTAATTTCATATGATGCCTATTATTAAACCTTCTAATGATAGGTTGCAATTTGGATAAATACATGTCGATTTCTGTTTTGATATTGTGACTATAGTAAAAGGTATACGATGTACAAGAGTGTCATAATATATGATTACGATCATCATGGAATACACATTAACAGTTAAGTACACTAGTACGTCGTAAACAAGAACAGCTTGAAACTTAGAAATTTCTCGAACAATTTCTCGGCATTCCTAACGGTACCTGGCTTTAAAACAAATCTATAATCCTTCCTACCTCCACAGCTGATATACTTACATTCTACACATACTCTACATTATATATAAACGTCAATTCACATTTCACAACGCACATGGTCTATTTATGCCGGTGCATTTTTTTAATACATTGCTGATACGTTGCGTAAAATAATACTTATTATGTAAGAGATAACTCACAGTTACTCTTATGTTTGCCGATAAAGAAGAAGTGCTTACTCTTATCAAAACACCTGATGGTACTTCTCTTTAGGGTAGTCCGCTACTATATACAACTATTACTCTCGATATTGCCAGGTTTGTGGATGCGATTTTGTTTAAAGAAATTGATTTGCTTGTTCGGATTTTTATTGCATCATTACCTTGATACTCTTTTGCTGTAAATAGTAAATTGGCCGTCCTCATTAGTTCATACAGGTGCAGAAGAATAGGACGTAAAACTCCATTTCATTTCATTTATAATAGGCGCAGGTTTAACAAAGGGCATTAAAAATATAATTTCTGGATTACCATCTATCTTTCATATAATGCAAGGGCGTAAAACCTAATTTATTTGCATATCCAAATTCAAAACGATTTGGCCAAGAATCAGCTCAAGACCCCCAAAAACCTAAGTTGTTATCCTTGTAAAATATAGTTGTTTATTTCTTTCTTTCGTATCCTGCAATGCTGGGTTATCTGTAATCTCTACTTACGTCACAAATATTTTTTTTTGAAAATAATATCGATTTTAACGACAGTGGTCTTCGTATAATTCATAAATTTTCAATATGAAACAAGGCTTTGTATTTCCTCCGTTATAATATTGGATTTAGCCCGAGGCAATATTCAATATATCTTAATCTATAACTGTGCTATAATATTTTTTTTAATATTCCAATAAAACGTGACAGTATTCGAAACGTACAATTTATCGTTAATCATTGTTTTCCCGCCCATTCAGCTGTATTCACCAATTCATGTTTGCTTTGGGAAAATGTCAGGAAACAATAAAAAAAATTCATAGTTTCTCATGATTTATTTCTTCCATTAGAATATTCATTGAAGGCGTTTCTAAAATAATTATTCTTTCGGTGTGGAAGCTTGGTTGCGGATTAAATACCATAAGTACTTTCGCATAATGGGAATGAAAACACAGGTGTATCTCGTAGTGTTGTCGTGTTTTATTCGCCGTCATAAATCATATTCTTCCCGTGTGCTATTGGCTGTGCACGTTAAAGACCCCTCGACGGCAAAATGTTCCCTCATAGCACACTGCATGGCGTTTGCCCGTCCTCAATTAGCCCATATAGGTGCAGAAAAGTAGGACGTAAACTCCATCCATTTCATTTTTCATTAATCATATTCAAGAAAGTAATATGACGTAATACTTATTTGTATGTTATATGCCTGTTTATTGCATGGATCATTCGACAACATTGTTGGCTTGCAAGCTGCGAAAGGTAGAAACATCATATTATGTCGATTATCAAAAGGGTAAACTAGACACACTCAATTAGATGTTGGACGTTTAATGACGGTCTATCCATTTCAGATGACAGCTGTTTTGGGATTTGAGAATAAAATTCACCTGCATTGTTCTTCTATCACTAAATCCATTGTCGAATTCTTGCCACAGAAACAAAATACATCTTTCTTCTTCAACAGCAAGGCACATTCTGCTAACGACAAATATAACGTGACCTGAGGGAACCAATCACAAACCTTGTTACTCAGTATTTCCCGCGTTAATTACGTCATATTGACGTCATTAAGGCGCGAAAGCTTTTCAGCCAATGGTAAAACATCTCTGTCATATCAACAATGTCGCAACTTTACCGGAACCCAAGCGTCTATACTGAAGAATTGTGTTTAGATGTAGGCCTATATATTTTTTGTGAAAGTACAATTCTACAAATATGAAACAATTTCGGAGTTGGAAATAAATAAACCTTTAAACTCTTTATCGTAATGTCCAAATTGATATCGAGAGGCGGTTCATATTTCATTATCAATAAGCTTAGTGTCCATCGTGATGTTTGAACTTTTAGTTTACTTATATTAAATGATAAGATAGAAGTCAACAAGATAAGGCAATCAATCCGTGATTAGAAAAAAATGTGGAGACAAATGGAATCGAGAATATCGTTCGTCCGGCGTCCCTAAGAAAAGATTGTGTATTTGGACACAGAAAACAACACAACAGCTAGGACTGTGAGGGGCATTTTCGTTGACAGTTGTCGGCACTAGCCGATGGAGACAGTGACAGATAGTATGTTTTTGAGCAGCTACCGAAAAAAATTCATTAAAACATCACTAAAATTCGGACAAGTCGGTCTGCCCCCCGTTGAATCGTGGGCTCCTACGGCTATGGGTTGCGGCATTAACCTATATTAGTCATTTTTCATGGGAATTTTTATTCTAACAAGAGACCAAGCTCAGTTAAAGGGATATGTTCACTAACTATACGACCAATTAAATTTTAGTCTCAGAACCTGGAAATTTTTAGCTATTCTAATCCATTATAATGTTCACAACTCTCCCTCGAAATTTAAGCCTTCAAATCCCCGTGAACCCATAAATATGAGCGTTTGAAGGTCAAAATACGACTCGCCGTTTAGTAAGACTGCAATATATAGAAAACACATATACAGAAAATGAAAGATAAATGATTAGGTATAGGGGTATAATTGAAGGGATTATGCGATTTTTTGGCAGTTTTAGTAGGCTACTTTACATAATTCTAGCTTCATACATTCAAGGCTCAAATCGATCCTCGAAATTGCTGAACATTCCCATTTAATAGAGACCTAGCTCAGTTAATTGGCAGATCAAAACAAGAAAATTAACTCAGTATATAAACTAGTCGATATAATAATAATGATTGATTGATTGTAATTATAACCCATGGTTTTCTCTCTTTCTCTGTTTATTATTGATCTTTTACAATTCTTGTCATAATTAATGACCCATTGAGAATTATTTTAGAACTATAATGTCAATGAAAATTGTCAATAAGCATATTAGTATAGTAGTACATGTATAGTACATGTATAAGTACATTGAAGGTTGCGCCGAATAAGCGTAAAGCCATATCACCTGTAATGAACAAGTTCACAAACTTAACCAATAAGAAAATATATGCATCAAAGGTGTCTACAGTATACAAACAGAATCCAATAAACCATCAAAATAAGTAACTTTCCATAAATTTACAGGTTATTATTGTAAAACGCTTAATATTTTGTAACAATTATGATAAAAGGTAGTTTTCTGGATTTATCAGATTATACAGGTAATTTGTTGTATAATTATGACACCAGACAAGTTGCCTAATAAAAATAAACTCTTATTCACCAAGTTTGAGAATTTTGCATTCTTGGACTTTGCGGATTATACAGGTAATCTGAAGTATGGTTATGACACCAGACAATTTACCTAATGAAAATAAACTTTAAGTTTAAGAATTTTGCTTTTTTGATCATTCTACGAGGTAGGTGGTATTTCTTTAATCAAGCTATTATCCATCACCATTTCTCATTATCCCTGTTGATCCAGCTTGAAATGGATACAGATAATTTGGTAAAGCCAAGAGGTTTGGTCAGCCTGACCAGGTCAGGGACTAATAGTCTGTAGAAAGGATACAGATGAAGGACCAAAGTGAAATACAATTTTAGGCCTGCGGTAATTTAATTTTGTACATTGCGTAAATTTCAAATTTTCATATTTCTTTAGGCTAACGCGTTAGGCTAGTGGCTGTAGGTAGACGTATTTATCCTGTAAAATGTATAATAATGCGAAATCAACTCTATGTGCGAAATACACCATGCAGGAAGTATTACAATTTATTACAAAGTATGGACCTCAATAGATGGTTGTGGTCTGTAGCGAAAATTACATCCTAGTTATCTTTCCTTGCCTCCAGAAGAAATGGCCGACTGGTAAAATGAATTTCTTTGTTTTTGTTTTGAAAACATTAGAAATATGGCTTAATTTGAAGTCACACTGTAACCAAATTGCATCTGCATGTAATGAAACCGTAGACGGAGCCATCTGCGTTTTGTAAAAAGTAGTTCAATGATTATTTTTGCTAAAATCGAAACCGAATCTTCTATTATTGACGACATCAAAGTTCAGAGACTGTGTGTGGTCCATGTTTACGTAATTTTGTCAGTCCGAAATCCCTTCTCGCAGTAGACCAGGTGTTGAGTGTTAGCAGCTTCCACATATAATCAGTAGGCTTACACGAGACTATAGGAACCAGAGAGCTGGTTATGGGGTGTTCAGACAAACTTGGAGTGGTGGGGTGACAGTTTTTAATTGATATGCCCTTGGCCTTGCTTCAATAACACCTGAATGATAATGCTGTGGTGTCAAGTTGACACATCAAATTAAAATCCCTTATCTATGTTTACTTATTTGGTACAGTAATTAGATTTGTCAGCTCTGCTTCCCTTTGGATTTTTCAACCAGGTCGGAGGGACCGACATGGATAAAGGGTCTAGCTGTTCAGATGGGACAATAAACCGAAGGCCCTGTGTACTACAGGCTGTGCACGTTAAAGATCCCCCGGCAGTTGGAAATTGAATTATCAAATATAAGAGTAGGCAAATTCTGCTGTCCTGGCTTTCTCTCATTGCACACTGCATGACGTTTGCCCGTCCTCATTAGCCCATACAGGTGCAGAAGAGTAGAGAATTTTTTTAGAATCCACGAGAGCCCACATAGTGACATAGCTAATAATGTTTTTTTGATATTTGGGTTTGCCAACTCCGCATCCCGTTGGGCGTGGAACTGTAAATGTATTAATAAAAATCTGTACAAGCAAAACAATTCCGTTAATCAAAAATCTCGTCCAGAGCATGACAAAATCGGGTGCAATAATTATATAGTAGTGGACTTTCCATACGAGAAGTACCATCAGGTGTTTCGAAAAGAGTAAGCAGGGTCTGCTTCGCTCGCGACACCCGCCACTACTATAAAGGTCAAAATTGGTATATTGGTTATTTTAATGAATTATTATCTAATTTCAGGAGAGGAGGGGGAGATACAGGAGACTATAAAATAATCCGAGAAGTTTACGACCACGAGGATGCTCTAGAGGAATTTGAATATGAACTTGACAGTGCTTTAGAAGCTGGCATAAAGACAATAATCATCGAACCGACTAAATTAGGTGAAGAAACTGCTCGCTGGATTAAACTAGGCAATATTATACGTTATACTTCCGTATTCTCTGGCGTGGGATCAATTGTTAGTGGATTCGTATGGCCTGAACGAGGCGAAGTATTCATACCTCTCGGAGCAGTTAGTATTATTTTCTCGGCAGTCCATATTTTATCTTGGGATACAGACCCATGTTCGAAATATAAAGTCATTGATGAACCACCCAAATCGGCCTTACGAAACCTGACCACATCTCGACCAGTCATTCTTGTAAGAAAAGGCGTGGTATTTCAGCGATTTCTACATACTATTTCAATAGCAGCAGGAGCATTCTGTGGCTCCAAGATACATAAATGGTATTTTCAATGAATGGCTGACTTTCATGTGATTTGATGAACATTTGCTTGCTTAGAATGTGTTTACGTTAGTGATTTTTCATTCAAGACTGGAAATAATGTGTTTGTCATGCATTTAACTTCCCTAATTCATTATTGGACTCTTCCTAACATGCATTTTTCAATCCAAATACTGCAATGTTGATATGTTTAAGAAGAGTTCAATAATTAATAAGTGGTGTTTTTATGACAGATTATTTCCAGCTTTTGAAGAATTTGATATTTTAGCCAAAAACTACGCAACTTATAAACATGACATCCTTGTTTTATTTTTAATATTTTAATAGTTCAATTTTAACCAATGTACATAGATTTTGTGATTATCATTTAAAATGGAGAATTCATTATCAAAATAATTAAAATATGATTCCACTCTTACTAAATGGCAATTAAATTTGTTTTAAAAGATTAATGACTATTGTGTAAGTAATAATAATAATATGGGTCAGAATTAGGCCCAATACCATAAGTGATACGTTCCTGTCTTACACTCAGCCCATGGGGACAAACATAGATACAATATACAATATAAAGACAAAAAAAAGTAGAAGTAGAAGCACACCCGGTGTCTTTGTCAGACAGTAGGTTGGTTGGGAGATGACAAGTCATTGATAGCAGAAGCTGATATCGCACACTAGGTAGTTGTTGGTAGATGACAAGTTAACGTTCGCTTCCAGCAGATGCTGATATCGCAAACTAGGTAGTTGTTGGTAGGTGACGAGTTAACATTCGCTTCCAGCAGATGCTGATATTGCAAACTATCTTTGTTAGACATCCAGTAATCCTACTTATTGCAAGTAGGATTGTCTCTACTACCAGAGGCGGGGTTTAGTTGATTTCCCTTAAATTTCCAGACCAACAGACCATCACAAATGTTCATTATAGGCAAAGTTCTGTTCGAAATCACATATATACCAGTAGATTGAACAAAGATTGTCGGTCAATATTGAAAACTTGGTAGAATATAAATAAACTCAATGTAGTCACAATCAGAGTATCAAAACAAATCAATCATTTCCTCTAATCAAGACAATAATCCAATATCCCATTTAATCCTATTTATAAACTGTGATTTTTGTAGTTTGTTTTGTGTCTGTTTAACAGCTAAGACGGTGAGGCGCCAGGCAGGGTATGCTTACTTTAGACACCTGATACCACTTTTCATTATGATATACTTACTCATGTATGATTGATATAATTCCTCATGTGAAAAGTTCATAAGCTGTTACCTATGTTTTGTCAAAATGTCTTTTTGGATTTCGAGTTGCATTTTGCGGTTTAGATTGTTAGTACCTGGTTTCTGTACTCACAGGTTTAATAACTAATCATTCATCCAAACATTCAATTCTCACTGATATAAGGGGAGGTAAATCACATTTTACTTCTGCTTCCTGGCTCTTGAATTCATTAACCAGAAGAACACGCTTGGTGCTAAAGTTCTAAGATAACATGCTAATTTTGGACCCACTGAAGCCAGTTTGACTTCATTTTTGTGATAAATAATAGCATCTAAAACTTGTTGAGCCACGTGTTCTGGCTTCATACCACTCTCTGTTGTTTTATCCATAACTGAAACAAGATAAAGAAACAGGGATATTTAGTTATGGGCTATTACAATTGAGCCTGTTGAGAACTTTTCCAGCCTATTCATGTAAGGGCCATTTATGTCTATCATTCGCTTCATTCAATTTTCTATAAAACATTTGTGGTTCTATTAATATCAGCTTTTTCAATGTTGACCCTATCAAACACTTAGTTTCTATGGAATTGTGAAACTTCTCAGGAAGGCTCATGAAGCCCCCACAAGCCCCCAGACTACCGGGCCTCCCTTGCTTTGCATTGGTCACATAGTGCCCTTTATAAAACAGCTTTGCCCCGCCCCTCACATTTGTCTCCAGCAACCCTCTCCCCAGATTCACATAGAAACTTTAGAAAACATCTTTACAATCCCATTCAGCGATCGTAAGCTAATAATACAGATTAAAATTTGATAATCTCACAGATAATTATGTTTCTTTTTGAAAATAAGTCACAATTCTCTTCAATACATAAATACTTACAAGCATATTGGGTGCCTTGTGAAGTCATTACAATTAACATTAGTTTTGAAACCCTGAAGCTGTTCTTAAATCAGGATAAGCTAAAAAATACAGCTAATAAGGGAACTATCATTGTTTCTTTTTGAAACAACCAACATTGTTTTCAACGCATGTCTACTTACCACCGTACTGTGTGCCGTCTGAAGTCATTGCGTTAAGCGAGAGATTAGTTTGTATATAACCTGGACTGATAACACTAACTCTAATATTATCATCACTATATTCCGCTCGTAAACAATCACAAAACGCCTGAAACGCATGTTTAGAAGCAGCATCTGAAAAGAGAAGAGAAAGAGAAATACAGTAAAAAAAACTAGTGCCAACTATGATTTTCTTTTTTGTCTGTTAATTTTTTGTCGCAAAACTTAAACGAAAAGCCCTTGATTAGATTCTTGCTGATGTTGAGTCATTGAAATTTAGTTATTCACTGATTCTTGTTTCAAAAAAAAAATCTTTAGATTTATTTGGTTTAAAGTATGGTATTTTTCAATGTAAGCTTCCTCACTTCTGTCAAATTCTTTCCCAGATTATTCCTTGATGTTGGTACCCAAATGCGGACAGTGCAGGATGAACTGTAAAATTTATTGAATGAAGTATTATGAAATGATAGGGGTGGGGGTGGATCCTAGTTTTTCAAAATGGAGCCGTCCCTCACAAGCCCTGTAGACGAAAACTTTGAGTGTAAATGATAATATAAGACTTACATGCCGATCTGTAGGGTATAGATATTATACCTTGTATACTACTAATACCAACAATATGACCTCCTCCATCTTTCTTCATTTTGTTTACAATACCTTTAAGATCATGAAAGATAATCAGTTTCTAAATTTTGAAATCTACTCACAATACATTCAAATATAGCAAAATATAATCGAGATTATCAGTTTTAAAACCCTGCTAATGCATTTTTCCTGGCAAAATGTGCTTAACTGCTCATGGCATGGCATTTCTTAAACACTAAAGCCCAAACATAGCAGAAAAGTAGGATTTAAAACTACCAAATCATTCGAACTTATTATTTCATTAGATATACCAACACTTTAACTTTTATATTTCCAGTTAGCCAAACTTAGATTTTTCTCTTAATTAAAACGACTCGTAATTTTCTATGCTTACCTTTAGTTAAAATGAGTTGTCCGAAATAGTTAACTTGCATAATTTTCCTGTGAACCTCAACGTCAGTGTCGTCTATGGTACCTCTATAACTCACTCCGGCGTTGTTTATTAATATATCTATTTTATTATAGAAACTATAGGTTGTTTGTATAGCTGTGATAATACTCTGGTCATTCTCTAAATCTAACACAACTATCTCTGGTTTATACTCACTCTACAATATACAATATATAGCATATACAGTGGTGTTTACAGTGGTGTTTAAATTGGGTTGGGGGGTGGGGGCTGGTCACAGTGCCATGGTGCCGCCTCAGGCCGAAAATTGGTCACAAATGGACTCCTGAAAAAGATTCTTGCTTCACCACTGAGAATATATTTTCATGTCAACGCACAGCTTTGATTTTACATTTTTAAGTTTTTTCAACATAGGATCTGTCTACAAGTTTGTGTCATAATCAACTAATACAAAAATTGAAAGTAAATTTTAGCGACATTTCGGGGTAGAAATCACATTAAATAAAATTGTGTTCCATTATTTAAAAATTGAAAAGTGTTTTAAGTAATAAATTGAATGAACGGTAGGATTACTGTTTTGAAATGAAAATACAGGTTTGGGTTTTCGTTTCACCTTTATGGTGTCTATCAATTCTTTTTGGACTTGTTTTAATTTATCTTCAGATCTACCAGCTAATATTACTCTACATCCAGCTTTTACAAACTTTATGGCACAGGCTGTAATAGAGAGTAAATGAATGAATGAATGAATGAAAATATGAATGAATGAATAAATTTCCCTCATAGGCTAATGAAAATGTAAATATTTGAGTTCCAGTATATTGCTTTTAATCCTTATTTGGATAAAATAGGTAGTTCTATGCAAGATTTCTCTTAATACACTCTGCATGGCATTGCCTTTCATCATGAGCCCAATAGAGAAAGAAAAGTAGGATGTATTAGACTATATAGACAAAAAGCTCCTGGGGCTTTATTCTCAAAAACTTAACTTAAGATGATTTTAGTGATCCAGTAATCTTATTGGTCAGTTTGGTTTTAAATTAAGTATTATTATCCAATCAGATTTCTGTATTTCTTAAAATCTGGATTTGATCTAAGTTACGTTTTCGAGAATAAGGTCCGTGTTCCCTAATCCCATTAGGTAAATAAATATTACCTATACCAAAAAATAAATATACATGTAACTTCATTTAATTTCGTTATACTTTACCTTTTCCCAGGCCTGATGTAGCTCCAGTTATCATTACTATTTTATCTTTAATCTGAATTTTTGGTTTGTGTTTTAGCAACATCCTTATAAAAGCTATGAGACATATTGGTCCAGCTATATAACTTCCAGTCACTTGCCAATTCATTCTGTAAAATAGGTGTAAATTCATTTAATATCGACAAGCTGACTTGCTGATGTCGAACTTTGAGTCTGGTTCCTAAATTAAAAACAAGAAACTGGACTAAATCTTTGTCCATGAACAATTGCAACGAAAAGCTTAACTCCTCCTTACCCGCTCAGCGGCAAGTTTTATCTGACTAAACTCCTATAGTTCTGCCTGTAAGTTGTGACATGGATGGGATGGGGAAAATGTGTTTTTTTTATTAAGAAAAAATACAATGGAAAAACTCAATAAATCTTGGCCCCCAGACACTTTTAACTAGTCAAAAGTCATTCACTATTCATCCTTGAGTTGAACTTTGAACAGAAAGCAAAGCAATATAAGATAAGAAGTTTTCAGTGAATTTTCAACAAAGATCTTTAGTGACTTTAGCTTAGCTCAGATCCTTAAGCAAGATGGATTCAGTGATGACCATAAAATCAAGGTAGGTAGATGAAGCATTGACACAAAAATCTGATTAATTTTTAAGTCATACTTTTGAAGAAAAAAAAACTCGAATTTGATTTTCTGTTTGTTTACGAGAGCTTTACTTTCGTTTTATCGCCGGAAGCGGAAGTCGACAGGTGCGCAGACAACACCAATTTCACTTGCCCACTGCGCACAACCTTTGTTGAATCGCATCAAAACTTCAGACTGATCACATGAAATGGTGATGAAGTTTTCGACAATCACTCGAATGAGGGGTGGAAGATGAGCGTTCATGGCTGCCAGCACTTGAGTGCCTTTAAAGCAGCCAAAGGAACCGATCCTTTCCGCATAATTTATTCTTACTTCATCGCGTGTCCGTCAGCCGAAGCACGGAGAATCAAGGTACACAACCGTGTTGAAAATATTCAAAAACAAGCCAACCCCACTCCCTTTCGACAAAAAATTTACCGATAATGTTGAATTATTTCTTTCTATACAACATATTCAAAATCATATTTAGTGAACATTTCCATTGATCCGTTTCTCGGTTATTAAGAATTTATTTCATGTAATCAAGAGGCAAAATATTGTTCCAACAAAAACAGAAATGACAAACAAGGAAGCTTTTGATAAATGTTAATCCATTTGAGAAAACCCCCAAATTATTTCAGATGATGAATTAATGATTCTTTTTATCCCTGAAACATTAAGTCCAGCAATAGCCTGTATTTCTTTATTCCCCTCATACAAATTCATTCTTTATGACGGCCTATGGTTAGCGACAGCAGATTACAGAAAATATTTGAGGCAACAGAAAAAATCTGAAGTTCATAAAAAAATACATTTGTCTATTTCAGGCAAAGTCATGTGTGTGTCACACATGCCGGCAGACAACTCTAAGACTTCATGCATGTATGTCCTGTATATATTTCGGCTGTTATGGTGCTAAACACATACATGAGCATGCCAAGAGCAAAAAACATAATTTAGGTAGGTTTTTGAGTTGGAATTCAGATCAGTGATTCCCAACCTGGGTGCTATGGCTATATTTCAGTCTTTTTTACTGTGGATATTCGTCAATTGGGTAAAATATTTTTGCATACTGAATGTGTGCTTTCCTCAATGATGATGCAATTTTTTGCATAAATTTTAAAAGTTATAAAAGCTTATTTGATTATATTTACTAAGCATTTTATAGCATTTTATAGCAATTGTCCTTTAAGGTCTTTACTGATGCATTTTTCTTAATGTTGCTTCTCTTAAAGACTTCATCTGTGTAGATTTTATATAGTTTCTTAATAAAATTCTTTTGATAAATGTCTACAAGCTTGACCTTGTATTTTCAGCGATTGATTTAACGTATGGTACCGTGATATGTTTTGTGTGTGAAGACTACGTCTATGATAAAGACTTAGAAGATATTGCCAGATCTTTCAGCCAAAAACCAACTCTTAATTTAGTTGGTGCTTGTAAGTGACCTTTGGTCCTGAATTATGGTTGGGCTATTTTGATCCCTTTAAGGTCCCTGATGTTAGAAAAAATCCCTGTTTTAGAAATAGTTTTCCAAATTTTTTTTTATCTTCCATTCAATTACCTATTAGGCAAATGAACTGTTCCTAACGTCTTCAATGCTGTATCATATTCATATGAAAATCACATGTATTGGAGGGTCCATTAAAATTTGAGGGTATCTAAGCATTATTAATTTAGACCGCAAGTGCTGGATATAAATAAACATGCAACAGAAAACTCCCCTAATTTTGCATATGAGCTTTCCCAAGCCTACAATTTCATATGGAAATTGCAAGGGTGGAAGAATACAATAGAAAGTTGAGGTGTGTCAATCCATATCGAACCATATCGTATTTGCAATTTGATTGAATTTATGTCTTCAGATATCAAAGAGCCGTTTTCTACATGGGAACCTTCTGAAGATGAAATACAACTTTTAAAGAAAAATCCTAAAAGAAGGAAAGTCAATTCAAATTCTACTGTGGGTGAGTGCTCATTATCTGATACTCTTTCTCTTTCTGGAACGCATAATGAGATCACAGGTGATTTAGTAAGTTTTACCCTTGTTTAGTGTCCAGTATCTTTATAAATTGTCTTTCTCAAATAGCCTACCTTAGATGTTGACAAGAGGACAAACTGAGGCCCTAAGTGCTACAGTCTGCAAGATAAAGATTTCTGTGAAAGTTGAAAATCAAAAAACAGTAGGTTTAATGCCTCCGTCTGTCTAGGCTAATTTCCTGCATGACCACTATGTGAGAATATTTTACTTTGCTAAATCAGTGGCTCGATTTAAAATGTTAAATTCATTCTAAGAGGTAGTATTCCTTTTTATTTTTAACTGTTATATATCAGGGGCTTTATTCTCGAAAACTTACAATGATTTTGGTTTTCCAGTCTTCTGATTGGTCAATCATTAAAATTGATTTTAAATATAGATTTATTATCAAATCAGAATACTGTATTTCTTAAAATCTGGATTTTTATCGTAGTTAAGTTTTCGAGAATAAGGCCCTAGAAAAAATTTGAATTGATCATGGAATGTTTTTTGTTTTTGTCATTCCAGGATTACGAGGGTTAATTAACCTAGGCAACACGTGTTTTATGAATTGTATTGTTCAAGCTTTAACTCATACCCCCATACTACGAGATTTCTTTCTAGCTGATCGCCATACTTGCCAAATGCCTGGAGAATCCAAACAGTGCCTTGTGTGCGAAATGGCACGTCTATTTCAGGAAGTAAGTAGATACAGAAATAAGATATTTGTCCGTGGCAGTTATCTTTCAGGATTATCTTTATGCATTTACAATTGGTTTGGCTTGAATAGGCCTTTTTCACGCATCAGCCATCTTGGATCCATATCGAGGCTCTTAACACAAACAAACAAAAGCAGCGTCTTGCCACTGCATCGGGTTCAATCCCGGCATGGGTCGATATCATAACTTCGGATTTTTCAACCCTGTTTCCCCCTGTCAGTGCTGCAGGTCTAGTTGTTCGGATGGGACAATAAACTGTGGTCCTGTGTGCTATTGGCTGTGTACGTTAAAGATCCCTCGACAGTTGGAAATCGATGATAAGAGCAGGCTAATGACGCTGTCCTGGCAAAATTTCCCTCATTGCACTCTGCATGGCATTTGCCCGTCCCATATAGGTGCAGAAAAGCAGGACGTAAAATTCAATTTAATTTCATTTCAGTTTTACTCTGGTGCATGTACACCACATATACCATATAGACTGCTGCATCTAGTCTGGACCAACGCTCGACATTTAGCAGGGTATGAACAACAAGATGCCCACGAGTTTCTTATAGCTGCTTTAGATGTTTTACACAGACATTGTAAAGGTCAGTAGCCTATATAAATACAATTTTTGGGGCCAATGAGTAAGAGGGATTGCAAACATTTTCAAAAATGTCTATGTTTAAAGCGTTGGGTTTTACCTTTTCTCTTTTCTGTCCCACTTCCTTATTTTGCAATTTCAATACAACTAACAAAAGCTATCATTTTTTGGAATCCAAATTCCTTACTGCTTAGCAAAATATGCCCCGATTGTTAATTGTTAAATGCATGCTAAAGTTATGATATATTTGTAGGTACCAATGGAATGAGCTGTAGTAACCCACATCTATGTAACTGTATAATAGATCAGATATTTACTGGTGGATTACAATCAGATGTGACTTGTAAACAGTGCAAGTAAGTCCACAATATCTAATCCTTACGCTCTGATTAGGAATTATAGGTTGTAACCTATACTAATGACAAAGTTACGAAAGCACAGTCACAGGACGTATAAGTTTAATGTTCTTTAAGAAACAAAATGTGCGTATTAGCTTTTTAGTGTTCGTAGTTCTAAATTCTGTAAAATGTAAATAATCTGAAATTAGCAGAAGGGTTAGGGATCATTAGATCTGAGGCAAAGTTTTCATTTTGCAATTTCACATGAGATTGGATGACATGAAATGAAATGAACATAAGGGCCAAATATAGCTTAGCTAGCATAGCGAGTAGAGTGTTTTATTGGAAGTGGTCACACTTGAGGGACCATTTTCAAAGGCCTTGCAGGCCGCTATTTGAGAAAGCCTGCCCTATAGTAAATATTTTTTGATGTTCTGTTTCAGTAATGTTTCGACAACTATAGACCCTATTTGGGATATCTCGTTAGATCTGGGTCCAGGACCTCCTGCCTTTAGTACCATTTCTACTTCAGCCACAACACACTCCACCCCTTCTCCTGGGGGCACAGGTAGGTCCCTACTCACCCCAACCTTATTCACTACCCTTTTCCTGTTATATACCCACCCAACACAATCCACTAACCTGAGAGCAAAAAATGCACTCCCAACTAATGGTTAAAACAATACTCAAGTCTAAAAACAAATATCTTTTTATGCTAAACCATTTTTTTTGTTATAGGATTTACAAACAGTCCAGGCAATTATGAACCTACCTCATTACTAGAGTGTTTGAAACGGTACGTTGACAATCTTTCATTTTTTCATCTCCAGAGATATTCAGATAAATGATACCAGCTTCATGTACATTAATAAGTCACCATTCTTCATTTTCTATGTCAACTCTGTTCTGTAACTGCAAGTATCACTAACATGAAAATTGATGCTATCAATGTCCTCAATACACATGAAATAAAACTCTTTATAATTCCTTGAATTATGATGTAAAACCTTTTTTTCAGCTTTACCCGACCAGAACATTTAGGAAGCTCAGCGAAAATAAAATGTGGTAAATGCCACTGTTATCAGGAATCTACAAAACAATTAACAATGAAAAAATTACCCGTTGTTGCTTGTTTTCACCTCAAGGTACGGTTTTTAGATCAACCAGATTCCCCCTCCCCTGTTTGTGACACAGGTCATTGTCTAGCGTTCTGTAAGTGGCATTAAAGAACGGCTGTTCAAGATCTGTAGGCTAAAGGCCGACGCACATTGAACGATTTTTTGACGGAACGCCCTACGATTTTTTGAAGGCGTCAAGTTATCGAAGCGTGCAGTCAAAGCACACTTACCGACTTTTTAATGCAACTGGAGCACTTCTAGCGGTCGTTTTCTGAGATTCTGTCATAAACAATATGGCGCCCGATATATAATTGAAATTCGATTGGTTGACTTAAATCCAGGTCATGACAAATTATCGGGCTGACCCGCACACTAGCCGATAAGCCAAGTCAAGACGTTTTTCGATTTGACATGTTAAATATCTCCCGATCACTCCCGATTTTGTCATAGGGCTGTCGTAAGCCACCGCACATTGAATGATTTTTTGGACGCAGTTATAGTCGGCGTTAAAAAATCGTTCAATGTGCGCCGGCCTTAATGTCCTGTTCCACAATACTAATAAAAAGTTTTAAAAAAACACTTTAATATAACTTAAACAGTCTTTGCAATAGTTACTCCTTTCATCCCTTTTATGAACCTTTAGCCCATCAGTAAAGGTCAAAAAGTATTTTTTGGTTTATCCAGACTGTACATAAATGATAATTATTTGTTATTTTCTTTATTGTAGAGGTTTGAGCATTCCACAGGCTATCATAAAAAGATCTCAACCTACGTTTCATTCCCAGAAGAGCTGGACATGACGCCCTTTATGTCGTCGTCTCGTAATGATAACAATGGCTTCTCCAATCAAATTATCTTAGATATACCCACAAGTCTTTCATGTGATAATAAGTAAGTTTCTAACATTCTCGGGAAGGAGGAAGGGCGGCCCAGTGAGTTAAACCTTTGGATTTTTCATCCCGGTTTCAGTTATGTAGGTCCAAAAAGCTAGCAAAAAAAAAAGGATCAAGTCATTTGGACGGGGCAATAAATCTAGGCTGGGGTGCTACAGGCTGTAGTGTTAAGGGTGCTGCACGCACATAGTATATAACATTGGCATTCATTTTCCACATTTTGTAATAAATGCCATACTTGTGCTGTCAGTTTTGGTATGAATATGCATTTCAAGAATCGATTAATTTCTCTTTGAAAATCTGGGTTGCTCTCTGAATTTAATTCATGCAGTTGTTCTTGATTTATCTATCTAATTTACAAGTTTTCTGATGTCAAAAATAGTCATTAAGTTTTTTTGTTCTATTATTCCAGATACTCGTTATTTGCTGTGGTAAATCATATAGGAACAATAGAAGTAGGACATTATACGTGTTATATACGTCTACATAAAGATCAATGGTTTAAATGTGATGATCACTTGATAACTAAAGCTACTGTTACTGATGTACTTAATAGTGAAGGGTACGTATCTGAAACTCTTATCTTGATTCCTCATTGTACACTGTAGGGTATTGGCCATTTCCCATTTTTTTAAATTTTGACTGATTTGTTAAGGCAGGCACAGATTGATCTGATTGTAGCCCATGATGTTGACCATGATTGCACTTCTCTTTGTATTAGTCCACTGCTATACAAATGTTACTGCCATGTTTCAGATGCAATTAACGGGAAATTTTTTGCTTGTACAGGGTTTTATCATTTATTAAAGACCAGTATTCACTTCAAGGCAGCTGAAATGAAGTTTCCTGATGCCGCATTTGTTGAGATAATATCTATTGTTGAGATTTTTTTAACGTTTAAGTGATGCAGGTTGGAAAAGCTGACCTGTAAAAGCATCTAAGCAATCAGATTGGACCATCCTATTGTTGGAAATTGAAAAAGAGAAGGAAAATTGTTGTCATCACTAACTGCCTAGCAAAGTCTGTCTTCAGTTTGGTGCAGAAAAGGAGGAATATAAAACATTTAATTTACTATTTCTTTTTCAGGTATCTGTTGTTTTATCATAAACAGATATTAGAGTATGAATGAAGACTGTGTATTGTATATTGTGATAATTATTGCTCAAGGCTATTAATAGACTAACTACCTTATAGTAGGTCACAGGTTATAATGCATGTGCAGGGACTAGTCCATATATAAACTAGAACAGTCTATTTCTCTTTGGATGGACTAAGAATTCCAATTTTGTTATGTAACATGTCACAGTAAGATATCTGTGCATGCATGCAGATTTTACCTTAAATCTGCAACTAAAAGCACATTAGAAATGGCTCATTAAAGGAAATATTTTGAGATTATGTTCTGAAACACCTGGCCAACTCATTCTGCCATTGAATACAAAACACTGTTCCTGTTTATGTTTGGAATTACCAATGCATGTGCATTCTAGGACCGACTATACCTAATTACCTATCTACCTTATATTTCTCATGACATAATATATTGGATATAGCCAGTATTATCATCTATAGATCATAGGCTGGGCGAGGCTGAAATATTGTGACAATCGCCCCTTAATTCTGTAATGAACTCTAATTCTGAAATGAAAATAGTGTTATGTGGTTATGGAAGAGTTGATTTTTAGATCAAGGGGTGTTTAGTCATGATTGCTGGTTTTGGAATTAAATTGACAGATGTTTAAGTGAAAACTTTTACAAGGTGATGGTTTGAAAAAGTGATATCGGTATGAATTTCACTAGGTGTACGGTTATTTAAGCAACATAGAACATGGTTTAGTCAAAGACGTTGGAAGGATTCATGTGACTGGATGAGGAAGTGTCTGTTTATACAAAAAAAAACTGAAGATGTGATAGTCAAAGTTGTACTTCACAAAATTTGTGTAAAAAAGGCGCTGCGATTTGAAGAATCTGATTGAATCCCCTGGTGATATGATAAAAATGCGGCTTTGAGTGACTTTTGGGTGAAGATTTTTGAATAACAATTTTGATGTTAATGATGCCTAGGACTGCTTGCGCTTTTCGTTTCATCGTTAAATTCAAAACGGGATATATAACATAACATCGTAACTAATATTTTGTTTATTTATCGCCAAAGTTTAATTTTGTATATCATTTTTGAGTCAGTCAGGTACAATCATTATGTGTACATAAAGATATTGATGCACATGCGAAGAACTTTTTTTTAGCATACTCAACAGCAGTCTATTTGGTTTTTGGGAGTAAAAAGGGAAAATTGTATAATCATTTGACAAATTAGTTCTTTGTGTTGAAAACAACATTCTAAAAATAAGGCAGATTGTTCTTGATTATGTTTTGAAATGTTCTCGCATGTGCATTCATATATTTGACCTACTTTATCTGAGTCGAGGATTTCTTGTATATATTTCAATGCTGAACAAGCATTGCTTCATTACTGTTAGGATGAAGCTCTCAGCAGTTTTATTCTGTTAAGAGTGGACGTAGTGAAGTTTAGAACGATCTGATTAAAATGCAGGGTGGATTGTTATGTTTCATGTTTTTTCTATGGGTGATTTAACTTGCAATATATGATTAAAGGAAATGTTTTGGAGCACATGTTCAGGAAAATATTGAACCTATACAATGCTGTGTCCAAAATAATTTTTTTGACAACAAATGAAGACTTTATCAGATCACAATGTACTCAAAAAGACATTGGTCCAGTTTCACAAAAAATCTCATAACAATTTGGTTTTGAGTATGGCATTTCTGTTTGTTCTTATCATAAGAATTTTATGATTAAGGTCTGCATCATAGAAAGCAGGTGTAGATACTCGCAGAAAAAACTTGAAACGAAACATCTGGATCTGCATTTTGACTTCAGATTGAATTTTGAAAGTTTGTATTTTGAGTTTACCTTCTGTGACAGAAGACATATCCCATAATGTGATAGAGTGCATGTTTAATGTCTATAAATAGATTTATTGATGTTTTGTTGATCAAAGACATGAATGTACGAATTTTAAAGGATTGTAAAGAGATTTTCCAACTTTTTATGTGTATCGGGGACACTGATAGCATTGACTTGTGCCATTCCAAATTTCCATTCTGACATCTGTGGTTCTTATAATTCCACTAAAACTAACGTGTTTTATGACGTCACTGACAATGATCTACCTTCCGGTACCATTGATATCTATGCAGATCACTATTAGTGACGTCATAAAATGTGTTAGTTTTAGTGGAATTGCAAGAACCGCAGACGTCAGAATGGAAATTGGAATGGCTCAAATTGATGCTATCAGTGTCCCCAATACACCTACAAAGTTTAGAAAATCACTTTACAATCCCTTTAACATATTTTTGATTGTGTTTTTCAATCTTGTTTCTAATAAGTGTTCAAGATAATTAAAAAGTGAAAAAAAATGTAGAAAATTAACAAAATAATAAAAAAAACACTCACAATTTCAAGAATCAAAAATAATTTCATGTTTTGTTTGTAGCAATGGGAATATAAAGGATTCTCAGAAAATATGAAAATGTAGTTAGTGTTGCGAATTCTTTTAGTGAAAATGTTGAAAAATTAAGTATCACAAGAGCAAGCTCTTTGACTCTGGGATTCGGAGCTTTTGAAATCAAGTTTTGCTCTGTGATGTAGAAAAAAATGATAAAAAATGTGTTGATCACAAAAGTTTGTTAAAAATGAAAAAAAAAGAATGTAAGAATTGTAGATATTGTAATTTATTCTGTTTTTTTTTAGTTTATTTTTTGAAAATTTCAAAATAGTCATACCCAGTCACAGAATCAGTCACTTGAGCCAATTTAAAAAACAAATATTTAGATCACAAGCCTAGGTTATTTGTTCTGGGCCATATTTCACTAAGATTTTCTGTACGTTAAAACAAAATGGTTTGCTTATTACAGCCATAGAATGCTTTCAATATTTTTAAAATTAGTGCAAGAGACTGAAATATATTTGGGATATAAATCCATTAGAATCTTTTCTGGCTGAGTTTTGACATATCTGTTTTTTGTTTTCTGTATGATTTGTTATGTTATATCTGTAAAGTGCTAAAAATTCTAGGATTATTATTAAGGAGTTCAGGGTTCCCAAGGGATTATAAAGAGATCGTCTAAACTTTGTATGTGTATCGGGGACACTGATAGCATCAAGTTGCGCCATTCCAATTTCCATTCTGACGTCCGTGGTTCTTGCAATTCCACTATAAATAACATGTTTTCTTATAAAGAGGTTACACATTTCATTGTTTTAACTGTTCAGATTTCCAGTAGTTATAACAAATCTACTAAATTCAAGTGTTTTACTGATTATATCATCTGAAAGGGAAATTGGAATGGCGCAAATTGATGCTATCAGTGTCCTCGATACACTTACAAAGTTTAGAAAACATCTTTACAATCCCTTTAGAAGGAAATGTTTATAATGTCTATATGTTGTGAAGGCATTTTATAACAAAAACAAGACAAAGTTTAAAACTTTTCAATTCATGTTTCTGAAATTGCCAGGTCAGTGTTTGAAAGTTTTCAAGCCTTGTCTTCTGAATTTGTTTGAAAAAAATCTTTCACAATTAATATTTTTGTGCCTCCAATCTTAATTTATTTTGTAAGTAATTATGTTTAATTATTATTTATTAATTAGTCCAACGATAATAACTTTAGTTTTAAACTTTCTGGGTACCGGTAGTATGAACAAAGGGCAGTCTGAAAATAGCCAGTCCAATTAAAATCAGACCCTAATTTCTTTTCGTTAGTTTTTTTTTTTAAATCCAGTTTTGTAAACACTACATTATGGTCTGAGAACCACGTGCAATAGAAAGTGTCTACGTTAACTCTGGTTTTAACCAATCAGATCTGTGCCCTCTCCCGCGCTGGGATTTTGTTCGCGAACAATAGGTGCATTCTAGGATTCTTAAGTGCTGTAGACTAGTTTATCAGGTCATTTTTATCAAGGTAAGGTCAGAGTGCACATGGACACTTTCTATCGCACATGGTTCTCAGACCCTAATGTAGTGTTTACAAAACCAGATTTAAAAAAAAAAAAAAATAAACGAAATTAGGGTCTGATTTTAATTAGACTGGAAAATAGCTGACGTTCTGTCTGATCACTGATAGTTATTATTTACTGTTTGATCTGAGTGGCTAGCGGAAAAAGGATTTACCGTTAACTGTTCCAATTTGACAATAAACTACGTCTAAGGGTCTATGAGCTCTCAGGGTCTGGGTACGAATCTGACTAGGAGTGGTGAGGATGGACGTAAATTAGCTATCACAGCCTGGTACACGAGTGGTGAGAATCAACTACAATTAGCTATGTTTATAATTAGTAATGTTAATATGAAGTTGGTGACGATGAATGTTATATTTTGTAAATTTGTTAATTTTTGTAAGTCAATTAAAACAGTAGACCTGTGAATTTAAGTAAAATTTTGTATGAATCTTTAAAAATGAATCTGTAAGTGAATTGTAGTGGTGAAGTTCAATTAAAAATATAAATCATTTATTAGTGTTTTTTTGTGAAATTGTTATGTTCGACATTTTATGGAAATGGAAGAGACATCATCAAATAACATTTAAACATTTTTCTGTAAACTGTGGCTGCATAGTTTTAGAACAATCTTAGCATTAGAATGTCCTAAAAACAATGTTAAAGTTTAAGATCTAAGAACATAATAGCTATAATATCATTTTGAGAATATGTTGCCTGTTTTTTGTGTGATATTTCTTCAGAAAATGATTCAAATTCCATCAAAACTGATCATTTAAAAAACAAATTTATTCAAACTCTACTTATCGTAATGTTCAATAATAGAAATATTGGTTAATAGAAATAAAAATATTATCTAATGCAATTGAGCAAAGGGCATAATGTTGCTGAACTCATTTCAAAGAAGACCATTGTCAGATCTATATTGAGTGTTATAATCCACATGAAATAATAAAATAAAATATCTAAACTTGTATCTATCAGATTGATTTAATGTATTTCATAGAAAATGACATCATCATTACTTCGAATATCATACTGCATCTTCCAGTGATGTAATGTAAAAGATTAAAAATGTTCATCCATTGAAAATCCACTTGTGTGCCAATTTTTGTCTTGGGGATACTGATAGCATCAATGACGTCGCTAATATTGATCTGAATAGATATCAATAGTAACTTCCAGTAGATTACTATTGGTGACACCATAAAATGCGTTAGTTTTAGTGGAATTGCAAGACCCACAGACATTGGAATGGTGCAAATTGATGCTATCAGTGTCCTCGATACACATACAAAATTTAGAAAACCTCTTTACAATCACTTTAAGGCGACCTATGTAAAATAAAGAGTCTATATTTGTCTCCATGGACTGAATGTGAGACATGACCATGCCACTTTAAAATGGACCTAATTCTGATCCATGTTAAACAGAGTTTATGATGATTATAGAAAAGCTATATTATTGTTATTGTGAAGTCTCTATAGAAAATCAATATATTGATGAGTTATTTGATGTTTATCAATCAATGTTTATTGATTATAGATTATTGATCAGGTTATATTAATAACTACATTCTAGAAATTAGCTCTAATATAACAAAACACAAGACAATATAATGGAATATAACACACTTCTTATTAAAGTTAGACACATAACGTTTCAACACAATATACATGTGTCATCAGATGTAATGAAGTGTGTTATATTCCATAATATTGTCTTGTGTTTTGTTATATGTACTCCTCGCTTCTATATGTCGTTCAAATCTTAGCTCTAAATTATACAACACTGTCTTACATTGTACTTAACATAATGAAAATTACTGGAATGACCTTAGTGGGTTTTATGTCCTACTTTTCTGCACCTATTTGGGATAATGAGAATGGGCAAACACCATACAGTGTGCAATGAGGGAAATTTTGCAGGAGAACAGCATTAGGCTACTCTTCGATTTCCAACTGTGGAAGGATCTTTAACGTGCACAGTCTTTAGCACACAGGGCCTTGGTTTATTGTCCCATCAGAATGACTTAATGCTTTTACCATATCAGCCCCTCCAGAAGAACATCATTATCTATTGTAAGATAACCCTGATAGGACCCCCAATGAACTATAAACTTATCATCAAGCAAAAATTCGCATTTGCAAGTCACATTCTACACTTCAAGTCGGACTTCCTTGATACGGCCTCAATTAAATGAATATGTATCATCAGGCAAATCAAACGGTTGCAGACAAATATTTAAAGTGAATTTTAAGATAGATAACTACAGAAGAAAGGTTAACCCTGATAGAGCCTCAATTAACTGTATTTATCATTATCTACCAAGTATATGCGTCAAGTCGGAACTGTATAAAGTTGAACAATTGGCCGGGTAACCCCTATAGGGCCTCAATAAACTGTACCAGGTATTGGCCTATTTATTATCCACCCAATGCCGGTAGGTCCATGTCTAACACGATTTCTGTGAAGAAGAATTTAAAATGTTTAACTTCAGTATAACTACAGAAGAAATAGTCGGGTAACCTTGACAGGGCCTCAACTAACTGTACCGAGTATTGGCCTAGTTTACTACTGCCTCGTTTCCACATGACAACAACAATGCTATGGCGGAATGCCTCTCAGTACAATTTGGCACCATGAGAGACTCGCAGTTTCTCACTGATAATAATGGAGATATGTGTGACACAGCTTCTCAGGGAAGCCGAGATGAATACCTTGAAAGGGATCCTAACTTTGTGGAAGATAGATTTCGTGTGGATCGGAAGAAACTCGAGCAAATGTTACAAGGTAAGATAAGTTAGATTATTGATAGAATTTGTCTTTGAGTTGCAGGATGTATTGGCACTATACTGGAATTACTTCATTTCCGTTTTACATCACACTATGGAAATTTACAGAATCTCAAACTTTTTTGTTTTGTATGAATTTGAGATTTTATGATTTTGTGATAGAGAAATTACAGTTATAATTTATTTTACATTTTCAACATAGTTATACAATGTATCAGTATTTATTGAGGCTTGAAATTTAATCAATGAATAAAGAAGTTTTAATATAGGCCTACTATTATTTATATCAATACAGTATGTAATTTGTTGAAACGTTGTTGCACAATGTATAACAGTTACTGGGCATTAACTTAGTATTTTTATGAAATATCAGATTATTTGGTGTGAAGTATTACTTTGATTTGACAGTAACAAGAATATGGATTAAGAATAACTTAAAATATATAGAATTACAGAGATTGTAAAGAGGTTTTCTAAACTTTGTATGTGTATCGGGGACACTGATAGCATCAATTTGCACCATTCTAATTTCCATTCCGATATCTGTGGGTTTTGTAAACCTCTTTGCCATCCCTTAAAAATTTTACAGTTGTTTAATGATATGAAAGTTGTACAAGACTTTTGTTGGTAAAATAAGAAATTTGTTTGGTGATTTTGATAATATCCAGTTATTAAAGTTGGTTAATGTTTTTTATTTTGACTGATGAGTATTATGGACAAAATATTGATAGGAAATGTATAAATAAAATTTGTGAGGATAAGATTCTGCTCTGTATAGTTTATAAAGAAGTTTGTTAGACTTTGTTCAATTATATGAGAAATGGAATAGTACTATTAATCTTAGAATGTCTTTGCGTTGATGAAAAATATATATTGTAAATTTACATTGAATAGAAACACATTTACTTCTAAGAAAGTTTACAAAAAAAAGACGAAATTTTGGCTGAAAATGTTATTCAGTAAAAACCTTTTAGTTTTCTCTGGCAATATAGCACCATCTAAGAAATATTGAAAAACACAAACAAATTGTTGGCTGAAAACTGTCTTCTGAAAAAACCTTTTAGTTTGCTCTGACAATAGTACTATCTTAAAATATTGAAAAACGCTAAAGTAAAAGTTGAAATTTAAAATACTCTAGTGATTAGATTGTGTAAAAATAGAGAAGTAATGAGGTAACTTGAGATTACCTTTCCAATCAACAGGTGAGAGAAATCTTTCGTAAACTGTTTTTTTAACGTAAATTGTATTTAACATAATTTACAGTGTTTGTGTTAGGTCGTTATTGTTGATATGTAACAGGTTACAGTTTCAAAACTTCCTCTTGTTTATTATTCAATATTATCTTTTCAAATTTCATCAGTTACGGTACTTAAAATTCTTTTGACAGATGGTTTGATGGTACTTATTCTTTGATGGAAAAAAAATAAATCACAAGATAACCAGGTGCAAGGGTGCAAAGAGTAGGTAAATAGTCGATATCATTAGAGTAAATGTAGCTATGTTTCGGGACTAATCCCTTTGTCAAGCAAATAATAAATAAAAATTTAAAAGGCGAGAAGAGTCCGGCTTTCTCACAGAGAAACAAAATCTTTTGATTTTCTATTCTTTGATCTAGGTGCTTTTCTTGAATCTTAAAACATTGATTTTTATACGCCCACATGAAATGTAGTGTGCCGTCACCCACGTCCGTCCGTCCGTCAGAAAAAACAAAAAATATTAAGTTTGAATATACTTGTATCTTTAAACATGTTCAAGGCCCAATTTTAATGAAAGTACCACTTAAATCTTTTATCAGAAATCTAAAGATCTACACTAAGTGAAGATCTGGAAACAATTTCTCAGGGCCCCCCCACTTTTTGGCAGTTAATTTTTTTTTAATTTTTTCATCAATTTTTTTTTGTCATTATTATAAAAAATTATAATTTCCGAAATCTGAATATCCAGTGGCCGAAATCCGAGGAGTTTTTGGGGTGAGGGTGAGAGGTGGATTTTGAAAATTTTCAACCAAGGGCCCCCCACTTTCAGAAACGCTCCGCGGCCCTGTTTCTTGATGCCCTTTAAATCACTTTATTGATACTGAAACAATTGAATCTAATGTTAATAACCAATTTGATCTTCGACCAAACTAAAACTAGACCAAAAATCAAAACCCAAGGAGAAGAAAATTATAAAACAAATTTTTTAAATGACAGTGCAACTTTAATGTAGCCTACTAAAAGTTTTAGTGTAGAAGCTCAATACTGATTGTAAACAATGGGAACTAGTCTTGATTACCAATTTGATCCTTGATAAAAGATTAAAACTATGACCAAGGGATGAAAAGTGTTCACTCTATTGTCAGTCTTTTGTTTTAAAACTGTGGATAATGGAGACTAAGATATTTTACCCCCAGCTTGGGTGTGAGTAGAATTCAGGGGTTATAGTCAGGTTGACAACAACAGTATACAGCCTCATTCTGTCAGCAGATGTCCCAGGGTTCACTTCTTGTTGCTATGAATGCAGAAAAAAAACATTTGATGAAGAACTGAAGACTAATTTATTTTAAAGTTGGAGAAAAAAGATAAGTATTCAGCTACTATAGTTTAATTTAATAATGGATCTTTTATTGGATCTGTGCCTCAATTTGAAAATTTGGTCTGATGCAAGACTGTTTGATTATTTATTAATTGAAAATAGGGCTCGGTCAAATGATTGAAATAATCAATTATCAACTCTACAAATTGTTGATTTTGATTATTAAATTTCATAATTGATTAAAAATCATAGTCAAATTTTCTTTTAATAGTATCTGCTACACGCTTATCAGCAAAGTCACAACCCATTTTATCATGATGATCATAAAAAAATTCTGGACATTACTTAAGTTTCATTTTTTTTTCGATACCAGATATTGATAAATAACAAACATTCAGGTACAGTACAAAAATGTACAATAAAAGAAAGATCAGAAGATTTCACAATTAAAATATTTTGATTATTAAATCGATTATTGATCGGTAGCCTGCCTTCGATAATCATTCTCAATTAGGTAATCGATACCCAGCCCAACTGAAAATAACTGTTATATTTGTATTTGTAGGTTAGTATAGTTGGTGTCTGCCAGGTGTAACATGGTAGTTTTGAATATTGGTTGATGTTCAAACTGTTTTGTACCTCAAAAATTATTTGGTAAGTACACTTAAATTTAACTTTTAAAATTTTTGTATTCATATCAAAGTAAGGAATATTCCAATTAAATGAAAAATTGTTTTAGTTTTAGTAGACTGAATTAAGATTGAGAATAAAGTAGACTGAATTTAGATTGAGAATAAAGTAGACTGAATTTAGATGGAGAATAAAGTAGACTGAATTAAGATTGAGAATAAAGTAGACTGAATCAAGATTGAGAATAAAGTAGACTGAATTAATTTTGAGAATAAAGTAGACTGAATTAAGATTGAGAATATAGTAGACTGAATTAAGATTGAGAATAAAGTAGGCTGAATTTAGATTGAGAATAAAGTAGACTGAATTAAGATTGAGAATAAAGTAGACTGAATTATGATTGAGAATAAAGTAGACTGAATAAAGATTAAGAATAATGTGGACTGAATTAAGATTGAGAATAAAGTAGACTGAATTGAGATTGAGAATAAAGTAGACTGAATTGAGATTGAGAATAAAGTAGACTGAGTTAAGATTGAGAATGAAGTAGACTGAATTAAGATTGAGAATTAAGTAGACTGAATTAAGATTGAAAATTAAGTAGACTGAATTAAAAATAGGAATTAAGTTTAAAAAGTAGGGCTATTTTAGAATAGAAAATAGTAAGTAAAAATTTGATTCACCCATTGGCTATTTTAACTTCCTGATGAACCTAAGTAAAGTGTGAATGTGTTTTTATCTATCTGATACTTTCTCTCTATCCAAATGCTTGAAGAGAAAAAATGACTTCTTTAGGCTCTGAGGGAAGTCTGGCCAAATTTTCTCTTCCCAATTCAAGTCTTATTCCCCACTGTGGCTATAATCTGATGAGCTGTGTATCATATAAGATGTAAAGAATGAATGTTTTTAGGGAAATGCCAAAGATAATTCCCTTTTTAGTATAATAAAAAAATGTTTACTTTACAAAAAAAAACATAGATTTGGCATTTCTTTAAAGCTCATCAGATTTATAAGGTTGATTTCATGTGGACAGTTTTTTAGTCACTGAACATGAAGTCAATTCCAAGTATGTGTGTATTTTGGGAGGTCATCAGGAAGTTTTCTTTGTAAAAACAACTTCTTTAGGATAAGGGGAGTTGTCAAAATTGTAGGAAATGGCACATATTGTAAAGTCTTACTTTAGGAAAACCCCCTCTCACTGTAGGGATGATTTGGGTATTGCCATTTACAAAATTGGATGGACGGTCGGCGTGAACTTCTGGAAGTGGTCATGTAGTAGGTGAGGGGACCATTTTGCTACATGATCCTCGAAGGAAGTGTCATGTGTCCTACGGCAAGATTAGAAAACTGCTAAATTGGATGGACGGTCGGCGTGCACCTCTGGAAGTGGTCATGTAGTAGGTGAGGGGACCATTTTGCTGCATGATCCTCGAAGGAGTGTCATGTGTCCTACGGCAAAGATTAGAACCTTATAGATCTGACATTATTCATTTTGTCAATTCTTTGAGAGGGATCAAATCAAGACTGGGGTGCCATAGTTAGGTTTGTCCCTGTGAATTTTATCAGACGGTAGGGTATTCCAGTGTCTAACTTTTAGTGACTAGTGATCTGTATGGTTGAGGACGGGGGCTATATTCTACCTGAGATACTATTCACTTTTTTTTTTTCGTTATTATTTTTATCCCAGTTATTATTATTATTATTATCCATATTATATTTAGAATTAATACAAAATCATAGGCAATACTAATTATTTTTTTTTGTCCATGTGGATTTTATCAGACGGTAGATATACCAAAAGTCACTGACCAGGTGCTATACTCTACCTGAGATACTATTCACAATTCTTTTTTATTTTAATATTTTTATTTTCCCCATTATTATTTTTATCCCCATTAAAATTGTCATATTTTTACCTATTATGATTATAACTTGAATTAAATATAAAGTCTTTAGTTTTAGAATTAACTACTGAAAGCTTAAAGGATTAGAAATAGGTCTACAAATACTCATTCTGGTAAAATTTTGAATTTAAATCTAATTCGTATATAATATTATAAAATAATAGAGTAAAGATAATGTGTGTGTAATGTGTTTTATCTTTGTAATATCTCAGATAGTAATAATATATTCTGTTAAGGCTTCCAATGCTGATAATAATCTCTATTATAAAATTACACTGTCAGTTTTTGCTTTTTGCTCATTTTTCAATGGATTTTGCATTCTTTCAATTAGATTATGAAAATATATTATATTAAATTTAAATTTTTAACAATGTAAAATTGTAACACCAACAAATTTTAATATAATGAAACCAAAGCATGTACGATCCCAACTGTAAAACATACGATCCCAACTGTAAAACAAACATCAAAATCCATGTAAACACATAGGTTATACATTTGTAGCAGCTAATAGGAGGAAGAATATCAATAAATGAGTATATGTTTCATAATGAAAAGTGATATCAGGTGTCTAGAAGAGCTAGCATACCTTGCTTGTCACAAAATCAATTTTTAAGTTTAACTTTCAAGACAGTTAATTTAAGTTATTCCTGTATTGATCTGAAGATTTAGTAAATATAACATGCAAATAATTTCCAACTGTAGATAAGTTTTGACTGAATTTGAAAACTATACATTTATGTTTGCATATGGAGACAGCAATTGTTGGTCATATTATAAATAATTATGTCAAGAACTAAATTTGTTATGGGTGAATTTCTTGATGCCCTGAAACCATTGCGTTAAAAATTTATTGGCTAATTCTACAAAAATATTTTTGGATCATGTAATTGCAGAAAGTTCTAATGTGTAATGAAAAGCGGGACGTAAAACTCCATTCCATTTCATTTCTAATGTGTGATATTTTGTAAATTACATGGCTTGGAGAAGCCTTAACATGTCAGGGCTCCCTGTGTAGCTAGCTTCCTTGTGAGCGGAACACTTGAATCTGAGAATCTATTGGGTTTATTTATGCTGCCTGTTGAACTTTTCAGTAATTGTGTGAATGTGATTTTTTACATACATCAGTCAATCTTAAAATCTGTGTTTGAAGAGAAAAGATGACTTCTTTAGGTTATAAGGGAAGTCTGGCCAAATTTTCTCTTCCGAATTCAAGTCTTATCCCCCACTGTGGCTATAATCTGATGAGCTGTGTATCATATAAGACGTAAAGAATGAATGTTTAAAGCTCATCAGATTTATAAGGGTTGATTTCATGTTGACGTTATTTAGTCACTAAACATGAAGTCAACTTCAAGTATGAGTGTATTTCCAAGTTCAACAGGGGCTTTGTTTATGAATACAACTTCTTTGGGATAAGGGGAATTGTCAAAAAACTAACTTTGGCTGTAACTGGACATATTTCAGTCTTATATATTAGGAATTCTCCTTCTGCAGCAATGGCTATCGGATTGCTGATGTTGTTTTTTTACTAAATTGGATAGGGGCTGGCGTCAACGGCGACCTGTATGGCCACTGAAGGCAAGCGTGTAGTAGATGTGGGGGCCATTTTGCTGCAGGGCGGTTCTGAGTAGGTGTGTCCATGAAGTCCTACGGTCGCAGATTAGATTTTCACAAAATCAAACAACATTCTATATTTTATACCTTGCTCCAGGGGGATCAAAATTAGACTTGTGCCAGATATTTTCAAAATTATTCTCAGTTTTCATGTGTTCAGCTGACATGGTTCATTTAAATTGTGTACCTATCGACATTTTGTGGTGAAAAAAAATTATTTTGAGCAGAAAAGGTATAAAATTGTTTGAGATTTAGGGCATTGAGAAATTCTAATCAATATTTTGTAAAATTGAATCTGTTAATCTGTTTTCAATCGTATTAATGATATAAAGACCAAGAACAAACGATCCCAACGTAAAACAAATCTCAAAATCCATGTCAACACATTGACAATAAATTGGTATCAGCTAATAAACTTTTCATATGACGAAGCATATCAATAAATAAGTAAATATTTCATAATGAAAATTATTAAATAATCTACCGTTAATTGTTATCAATGCTATACTTGGTAAAAAATTCATAAAAGAAATAATTTACAATATAAACTGTGAACTTATTATGTTATTTTAATGTTTTTAGATGTTTATTGGATTAATTTATTTAGCTCATTTTTTCCCAATTGTAAATTTGACCCCATCAGATTTATAAGGGTTGATTTCATATGTATTTTGTGAGGTCATCAGGAAGTTTTCTCTGTAAAAACAACTTCTTTAGGATAAGAGGAGTTGTCAAAATTGTAGGAAATGGCACATATTGTAAAGTCTTACTTTAGGAAAACCCCTCTCACTGTAGGGATGATTTGGGTATTGCCATTTACAAAATTGGATGGACGGTCGGCGTGCACTTCTGGAAGTGGTCATGTAGTAGGTGAGGGGACCATTTTGCTACATGATCCTCGAAGGAAGTGTCATGTGTCCTACGGCAAAGATTAGAAAACTGCTAAATTGGATGGTCGGTCGGCGTATACCTCTGGAAGTGGTCATGTAGTAGGTGAGGGGACCATTTTGCTACATGATCCTCGAAGGAGTGTCATGTGTCCTACGGCAAAGATTAGAACCTTATAGATCTGACTTTGTTCATTTTGTCAATTCTTTGAGAGGGATCAAATTATGACTGGAGTGCCACGATTAGGTTTGTCCCTGTGGATTTGATGTCAATTTGACATTTTGGCTATTTTCACTTCCTGATGAACCTAAGTAAAGTGTGAATGTGTTTTTATCTATCTGATACTTTCTCTCTATACAAATGCTTGAAGAGAAAAAATGACTTCTTTAGGCTCTGAGGGAAGTCTGGCCAAATTTTCTCTTCCCAATTCAAGTCTTATTCCCCACTGTGGCTATAATCTGATGAGCTGTGTATCATATAAGACGTAAAGAATGAATGTTTTAGGGAAATGCCAAAGATAATTCCCTTTTTAGTAGCTTGCCTTTTCAAGAATCATAAAAAAATGTTTACTTTACAAATAAAAACATAGATTTGGCATTACTCATCAGATTTATAAGGGTTGATTTCATGTGGACAGTGTTTTATGTGAAATTAACGGCAAACAGTACTGTTTCGGCCTTCTGGGCCTGATCAGTGCAGTGCTAATACTGGAGTTGAGGTTTGGTTATATAGCCACCTCAGATGATCCCAAAGATGTGATTAATGCAGTTGTTGTGCAAAGCAGACCATGCTTACTCTTTTCGAAAGACATGATAGTACTTTTCTTTTGAGGAGTCCACTACAATGATTGTTCGCGATTTTGCCATTCTGTGAAAGAGTATTGCGATTAGTAGAATTATCTTGCTTGCACAGATTTTTATGGACATTTCATCTCATACTGATGACAACACAAAGCGGGAATTTACTTTTAAAAAAAGTTTAAAACTTGTAGGACTTTAAAAAAACATTTTAGAATCCAATATTGTTAGAAAATGAAAATGTTTGTTTTGATTTGCGACGTAGAATGAAAAAGAAAATCTACAAATTTCTGAAGATTTTTATTTTTTCGTTCCAGCTTTATCTTAAGCTCAGTTTTGGAAGGGGGTAGGGGGAATTTACTTTTAAAAAAAGTTTATAACATGTAGGTATTTAAAAAAATCATTTTTTTGAAAAAATCTTAAACAAAATTTAAGTGTATCAGATATGTCAGCTTTTTCATTATTTGAAATTTGCAAAAGTATTTTTGAAATTTAGCTCATCAAATGATTCTTTCTTACGATGTCCAAAAGAAGTCAGGAATATTTATTTGGTACCGTACTGAACTGTATGGTGTATATTTATCAGAAATTTATTTAGGCCCACTGCAACGTTTTATTTGTCATTGCCAGCACTAACCATTAACATTTAACCTTACTCACCCTAACTTACCTTCTACTTAAATTTCTGATATAAATACACCATATAGGTCTCAAAATATTGACACGTTCCGATTTCCTATTTGTACAATTTGAATATCCCGTAACCTAATGAAAATAAATCGTATAAGAAAGAATCATTTGAAAAAAAAAAATTAAAAATCTTTATTTTCATATCATGGATAATTTGACACATCTGTAGACCAATTTTCAGTCAAAAAGTTTAAAAGAATGAAAAATAAATTTAAATTTCTGAGGATTTCATTTTTTCAGTCAAATATTAGAAAATCAAAAACATGACAAAAAAACTATTGTTCTGGCTTGCGACGTAGAATGAAAAAGAAAATCTACAAATTTCTGAAGATTTTTATTTTTTCGTTCCAGCTTTATTATAAGCACAAAATGTTTTAATTTGTTTTGGCTTGCGACGCAGAATGAAAAAGAAAATCTACAAATTTCTGAAGATTTTCATTTTTTCTTTCCAGCTTTATTATAAGCTGAAAATGTTTGATATTGTTTTGACTTGCGATGTAGAATGAAAAAGAAAATCTACAAATTTCTGAAGATTTTTATTTTTTCGTTCCAGCTTTATTATAAGCTGAAAATGTTTGATATTGTTTTGACTTGCGATGTTGAATGAAAAAGAAAATCTACAAATTTCTGAAGATTTTCATTTTTTCGTTCCAGCTTTATTATAAGCTTAAAATGTTTGATATTGTTTTGACTTGCGACGTAGAATGAAAAAGAAAATCTACAAATTTCTGAAGATTTTTATTTTTTCGTTCCAGCTTTATTATAAGCTTAAAATGTTTGATTTTGTTTCGGTTTTCGATGTAGAATGAAAAAGAAAATCTACAAATTTCTGAAGATTTTTATTTTTTCGTTCCAGCTTTATTATAAGCTGACAATGTTTGATATTGTTTTGACTTGCAACGTAGAATGAAAAAGAAAATCTACAAATTTCTGAAGATTTTTATTTTTTCGTTCGAGCTTTATTATAAGCTTAAAATGTTTGATTTTGTTTCGGTTTTCAATGTAGAATGAAAAAGAAAATCTACAAATTTCTGAAGATTTTTATTTTTTCGTTCCAGCTTTATTATAAGCAGAAAATGTTTGATATTGTTTTGGCTTGCGTTGTAGAATGAAAAAGAAAATCTACAAATTTCTGAAGATTTTTATTTTTTCGTTCCAGCTTTATTATAAGCTGAAAATGTTTGATATTGTTTTGACTTGCGACGTAGAATGAAAAAGAAAATATACAAATTTCTGAAGATTTTTATTTTTTCGTTCCAGCTTTATTTTAAGCACAAAATGTTTGATATTGTTTTGACTTGCGACGTAGAATGAAAAAGAAAATCTACAAATTTCTGAAGATTTTTATTTTTTCGTTCCAGCTTTATTATAAGCTTAAAATGTTTGACTTTGTTTTGACTTGCGACGTTGAATGAAAAAGAAAATCTACAAATTTCTGAAGATTTTTATTTTTTCGTTCCAATATTAGAAAATCAAAAATAGAACAATGAGATGAATTGAAATCAATAAAAATCTGAGTTTCTGTTGGTTTCATTCAGGGAATAGTCAACATATATTGATAAAAATCTAACTGAATCTGTGAAAACTTTAAAGGCAATGTATATGACCCTGTTCACTTTGATATTTCTTTTCTTTTTTTTCTTTTTTTTATTTGATTACTTACTATAATTGCAGGTTTAAGAAAGAATCAGAAATGGAATGGAGTTTTACATCATGCCAAATTGGGCTAATAAAGATACAAATATAGGATTCAGAAGAAAAATGGAGTACATGTTTATCTTCAATCAAATATATTGCTGTGATTGAAATGGTGAAAGTGATGTGATATTATAGACCGGAACATCCTGTCCCTCAATTACTGAATTTGAGGGATAGGAAACCATAAATGGTTATATGTTGAAATCCTGCAGCCAATTTGGTCGCATTGAAATATTCTTCTTCCTTTAGGTTTTTTCTCTAAAAACTGACCAATTTCTTGTATATGTTATGAGGTCAGCTCACAACCATTTTTTCGACAAAATGAACCAGAGTTTATTTTAAATGTACATTGAAATAAAATATTTTGTCTTGGTCTTGTTTATTTACTCTAATTAACTTGAACAAATGGTCAATAAGTTCAAAGTAACATGTCCTTTAGATACCAATCATGTCACTGGCCCATAGCCAGGAATTTCCAAGGGGGGGTTACATTGACTAGTGAAGCAATCATAATCAACTTTAACAGCCACAATTCAAACAGAATGTTGACTTCAACAGTGCTTATTTGTTTCATCCGAACCCCAAATGGCCACAGGGGTGGTACCAGTATGCTATAGTGATAGTTAAGAATGATGTACTTGCTACAAAATCACACTGATAACATAGTATTAAATATATCTACTCTCAAAAACACTTTACAGGCCTATAAACCATATAAATATTGGTGGCTTTAATTGTCCCTGATAACATTTTTTTATACGCCCACATGAAATGGCACAATTCTTGATGGATTTAGATGAAACTTGGTGTGAGTGTTCATAATCACCCACTGATGAACCCTTTTGAAAATATTTAAGTGAATTATTGCCCTTGTTCTTAAAAACACATTCAATTTTTAGCTCATGCACACTCTAGGGGTCTAAACTCAAATATTTTTGTTTAAATTAAAACTGCCAGTGGGCGTATATTACCTTGCCTGGCAAGCTATCTTATTAAATTTTCGACCAGTAAATTATACAGGAATATCTGGTCGTGAGTTGAAAGTTGTTATTAAACATAATGAATTTTAAAGGGGCACAGGCTTCATTTTCGTGGGTCGATTTTTCCATGTGCATCCATAATTATTAGCATTTGAAAGTTATAATGCCCTACTACACATTAGCGATACTATGCAATATATAGAAAAGTCATCTATAGAAATAGAAGGAGAAATGTCTAATTTAAGATATATTTGAAGGAAATATGCAATTTTCGTACATTTCTAGTGCTTCTGAAGGATACTTAAGTATATTCAAGACCCAAATCAACCAATAAAAATGAAGACTGGTCCCCTTTAAGTTACCAAAGCAAAAATTCTGCAAAGGTTAGAAATGATTAACATGTCAAAAATATTGCCCTTGTGAACTGTATTTGACAGGTGGGACAATAAACCATGGCCTTTGTGTGCCACAGACTGTAGACTGTACGATAAAGATCCCCCCGCCCCCACCAAAAAAAGAGTAGGTTTATGACTACGTCTTGACAAAATTTACCTCATTTCACACTGCAAGACATTACCTGTTTTAGACAAATTAGAAACAGAACAGAATTTTATTTGACATCATATATATCTACTCATCCTCCAATTTGACCTATACTTTTATCAAGACAGAATTATTTAAACTCACAAAGAAAGAAAATGTCAAAAGGTGTTCCTGCATGTTGAATTGTGAGAAATAAAAACCCAAGTGGTGGTGTTTTTAATATGAACCATATTTTCTCACAGCTTTTCAATTCACATGTTGATTTCATAATACAAACAATCAAACCAGTGGGATCGTCGTCTGCTAGGATAGTTTGATAGCAAGTTGGATTGTCGTCTGCTAGGATAGTTTGATAGCAAGTTTGATTGACGTCTGCTAGGATAGTTTGATAGCAAGTTGGATTGTTGTCTGCTAGGATAATTTGATAGCAAGTTTGATTGTCGTCTGCTAGGATAGTTTGATAGCAATTTGATAGCTTAGTTGCTAGGACAGTTTGATAGCTCAGTTGCTAGCAAGTTGGATTGTCGTTTGCTAGGACAGTTTGATAGCTCAGTTGCTAGCAAGTTGGATTGTCGTCTGCTAGGACAGTTTGATAGCTCAATTGCTAGTGGGCTTTGTTTGTCGTCTGCTAGGACAGTTTGATAGCAAGTTGGATTGTCGTCTGCTAGGATAGTTTGCTAGCGAGTTGGATTGTCGTCTGCTAGGACAGTTTGATAGCTCAGTTGCTAGCGTGATAGATTGTCGTCTGCTAGGACAGTTTGATAGCTCATTTGCTAGCAAGTTGGATTGTAGTCTGCTAGGACAGTTTGATAGCTCATTTGCTAGCAAGTTGGATTGTTGTCTGCTAGGACAGTTTGATAGCTCAGTTGCTAGCGAGTTGGATTGTCGTCTGCTAGGACAGTTTGATAGCTCAGTTCCTAGTGGGTTTGGATTGTCGTCTGCCAGGACAGTTTGATAGCTCGGTTTGCTAGCAAGTTGGATTGTCATCTGCTAGGATAGTTTGGCAGCTCAGTTGCTAGCGTGATGGATTGTCGTCTGCTAGGACAGTTTGATACCTCAGTTGCTAGCAAGTTGGATTGTCGTCTGCTAGGACAGTTTGATAGCTCAGTTGCTAGCAAGTTGGATTGTCGTCTGCTAGGACAGTTTGATAGCTCAGTTGCTAGCAAGTTGGATTGTCGTCTGCTAGGACAGTTTGATAGCTCAGTTGCTAGCAAGTTGGATTGTCGTCTGCTAGGACAGTTTGATAGCTCAGTTGCTAGTGCGTTTGGATTGTTGTCTACTAGGACAGTTCAGCAGCCTTGACGTAAGGATGGGGTCTATGTGGGCTGAACCCAAACAAGTGAGAATCTGCTAGGCCAGTCAGAAAGGTTGTTTGATAGTAAATTGAGTTGTCTCCTGCCAAGACAATTCAGAAGTTTTATAGATTAGTAAGAGGAGCCTAGTAGGGGACTAAAGAATTGTCAAATGGGTGTCAAAGCAATAGCATTCCCTTAAAGGGATTATAAAAAGTTTTTTTCAAAATTTGTATGTGTATTGGGGACACTGGTTTAATGATGTCACCCCCACTGATCTGCATAGATAGACTATCAATAGTAGCTTCCAGTAGATCACTGTCAGTGACGTCATAAAACGAGCTAGTTAAGTGGAATTGCAAGAACCACAGACGTCGGAATGGAGCAAATTGATGCTCTCAGTGTCACCGATACACATACAAAGTTTTGCAAATCTCTTTACAATCCGTTTAAAAATGATAAGAAATGTCATAGCAAAGGACTAAAGTTAGGACAGTGGAATAGCTCTGTCCGTAGCAAGTTGAAGTGGATTATTGTCTGTAGCTAGTTGGATTGTCAATTAATAAGACATTAAAACAGTTCTGTCAGTAGTTGAAGTTGTACTGAAATTTTCTTGAAACTGATTGAAGTTAAGAAGTTTGTAGTGTACTGATTCAACCTATGTTCTAGATGATTCATTCTACACAGTGTAAGGAACCTGTACTCTAATAATAATTATAAGAACATGATTTTACTATGTTAAATTCTGACTAGACGAACTAATTCAAACCAGAAAATAGATGTTAGTTTATAAATATTGGTAGTTATAAATTTACTAGATGATATTAACTAGGTGTACTGTCTTGAAAATTAAGTGGTCGATAATCTGAGGAGTTTTTGTGGTGGGGGTGAGGGTGAGATGTGGATTTTGAAAATTTTCAACCAAGGGCCCCCCACTTCCAGAAAAGCTCCGCGGCCCCTGATATTGGTGGTAATAGATTTTCGAGATGATATTACCTTTTTGGACCTAGTGTTAAGTTTTATGCATACAGGCCCAGATGAAAATTATCTTTATCATAGGCAGGGGCGCCGGAGGCAAATGTGATGGGCAGATGAGCTGTTTTTAAAAGGGCACTACGGTATGTTACTGAGTGAAGCCCGGTGATCTGGGGGTTTGGGGGGAGTGCTGTGCTGTGAGTCCCCCTAGAAAATTTTGTATTTTAGAGCCTCTTGGGTCACTTCATGCTTATACTTTGGGAAGTTATAAATATTGGGTAAGGACACAACAAATTTGCTTGAATACATATGAAAAGGGCACATATACGCCCCCTCCCATGCTTTCAGCGCCCCTGATCATAGACTTTTAAAATGAATTGATAATTCTGGTAGCATCAAGGAAGGTGGTTATATAATAAAAAAAGAAGTCATGATAGAATTTGAGGATGGTAAAATATTCAAAGTGAACTATTTTTACTGTAGAACTGTCATGTTTTAAGGTGTATATCTGGAAGAACAATCGTAGAACACGTTAACCACTAGAAATCATGTTATAATTCTTAAAACAACTGACGGTACTCCAATAAAACTTGTGTCTGACTTGGTTTTAGGTAGGATTTATGTAATGATTACCAAACAAATAATATAAGCTATTGGGACTGTCCTAAAGGGTTCATGTTAAGATGTGGACCCTTAAAGGGATTGTAAAGTGGTTTTCTAAATTTTGTATGTGTATTGTGGACACTGATAGCATCAATTTGCTCTAATCCAATTTCCACTCCGATGTCTGTGGTTCTTGCAATTCTACTAAAACTAATGCTTTTTATGACGTCACTGACAGTGATCTACCGGAAGCTACTATTGATATCTATGCAGATCACTGTCAGTGACATCATAAAACATGTTGGTTTTAGTGAAATTGCAAGAACCACAGACGTCGGAATGGAAATTGTAAATTGATGCTATCAGTGTTCCTGATACACATACAAAGTTTAGAAAACCACTTTACAATCCCTTTAAAAAGAGATGCAGAGTTGAAGAGTGAAGTTTCTAAAAATTCTTTAAACATTAACAATTTCAGAGTTCATGTAGTCTTGCAATGGGCAATGAGGGAAATTTATCAGAAAATGATAGACTGCAAATCATAAAGTAGAAAGGGAAATATGGAGTAAAAAGTTCTAAGACTTCACTTCAGATATAAATATTACATCAACAATATGAAGTCTGGCAGTGCTTAATGGGGGGAAATTTATGATTGAGTTCTAAGACTTCTGTAAACACATAAATATTATATCAACAAAGTCATGAATCTGGACTTGAACATGTGCTTTTCATATTCCAACACATTCGTATCAACTTCGGAACTAGACTAGCGAGCTAGATAGATAACCTTGTATACTATACGGTGATTGCCATATTGAATAAATCATATTTCAGCCAATCATAATCATTATTCAGAAAGTGTTGTCTTCATTAACGGTAAAAACAGCCAATCAAAATCAATCTCTGACAAGAGTTATCTTCCATTGCCCATTTACCAGGTAAGATGGCCGCCTATCATGACCGAGTCATTATATAGTCTGGAATATTGACGAAGGTTGAGCTGAATGATTCTAACAATGATTCTATTGAGGCTGTTATCAGCTCGGTTCATTTTATCATTTTAATAGGGTGGAAACGTCTAAACTCTAATATCTTAAACTTCAAACATACAATTATACTGACCTAAATCTTATTTCTATTTGAATAAAAGATTGCATGTCATATCTTGATTATTTGCACATTTTTCATTTTTTGATAAAGGTCATTTTCTTTGACATAATATATTCTGAACATCTGATTTCTTGTACAAATAGAACTGCAGAACAATTCCATTTATCAAAATCACATCCAAAATCATGGCAAAATCAAGAGTAGGCTTATAGGTTTACAGTAGTGGACTACTCATAAGTGCAATCAGGTGTTTTGAAAAGAGTAAGCATGGTCTGCTTCAAGTGTCTTGATTCATGTTCAACATGAATGTTCAGTATCTGATTTCGTGTTCAAGTGTCAGATTTCGTGTTCAAGTGTCAGATTTCATGTTCAGTATCTGATTTCATGTTCAGTATTCAGTGTTCGATCACATCTTCAGTGTCTGATCACATGTTCAGTATCCGAATTACGTGTTCAGTTTCTGATTTTATGTTCCAAGTCTAATTTTGTTAAGTTACTTTGAGAAGCTTCTGTATAAAATTCTGTATTTATTTGGCTTCTGTCTGATCGCTAAATCAAAATTGTTATTTTGAAATTTAATTATTGTCTTATTTATTTCTGTCAGTACAAATTGATAAACATGTGATCTTTGGTTGCATGTATCAAATATCGACAGGTATAACTATACACTGTGCAACGATGAAAACTTTGGTGACATATAAAAACCAAGCACTAACGATCTAAACCGCAAAAAGAAACTCGAAATCCAAAAAGACATTTTGACGAAACATAGGTAACAGCTTTAAATGAACTTTTCACATGAGGAATTATATCAATCATACATGAGTAAGTATTTCATTATGAAAAGTGGTATTAGGTGTCTAGAAGAGTAGGCATACCCTGCCTGGCGCCACACCCGTCCTAGCTTTACAATTTTTTAATTTTATTTACGATCAACCGTTGGTGCACACAAAATCACATTTTTCCATAAGCCAAACATCTCTCTCTGTGATGGACAAGACAGATCAATCTATATTAAGCTGAAGAGTTCTATAAATAGGGGAGATAATTATGATATTTATCATTATCATTAATATTTACATTCCCCATCAAATTAACGATAAAATTGTTGGCAATTCTCAGAATTATTAAAATGGTGTTTTATCTCTATTTAGTTCATTGACATGATTTTGTTTATCAGTTTGACAGAAAGAACTTATCAGTTAATGCAGTGATGTTTCCCCACTGTGATGCAAAATGAAATGGAATGAATGGAGTTTTACGTCCTACTTTTCTGCTCCTATATGGGCTAATTGAGGGCAGGCAGTGTGCAATGAGGGAAATTTTGCCAGAACAGCGGCATTAGCCTGCTCTTATAATCGATTTCCAACTGTCGAGGGATATAGTGAAACCAGGTTGAAAAATCCGAAGGTATCATCTCGACCCATGCCCGGATTGAACCCTGGACCTTCAGGTTAGCGAGCAAGCGTCTAACTCACTGAGCCACTGTGGCTCCCCCCACTGTGATGCAGAGTTGGAGATGCAGACACCAGAAAACATTTAATCTGGTCCGATGGGTCAGTTAAAGAGATTGTAAAGAGTATTTCTAAACTTTGTATGTGTATCAGGGACATCAATTTGCACCATTCCAATTTCCATTTCAACGTCTGTGGTTCTTGCAATTCCACTAAAACAAACGCGTTTTATGACGTTACTAATACTGATCTACTGGAAGTTACTATTGACATCTATGCAGATCATTATTAGTGGCGTCATAAAACGCTTTAGTTTTAGTGGAATTGCAAGAACCACAGAACTGCCAGTGTGTCCAGTACAAAGCAATACATTACTATGAATTTTTTTTCTTTCAAAGAATGGAAGGATTTGGCACGAAAATCATGTATAGAACAATAAAACAGTATTCTATTATAAAAATCAGTAAAACAATATCATTGATATGAAACTATAGTTAAGATTTATCAGTATTTAGAGAAATAATACAAACATTGATAAAAACGTGAAAATTGAGATAACTGTTTTATTTTGAATAATATAAATCTGTATTTATTTAATGTTATCTGATGGTTGTGTTTTTGGTGTCTGTAATTTAGAAACGTAAACTAGGTATAAACCTACAGTTCATTCAGATAAAGTTTAAATAATCAGTCTGCACTCACACACTCCATGGGTAACAACCTTCTTACTGCATCTCTTATAATCTTCACAATGTCAAACTATCACAAACTCTGTCTAATACCTTGACATCATTAGACACTCCATCTTCACAATGTCAAGCTATTACAAACTCTGTCTAATACCTTGACATCATTAGACACTCTATCTTCACAATGTCGAATTATTACAAACTGATGTCACTACCAGTGATCTACCAGAAGCTACTTTTGATATCTATGCAGATCACTGTCAGTAACGTCATCAAACGTGTTAGTTTTAGTGGAATTACAAGAACCACAGACGTCGGAATGAAAATTGCAATGGCACAAATTGATGCTATTAGTGTCCCTGATACACATGCAAAGTTTAGAAAACCTCTTGACAATCCCTTTAAGATAAGATTTAAAGCCCCAAGAAAAGTATGTTTATAATTTTTTTATTGTTGATTTTTTCAGCACCAGACAGCTATGATGATGATGAAGGTGCAGAAGATTTTTTCCAGAGGGTAAGTTTTAGCTTTTTCACATTGCCCGAAATTAAAACCCATGCCAACCATTTTATTTAGGTAAACAAGCAAAAAAGAATACAAACTGATTTCATTTTTGAAGGAAGTATGAAAATAAAAAATAAAAGTCATCCAGCCCTTTCCCTAGAGTAATTAAACTCCTCCCTTGATTGGACGCTTGCCCCCCTAAACGTATATAAGTATGTGGCTGGTCCAGGCTCGCTGCCCCAGCACTAGATTGATCCTGTCAACGGGGCTGGATAAATCCGGCCTTATCAACAACTGTGTTGAATAATGTAAAATAAAAACTATGTAAGAACTATGTATTCAGGAGGAAATATTACAGTGATGATAATCAGTGACAGATAGACTTGATGAAACAACAAGATATAAAACCACTTAAATTCTCGAACTTGATTACTCTAAAAACTTATCTTTATCATACTGTACTGAATAGATAACTATAATGCTGATTTACTGTTTATAAAAACTGATGTTTTGGTGAAGTTTTCATGTTAAATAACACACTTCTTGCAATATTTATGTAAAATTCAAAAAATCTAATCCTGATTTACTGATAAAAAACTTGATGTTTTTGGTGAAATTTTTATGTAAACTACAATTTATTTGCAATATTTGGGGTTTGTTGTAGTCAGATATTTATGTTCATTGTTCATCTTACAAACATTTAGCATTTTACAAAAATGGTCAGTGAAGGCTTTTAGAAAAAATAATTTTAGTGAAACTTTCGTGTGACATGCCAAAACTTGATGTCATACAGAGCACGTAGTTCTTCAAAAAATTTATCCAAGCTGTATCAATGACAATGGGAAGTGAATTGAAATATTCAAAAGAAATTTAAACCCTGAACTCTGAGCATGCCTGAATCTCACTTGACAAACACCCCTATACTATACTTGTTAGATCTAATATTTTTGTATGTAAAAAGGTAATTTTGTACGTAAAACTAATGAAGGTGAGGTAACTAATTGGAATGATTCAATCCCCCACAAACTCGTGTAATTTATAACATCTTTTAGTACTTACCTGACACTATGTTATCATTATAAACAATCTCAGGTAGATATTCAAGAAAACACTGACAGAAACAAGGCAGCAAGGCCAGGCATGCTTAGTACTTCTTGGCCCTTATTTGCATAAACTTAACCTAAGAAAGAAAGAATCCAGGGGGCTTATTCTCGTATTTTAGGATTTTAGTATTCTACGTCTTCTGAATTGGTTTGTCACTTAAATCGATTTTAAATTTAGTTCTATTATCCTCCATTCAGAATACTTTATTTCTTAAATTCAGATTTTATTGAAGTAAAGTTTTCTAGAATAAGGCCCCAGATAATAAGAATTATTGGATAATAAAACTGCATTTAAAAATCATATTATGAAGTCTTTTTTTTTCAAAGAATGATTTCCAACAAGGAAAGAAATAACAAGAATCAGGGATTTATATCGGAAAGGTCAATCTCTTACAATGTGGCTCCATGTGTGCTTTCAAGATGGTCATAAAATTGAAAATAAACAATTTTGTAAGAAATTATGAAACATTTTATAAAGATGTATATCTTAAAATCTGATATTATAATTTATAAGTTATATGATGGAATATCAAGATATCTATTTTGTATTTCTACATTTAATACAAGCAGCCTAGCTGTCAATCACCTGTTTTTATTGCACTGAAATCTCTTCATTTTATTATCCTGGTTAGAATTGTTTAAATTCCTATCCCACTCCATTTGAGAAGATTGGAATTTTATAAGTTATAAGATTTGAAACTTGGGCCTGGGGATTTATTCTTGAAAACTTGATGAATGTTGATTTTAGTATTCTAGTTATCTGATTGGTCAATCACTAAAATCAATTTTAAATTCAATTTTCAAGAAGAAGACTTAAATTATCTTCATGCCCACGTTTGTAATTTGTTTTAAAAATATGTTATAATGTTAACAGCTTAACTACAAAATTTGAGCCTCTCAACCATGTCCATCCATAATTGGTCATGTTAAAAAGCTTCTTTGACAAGTAATCTCAATGTAGTAGAATTGGCCACTGAGAGTATACATAGATGTCGGATTACGCAGAATGTCGTAGTACTCAGATGTCGGAAGTGACATAGTACACTGTAGTTCTATTCTATTTATTCCTAGTTATTTTATCAATGATCTATCATGGGATCCATAATGAAATCAAAATGACTTCTATTTAGAATTTCTGTTTCTTAAACTGTTTGGCAATAAAGATAATTTTTAAGCCTATATTTCTCTCAGACTCGGGCAAGTTATGTTTACTCTTCAAGACACTATAAAACTTTTTTGTCATAAATTCTTATTTATCTATGATTGATATATTTGTTCACATGAAACGTTCTTCTAATGCTATAAATGTACTGCAAAACTGTTGGTTTAGATTTCTTGTTTTACATACCAATATTATTTTTTGGGTGTCTAACATGTGAGTTTTTTGCAAGCTCAGGGTTTAGGGTTTTTTGCATTTGGATTTTTTTTATTATCACTAAGATTTTAATTTTCTGATTTCAGGTTATGGATGAAACAAATACACAAATAACATGGCCATCCAAATTAAAAATTGGTGCAAAATCAAAAAAAGGTAAGGTGAAATATTTTTCAAATTAGTTATGAGTGAAAGAGATTCAAAAACTTTTTTTGCAAGTTGGGGAAAAGAAAGTTTTGTACCAAAGATGTCTGAGCAAGCAGTGAGTCAATGTGTACTTATTTCGTTAATAATTAGTAAAGAAAATACTAGTAGATTAAGATATGTTGTTGATTATATTTCCTAGTGAGAAAGGATTGGTAACATTCTACAAAACATTTCTTACTAGTATTTAACTAATTACTCTACCAGTTTGTTAGGATTTTGACTCAGTAAAGAGAAAGGAGGTGGAGGGGAATCTTTACAAGACATGTCATTTATTAGGTGTTCTCAAACAAATAGTGATTGTTGGTTCTAATCTTAGTCAAACTTTGAAAGTCGGGTGACATGGAATAAGTGAACATCACTCATAATTCCAGTCAACCCAGCTGTAAATGGATGATGCTAAATTACGAATAGATCTATGCAAAGCGTTTTGACCTAGGACCAACTGGGAAAAGGGCTATTTGTGAAGCTTTATTGCTGCCCTTCCAAAATCATTGCTGTTTATTCTGTCTTTCTAACATGTTAATTACACAAAATCCATAAATTAGCATAATAGCTGTTTTGGACTGCGCCTTTTCAGGAAAAAATTTAAGGAGATTAACAAGTTTTACACATATTCCATATGGAACTGCACCTTCTGAAGAAAAACAGTAGGGTAAAAGATTATGAGTTTGAACTTTACGATGGTGTAAGGAGTGTCAGATAGAATGAGACTGAATGTTTGTTGTTATTATGATTATTTAAGTCTTGTTGTATAAAAATTAAAGGGTATGGTATAAGAGGTATGGGTTAAGGGGTATGTTGTAAGGGGGGAGGATGGTGTAAGGAGGATGGTGTAAGGAGTGTCAGATAGAATGAGACTGAATGTTTGTTGTTATTATGATTATTTAAGTCTTGTTGTATAAAAATTAAAGGGTATGGTAGAAGAGGTATGGGTTAAAGGGTATGTTGTAAGGGGTATAGTGTAAGGGGGGGGGGGGGGTGGTGAAAGGGGTATGGTGTAAGGAGTGTAGTCAGAATGAATCAGACTGAATATTTGTTGATATTATGATTATTAGGTTGTATAAAAAAAGGATAAGGGGTATGTTGTAAAGGGGTATGATGTAAGGGGGAGGGGGGAATGGTGTAAGGAGTGTCAGACTGAATGAGACTGAATGTTTGTTGTTATGATTATTAAGTCTTGTTGTATAAAAACAACAGCTGGTCACAATCTAATTAACTCACAGTTTTCTCTCATTCGGCTCAACCTTCGTCATATTGTTCGAGACTATATAATGACTTGGCCATCATAGGCGGCCATCTTGCCTGGTAAATTGGCACATTGTATAGATCAGCTGTGTTAGCTAGCACAATCCACCAATCAGGTTGTGGAAATCATTCCGTACCAGATATTAAACAGACAGACTGTATTATACTGATGTTTTGGTGTCATAAAGATAGAGAAGCAATTTTGAGATCGCTAGTTTCTTATCCTTTCATATATGAGTAGAAAGAAATAAGTGTATGCTCACTCTTTTCAAAACACCTGATAGTACTTCTCGTATGAGAAGTCTACTACTATATAATTATTGCACCCAAATTTTGTCATGATTTGGACATGACTTTTGATTAACTGAATTGTTTTGCTTGTACGAATTTTTATTATTGACTTCACTAAGTATATGCTCACACTCTCCAAAACACCTGATACTACTGTGCATCTAGGTACATCAACTTGTTACCCTTTAAGAGAGTCTATATAGCTAATAATGAATAGTATTGTCTTAGTAAGAAGAAATAAGTGTATGCTCGCTCTTCCTAAACACCTGATGCTACTGTGCATCTAGGTACATCAACTTGTTACCCTAGAGTCTACGTAGCTAATAATGTAATGTTATTAACGATGTGAAATCAGCATCAACCATTCTACTAAATGTTTCTATTTCTGGCATCGGACCAAAACTACAGCTGTTTGGTCGTCAGGTGGTAAATAAACATTTTATTTGAATCTTATTTCAGAAATAATGGGGGTGGGGGCAGGGTTCATTTGTTGTTACAATACACTTCTTGATTTTTGCTCTGGATGGGATGGTTGCTTTTAATCTAAAAAGGCGTATTTCCTCAAAAGTTACTTGAGGTTAAAAAAATGATGTTCTAGTAAACAGGACCCAAATTATATGTAAGATTTTAGAGAAGCTAATATGTATAGTATTCTTGGGTCTGGGTTAAAGGCAAAAACGAATAGGAAAAGTTGGGTATGCACATATTAGGTAAAGTCAAACCCTTTCCCATAGCACCTGATAGCACCTTATAGCACCTGACCCATACACATGAAAGGGGATTTAGAATAGTGATGTTTTACTGTGCTGTACTCTTAAGAAGGAAACAAAATTATAGTTCTGTTTTTGACCTGACAATGATTTAAGTTCTTTAAAAGATCTATTAAATCAATAAATTATTAAATAGAAATACAAGAATTAGTAGGTTAGTAGATATAGGCGTACAAACCCTTGGTAGCCATATTGATTTGTGTACCCTAACAACCAAACACCGCCATTGTTTTGTGTATTGATGACTCTGAAAAAACAATAAATTGCTATTTGTGATGTTTTTAATACAAATATTTTGATTTTGAAAAGCCTTAATAAAAATCAATTACGGTAGCTTCCCTAACAGCATCATGACTTTGAGAATGGTCTTTTTTAGTCATTTATCAGCTGTATTGACAATACTGTAAAATGGATATATGAATTCGTCAATCTCAAAATGATTAATATTGAGTGATCTTCGAAACACTTCTATTTAGAGTAGTCCACTACTAAACTACTAAAGGGGGTCTCCCCCGGCTCAAGCCCCCCCTATTTTTGGCCTACTGATGTCAGACCCCTCTAAAAATTTGCGGCATTCGCGGTGCCATTAAATTTGAAGCATATTATATTTCAGAGCCCCCCCCCCCTTTCTCTTAATCCTGACTTAAAAAATAGTTTTTTGTGTACTTCTTTGCGAATGTCATCCCAATTTGCCATGACCAAATTTCCTTCTTGACCAGTAAAAGGTTGACGGCAATAACTGAAGTATTAAATCTGAAGATGCAATTCAACTTAAAGACAAACTGTTTGTATAAAGAATCATTGAGCATATAACACTCAATAATTATTGTTAAGATCTCTAGTGACTAGAATTGTTTTTTCTATTTGTGATTACCACAGCGAAAAAATAAAATGGAGTTTTATGTCCTACTTTTCTACACATGATTTGGATAATGAAAATGAGTAACACCTTACAGTGCACAATTAGTTTTCCAGGACAGTGACATTAGGCTACATATTTTCAATTTCCAACTGTTGAAGCACACTGGCCCTCAGTTTATCGTCCCATTACAACGATTCAACGTTTCTTGTCAGCTTCAATTGAAATGAATACAAGAGCATGAGCATCCGTTAATCAAAAATCTCGCCCAGAGCATGACAAAATCGGGTGCAACAATTATATAGTAGTGGACTTCCCATACGAGAAGTACCATCAGGTGTTTCGAAAAGAGTAAGCATAGTCTGCTCCGCGCGCGACACCCGCCACTACTATAAAGGTCAAAATCATGAGGTGCTATTTGTGCTCACGTTTAAGATCCCTCTATCCCATTTCCTTTAATCATATTCAAATGCGTCAGTATATATGATTAAAGGGGCCACTTGTGTCGTCTGGTGTGAACTATGTCAATTCTTTTCATTTCATTCATACTAATGTTTATTTCATTGATAATCAAGCGATCACTTTGATAATCATATTATTATGGTTATGTTAATATCAAGAAGGTCATTATGTATTTAATGTTAATAGCAAGAGGGCCATTATTTTTTATGACTACTATAGTTTGGCTAATAAAAATCTTACAACTATTAGACTATTAGACAGTTTGTAGATAAATTTATCAGATATCGATAGATATAAGAAGATTTATGAATGAATGAAAGATAATGCTCTTAAAGGTGACAGCCCACATTTTTGGAGGGTCTATTTGGTTCTTTAATATATGTAAATGATATTCTAGAACAGTGGAATAATTGCATAAATGCTTTAAAAAAATATATCACTCCCTATTTTCTATGTCTTTCTCAAAACGCTGATAATTATAGTCACACATGGATTTGAAGACTAAAATTTTAACGGTGAACTGTGTCCTTTTTCAGCTAAAAATTTATGTTTCTTAAACTGTGTGATACACTTGGTTTAACAGGTTACCAACTTTACTGGTACAGGGGCACCGGAGGCAAATGTGAGGGGCAGGGGTGAAGCTGTGTTATAAAGGGCACTATGTGACTGGGCGAAGCCCAGCGGTCTGGGGCTGTTGGGGCTGTTAGGGGAGCCATGAGCCCCCCCTTACCAGTACATATTTCATGCTTATATTTTGAGAAGTGGTAAGGGCACAACAAATTTTTCTAACATAAAGTCACATATTACCCTCCCCCCTGTCTCCATGCTTCCTGCGCCCCTGAACTGGTGTAGTGAGTTTTTCCCTTTAAGCTCTAGGAATAGATTGTAGATAAGTAGGCTATACCAGATATTTTAGTAAAAGAAGATTTATGAATGAATGATACTAGTAGAAAGAGATTAATGTAATACTTAGTAGTACTATTAGTAGCCTCAGTGTATTTTTAGCTATAACAGTTAGACAGAGTGTGTATGAACCTTGGTACTTAGCTTCTTACTATACCTGAGACCAGTACCAAAACATAAACCATAATACTACCATCACACACCTGTACGTGTAGCCAGGTGGGGTTCGAGGGGTTTGGACGAACCCCCCTTTGAAAACAAATAAGCACTGTTAAAGTCAACATTCTGTTTGAATTGTAGCTCTTAAAGTTGATTATGATAGCTTCGCTAGTCAATGTTACCCCTCCTTGGAAATCCCTGGCTACGGGCCTGCATCATATATAACATTTCTCACTTTGAAATAGCAGAAGCTGCAGAAGGGTATGATAATTTCTCTCACTGGATACTGCTTCTGTCAAAGCATTAAAACATAAGGCTTAATATTAAAATAAAAAATGTATCATTTATCTATCTGTGTTCATGTTGCTTTATTAAGCCACTCGCCAAGGATTGCTTTTGAACCGATAGTACCCCATTCCTTTTGCACAATCTCCTGTATTTGTGTAAACATAGTCTGCAAGCTTGGAGAAGAAAAGATTCTAGATTTTAGACCAACAGGTAGAAAATGAAAACATTGTTATATGATTTAACTGAAAAAAAAAATGGCAGAGAAAACAGGATTGGTTCTGTGGAATGACTGGCTAACAGATAGAGGCAGTCAGCTGATAGGTATTATAGAGAAATAGTTTCAGGCTTACCGACCAACTGGTAGAAAATATAAACATGTTAAATAGATCACCTGTTTCTGATGATTTCATTATAGTTTGTCATGTTAAATAGATCACCTGTTTCTGATGATTTCATTATAGTTTGTCATGTTAAATAGATCACCTGTTTCTGATGATTTCATTATAGTTTGTCATGTTAAATAGATCACCTGTTTCTGATGATTTCATTATAGTTTGTCATGTTAAATAGATCACCTGTTTCTGATGATTTCATTATAGTTTGTCATGTTATATAGATCACCTGTTTCTGATGATTTCATTATAGTTTGTCATGTTAAATAGATCACCTGTTTCTGATGATTCCATTATAGTTTGTCATGTTATATAGATCACCTGTTTCTGATGATTTCATTATAGTTTGTCATGTTTAATAGATCACCTGTTTCTGATGATTCTATTATAGTTTGTCATGTTAAATAGATCACCTGTTTCTGATGATTCCATTATAGTTTGTCATGTTTAATAGATCACCTGTTTCTGATGATTCCATTATAGTTTGTCATGTTTAATAGATCACCTGTTTCTGATGATTTCATTATAGTTTGTCATGTTAAATAGATCACCTGTTTCTGATGATTCTATTATAGTTTGTCATGTTAAATAGATCACCTGTTTCTGATGATTCCATTATAGTTTGTCATGTTTAATAGATCACCTGTTTCTGATGATTTCATTATAGTTTGTCATGTTATATAGATCACCTGTTTCTGATGATTTCATTATAGTTTGTCATGTTTAATAGATCACCTGTTTCTTATCATTCCATTATAGTTTGTCATGTTAAATAGATCACCTGTTTCTGATGATTTCATTATAGTTTGTCATGTTATATACATCACCTGTTTCTGATGATTTCATTATAGTTTGTCATGTTGAATAGATCACCTGTTTCTGATGATTTCATTATAGTTTGTCATGTTATATAGATCACCTGTTTCTGATGATTTCATTATAGTTTGTCATGTTATATAGATCACCTGTTTCTGATGATTTCATTATAGTTTGTCATGTTGAATAGATCACCTGTTTCTGATGATTTCATTATAGTTTGTCATGTTATATAATAATCATTTCTGATGATTTCATTATAGTTTGTCATGTTTAATAGATCACCTGTTTCTGATGATTCTATTATAGTTTGTCATGTTATATAGATCACCTGTTTCTGATGATTTCATTATAGTTTGTCATGTTAAATAGATCACCTGTTTCTGATGATTTCATTATAGTTTGTCATGTTAAATAGATCACCTGTTTCTGATGATTTCATTATAGTTTGTCATGTTATATAGATCACCTGTTTCTGATGATTTCATTATAGTTTGTCATGTTAAATAGATCACCTGTTTCTGATGATTTCATTATAGTTTGTCATGTTATATAGATCACCTGTTTCTGATGATTTCATTATAGTTTGTCATGTTATGAAATAATTAACATATCATCAGATTCATCTTGTTTTCAGTGTAAAAAATGTTGGTTTCAAGTATTTTAAACAACAAGGGAAATTTTAGTAAAAAAATTGAAGCAGTTGATTTATTAACAATAGCTTGTAATTTTCACATCGTGAACGAGTTGTTTCATATTTGAAGTTACAGTGGAGTGCAATAAATATTGCACTGTAATTAAAAGGCACAAAAAGTAAAACTCAATTCCATTTTGATTTCTTAAGGTAATCAGTTGTTTGATATTTTTACGGGTTATTATCGTAAGTGAGGTTATTTCTGGCAAGGAGCCTGTAGAGTAGAAAGAATTAAGAATATTCTCAATGGCTCGTATCTTTATTTTAGAATATAACCTTATATTAAACAGACCTCAATCATTACTTTAATTGTAAATAGAGAGCTATTAATAAAGATAGGAATTAACACTCAGAAAATAAGAGTAGGCTAATGCTACTGTCCTGGCAAAATTCTCCTAGTTGTACACTGCATGGCGTTTGCCCGTCCGCTTAAGCACATATAGGGCTGCTTTAAAGACCATCTTAGTAGCTATCCTAGTTCCAGAATAAACACCAGTGTTTTAAATCAGAGTTAAAGGGGACCAGTCTTCATTTTTATTGGTTGATTTGGGTCTTGAATATACTTAAGTATCCTTCAGAAGCACTAGAAATGTACGAAAATTGCATATTTCCTTCAAATATATCTTAAATTAGACATTTATCCTTCTATTTCTATAGATGACTTTTCTATATATTGCATAGTATTGCTAATGTGTAGTAGGGCATTATAACTTTCAAATGCTAATAATTATGGATGCACATGGATTTGAAGACTCAAATTTCAATGGTGAGTAATGTGATAACCAGTACTAAGTTGCTGAGCTAAAAAAGTCCCCGTTTCTGAGACTTGGAAAAATTGACCCACGAAAATGAAGCCTGTGCCTCTTTAAAGGGATAATATGTTCACTAACTGTTTGACCAAAAACATTTTAGTCTCAGTATCTGGAATTTTTTAGCTATTCTAATCCATAATATTGTTAACAACTCTCCTAGGAAATTTAAGCCTTCAAATCCCTGTGTATCCATAATTATAAGCATTTGAACCTCTTAATTACAACTCGCCGTTTAGTAAGACTATGTCTTATATAGAAAACACATATACAGAAAATGAAAGATAAATGTTTAGATAGGGGTATAATTGAAGGGATTGTGCGATTTTTGGGCAGTTCCAGTAAATCCAAAGGCTATATACGTAAATTCAAGGCTCAAATCGATCCTCAAAAATGCTGAACATTCCCCTTTAAATCAGAGTTAAAGAGTAAACTGTCCCATTGCCTGAATAAATACCAGAATAAACGCCAGTATTTTAAATCAGAGTTAAAGAGTAAGTTTATCTAACTATGTCAGATCTCAACTGCCATGTTTTATAACAATGTCCATTTGTTGAAGTTTAATGAAAGTCTGTTTTTAAAGTTTATCTTCATGTTTTCAAGAGCTTAGGTCTGTTCACTTACAACTTCTCAAGTTTCTACCATTCAAGTTTATCTTCAATTGATTAATCTCAAACTTTCTGTGATATTATAGCCTTTAGAACTTCTGTGTTGAAAAAATTTACACTCAATACTTAAATTACTACGTTCAGATGGGACAATAAACTGAGGCCCTGTACGTTGAAGATTTCTTGTTTGACAGTTTGAAATATAAAAGTAATTAGGCAATTGACACTGCACTAGCAAAATTTACCTTATTGCACACTGCATTGCATGGTACCTAAATTAACAAAACTAGTGGACATAGGACATCAATCTGGTTTTGAGATTCTGCTGGCCTGAAGTTGATGTGATCTCCATTGCAATTATACAATGTGATTTTTATTTTTATATTTTATTGTCTACAAGTAGTAGAGACCTTTAAATATTTGAGTTAAAGCTAACATTAAACTTAAATGTCTCAAAAATTGATGAAAAATCTGCTGGCATCAAGGTCTAACCAAATCTCTACTGTAATTCCAGTGTGATTTATATTATTATACTTAAATACTTGAGTATCTACTAGTAAAAGAGAATGTTAAATTGTCAGATTTAAAACTAACATTAAACGAGAACTTCTCAAGTTGTTGCCCCAAGATTTCAATCGTCTGATTTATTTGGTTATTTTAAAACATGTTAGAATTACAACCTCCTTCAAATAATGGTGTTACAGTAATCACGTTTACCTATTTTATTTCTAAATTATTGTGTTTTAAAGAGTTATATGTTTTATATTGTGCCATGTTTCATTTTTAAGTAATTCGTTTGTAAAATATTGTTTTGTGTTTTGTAAAGTTAAATTGTCTTTCTTAAACACTCTTTGACTAATTTTAAAGGTTTCCTAACTTTTGAACTAACTTGGGGGTAGGGGAGGGGTAATATTGACATCCCTTACTATTTTGAACTTTTGCTGTTGAATTAGGAGAAACATTTTAAACATTCTCACAAGATTTTCGAGAATAATATCATATCCCAAGTACCAAACAAGGGCCAGAAAACTTCTTTAGTTGACTTGGGGACATACTTTTTGGCACTCGTATCAACTTCGGAACTAGACTAGTGGCTAGATGAACTTGTATAAGGTAGTCGCCATTTTGAAAAAATTATAGTTCAGTCAGTTACAATCATTCTTCAGAAAGTGTTGTCTTCTTTCGCAAAACAGCCAATCAAAACCAATCTCCAAACAAGAGTTATCTTTTCCTGCCCATTTACTGAGCAAGATATCATGAACGAGTCATTACATAGTCTGAAACAAAATGACGAAGGCTGAATGACATTTTGGGGGACATATTATTTCGGCAGTTTTAAAAGATATTTTAAAGAAGAAATCTGCATTTCTTTTGAGACATATTGAGGACACTTTCCAACCACTCTTTGTATCTAATCTGTAGAACTATTTTGATTTTCTGTTATTTAAAGGGAAAAGCAAATAGAGTTTTTCCAAGAAGACTGCAATAATTTTTTGCTATCTGTAAGCTTTAATAGATTTTCCACTTGTTATATTTAATTAATTGTTGATATTTTTCAGATCCTCATATAAAAGTGATTGGTTATCCTAATGATGTTAAAATTGCCAAAGAAAAAATTGTTGCCATACTTGATACGAAGGTAAGGCTCCTTAATATTTATCAACGAAAAGGGAGTGAGCTTAGCCAACAGATTGAGCGAAGAGATCCAAGTTCTTTGGTACCTTAGGAGCAACATAGTCCGAAACTTGCTGACTCTATTCCCAGCCTCTGATAGCTATTCGGACAGATATGGCTGAGTGAGAGTCAGAAAAACTTTTCCACTCCTTGTGCTGCAGCATTTAATGGCGAGCCACCGATTTTATTTCTTGGAAAACAACTTTGATGGACTCGCATACATGACCTGTATGGTGTATGGAAATAATGCTGGTATGATTGAACTACAAAATCATCCATCTTTCCAAATATATCGAAGTTTTGTGGATTCGAGGTAAATAAATACGTTTAAAACCCTAGTTTTTCTGACTCTCTCCCAGCCTTATCCGTCCAAATAGTTATCAGTGTCTGGGGAAAGAGTCAGCAAGTTTCGGACTAGGAGTCACATTGGCTATGTGAGATCGAAGGCCAAGAAGTTGTTGGATATTTATGTGTTTTACGCCTTTAATCTCCTAAAAGCCCTAACCTGAAGGTCCAGGGTTCAATCCTGGCATGGGTCGAGATGATACCTTCAGATTTTCCAACCTGATTTCCCCCTGTCAGTGATGCAGGTTGGAGGGGCTGACTTGTATTGTTATTGGATATTTATGTGTTTTACGCCTTTAATCTCTTAAAAGCTATATCCTGAAGGCCTAGGATTCAATCCTGGTTTGGGTTGAGATTATAACTTTTGATTTTTCAACCTGATTTCCCCCTGTCAGTGATGCAGGTTGGAGGGGTTGACTTGTATGTATTGTTGTTGGATATTTATGTGTTTTTAGTTTAACTATGTTTTGCCAAGTGATGTCCCTTTAAAGACTATAAATGGGAGCCGCGGTGGCTCAGTGAGTTAGACGCTTGCTTGATAACCTGAAGGTCCAGGGTTCAATCCCGGCATGGGTCGAGATGATACCTTCGGATTTTTCAACCCGGTTTCCCCCTGTCAGTGATGCAGGTCGGGAGAGGCTGACGTATGTATTGTTGTTGGATATTCATGTGTTTTACAACTTCACTCTCGTTAAGGCCCATAGGTATTATTACGGTACTATGTTTTAAATAGTTAAGTCCCTTTAAAGACTATAAAGACCATTGCTAGATAATAGTACAGTAGAGTATTTTTCTGTGAATCAAGTGTTTTAACTTATTGATTTCTCTTGTTTATCTTTTCTTGATGACTTCAGACCTAATTAATTATTAACGAAGGGAGTTGTCTAACTTTGATTGTTACATTTTCATTAAACTTGTTGCTGACAAAGACATCAACAAATGGTGTCCGAAATTTGCTGACTCATACATGAAATTCAGGTTTATGAACTCACTCAAACAATACATTTGCAATCTCTTTGCAAAACATGAAAAAAAGGGAATTTTAAAAAATACTACAGACAGACCATATTTGCATACAAGAATAAGTAATATAAGTCCTTATTTGGTTGTACAAGGCTGTCCTTTTAATTTCCACGATATATTATTAGTTGTGGACCTTTTAAAGTTAATCATCAATTGGCAAAGCATTGAGAGACAAGGAGAGAGGCAAGAACAAATTTATTGTATTGGTTCGGACTGTTCTAAAGTCCATTCTTCCAACCTATTCAATCTCAATTCTCCAGTTCTTAAAGGGGAATGTTCAGTATTTCCGATGGTTGATTCTTGACTTGAATATACATAAATATCCCCCAAAACAACGGTATTTATGGCTACAGTTACACATGGATTTGAAGGCTTTAATTTCGTAGGAGAGTTGTGAACAATATTATGGATTAGATTTGCTAAAAAATTCCAGATTCTGAGACTAAATTTATTTTGGTCGAAGAGTTAGTGAACATATCCCTATTCAATCTCAATTCTCCAGTTCTTAAGAATGTAATTAAACCATAATGTGCACTAATATCTGAACTTGACTCAAGTGAAAAGATTCTATTTAGATCTAAGAAATAAAAGGAACTAAAGGCAATGAATTGTATAAGTTGGCAGTTAATATTTGAAGTATTTATTATTATAAAATGAAAAGCCAGGACACCTGTTGGGATAGTTCATCATTATTTAAAAAGATTTAGTTTTTATTGAGTAGATTTCTTTCACTGTATGGTTTCTCCTACCAGCTTCATGTATAATCCGGGTTTCTCCCTGTCAGTGATGCAGGTCGAAGGGGCTGACATGGAAAAAGCATCTAGTCATTTTGATGGGACAATAAACCGAGGGTCCATGTGTTACAAGATGTGCCATTAAAGATTCCTAGATTGTTAGAATTTGGAAATTAAAATAAGAGTATGCTAATATTGTCATCCTGGCAAAATTTCCCTCATTGCACACTGTATGGTGTTTTTCCGTCTTCATTATCCCAAGCTGATGCAGAAAAGTACAATGTAAAACTCCATTTCATTTTATTACCAATCAGCATCGCTGGGTGATGTATAGTTGATACCTTTAATCTTCAGTTCTTACTTTACTTCTTCATATATCTGCTTGAATCTTCTTGTCCATTTTATAACCCTTGTCCTTGGAGTTCCTTCTGTCTTTGAATCTTCAGTCCTTGAAATTTCAACAGACAAGCCTGGCAAACCAACAGCAGTGGAGCTGGCTACAAACAGACAATAGGTCAATAAAAACATAATTAACCATACCAACTTACTGTAATATGTTATTAATTTCAGTCTGGTGTACCTAATATAAAAATCACCTGTGATCATGTAACGATTACAGGTAATAACAGGTGAAATAGGAGTGGTTTCTTACCTGAGATCTACTGAGTTGGTCTATTCTTTACACCTGTTCCTGTAAATAATATTAACTTCACCTTGAAAATTTGATGAGTATTATTATCAAATGTCATTGATCTTAGCATCAAGGCTAGCTTGCTAAGCTACAAGTTATACATGTTAAAGATCCCTCGACAAAAGAGTAAGCTTATGTCGCTGTCCTGGCAAAATTCACCCATTGAAACCATGTCCATCAAAGTAGGTCTAAAACTTCAGTGCATTACAAGTGTATGTGCTCTCAGCTTAAGGGTTTATTATCAAGAATCAAGTTTTATTTGATAGTAAACTTTTGAGATAGAATATAAAAAGATCAATGCCATTTCCAGTTTCCCTACTGATTTCAAGTTTAATAGACAGTTAAAGTCAGCTGTATGAATTAACAATCTGTAGACATGTGTCAGGATGGAACTGTATATAAGTCAATTTCTATATCATTCTATAGTTCAGCCAACCACTCCTTATATTCTACAAATATCTTTATAATAATCTAAATACAGAGTTGAAACGAAATCTTTTGATGAAGAAATTGAAATAAAGTAGCCTACTGTTTGGGCCTTCTCATGTTCCTTTAGCAACGCCTATCATTTCATTTCATTACATTAATCCGTTGCTATCATGATAAGGTTTTCTCGTCATTAACTTTGATTGGTCGAACGATTATTGTCGACCAGTTATATTCATTGTAACAAATTATTGCGGGAAAACTTTCGAATGACCAGACGTCAAATTTCTTGTAGCAAATTTACCTTGTGATAATCGTGTCTCCACGGTCATAAATTGAATGTGACGTATAGTGTTTTTAAAACGAGGTTATTAGTTGATAATGACGAGAAAACCCCGTCAATCCAGCAACGGTAGATAATGCAAATGTCTAACGTTGCTGAAGGAACATGGGGCCTTCTGGGCCTCATCAGTGCAGTGCTAATACTGTAGTTGAGGTTTTGTTATATAGCCACCTCAGATGATCCCACATATGTGATACCATCGTACCATGCCAGAGTGCTCAAACTAGCAAACTAGTGGGCTACGCATAACGCTAACGACACTGGTACACTCCAGATAGAGTGCTCAACAAGGTATGAACCAAGGAGCTTATCTAACTGCAAACAGTACTGTTTCGACCTTCAATTTCTATACAATTCTATAGTTATAGTTATTCCACATGCAACAAACCACTCCTTAAATTTAACAAATACGTATAAAATTGTCTTAAATTTCAAGTTGAACTATTCCTTCATGGCGAAAGAGTTTTAACCAAATACTCCAAACTGTTTAAAGAAATACTACCTCTAAGAATGATCAAAAAAGCAAAATTCTCAAACTTAGTACATGTATATATTCATTAGGAACTTGTCTGGTGTCATAAACATACAAAAGATGACCTGTATAATCTGATAAATCCAGAAAATACCTTATATAGTTTTTTTCAATAATAATCTTGAATTGTAGGGAAAATTACATATTTTTATGGATTTATTTGATTCTGTTTGTATACTTTGGACACTGTTGATGAATATATATTCTCTGATTGACCAAGTTTGAGAACTTAATTTTTTTGTTCACTCTAAGAGGTGATAACGCTTTAATTACTTAAATGCTTGGAGCTTTCCTTGAATATTTTATCTCTCACCCATGCCCCCAAAGAACTTGTTTATCAAAAAAGCCTTGAAAATCTGTAGTTAAAGTTCAATAACCGAAAACAAAATTATTACATACCTGCAAAAATGCATGTGAATATTTAATATTTGATTTTTAATTAAGATATTTCTCAAAATGCGTAAATATTTTGACAGAAAATTTGTAAATATTGTGAAGAAACCAATTAACCGAAGTGGCGTTTACTGATATTCTTGTGTTTTTCTTCACGTGTAATTTTTCACACCTCCCTCTTGTTAATTACATTACGTTTTTGACAATTTACCAACATTTTTTCACCTATCTTTTTAATCTTCGCGTGAGTTAAAAGTCGTACTTCTGACGTTTTGAATTTAAAAGTAATTATTAGATAATTTTTGACTATCTTTTGAACTTTTTATATCTTGTGTACAAATAATGCTTTTTTAATGTTTTCTAACTTGGAATTTTGAAATGTAATTTTAAAATGTTTGATATTAGAAATAACATGTGTCTACATTCTAGAAAGTTCGTTTACATGTATCGACAGGTTGTCTTGCAAAGAAAAGAAAGAAAGAAATTTTATTTACATGTAGGCTACAAAGATAACAACCTAGGTTGAGAATTTTTCAACTGTTTCTTGGCCAAACTTCTTGGCAAAGATTTTACAAGGATACCTTCTAAGGTTCTAGAGGATTCTGTCTACAAGCTAGTCCTTGGTCAAACCTCTTGGCAATAATTTAATTTGGGATAACTTTTTAAGTTATCAAGGATGCTTTCTACAAGCAGGTCCTTTATCAAACCTCTTAGCAATGGTTTCACATGGATGCTGGTCCTTTCTTAACAATGATTTTACAAAGTTAATGGAGGATCTTGTCTACTAGCTGTTCCTTGGCCAAATCTTTCTGAATTTTTAATACCCAATTACAATTATTTCAACTGAAATGATATTGTTTGAAAGGGGCTACTTACCTTTACCTGTTTTTCCCCTGCCCAACCGTCGACACAAAGCAGTAAAGTTATCAAATGTCGTCATCAAGTTCACAAAGCTCATTGTTCCTTCTGACTCAGTGAATTGAGAATTATTCAGATAAATCATGGAATTTCCAGTTGACCTAATTACTGTTGATAAGACATTAAACCATGATAAAGTACGACCTACATCTTAGTCATAATCAATGATAATTAGATCTATACAGTTCTTATTGTTAGGCCAAAAGCAGATCAAAAATTTAGTTTGAAAGATTATAGATTAACTAGAAGAAGCACCATTGTTGAAATTTTTTACAATCGGGGATGTCTAGTAGGCCTACTGTGAGCTTCCTGGCTCTTTGATAATTCCTCTGACTAAGTTGATTCTTGAGAATTGCCTTCCCACTCGTATCAACTTCGGAACTAGACAAGCTAGTTAACCTCGTATACTGTACAGTAGTTGCCATGTTGAATAAATTATAGTTCAGCCAATCACAATTATGTATCGTCATCTTTCGCGAAAAAAACAGCCAATCAAAATCAATCTGGAAACAAGAGTTGTCTTTTTCTGCCCAAATACCTGGCAAGATGGCCGCCTATCATGGCCGAGTCATTATATAGTCTCAAACATTGACTAAGGTTGAGCCGAATGTTGCCTTTCAAGCTGTCTAGTCTACTTATAGATTTCCAAATGTCAAGGACATAGACCAGGCATCCTCAAATGGCGGTCCGTGGGCCAAATCTGGCCCATAAAGCTCTCAAGAGTGGCCCCTCAAAAGTGACCCCTTCCACTTAAATGCTCTGCTCGCTATGTTAGCTAAGCTCTATTTGGACCTTATATTTTTTTCTTAAAATGTATTTGACCCTTTACAAAAATTAATTGAGAAGGCCTGACCTAGGTTTTAACTTTACTGTTACATAAGAATGACTCTTTTTCCATTTCAGCTTTTTTTTGCCCCTTCCTTATATTTAAAAGCTTTTTTCAAAGCCTTTTCTTGCCCATTCTAATAATTTCATGCTTTTTGAGCCAGCCCTTTCTTACTCCATCCTTATGTTGAAATGCTTTTTCCAAGTCAGCCCTTTCTTTCCCTATGCCAATAATCCAATGCTTTTCCAAGTCAGCCCCTTTCTTGCCCTATGCCAATAATCCAATGCTTTTCCAAGTCAGCCCTTTTAACCACGAGAATATTTCACATACCAAACCATTGTTTTTGAACACGTCATATGAAAGGTATGTCAGTGATTCAGGTAGAATTGTTCAGGTGATTGGCGGAGTGCGGAGATCAATAAGTTCATCAATACATTAGTTCTATACTGCTATACAGGGAATTCCATTGATTCAGGTAATACTGGCAGGTGATTGGTCGAGAATGGTCGTCAATAATCTATTATTAGTAACAGGGAATTCCAATGACTGTCACAACTCTCTTACTAATTAAAAACAATGAGTCAAAAATGACGTCATATTATGACAGATACCGACAAATATTTCATTATTTTTTCAATAATATTCATAAAGACCAAGTCCCTGAATTCTGATTGCCATTATTCCATTTACCTAGGAAGGGACAGTTTGGTGCCAAGTTTACCTGGAAATTCTTGGACTTGTGGATTTTGGTTTACCTTGAATCATTTTATGTGGAAGGAACGATAGGTGTTGACTTGGTGTAGTGATTTATTGCCGACAATTTCTATCGACGATAGATTTTGTCACCTGGTGTGAAGTTTACCTGAAAATTCTTGCACTTGTGGATTCTAGTCTACCTTGAATTTGTTCATCTGAAAGGAATGGCAGAATTGATATAAGACTTTGTTTTAGGGATTCATCTTTTGCCAGTGAACTTCACTCTAATGACACCAGCTATTGGTGCCAAGTGCCAAGTTTTCCTGAAGTTCTTGGATTCTTTAGATTCCATGTTGCCTGTGATGTCAGTTTTTCTATAGATTACCTGAAAAATTAGATAAAACTTTGTGACAAGTGTATGTGTAAATTCTGCAGGACTCTTTTGATATCAAAACTCTTAAATTGTCATTAAAACGCCTGACGAAGACAGCAAAGATTTGCCATGTCAAGATTTTAAATTAATTGATATTTTTCACGACAATCCCACCATTGCAATCAACTGATCTTACATACATTATATAACAAAATGGCAGGGAAGAAAAAGAATAAGGTATGCCTAACGAGTAATGATGTTATTTTTGTCTTTTTATTATCGTTTGTTTTTAAGTCTTTGGTTCCAGCAATTCTACTAAAACTATGCATTAGATGACGGCAAAATATGCTTGTATCTCAAAAGACTTTCGTGGGTGTAACGTCATCAAACACTTAATTTAAATTGAATTGCTGGAACCATAGCTATTTGATTGAAAATTGGAATGACACAAGTTGATGCTGTCAATATCTGCAATACACATACAAAGTTTAGAAAAACCTCTTTACAATACCATTAATTTTTCTGTTTTCTTTTCAGGGGAATAGGGTAACATTAAAAATGGATGTGTCACACACGGAACATTCACATGTGATAGGCAAGGGAGGTAATAATATAAAACGTGTCATGCAGGAAACGGGATGCCATATACATTTCCCTGATTCTAACAGAGGGTCGAATGTACAAGAAAAAAGCAATCAGGTAGACCATTTTGAAAAATTTTGATTTTGATATATGATTTTAAAAATTGGAAGTCTTCAATGTTATTTCCCCATTTTTTGACTGTGAAGAATTAGTTCTATTTTATCCCCACACATGGTTTCTTGCTAAATGCCCTGAAAAAGGGTTGAGGGAAGGCTTGCCCAAATGTTTGACGGAATACGAACCATTGAAATGAATTTATCATCTAACTCTTTAGCTAGACCAATATAGACCACTATAGGGAGGCTTCAATAGTTCCTATTCTGTCAAACATTTGGGCAAGCCCTTCCCTCAGCCCTTTTCCAGGGCATTTAGCAAGAAATCATGTGTTGGGATAAAATAGCATTATTTGTGAATACGATCTCTAATGTATGCAGTCAATTTTCTCTATTCTATTTCACAGGTATCTATAGCAGGACAACCAAATGGTGTTGAAAGCGCCAGAGCTCAAATAAGGGTAAGAACTCTAGAAAATTTCTAATTTTAGTGAGCTAGTTATGACAGATTTACAGTTTTCTTGAATTTGTTTATTAGTTTTTTGCCTCTATTCAATGGTTTTTCTAGGAATTCTTAGGTGGAGGATGGAGGGGCATAGTAGTGGACAGCACTAGACATTTAATAGATTTTAAACTAGGGAAGATGAATGGTGGGGGACACAAACTGGCAAGCTGGGCAAGCCTCAATTTTGTGGAGACTTTGATCCCCATTTCCCCTTTGATATGCCACTGTCTCTACTGAAAGGGAACAATAGGTTGAAAGGGTCTAATGTAAACTATTTGTCAAATAAAAATAAACAAATGACATGTTTACCCTATTATATCTTTCCCCTTCATTTTAGATTTTTATTTTTGTTTTTTAGGAATTATTACCGTTAGTATTTATGTTTGAGTTACACATGACGATACCCGAAACCACGACGCCCGCCATTCAACAGATACAAGATACGTACAACGTCACAGTTAGTATAAAACAACGGCCCAGGATGTACGTCACTACTATCATTGTACGTGGTTCCGTCAATAACGCTAAACTTGTTAAAGAAGCAACTTGTCGACTTGGAGAACAGCTGACTGGAAACGTAAGTATTTTATCTTTAAAACTTGTTTACTCGGCTGTCATTCATCCCCCTCAATGTAAGAAAGATTCTGATGCCATTGCGAGTGCTTTCGAGAGTCAGCCCGGTGTCGGCTTTCATCCCCTATCACCTAACATATCATATTTAGTTACTTAGTATTCTCATATGAAGTGTATGTTCATACATTTCTGAGAAAAAGCAGTTTTAAGGCCATTTTCTTGCTGTTGTTTCGTGAAGACACATAGCCTATTCTTTCATTTGATGTTGCCATCTTAAAAATGGATGACTTAATTTGTGTGGATGGGTTCTATTTAGGGTGAGTTATACCCTGAGACTTATTTGAGATCCACAGTTTATTAGAAATAACAGTTTTAGATCGTAAAAGATGCTCTTAATTTGAATCTGACCTTGGGATCGTTGTTTTTCCAGGGATCAATACCAGTTAGTATGCAGTTAGAAATAGCCCCTCAACATCATCTGTTCATCATTGGTAGGGGTGGGGTCAACATCAAACAAATAATGCAGAGGACAGGGGCCAGTATTCATTTCCCTGACCCCTCAACATCTGCCCCACAGAGAAAAGGGACTGTATATATTACTGGTAACATGGACAGTGTGGCCATGGCACGACAACAGTTAATAGTAAGTTTAAATTTATTTTTTTTTAGGATTTTTAAGTGACGAAATAGTCTTTGAATTTTTGTAGCATTTGATTAATTTTATGAAAGGGATTGTAAAAAGTTTTTCTCAACTTTGTACGTGTATCGTGAAAACTAATAGCATCAATTTGCGCCATACCAATTTCCATTCCGACGTCTGTGGTTCTTGCAATTCCACTAAAACCAACATGTTTTATGACGTCACTGACAGTGATCTGCATAGATATCAATAGTAGCTTCCGGTAGATCACTGTCGGATCGATACACATACAAACTTTACAAAAATTCTTTACAATCCCTTTAAGAGCTATCTTTATCACTTTTGGAAATGACACTCTTGCACTTCCTTAGTCTACGATTCAATTCCAATCTGTTTAATTAATTTATTATCGTCATTCATGAGAATCAGAAAAGTATGAAATAAACCTTCATAACGTTGTGTCTATTTATAGGGTTGTTTACCACTAGTACTGATGTTTGATGTTAAAGATGATATAGAACTGAAACAAAGTAAGTCAATTTTGGCCATCTATACATAAATTTAGATGTCTTTTGTATTCTCTGATGTGTATTAGGATCAAGAAAAATTCAGATGCAATAGCTTCTGTGAGTGTCAGTCTCTAATCTTGTTTCAACGATTCCAAAACTTTTGTCCAAAGCTTGACAAATTTGAGGAATAATTGTATAGTAGTGGACTTATCATAAGCACGATCAGGTGTTTTGGAAAAGGGCAAGTATGAACATTATGTGATAATTAAATATATTTTGGTTGTTTTAGGTCAGATATCTCAACTAATGGAGAAATTAGATGTTTATATCAGTGTCAAACCAAAACCAAAACAACCAAGCAAGGTAGGCAGACTTGTCAAAAAAATGTAAAAAATTAAGGATCCAATAATGGAAATTACATATATGGTTAAATATGCTGAAAGTTATGCCAAATTAGGGGTTTGGCATGACGAAATTTTAAAAATTAGGGATTCAATAATGGATCTTACCAATTCAAATGAAAATATAGACACACGTCTTGTTTTGAAACTGTGGTTCAAAATGCAAATTATGTCATCCATTCATAAAATGAAACGTCAAATTGATTTATATATAAATGACGTCACTAAACACCCTATCAACAGTGAGAAATTGAGATAAAAACGCATTTTTGGCCCTTTTCTCTAAAATATGTGAAGACTAAGAGCAAAATGTTACTTTTGTTTACTTGCGTTATGAGCCTCAATATGGATTCCAGATGGCTTTTGCATGAATAAGGCCTATTTATTTTGATGTGACTATTTTCTGAAAGCTTGTTATCTTTCAATCAACCGCAAAGGCATAGCCAAATTGGGAACTGGCTGTTAAACGGGACAATATGGTGCCACAATATCAAGTGTTACCAGATATTTGAATTTAATGTTATGTAAATTTCAGTCTGTAATAGTAAAGAGTATAGAAAGAAATGCTACCAATATGTACCTAGCCCGATTATTCCTACTGGGGTTCGACAATCGCGAGGAAATACAGTATGGTAATAATTGTACTACAGCTGGATTAGGATTAAATACACTAGGTAAGTTTGGTTACTTCAATTTGATACGCTACCTGTGGCAGCACCCCCTTAAAAGAATTTACAGCCCCATTTGTACCCAAACTTCATGTCAACGAATTTCAAAGTAGGGATTTCATATGCCCTTTGCAGTGAAATATATGTCATAATGATTCACAATGACTTAACACTGTGATGTCAACAAGTTACATAAATTTACAGAGGCAGGCTTTTTCATCTGGTGCTCTCGAAAAGTAAACATGTTCTGCCTCAAAAACAACAGGAATCAGGATTATCAAAATCTAAAAATCTGTACAAGCAAGAGTAATAGTTATATAGTAGTGGACTCCTCCAAAGAGAAGTATCATCAGGTGTATCGAAAAGAGAAAGCTTCATACAACACCTGCCATTACTTCTGTTTTTTATGCTCAGACAGATCAGTTTTTTCCCATTACATGAAATTTTGCATGAAAAGCATTTTTGTACTGTTTTCTCTCATTCATCATACACAGATCAAATAGCAGTAAACTATATTAGAGAGGGAGATATATTTATAAATATGTTGTTTATATAACTGTGATAAGATAGCTTGTGATATTACTTTACCAGGCTCTGCTGGGTTTAAAGTGGCAAGTCCACAATCCATTCGAACAATTATACATCCGTCTCAAAAATAAAATTCCTTTAGCTTCTCTATTACGTATTATTACACATGTCATTGTCAAATTTGAGCCTTCAAATCCATTCGCGTCTCTGTAATATATTGATATAAATAAAAAAAGATTGTGTATCAAGGACACACATCAATTTACACCATTCCAATTTTTATGTTCTATAAAATGAATTCATTTATGATTTACCCCAGACAAGTTGTTAATTGAATATAAACTCTTTTTCACCAAGTTTGAGAATTTTTCTTTTTTGATCCTTCTAAGCAGTAGTATTCCTTTAAAATTATCGTATAATTCATTTGAATCAAATAGTTTGCTCATTTTGACCCGAAAAATAAGAAGACCCATCTTTAAAATTATCCCAGCTGATGACAATAAATAGGACTGTGTAATATTTTACCAACTGTAGTTTCTACGATGATATCAGCACTGTAATATAAACATGATAATAGACTTACAGACATTAGGATGTACCTTATCAGAAATACTGAATTTATCACAGTTTTAAAACTGATGCTATCGTAATGTACAGTTTATATCATGTTTTTAGAGGGTAGATTAAATTAATGTTGATAAAATTATGAATGAAATTCAGATAAAACCAGGGGCCTTATTCTCGAAAAACTTAACTAAAAATATAATTCAGATTTGAAGAAATACAGTAATCTTAGACCCTTGCGCCGATTTATTTTGTAAAAAGTGACTGGCTTGCAGATGAAACGGACTGGCTACCGATTTTTTTTCAGTTAGCCAATTTTGAACTGGCTGCGGCTAATGGCGGCGGCGTAAGGGTCTAAGTAATCTGATTGGATAATAAAGCTATATTTAAAATTTAAAATCAATTTTAGTGATTGTTCAATCAGATGACTAGAACACTAAAATCATTGTAATTTAAGTTTTCGAGAATAAGGCCTCTGTGCATTTAGCCCAGAAAACTAGCTTGAATCTCCAATATTGCAAACCTCTATTTCTAAAAATTTTAAAATATGATTTCTTGTTCCATTTTATCCCAGGATATGTGTCAGAATGCATCAGTTCAAATGAAAAACTCTGGGACTTTCCATATGGTTTTTCCATATTAGGAATTTCAATCTCAACAGTTATACCTCTTATTCAAGCATTATGTAAACATCGATTTTGAAAAAATATGTTTCCTCTATCTTTTTAAAGACTTTAAATCCGTAAAACAAAAAAAACTATTCTTTTAATGTTGTAAAATATCTAGCATTTACCATAAAATTCAAATTTATTATCAACTTTTTAAAACAATGTGACGTAAACAGTAGAGAGTTATCTCCTCATGTTACCCCCCAGGTTTTATAAACTATGGTTAAAATCTTCAAATTAACGTCATTGTTATTTTAGAGTGATTACTTCACACCTGGTGGTCTTGATTTACTGAAACTTTTTTTTCGATAGCTTTTATAAGTGTGTAAAGACATTTACCCCCCTTCCAAAGTGCGAAGCATTTTTGTAATCGAGATATGATTAAGTGAGCTCTAATGAGCTTTAGAGTGGACTTTTGCTTTAAGTTTAACACAAAAGCATGCAGTATTTTCGGACATATGTCAATATATATATCACATAATGAAAGAAAAGTAAGAGGCGATTTTAGGCAAATAAGTCAATTATGAAAGTCAGACAAAATAACACTATGAAAGAAAATTAGATGGTAATATTGCAGGAAGTTCTCCCTTTAATGAGTGGGATGAATAAAAACGGCATATCAGGGATGGTTGCCAAGGCAATTTGTTGCAGGCGGTACTCACACTGTTTGTCTTGGCATTGGCACCAAACATTTAAATTTAACTTTAAGTAATGAGAACATAAAGACGAAATTGCTTAGAAGTTTTTTTTTTCCTGACATTTTGGTTTTTTGGTGTAATAATCATGTTAACTAGACAAAATGTGTAAAATTATTCTTAAAGGAATGTTAAGTCAAATGTCATGACTTATTTTCAGCAATTAAGTTCAGACGCATAAATTCTGAACTATGTTATGTTACAGTTAAAGCGATACCACCTCTTAAAATGAACAAAAAAGTTCTCAACCTGACTAATAAGAGTAGCTTATTTATTCATCAAAGGTATCTACAGTATACAAACAGAATTAAATAAACCATAAAACTATGTAATTTTCTGTAAAACCACTGATTATTATTGAAAAATGCTTAAAATATTTTAAATATTAATTGATTATTGATCTGTAGCCTATCGTTGATAATCAATCTAAATCTCAATAAATACCCAGCCCTTATTATCCAAAGTAGTGAGTTGGATTGCCGTCTGCCAGGCGATTAGGTGCAGTAGGTTCGATTCCTCCTCAAGGTAAGCAAAATTCTGATGACACAGCCAGTGCTTTCGAGGGTCGACTTGGTGTCAGCTTTCACCCACTATCACCTAATACTATAGTGCCTCCATTCCTCAATGGTATTATCCCAACACAATAGTGCTGTCATTGTTTTATCAGATGTGCTAAAGGTTTTATTCTATTTCAGGTTATATAGGACAGAGTATATTGAATGTTAATACCAACAATTCTACACAATGTAACTCTCTGATGATGTTAAACGGTCATCGTAGTCCGTCCAGTCCTCATAATCTCCCCTCTCCTACCAGCCCAAATCACTGGATACAAAATACACATAGTACGTACTCTAAATTTATTTCATAATTATTTATAGGAAAAAATAAATACACGAAAACGTGCAAACAGTAGGTTAAAATTCAATATAATGAGAGTAAATGTAGCTACGTTTCGGGACTAATCCCTTTATCAAGCAAAAAAATGGGGAGATAGGTCCTTTCCCTAAGAGAAACAACACTAATCTGACAAAAATAGGAAATTTAGCTGAGTTAGGTAATTATTTACAGGTGACTCAGTGATTTGGACGCTTGCTTTTCCTTAGGTCTTAGGCCACTTGTGTTACATGTGCACACCTTGACGGCTGAGCCTGTTATGCATTAAACTTAACGAGCTAACCCTTAAAAAGCTGTTTAATTTAACTTAGAGGTTGATTTTAATCTCTAAGTTATATTTTATGCATACAGGCCCAGGAAACCTATAGATTTTTTAAAGAGAAAGCTCAAGTGGCTTCAGGAACAGAAACCAACGATCTGGGGCCTTATTCTAGAAAACTTAACTTACAATGATTTTAGTGTTCCAATCATCTGATTGGTCAATCACTAAAATTGATTTTGAATATAGCTTTATTATCCAATCAGATTACTGTATTTCTTAAAATCTGGATTTTATCTAAATTAAGTTTTCGAGAATAAGGCCCCAGAACCATGTCATAAATTGGTAGCAGCAAATAAACTTTTTGTTTTCCAACTCTATTACTTAACATTTTAAAATTTCCTTTTGTTTTTAGATGTGTACAGTCCGCTTATGGTGGTCGCTCCGGTAACGTCCTGTTCTGCTGCCCTCCAATCAACAACGTTAAATATTATGTCACAATGTCCGTCCAGCATCGTCCCGTCCAATAACAATCTGTCTGGTATCAATGGCTACCAGAACGATTTTACTCCGTCCAATGATTTTATGTCAGTCCTACCACAACAACATCATCATCAACATCATCTTCAACATCAAAATATTCAACAGCAACAGCCATCTTGTTTTAATCAAGGTAGGTGCTAGTACAAACTACACTTTTTGCTAGTTTCAGTTTGCTGATGTACCTTTTAGTTTTGCTACTCAGTTTCCCGTGTCATTGATGCAGGTAACAAATGCCAATATTGAGATCTTAAAAATGAAACATGGTCACATTTTACAGTTCATGACCTCTTTATCGATCTCCTTAAAGCTTAACATAATTTGATAGTAAAAAGGGGAATTTAGAAAGAGAACTCTGCAGTGGGGTAGCCAGGTTTTCAAAACTGGGGGTGCAATGGTAAAGATGAACCGACAGAAAATATTGATACTGCGAGCGGAGCTAATAACGGGTAGGGCCCAGGGGTCTGCCTGAGTCAGATGGGAGTTCAGGGGACGAAGCTCCCGGAGGCTCTGGGGTTTTAGTTATTTGACACACTGCAGGAAGGCTAATTGAAGCTATATTTTTATAGCTACGCCACTGGAACTGTGATACACAAAACACTCAATTTCATTGAACAAAAGGATATAGGACTCCATCTTCTTTCATGATTGCAAAACAGTAGAGGGTTTAAATCAATTGAATAATTTTGATCCTGGTTTTTGATTGTAAATTTATTCTTATTTCAGTATCAAGTTGTAACAACAGTGATACAACGAATTCACCTCATCAGACACCAACGTCCAGCTCTAGTCCTATCAATCTAGGTAGTCCCTGTCATCCAGGTAAGAAATATTTTATAACAATAGTTTAACACACTTGTCTCAACCTTTGTCATTTTGTTTGAGACTATGTAATGACTCGTACATGATAGGCAGCCATCTTGCCCGGTAAATGGGAAGAAAAAGACAACTCTTATTTGAAGATTGAGTTGTCCATTGCCCATTATTGGACACAATAACTGCCTATGAAACAATTTCTCAGAAACATTTCTAGCCCAATAAGGTGTTAAACAGTAGGATGTAAAAATCTATTTCATATTTAAAAATCTAATTTTGTAGATCTTTCTGGAATACAGACAGCCAGTAGTGCCATTGGTGATATATTAAAGAGGGATACCCCCTTATCTAGCAGTGGTCATACACTCGATTTATTAGGATTGAGTAAAACTACGGTGCTCCCACCTTTAACTAAATCTCAGTCCATGTTTCTTGACAGACATATTGGGTAAGTTATCTAGGTTTAATCTTTGCGAGCATCGTTTCATTCAAATACATTGCACATTGCAGTTTTGGGTCATTTGCATGACCAGGGAACTCTTTTTGAAATGATAATTGACCTTATTCATGCTTATTCAAGGCTCATAACACAAACAAAGAAAATTAGCGTCGTGCTACTGCATTAAAATTGTCACCTTGATGTCTTTTAAGCCTTCTTCAGCAATTCAACCTATTTTCTTGCTGTCGATATGGTGATTAGTGGTGTCATTTTCCTTTTCATTCATTGGACACGCATTTTATGAATGGATGCATGGATGACGTCATTTGCATTATGAACCTCAGTCTCAAAGTGACTAAAGCGAGGGGTGAATAAGGTCTATTAATACGAATTAAACAATTGTTGTTTTCCGTGACTTATTAGTATAAATTAATAATTAATTTTACTATTTTTTAAAATGGTTATATTTGTTCCTGTACACATTGCAATAATTGTACACAGTATTTGGGTAACATGACATACTATTACATTGTTGTCAATTGATTTTTCATCAATTATTATTTTCCTGGGGAGACGATATATAATATTTCTCCCCAAAACCGATTTTTACCGCACCAATTTCGCCTCCCTTGCAGTGAATATAGTTGAGGAATATAGTGGTTAATTTTGACTAAATTGTTTTTCGTTACTATTTTATAGAAGTGGAGATCAATCTGACGTATCACTAACTAGTTCTAACAGTTCTGATAAACTAGCACCAGGTATAGAACGTAAGAGTTCAATTTCGTCTCTCTATTCAGCCATGTCTTATACTTCACCTTTTGACTACGAGGAGAAAAAATTGATGGCTTTAAAAGGTATGTACACTAAGATTATATATTTTTAAAAACGGGACATTGATAAAACTTTGTCATGTGGCTACCGTAATCTATTTCATCCATCAGCAATCAATTACAAAATGACGTGCAGACAATATATACTTGGGAATCAGTTCAATTTTTTTAGTCACCATGTATAATGCGCACCCCTTGTTTAACGGGTACTTTTCAGGGTAAAAAAGTGCGCATTATACACAGAAATATACGGTATATATTTTCCCAATATATGAAAAGACGGAAGAAACAATGATTTACATGAAGAAATTTCAATTCATGAGGATCCTTTGTTCTAAACAATCTGTGGTCTAACCTCTTATTTATAATTTTACAAGGATAATAAATAAATATCCCTTATACCAGCTAATCTATAGCCAAACATGGAATAAGAGCTCATCTCAGATTGCTAAAATGTTTTGTGTATGAATATAACATTTACCTAACAGTTAGTTTTCAAACCTGAATCAGTAGGAAGGGCCAGAATAAGCCCCAGAGCTATTTGATTGTGATGGAACCCACTTGCGTTTCTAGAAATTTAAGGTGGAGAGACTAAGAAGGGGATGGCTGCCATAATGCCACTGATCAAAGCTCAAAAAATGTTCAACCCCTCAGAACATCAACAATACTGTAATTCCATTCAAGAAATGACAACCATTTATTATCAATTTGTAGCTATAAGAAAGAAACCCGAGGGTGAATCAAGACATCCTACAGACGCCTGGTCTGGAATGGGGTTCTCTAAATCTATGCCAGAATCGGCTATCAGAGAAAGAATGGGCCAGATTGGTATTGCTTCTAAATGTGACACAACAATGGCTGCGTTTCAGGTAGGTTTTTAACTTGAAAATAAAGGATTTAATGTTAAAGTTATGCAGATGCGGATGCTCCTAAAGAGATGCTTAGCTTTCACACCTTACAAACAATATAGGCTATGTAGATTTTCTAAAAGGGCTGTCACATTGGAAAAACATTAATTCCAAATAATCAATATAAGCTATGTGAACTCTGAAAACGTTGTTAAAAACCTAAATACCAAAACATTTTTAGCTATTTACATGTATTCTCTGAAAGGGATGTGAAATTGATCAACCATAATACCAAAACATTATTAGCTATGTTGACTCCCTTTAACACAAACGTCTGCAGTGAATGTTGGACATGTACACTTTCCAAGATTTTATAGTATTTTCATGTATTCGTTCTATTTTCAGTCACCAGGTAATGATATATCAGAAGATTTAGATTTAGATCGTGATCCATGGAGAGATCAGATCGTACAAGTTAATGCTCCTTTAAACAAAGCCCCCGGTGAATATCCTAGTCCTAGAAAGAAATGTAAGTATCCTTTAAATCCCTGATCAAAAACTTCTTATCTCTTCATGCCCAACTCAAAACATTCAGGTCCTTTAAATCCCTTGTCGCCACCCTTTTAGGCTTTTTGTGGCCCTTTTTTTTATATTTTGTCATCCCAAGCACAGCCCCCATTAAGATAGTTGTGAATTTCATGGTATTTTATTGGTTCTATGATAAAACGCTTTTAATTTATGAAACTTTCCAAAGGAGCTCCTAACATACTATGGATCAGCCCTTAACTTTTTCCTTTTCCCGATTTTCCTGATGTATTCATATTTAGTACTGGTTCAATTTGATAAATTTTATCATTTTACTATGGCAAATTGCCTACATCATAATTTTGTAATAAAGATCATAAGTTTGCTTTGATTATTTTGTGGATAAAAGTTTATTTGTATTTTTAATGTTTTATTTATTTTTAGATGAATTTGGTCTGAGTAGCAGTAATCATGCTGACAGTGCTATTTTACCGTGTAAAAATTGGTCACATAAAACAGACCTAGCTGAATTATTTACTACGATGGGACTGGGGAAATATACAGATCTATTCACACAACAAGAAGTGAGTTATAATTTATTTACGGATCTATTTAGCATGGATTCTCATGTTTCTTGAAAATTGAATTTAGTTTTTCGGTGATTGTAAATGGAGGACTGACCTCACATGCAAGAATTTGAAACTGGTTGCCAATGCTATACTAGCCACTATCACCCTCCCCTGGCCCTACCAAGTTCCCTATTGATATACGACTGGGATAGGGTCAATGCCAAGCATCATATTTCCCCACTTTTTATGTGAATTGACCTCATCCATTTTGGATTGCTAGTTTTTAGAAGGATGTCACAATACCATCAAGTGTTACCAGAAATGTTGCTTTAAGGCTGTTTTCCACGGGATGATTTCCTTCGCGCGAAGCGATTTTTTCGCACTCACACATGCGTATTGATAGTAGGTACTCAAATTTGCTATGAAAAAAATCGTCTAAAAATTTAAAAAATCGCGAAAACATTTTATCCAATGATCCAATCAAATGCGCTAACAATATCAACGTCATATTATCTTGACGTCATGACGTCAAAGCTGGCGGAGATCGTGGAAATTAAAAATCGTCGAGCGCTTTTATTTTGCGTAAAAAAAAAACCTTCGCGCGAAAAAAATCGTCCCGTGGAAAACAGCCTTAAGTAACTTATTTTTTATTTATTTCAGATTGATATATCTACATTTACAACTCTAACTGACCAAGATTTACGAGAACTTGGGATTTCAACGTTTGGAGCCAGAAGAAAAATGTTATTAGCAATTGCAGGTAGGTTCTTTATGTTTTTATTAACACTGAAAAAAGCTTTCTAGTGCTAGACTTTTCTGTAGGTCACAAAGGATTGTGAAATTATTTGCTTGATTATTATTGATCGTGTGAAAAAGACAGAAGGAGAGGCAGGAATTGTTGATCTTAAGCTTATTCTCAGCAGTAATCAAAGCTAGTTGAGTGTTTATATCATATGAAATGAGATGTTGGATTTAATATAACCTGAGCTTTGGCTTTGTTCGCATGGTTATAAACTGGTGGTACTGTGGTATCTTCCGAACTCACTTTATGAACTCTGAAACAGTACTGTTAGGTGATCAATTTATGGTTCATTTCTATGTTTCTTGTTATTTTACTAAGTTTTGTTTTTAGATATGAATAAAAGAAAGACGTTACGTAACGTAAACATACCCAGTAATTCATCCAGTACTCCGTATACTACTGCTGATTCTTCTGATCAAAATAACATAGTACAACGATCACGCTCAGACTTTCCTAGCCTTAGTGGACGCTGGTAGTCGACCCTACGTGGGGGAGAGAGAAACCACTGTGTTAGTTAAGGTCCTTAAACCAATTAAATCCTTACGATCGGCTTTGTATCAATTGAATGTTTAATACAGGCCTTCTCAACTAATTTTGTAAAGGGCCAAATGCATTTTATGAATCGGATATAATGGCCAAATAGAGCTTAGCTAACATAGCGAGCAGAGTGTTTAAGTGAAAGGGGTCACCAGAAGGCCTGGTTTAAGGTATTGTACAGTTTACCAGTAGCTACTGGTTGGCTCAAAATTAACGAATCTCAAATCATGACAAAAATCTTGGAGCTATATCATAGTGGACCTAATTAATATTCTAGTCTCCTTCACCTTGTTGTTTTCTTGTTTGTTTACGTACTTAAGGTCAACAAATGAAATATGAAATATGAAATATTATTTTGTCAAGTAGAAATGTAACTATAGTCAAACAGAGATATATACTGGTAGGCTCATCCGGGTTATACCGTCAAAACATATACACAACCAGTCCGTTATATTTTCAAGGGTATAAAAGTATCTTATTTAGAGGGTTGTTTGTGTGGCAAGTTACAGCAACACCCTTGAAAATATAATGGACTGGTTGTGTATATGTTTTGACTGTACCCGGATGAGCTGAAATATCTCTGTTTGACTATACTTCAATGTATTTCTTATGAAGAATTTTTTTTAGAATGTTGTTTTTCTCTTTAAATATTTATCAAATTGTGATAACGAAAGCCAACAGTGCTATAAAATGTTTATTTTTAGTTCAAATTTTTAAAATATATTTGTCTATCTGTCCTATTGTTATGTTTTAATGTTAAAACATTTTTGATATTTTCTATATTTTGTATCTTTTGAAGTTGAAATTTTTTCCGTTATATTCTACGCTCAGTTGCAGGGCTGCTGATTCAGTTGTTAGGGCCAGTCATGTCTGGCTATAGTTGTAAAATGACTGGCAGTGAATTTGGACTACGAGCAACAAATGTAACACTTTGTAGCATTTTATAATGCCTCTAAAGTTCAGGGTATTGTTGGGTTTCTTTCACTGTCTCTAAGACGAGAGAATTTTATACAGTTTTTTGGACCCTACTTTATAAATTATATTATCCCTCTCAAAGTTCAGGGTATATGATATTTTGAGGGTTTTTTTTTTACTCCATCTAAGACGAGAGACAAGACCTTATACAGTTTTTGACCTTTTTTTTTTCTGAGACAAGATCTTATTGCAATCTTTTGACCCTACTTGTCCGTCCCCCATCTTATTCTTCATGGAACCGCTACTTATTTTTGCAATCAAATGTTTTTTTAATGTCATCCCGGTAAATTATCCTCTATCTTTCATTTTCCTCATGTCATCAATTTGTTTCAATTTGTTTTTGATATTTTAATTATGGTCCACTTGTAGTTCTTCTTGTATTTTATGGCAGAAATTTTGAAATTATTGTGAAAATTTTACCTGATCACAGTTGGTCAGTTGGGAAGTTTGGAAAAAGACAAGGGTAGATCCCCTTCTGTAAGCTTCATATTTCTACTTTGATCTTCATGGTATAATTCTCTTTACTAAGCAGATTGGGACTTGTCCGAGTATTTTGAGTCTGGTCCTGTAGAAGGGTCCTGTGTATCATTTTCAATTTTATTCAATTCAATTTCTGCCATGAAGTAAACCAATAATGGTATTGAATACATGTTGGGTTTTAACTAACTGAGTTACAGATTAATTATTTTATTCGAGATCCCGTTTCAAAAAAATAATTTTGGAAACAAATTTGGGAACAAATCGCAATCAATTTCTTGTCAAAAGTCCAATTATTTTATATGAAAATTTACACAGCAACAAATTCTGGACTGAGGACTTGTGGAAAGGTGACCAGGTCTCGAATAACTTCAACAATAAGTTAGAAACCCAACATGTTCGATATCCAATGATGATACAGATTGGCTGTGTTTAAAGTTTGTACACAGGCTGACTAGAGAGGCTTGATTTCTATTGGTCCAAATTCTCCCGTATTTTATTTTAGTATTTTATTTTAGTATTTTATTTTAGTTGTTTTATATCGTGCCAAAACAAACCGTCCTTAATTTCTAGTCATTGTTGGCCCCTATTAATTTTGGTGAAATATGATATGAAATTAAGGTTTTACAATATTTATCGCAAGATTTTTTGAAGAACGGTGCCCAAGGACCTTATTCTTGAAAACTTAAGTAAACTTAAGAAATACCAAAAACCTGATTGGATAATAAAGCTATATTTAAAATCAATTTTAGTGATTGACCTATCAGATAACTGGAACACTAAAATCATTGTAAGTTAAGTTTTTGAGAATAAGGCCCCTGATCCATTATTAATATCAATTAAAGTCAGGATGAAGTAGATTCAACTGCTAGCAAATTTCTGAACAAATTAGGAATTTTTTACCAATAATAGGATTTTTTGTGCATTTGCATCCAATTTAAAACTTTGAGACACTGCCTAAAAAATTGTGTTATTTTATTTTAGTTACTGTTAAAAGCTTAAATTAGTTAAAAAATATTAGCTGTTTTATCAAAGGATATCTATCATTCAACTTAAAATCTTAAACAACAGTAGATCAAGAAACCCTAGCTCCTTTTAGTCTTCGACAATCAAAACCTAGTTGCTTTTAATACTATAGTTAATTTGTGTAAGTTAGTTGCATAATAAAACAAGGTTTTGTGCTACAATGTTCTTCGTGACCAATGGAAATCAAGCTTAGAGCAGCCAATGAAATTTGTTGTATTATATTTTTGCATGAAAATGAATTTTTAATAAAGTGATATTACTATAAATAGACATATATATATTAGAGTATGAAGTTAGTTTTTGTTTTTTTTTGTTATTTGTTTATGAATTTGAAGTATTTTTGTTTTGCATGAAAAAGATATTTTATTGTATAATATTTAAGATGATATAATGTTGTCGAAAAATATGCTTTACCAGATGATGATGATGATGATGTGCTTTCCTTTAATTTTTTCTGAATTTAAATTGAATGTACAGTTCTCATAAACTAACTTACTAAGATGGCTAAGTACATAAAGTTCTATCAACTGGATCTGAAAGTATTCAGGTAATCAAAGAAATCCAAGTGGTTTTTAATTTTAGACAAAAACTTATTCATAGCCGGTTAAATATTATATATAAAACACAGTCTCAGACTTTATATAATGTAAATGTTTCCGTCCAAGAGCCAATCTCACAAAAACTTAAAAACTAACTTAACTTGGTGTCCAACAGAAACTGGCTATTGGCCATTCTGGAAAATAGAATCAAATCAAAAGCCCCTGATTTCCTTTCATGTGATATTAGCCCTAGACATGGTGCCTGTATATTGCCGTCCTATTTGTTTACTTATCTTAATATTCTATATTACATTGTTATACGGAGATTGAGTTATATTTTTAAAATATAAAGATGTTGTTTTTTGCACTTTTTAAAAAACGTTTAATCTAGCTGTAATTAAGCTTAGATCTTCTTACTTCAAAAAATTCTTATATTTGTAACATGTCCTTCTGTGAATATTGTTTCATAAAGCTGCAGAGAGACTGAGCAAATTTTCAGAGCAAATGGTTCGGGTGAGTCAATTGCCAGTGAACTTCGCCTAAGTCTGTTCAGTGCGAGGTCACTTGCCAGAGGTTCAGTCAAAGCCAATTTGCAGTTATTATTGCATACATTAGCCATCCTTGTGTGTCCACTGCATTGGCCAAATGAATTCAGCAGCAAATACTTTGGCTTATTTAGCAGCGAATAAATTTTGCTCAGTCTATCTTCAGCTTAAATAACTGCTAAATGAAAACTATAAGTTCTTAATGTTGTATCAATATTAATAAAATAGGGGCAATGGAAAGATAATAATGTCACCCTTTTTATATAGGTTGACTCTTAATATTGCCCCTATTTTATAAATATTAACATCATATCATGAGCTTGTGAAGAAATCTATATCTGATTTAAATCCAAAAGTTTTGTTATTGGTTAATAACTCTACTAACAAATAAAAAGCTAATGAAAGGGAGGATCAAAATTCTTTATTTGAATCAGATTGTAGTAATAACCCTGGTGAAGTAGAAAGTTGTAAATTGTTATGTTTGTTGAATATGTACCTTTGTATTCTCAATACCTTCAACCAATTCTTACTTTAAAAATAAACTTATACACTTTAACAAATAAACTGCTGTTTAAATATGTCACAATTTATTTTTATCTTTTACGTCCTGTTTTTCTGCCCCTGTATGGGCTTATGAGGACAAACACCATGCAGTGTGCAATGAGGGAAATTTAAACAGGACAGCAGCATTAGCCAGATCTTATTTTTGTTTCAAATGTCCAGGGATCTCTTAACATGCACAGCCTATAGCACACAGGGTCTTGGTTTCCCTTCCAAACGACTTAATTATTGATCAAGCGTCTAACACCCCGCCCTGACAGGTGATTGAGAAATGAGTAATAATGAAACAGTTTATTACAGTAAAAAAAAGAATCGAGAACATGATAATGATATTTATAAAGATACAGATAGATAAAGAGTGAAACGCAATAAGAACATAGAAATAGGAAGAATGGAGATGTTACATATTCAACAAGTGATATTTTTTACATATGAATCTATATACAGCAGGCCTTCACAAATGGCGGCCCGTGGGCCAATTCCGACCCGCCACGCCCTTGAGAGTGGCCCCTCATGAGTGACCCCTTCCACGTAAACGCTCTGCTCACTATACTAGCTAAGCTCTATTTGGCCCTTTACACAAACTAATTGATTAAAGGTCTGATATTCAGGTTCAGTCTAATTAAAATCAGTCCCCATTTTCCTTTGGTTTGGCTTTTTTTTTAACTCCGGTTTGTACATGCCATTTTAACCTAACAACAATGTTCTTATCTGTCCATCAATTTGACCTTGACCCTAAACTTACTGACCTCTGTCTTAACCAATCAAGTTGTTGTTAGACCCTAATATAGTGGCACCTTTAAAATCTGAATGAAACAAAACTTGGGTCTAATTTTAATTACACTGGAAGCAGTGCACATAAAATGTGATCAGTATAAAATCGGAAGTCACTGAAAAAAGGTTGTCATATGATATTAACATCACATCTGATCAGGCAAACTGATTGGACACTGATCAGCGAATAGATCTAAAAATTCTACAATTTTAATAACATTTCTGTACGAATAGAGTCTGCTAAGTCATTGTACCTAGAAATTAAATCACGCATAAAATAGTCTTCAAACTTGAGTCGTAATGCCGTCAAGTTAGGTAACTCATCACAATTCGGTATATTTAACAATGTATCAAATAATTCTTTCCATAAACGTTGATTCCATTTTCTGAAAAGACAAGATATAAATCACGGTGAAAAATGTTTAGCATTAATAACACTAAAGTTCAGTTTTGGATAATCAAATTAAATTTTGATTCACTTTTTGTTGGTGGTCTCTGCAAAGTCAATGGGGGATTGGATGGTAGAGGCTCATTATAGATTTCATGCAATATTATAAGAGTTTAGTTCATAGTTCTTTCTAGCCATGTCTTAAATAAATCTTCATAATTTAAAGGGATTGTAAAGATGTTTTCTAATATTTGTATGTGTATCGGGGACACTGATAGCATCAATTTACACCATTCCAATTTCCATTCCGACATCTGTGGTTCTTGCAATTCCACTTAAACTAACATGTTTTATGACGTCACTACCAGTGATCTACCGGAAGCTACTATTGATATCTCTGCAGATCACTGTCAGGGACGTCGTAAAACGCGTTAATTTTAGTGGAACTGTAAGAACTACAAACATCGGAATGGAAATTGGCTTAAATTGATGCTATCAGTGTTTGATACACATACAAAGTTTAGAAAACCTCTTTACAATCTCTTTACAATCCTGATGAGATAATGCACGTCAGCCTCTGGAAGTTGATAAATTGAGGGGAGATAACCTCCGTGACAGTCTGGCTCATCGTTACTTACCTATGTATAGAGCTAGCAGCATGCCATCTTCCTTTACTCTGATAGACATTCATATATTTACCAAATATCAACACATGTATTGTACCAATAATACCAAATAGGTCAGTCTGTAAATATAAACACATATTATACAATGTGCACCTTTGGGGGTTGTCTTGATTCTTTACTATGAATTGTCTTCAATAGTACTTGAACTTGAGGTCGTTTGGACAGTAACAATAAGTTGAATTTCATTTGGCTTTTTTCATTTTAAGTTTTTTTAGTCACTACATTAGATTTAACCACATCCTTCTAACATTTGCTGGCAGATTGAACTTTGACCTATCCTTCATGACCTCAGTTTTAACCAATCAAGAAGAAAATGAATGAAATGGAGTTTTACGTCCTAATGTTCTGCACCTATATGGGCTAATAAAGAACAGGCAAACGCCAAGCAGTGTGCAATGAGAGAAATTTTGCCAGGACAGCAGATTAGCTTACTTTTATTGTCCCATCCGAACAACTAGACACTTTTTCCCTGTCAGGCCCTTGGACCTGCATCACTGACGGGGAAACTGGGTTGAAAAATCCGAAGGTATCATCTTGACCAATTGAGAAGAGGTAATACCCTAAATAAATCAAGCGACCATCTTACCTGGTACGTCCAAGGTTGATCAGTTCTCATTTCAATACATTTAAAGCCATCTGTATCAACTTTAGCTGTAAATACCGTCCCTTTAGGAAACATGGTCATATCTATAGCTTGACCAAAATCTATCAACTTTAATACTTTATTTTTTCTATGAAAAACTTTAAATTTATCATGGCAAGCTGGAATATTTGGGCTGAAAAAATGAAACATACAAGTTAATTTTAACGTTTTTTCACTAAGTCAAGGGCAATAATTCATAAACCGACGACTGGAATGGCGCAATTTTCAAACTGATCTGAGATATTATCAAGATGAATACACATACCAAGTTTCATTCAAATCGGATGAAAACTCTAGCTTCTGTCGCGTACACAAGTTAATTTTAACGTTTTTTACACTAAGTCAAGGGCAATAACTCATAAACCGTTGACTGACATGGCGCCAATTTCATGAGGGCGTATAAAAAATGTACTTACATATTTTGTAATAAGAAGTTATCTGGTTTGATATCTCCGTGTATTATTTCACATTGATGTAAGTTATGTATGGTATATAATAGTTCTATTGTAATATACGTCACAAACGGTTCAAGGTCGGCCATTGATAATGATGAGGAGAACTTTAACATATTCACTAGATTCTAAAGAAAAAAAAACCAAACTAATCAAAAAGCAGACATTGATATCCACTCTCAAAATGAAATAGAGTTAGTTACCCCTTTTCTGCCCCTATTGAGTGTATGAGAGAGGGAAAAACCCATTCAGTGTGTAATGAGTGAAATTTTGCCACATCAGCTGCATTAGTCTACCTACTATTTTTTAATTACAACTGTTGAAGGTCCTTACACTCAAAAGCAAATACCGTAGCATCAGAAATGTTCATACAGGAAGCTTGAACTGAAGGGGTTTCTTGAAATTTAAGCCATTTCAATTTAAAGTCAGACTCAGGCATCTTTAAGTCTGGCAATTCCACACAGCTTAGTGTTTGATGACAAATAACTTACACATGCTTATACAGCCCTATCAATATCAAGATAAATAGATCATCATATATAAAGAATAATTAAAGTTAAATTCAAGTCTTACCAATAAGGTTCCCTGTGAATAATAATCCTGTACTAGACAGCTACCGTTATGGAAGAAATATCCTTTTTTTACTGTCAGTATAGAGGCAATCTGAAATAATATCAATATAATAGTTATGTTAAACCAAAAACAGCACTTGTTAATAAAGGGGTTGTTAAAGAGGAATTTCGAATTTCAAAGTTAAATTTTAAACTTAGAGTATAGACGTTTCAAGCTATGCAAAAACTTACATAGATTTCGAATTTCTTTTACGAAAGTCTGACATAAGAAAATTTCCCCTGGTGTTTCTTGGGGAGAGGCATTTCATGCTTATTACTACGATAAAAAGATAGTGGACCACAGCCATATATACCTAACGAAAAAGCCTTAAACTAAAGAGAGATGAGGGCGTATAATAAAAGCTGAATAAACTTACAACATTCATGGGGTCTTTTAATTTCTTTAATCTTTTCTCAATTTCTTTACAGATATAAAATTCCCATAAACAACTTGGTTTCTGTACCTAAAAATCATAGAAAAAATATTGAGAAAAATAGAACATTTCTTAGGGAGACTTTTAATGAGGAATGTTCAGTATTTTTATGGCACTGACAAACATTAGACTTTCTTTTTTAATTTCTGAAATTAAAATATGTTTAAATAATCTGTAACATACATGACCTAAGAGACAGGGCAATCTTTATCAGTACTTTTGCTTGGTAGCCTATTTGCTGCAGGGGTTTGTTTCTCAAAAATTCTTTGATTAAAATTTGTCATAAGTGTGGAATTATTCTTTGCAAAATTCCGAACTTACGACAAAATTTATTGCAAGATTTTTTGAGAAACAAGCCCCAGATGCGCAAAATAATAACAAAATTTCTAAAACTCACTTTTAACACCACGTTCATAGACGTAGTCATGGTATTATCACAGTCGAGAAAATCTTCGTCCATATACAACCCTTTATATATCTTAGCGTAGCCACCTTCCGCTATTTTAGATACCACTTGATAAGTCTCTCCTCCTGTAAAATAATAATGAAATGAAATGGAGTTTTACGTCCTACTTTTCTGCACCTATTGGGCTTATGAGGACAGCAAAGGCCATGCAGTGTGCAACGAGAGAAATTTTGTAAGGACGACATTAGCCTTAATTTTCCATTTCCAACTTTTGACGGATCTTTAACGTGCATAGCCTATAGCACACAGAGCCTCGGTTTATTGTCTATTGAATTTCATTAATCGGATAATAGTTTTGAAAAATTTAATAGGAAAGAAAGAAAGTATCAAGAATAAACTTCAAGAACTCATGGGGATCAAATTTGACTTACCAAAATCAACATAATTATTGCTTTTCATATCAGGTACCGGTAGTTTACTACAGTCAATATAAACAGGGTCTGATTGTAAGGGTGGGGTCAGGTTATTTAATATATCTTGTATGGTGTTGGGGTCAAACGGGTCCTTGACAGACGTCAACAACGCTTCTGTTTTATCGTCATTATCTGCTGGAATATAGCACGATATATCGATAATGTGTTGGTCTACGGCTTCCTCCATTTCTGGAGGGGGGAGGGGATCGTCTTCAAAAACACTGTCCATTTGCATCTTTTCGATATTTAACACTGGTTGAGTACCGTTTCGTTTTGAGTTAGAATCACGTGTTTTAACAGCAGTCTGGGATAACGGAGTCTCCATGTCGTGATCGTCCAGTCGGAAGTGTAAAGGAGCAGTACTGGATGTTGAATGTTCTGTAATACTAGGTAAACCCTGGGTAGTATTCCGAGACAAGCCATGGCTAGTGTGTAATGTATGGCTCTGATTATAGTTTCTAGAAGCTATGCTACTGGCTTGTGATTTAGTAGATTCGTCACTGCTGCCTCCTTCTGTACTACCTTCCATTATAGGGCTGAAATTCAAAATTGGAAAAGATTTGTATAAGATGCAGATTGTCTCTGAAATTTTAGTTTTATGAGTGATTAAGAAAATTTTCAAACTTTCATATTGTTTAAACTGTTATAGATAAGACCCTACACTTCATTTTGGGTGCACTCTATTACGACTGACCGGATTGTCCGCTGAAATATCCGGAGGAATTGGTAATAGAGTATGGAGGGAGATCTAGGTGGTATCAACCAATCAGCACTTAAAATATTGATAGTCGCGATTTTTGTGTCACCATTATTCATGTTACTTTTCTAAGTAATCACGTGATCTCCGCTATCGCACCGGTCTGTAGAAAGGAGAAAATGGAGAATCCGGATTACCCATGTGACGCGTAATAGAGTGGCTTTGGACGAATCCGGACCAGCCGTTTTTGTAATAGAGTGCACCCAAAGTGTGTATTTCTAATTTTCATGCATTAAGTAGAAACTAGGTAAGCATTATAGGTTTGACAGATTAGCATAAATTGTGCATAGTTTCTTAATTTCACCAAAACTATGCATTTTGTAACTTGTGATCACTATCACAAAAGACTGCTTATAATATAAAAAGAAGTTTGCAATAGTGATATCATAAGGTTTAATTGTAAGGAATACCAAATGAAATGAAATGAATGTGGTTTTACATCCTGCTTTTCTGCACCTATATGGGCTAATTGAGGACGGGCAAACACCATGCAGTGTGCAATGAGGGAAATTTTGCCAGGACAGCGGCTTTAGCCTGCTCTTATTTTCGATTTCCAACTGTCGAGGGATCTTTAACATGCACAGCCAATAGCACACGGGACCTCGGTTTATTGTCCCATCCGAACAAAAATAAATACCAAGATCCATAGACAAGTTGATTGAAAATTGAAATGATGCACAATGATGATGCTCTAAGTGTCCCTGATATACTTCTTTTTGAGCAAATGTCAGTAGAAATAGACCCACCTTAATTTGAGTTTACTGGGAGTATTCATGTGGACATCTAGCGTCTTTTCCTGACTGATAGACGGAGGTTTATACGAGGTATTCTGTGACGTCTGATTGGTTTCGTTATGCTGGGCATCAAACATTGTGTTGTCGGTAAATTTGATCGTGCTGAGTGGTGGAGCGAACAATGTTTTAACGTCACTGGAAAGATTATAAGGCGTAGAAGCCAAACGAGCTGTGGCACTGAATCCGACAGATGCGATGGTGAAATCATCTTCTAGGTCATCCATCTTCTCTTCATAGACAAATACCTGAATAGTAATACATTAATTTAATAGTGGCTAGGAATGGATTAAATACTGAACTACATCCTTAAACTTTCATAATGGTGCTTATTGTTACTTAGGGTTGCCAAAGGGGTACCAGGAGATTGCGTTAAAAAATAGGGGTATGAAGAATCCAAAAGGTTGGGAACCAAGGCTTTAAAATAATACAGTAATACATACATTGTGTGAAGGATTGTCTTGTATATTAGGTTTAGGTAATGATCTATCTGTATGTCTGTCACTGTTAACAGTAGGATCTACTGTACACAATCCTAGACCTTTCTTCTTTATATTCTTTACTTTACTTTCTAGTGGTACACTGTAGATAAAAAATAATTCTCTTAAAGGGATTGTAAAGTGGTTTTCTTAATTTTGTATGTGTATCGGGGACACTGATAGCATCAACTTGCACCATTCTAATTTCCATTCTGACATCTGTGGTTCTTGCAATTCCATTACAACTAACGTGTTTTATGACGTCACTGACAGTGATCTGCATAGATATCAATAGTAGCTTCCAGTTGATCACTGTCAGTGACACTTTTTGAACATAAAGTCAAATATGAATCAAATCATCTCAGGCAATGTTGTTTAATGAATACTCAGTGTGAAGAAGTAAGAAATAGTAAATATTGGACTTACTGATATTCCATGTTTTCCTTGTCAACATAAATTGATAATGGTGGAGGTTGTGGTTCTTTATTATCAGCACAAGTTTCATCGTAAATCTTAAACGGTGCTGCTTCAACTTTCGGTGCTTCTAAAAACATAGAAATAAACGGTCAATTGGGGTATAGTCCCATTCGGTCCAACCTTCATCATTTTGTTCGAGACTATGTAATGACCATCTTGCTCGGTAAATAAGCAGAAAAAGACAACTCTTGTCTGGAGATTGATTTTGATTGGCTGTTTTTACCGCGAAAGAAGATGACACTCTCCAAAGAATGATTGTGATTGGCTGGACTATAACATATTCAGTATGGCGACTACTGTATAGTTTACGAGGTTATCTAGCCACTAGTCTAAACCACTGTGGCCCTAATAATACTTAATAGCTTAAAGAGAAAAGAAAGAAAAATCTATTTTACAAGGATAACAACTTAAGTTCCGTGAGGATCCTTTCTCCCAGCTGGTCCTTGGCCAAACCTCATGGCATTGATCTTTCCCGGATTATCCGTACCTATTTACAGCTGGGTTGACTGGAATTATGAGTGAAGATGACTTATTCAAGGTCATCGGACTTTCACACCCTGATCGAGAACTGAACTCTCTTCGATTGAGGCTTATAACAAAATGTGCAAACTGACTGAACATATAGAAATATAATCTGACCTTGAACTTCTTCCACTCCCTCCATTTTCTCTGTGGGATCCGTCCAATGAGGATCAACGTGTAGTGAGGAATTAAACATCCCCATGACAACCTGTAATGCTTCTTTAGTATGTACTGTAGGTGATGGCGCTGTCATCTAAAATGATAGTTGAAAAGTAGAGTTTTGTGTACAGAAATCAATGAGAAAGTTAATATCATTTCCCAAGGCTTTTGAGCAAAATACAATTTCTTTAATATAGGCATCCAGTGGATTAGGCGATGCCACTTAAAACTAAGCTGATAATAATAAATAATATTATGGCCTTTGCACTAGCTAACTTACCAAACTTTTAATCTTAAAGCCAAAGACATAAGACATGAAACTGGTGTCCCCGATGCACATAAAAAGTTCAGATATAAATTATCCTTTCAAGACAATTGTGGATTTACAGATTTTCAAGTGGCTTTAAATCTGTTCAAGTGGCATAAAGTCTGTTCAATAAAAAAAAAACATACCCCATGTCTTCTGTATAAACTGTCACTATCAGGTGTCCCTGTACTGGCATGGTGCCGGGAACCAGCTGAAAACGTCGTCGAAGCAGAATGGGTTGATAAATTAGGTGTCACTTGACTAGAGTTGGTATTTAAAGATCTGTTACCTTGGAAACCACTTGCATTATTTATATCTGTAGTTCCGATTGTCATTTCATCAAAATTTAACTGTTTTGTCACACCTTGTTCTCTACAATATAAATTACAAGTAACATAACCTTTTGCTATTTTTTTTTTTATTTCTTTCATTACTACTCTAGTTGTAGTTTATTTTATCATTCAAATACAGAATAAATCAAAATGAAAAGTAAAATTCATGAATATAAATTTCAAATTCAGGTTTGAAAACAAATTCTCTTTGGAGGAGTCCACTACTATATAACTATCGCTCTGGATTTTGCTATGTTTTTTGATGCGATTTTGATTAGCAGAATTGTTTTGCATGTACAGATTATTATCACATAATTAATTATATCTAAGGTATTTTAAAGTGCTGGCACGATATATATATATATCGATCGATATCAATACATCGGAATTTGATCTGCCTTGACAAGCATAACAAGCTAGGTATTTTGATTACCTTGAGTTATCCAAACTACTTGGTTGAACTAAACTTAATCTTTTATCATTAATAACTGGCGCCGGTCTGTCACTGGATGTTCTTCAAAATAATCATTAGAACTATCAGTATAATGTCAGGATTTGTCTTACATTTGTTACACAACTTTACAAATGATCAATTAATCACTAACATTTTGAAGTTAAACAAAATTTTTGGGGCAAATGAGGATTTGTTAATTATGTGAAAGTGAATATCTATTAGGGTTTAGTCGTTCCGCTTTCGATGTAAACAACTGCGCGTCTGTACATTTAAAACCATCTGTACATTAATGCGACTACTGACAACTCTGCTACGCGCCGCCCTGCCCTGCCTCAATCGCTAAGTGTGTAGATGGTGTATAGGACTGCATTCAAATATTTTTGGGACAAAGTTTGTGATTATAATGTGTCCTTAGTACTAGATAATAAAGATGGGATTATCATGCAATGTGCAATGAGCAAATATTTGCTAAGACAGTGCGGATCGTCTACTCTTTTCAAATGTCCGTGTAAAGATAACGATAACACAAGGTCTTGATTTTAATTGTCCCAGCCAAACAATAACATCATTTTTTCCATATCTTTGTTTTGGATTAATGCAGACAAGAAAAGTCTTGCAGTGTGCAATGAGCAAAAATTTACAATAGGAGATTTGGAAACCTATTACATACCTATCTTGTCCTGGTTTAGGTAATGACGATTGTTGAGGTTGGGAAGATTGTTGAGGTACTGACGCTGCCTGGGTAGAAGAAGAAGATGGTGGGGCTGGTGGCTGGACACGGGATTGTAACTGATTTAAAATATCCTGTTTAATCTGTTGGCGTTCTTGTTGTAATTTTTCTCTCATTGTTAGATGATACTGGCTTAACTCTTGTCTCATTCTTGCTAATTCTTCTTTCTCAGCTGGAAATTAAAGAATTAAGGCTGTTATTCGCATTTTGTATAAATAATTCAATCAAAAAATCAGCTGGGATTTTATATTTTCTAGCTACTCTACGTATATTCTATAAACGTATTTCAACCATTTTGTGGAGTGTTTTGACTAAGTTTTGAGCCAACTTTCTTTGATCCCTTTTCACAAAACGTGATTTTGTGTCAGGGATTTTGAGCATTCGGCTCTACCTTCATCCTTGTTCGAGACTATATAATGACTCGGTCATGATAGGCGGCCATCTTGCCCGGTATTTGGGCAGGAAAAGACAACTCTTGTTTCAAGATTGATTTTGATTGGCTGTTTTTTCTGTTAAAGATGACAATACATTCTGAAAAATGATTGTGATTGGTTGAACTATAATTTATTCAATATGGCAACTCAACTACCGTACAGTATATGAGGATATCTAGCATGTCTAGTTCTGAAGTTGATACGAGTGGGATTTTGAGGTGTAAAATTTGTTATTGTAACATTTTTTTGGAAAATGAGGACCTTTTACCTAATTGACATAATGAAGATTGCCAAAACTTTGCAGTGTGCAATAAGGTAAATTATCATTCACCATTACCTTGTATTTTTCTCTTCTCTTCTTCTAATTTCATCTTTTCTTTCTTGTCTTTCACATACCTGGCAGCTCTTAATTCTTCAAAACAGAATTCTTCTGTTCCAGTATAGATTTTAGATTTACAGTAGGCTGGAACTTGATCTATAGAACTCTGACTGTTTGTTCGTATAGCATTTAGAGGGTCCACAGCACTTTTACTTGGTTTTCTAGCACTGTAATAAAGAATAGAACATTTAGTAAGGAAAATATGTTTTAGTATAGCATTTAGTTGGTCTTTTACTTGGTTTTCTAGCACAACAATGGTGATACTAAAACCTGAAATTTCATATACCATAGTGTAATATTTTGCAGAGAAAATATACTTTGACACAGAAAACACCAAACAGAAACATTCTACACCAACACAATACCTCTTCCTTAGAGTCCACATAGTCCAAATGATCGCTTTATTTCTAAATCTTGATTTCTGAGCATCACTTTAGCAAAGTTCCTAAAGTACCTACCTTAGTACATTATTATCAATAACTGGCCCTTTTCTTGGTGTCCTGTAGAATATAATCATAAGATACAGAATAATGATTTCAACCACCTGAAGATTTACTCTGTGAATTCAGAGTACTAACAACAGACTAGTTTTCTCAGAGGTTTGTGACAAAGCCTATTTAAATTTAAACACTGTAATCTTTAATTCAAATGTTTTAAATTGCAAGAACTTGAAAGCTTTTGAAACTATCAACACCGCAAAAGAAGGTTATGTCTATCAATAATTAAGAACTTACACTAGACCATCATCAGCCTCTACATGAACTTTAAAACTTGGTTCACTTCCACCAATAGTAGAACTAACACTCCCTGGTCTTTGTGGTAACTGAAAAATATTAAAAAAAAAATGAAATGAATGGAGTTTTACGTCCTACTTTTCTGCACCTATATGGGCTAATTGAGGACGGGCAAACGCCATGCAGTGTGCAATGAGGGAAATTTTTGCCAGGACAGCGGCATTAGCCTGCTCTTATTTTCGATTTCCAACTGTCGAGGGATCTTTAACGTGCACAGCCAATAGCACACGGGGCCTCGGTTTATTGTCCCATCCGAACGACTAGACGCTTTTCCATGTCAGCCCCTCTGACCTGCATCACTGACAGGGGGAAACCAGGTTGAAAAATCCAAAGGCATCATCTCGACTCATGCCGGGATTGAACCCTGGACCTCCAGGTTAGCGAGCAAGCGTCTAACTCACCGAGCCACCCTGAAAAAATTCAAGCATCGATAACGAAATTCAGAATAAATCACATGACATAGATACCTGAGCCTGAAAAATGATACAAATAGCTTCCCTTACAACTTTTCTTGCTGATAATAAAAGTCTTCAAGATGTTTAACAAAACTCAATTATATTTTTACTATGTATGATATTACCTTTGTTTTCCAGGGTCCTGGTTGTAACTCATTTTCTCTATTAGCTTGTTTTCTAGTAGGTAGAGTCTGCCATTCTCCAGTTTGGACTGGTACTAGTGAAGGTTCTGAGTTTTCATTATAAATCTGAAAACCTTGATTCTGAGTCTGTAGAGGTTGAGGTCGAACACCCAGACCACCTCTCGATGCTAAAAATAGTTCCAGAGAAATAAATGTCAAAATTGTAAATACTACATCTTTGGTTGTAAATATTAGTTAAAGGGTTACCTTTATCAAAATGTACCCAAATCCAAATTCACAAACTAAAGTAAATTAATTCAGCATGTTAAAATTTGTATTTCTAGTTTTCTGACCAAGGCTTTTTCATTGAGATTTGCCTTAATACCCTGTAACACAAACATCAATATAATAAATTCTACGGTGATTTCTCAAACTTGACGGGATTGAACCCTGCACCTTTAGGTCAGCAAGGAAGTCTCGAACTGGCTGAGCAATCATGGCTTTCTCTCAGGGTTAAGAATGCCTTGTAGATAACTCAAATTGTTTTGAGCAAGTGTCTAACTCAATGAGCCATCGTGGATTTTTTGCAAGTTTTTTTGCAAGATAAGTTTTAGATAGCTTACATTGTTTGGCAGCACCAACTCTATTTGTTCCAACATGTTGTTTTTTACCATGACCTTTCAACTGTCCTAGAGCTGTTCTTTCTTCTGCTGTATTATCAACCTCTATATCAATATTCTGTTGTAGAGTTCCACTAGCTACTCTCGCTTGAAATTCTCTACAAGTTCAAACACAACAAGGATACTTTAACATTTTGGTACCAAAAAATATGCAATATGTGGAAACAGAAAAAGGGACGACTTTTGAAATCACTAGCTGTGGAATCAGATTTGTTTTCCTTTAAGCGATTCAAACCCACAGAATCTTCTAGCAGTCGACATCTAATTAGCCACAGACAATTATTCCATTGTACTAGCAAATGACAATCCAACTCTCTACTGTATTAGGGTGGTATAGCTCAGTTGTTTATAGTATAAGGCCTTTACATGATGCCATTTGCTTGGAAAATCTGGATTCAGGTGGACCTTTAATAAGTTATCTTGACTTATAAATTGTATCATTAATGGTACAGTACAGGTATGGATTACTAGGTAATGATCAGATGTTAGTAAATATTTGAAATGGTTATCCTTTTGAAATAAGCTAATGATTCTTTTCTTTATAAGGACAGACTCTTCAAAATCTAAAAGATGGAAGATCAAGAAATAAAATTTAACAAACTACCCTTACTTACCGATATTTGACCTCTAATTTTGCTGGAGGTTCTTTAATTCTTTTATACCCTTCTTTATAAATAGCATCAGCTTTCTGAAGGTTACCAACTTGCTCTAACGTAGCGGCCCACGCCTCGTAAAAACAGGACAGATCACACCCCAGTCCGTTATCAAACATATAGTTATATATATACAGAGGATCATCACATATATTAGCCTACAAAATACAACAAAATGAAATTGAGTTTTTAAACAGCTTCAACAAAATGAAATTATGTTTTCTATATAAAAGCTTTAATATTGTTAATGAAATATGAGTCAATCTTTTTGATTTTCATTTGCAGTTAATAATGGATATAGGAGGATTTGAAGGCTTAAATTTCGAGGGAGAGTTGTGAACATTATTATGGAATAGATAAGCTAAAAGATTCCAGGTTCTGTGACTAAAATTTTATTGATCGAAGGGATGGTGAACATATCTCTTTAACTACTTACAAATTTGATCCACCAAGTAATATATCTGTGATCATTGGTGTAACGAGCATCATTTTTAAATTCTCTCAAAAAACTCTGTAATAACTCTGCAAACTTCCCTCCAACACCACTTGATGGAAACATTTTCTCTATCCATTTTGTATATCTGAAAATTGGTAGTAAATATTTACCGTTGATTGATATTAGGACGGATATGGCTGGGAGAGAGTCAGAAAAACTAGGCCACAAAAATTTGGGATTTCCACACCTCCGCAGGTTTTAAACGTATTTACTTTACCTAGAATCAGCAAAACTTTGATGTATTTGGAAAGATGGATGATTTTGTAGTTCATTCATAAAATCATTATTCCCCAACGGTATAACTTACAGGACATGTATGCTAATCCATCAAAGTTTTTGAGAATAAAGCCCCCGATCATTAATGACGAGAATATCGTTTCAAGGGAGCAACTGTCAGATTGGTAAGATTGTATAACGTTCCGTAAGAAATATCTTACCTGTCCCAAACATCTAAAGGGTCGTCTCCAGAATATGTGCGTAACTCCAATTCAAAGTCACTGAAATTAAAAAAAAGGTTTACAATTACCATTGGCCTTTGCCCTTATTCAATATTAATATAAGCTGTCAATAAAAAGATGTAAAGGCTTGGAAAATTATAAGCTTACTCATAGTTGTTTATAGATTATCGAGCAAAAAAAACTAGAACTACTCTCTGGCCACAATGAGCTCAGAATTGCGTTTTGCCTATTATTTTTTAATGAACTGAAATATTAACCCAAAATTAGTTCTGAGAGTCTTAGATTGTCTTTGGGTTGATGAAAATGACAACTGTTAAAAAAAAATTTATTTGGAAACATGATTTTACAGAGAGGGGAAATTTCAGTCAAAAATGTAGGTCATCTTCACATGAAATTTCTTGGAGGAAAGTGTATTTATTTCATACCGGTATTGAAAATTTTCAACCCAAAGGCATTTTATTAATAAGACACATGGCATGCAATTGATAATCATATTTTGAATATTTGTGACGTGAGAAAAAATTCAATTCAGATTTTAATGTGGCCAGAGAGTAGAACGTACGATACTGTCAGTGGCCACACTGGCCCGGCCAACTAGAAGTACCGGTACTGTACCGTACTAACTAGAGATTTCAGGATGTAACCTACCCGATAATCATTTACAGTACGGTACCGGTAACGTACGGTACCCCAACAGATTTTTATTTTTATATTTTTATTGATTATAAAATAATGAGCTTATCGAAATTGATAATTCATAGCGTCAATAGATCTACCGGGTCACCGTACTGGTATAGTTACTATATCGTAACTTCCACTCCTTTACTCCCGTGGAAGTTACGATTGGTACACTATACGAGTGTACGCGCAAAAAATACAGGCTTCTAAAACCTGATTCCCAGCATATACCATGACAATTTATGTACAAATGAATACTAATACTCTAAATAGTATAGTATGAACTGAAAAAACTAGCTGCTGCCCACTTTCTCTTCATAGTAATTGGATTTGAAGTTTTTAAGCGTTATATTTCCTGATGCATGACTCCATTGTTGTTTATCGCGAGATCTCGTCTCGTCTAAGTCCCGCCCACTTGTTTCCTTATAAGGATTCTTTACTACGAATTCTACAACTCCCATTGCCTATTAAGGACAGCATCACCATATATGGAACGTGACGTATTTCCTGTATGACATGCGCACTTCATTGAAGGTCGCCATTCATATTTTAAAAATGTAAAAATATCAGTAGTCGTCGGATTTTTGCTAATCACATAATTAGACAGTAAGGTTTTAGCCTTTTTTCAATCGGAATAAGTTTATTATATGTATAGCCATTGGTTGAGCTATCTACATTGCGTTTGGGGGCTAGTTTAATAGGAAATAAAGGAGCTTACTTTTTTGTCATCAAATGACAACAAATCTTGCGCCAAGGGTTATAGAGGGACCATACACTACTGTGTCTGTAATCGAAGAAATGGAAGACACAGTAGTGGGACATTTCTACGTACTGGTGCAGTATCTTCGGTATTGTACCTGTCCTGTGTGACGCTGTACTTGTACTGTACATATTTCAGGCTAGGCTAGGTTTTCTTATTCAAATATTATATCAATTGGACATTTAAATATTTATTTGAAATTTTATGGTTTGAAAGTATCTAAAATAAGTAGATCTAACTTTTTCTAAGCAAAACTCACTGTTTTTCAGCTTTCAACATTGATTGTTGACATTCATTGTTTGGTTGCAGAACTGCATTCAAAGTAGAACAGTTTCTTCCACTTCGCAATGGCAAAACATTTTCTTTACATAGCTCCCACTCAAACGCATTGTCCTCGTCACCCATTTTGATGGATCTTTTGCACAAATCCTTAGAAATTAATGCACAATTTCAAATAATTTCTTTTGACATGAAACCGTTTAAATTTTGAAAACTCCGCTTCACGCATGCGCTGATCCGCTACCGTAAAATTCCAAAATGATATTTTAAAAAACTGAAATGAAAATACATCCCGAAACGAAATATTGTTATTTCTTGAAATTACCACTCAAGAACATAATACACAGTTAGTTGATATCTTGTTTCTGTAAACAGATAATGTGATGCCTGATATATTACACACCCGTAACCGGGGTTCATACTACCCCCCCCCCCCCCCCCACCCCCTTGAAAACAAATAAGCACTGTTTCTATAAACAGACAACAAATAGTCACCCTTTAGAATATATATGTAACCTAGAGTAAAGTGGTGTCTGGTGTTTTTATAGACAACTATGTGAAATATACCCCAGACTTGAGTTAGGGTTCTGCATGAAGTTCAAAATGGAATAATGGACAAAATGGAATCAAGGACAAATTGGAATTATGGGCAAATTGAAAAAAACCCAAAAAACTCAAAATTTAATATTGTACAAAATGTATTTTTATTAATAACGAAATACTGGCAATTAAACAAAGTAAAATTTATCATCTCAAATGAATCGCGTGGAGGGGAGGAATAATATTCCAGAGCAATATATTTATTATATTTCCACAAAAGCTGATACATTACAGCCTTAGGAGACAGAGGGGCAGGGGGGGCAGTTGCCCCCCCCAAATATTTTGTTTTCGGGCCCAAAATTCCCCAAATCAGGCAAAATATCATTAAAATTCGGGCAATAAGTCGGTCTGCCCCCCTGTTAAAACGAGGGCTCCTACGGCTATGGATACATATCAGCACATGGTTTTGTCGCTCTTTAAAAGATCCTTTGACAATCTTTTATACAGTATATATAGCTAATAAACTTATTAAGTATTTGAGTCTATACACAAAACCTCAGTCTAATTTAGTTTATACCCAACTTTCGTTTCGTTCGTATGACAATTCAATTGTCGCACTGATACCTATTGAATTTTTTTGGAGGGCAAGCAGATGTGGTGAGGGTAAAGGGATCTGAGTAAGGGGGCTCCTGCACCTCTGCCCTTCGCTGATTACGCCACTGACATGTCCAATATAAGTTTAAAGTACTAAATAAAGAAACAAAACCCGTTGGATATAATATTGTACAAAAATAAATATCTGATCACCGTTTCTCCAAAAACTCATACGAATATTTTCAGTCGTGAAAAAGGTCTTTTCTCAATGTGACATTCCACAATTTTTATAAGATTTGTTAAGGAAAAGGACCGAATTTAACAAAATTATATATACCAAATCTTTGACAATTGTAAAATTTTCTAATTCAGCAGATAAAAAGAAAGAAAGAAACATCTATATTTTACAAGGATAACAACTTAGGTTCCGTGAGGATCCTTTCTCCCAGCTGATCCTTGGCCAAACCTCTTGGCATTGATCTTTCCCAGATTATCCGTACCCATTTACATCTGGGTGAACTGGAATTATGAGTGAAGATGACTTATTCAAGGTCATCGGACTTTCACACCCTGATTGAGAACCAAACTCTCAAACATAACGACCACCATTTCCTCATATCCAAGATTAATTATTTCAGGAAAAAAATCATTTTAAGAAATAACAAATATATGATAGATCTTTCTGTTAAAAATCCTGGCACCTTTTTTTCACGCCAGCCAAAATCATCAGAAATTACAGAAATTTTACAGGATAGATTTAAATAACTCAAATTATCTGAAGTTAACTTTACATTATATTGGCACAAAGTCTAAATTTTACAAATCAACATAATATGATAAATTTCCCGTATAAATACCTATAAATATTGTGATCATTATATTTTCTGAGATACAGAGAAAACTAATAAGGACTACAGATTCACATAAAGGAAGACTATGGAATTCTAAAACCAATTTTCCTCAAAAAAATATCTTGTCACCCATTTTAATTTTGAACTTGCATGGATCAAAATAACACATTTTTTATGGATAAATATTGTTTTTTTATGTATCTAACACTTTGCTTCTAAAATAACATTCACTTTGCTTCAAAAGCAAATTGGACAATGGGTTCTCGTAAATTTTTAACTAACCAGTAAAAATTATACAATGAGATACCTATTTGAAAAACTGTTCAAAGAATCAAGTTCCTTGGTCATAAATTGAAAGATTGAAAAGAGGTTTTCTATTTCATGTATATTAGAGTAGCTCATGTTTCAGTTATGACCTAGACCACATAGTTTTAGTGGTATTGATGGAACATTACAAGTCAGAATGAAAATTGGAATGGCGTAAATTGATGTTATTAGTGTCCACGATACACGTAAAAGTTTTTAGAAAACCTCTTTACAATCCCCTTTTATAATACATATTTAACAATTACTTAAATATATGTAAATTTGGCAATGGCTTCAACATAGCATTTATCAATATCAATTTGTACACATCCAGTCTCTTTGCATATTCTTTAATATTTCATTTTCATTATGCATCTCTATAAACAATGTATATCTTGTCTGTATAAACTTTAAAGGGATCGTAAAAAGATTTTCTAAACTTTGTATGTGTATCGGGGACACTGATAACATCAATTTGCGTCATTCCAATTTCCATTCCGTCGTCTGTGGTTTTTGCAATTCCACTAAAACTAACATGTTTTATGACGACACTGACAGTGATATACTGGAAGCTACTATTGATATCTATGCAGATTACTGTCACTGACGTCATAAAACATGTAAGTTTTAGTGGAAATGCAAAAACCACAGATGTTGGATTAGAAATTGGAATGGTGCAAATTGATGCTAACAGTGTCCCCGATACACATACAAAGTTTAGAAAACCTCTTTACGAACCCTTTAATATCATTTAAAACCTTATTAAAACACCTAAAGACAAGGTTCACCACTCTGACAATTTGGCTTAAATTGAATTTGTTGTATGAAATTATAAGCTTTGAGATCTTGAACTTTCTTGAGAAAAAAAGAAAGAAAGTTCTATATTTTACAATGATAACAACTTGGATTCTGTGAGGATACTTTCTCCAATCTCATCCTTGGCCAAACCTCTTAGTATTGATCTTTCCTGGATTGTCCATACCCATTTACAGCTGGGTGGACTGGAATTCTGGAATTATGAGGGGTGATGACTTATTCAAGATCATCAGACTTTTCAGTTTATCAGGTGGTCACCAGATACTATAAATAGAATAGGCATAACCAGGGGCCATCAGTACAAATATTCCACCATTGATTATCAACATCACAGAAAAATAATTAAATGGATACAACTCTCCTAAATCAAAATTAAGATCATCGGCATAAACTCCCAAAAATTTCACAGCTTTTACTTTCATAACAAACATTCAATATACGCTACATTGTCTGAGAGTTAAATTCTGTCTTTAGAATCACAACTATTTACCAATTTATTATCGAAATTGATAGATAGGAATACTTCGATCTGGACAATGGTGTAGATTCAACGACTGAAACCTGAAAATAAATAACAAATTGGTTAATGGCAGATCCGTGCTGAAGTACTGTTCAAGTCACAAGGAGAAAACTGACATGTACTACACTGAAATCCATAATCAAAGTGGTTGAACGAACAAAATCTATAAGTTTTTAATGCCTGGCAATGTAAACCCCCTCCACAATTTTTAGCCAGTACTCCCATCTCCAACACAAAAGGTAAAGTGCTACAAATGTATTACATTCATTGTGAAGATGAATTAACTCTGGATGTGGCACCAGGCAGGGTTGCTAACTCTTCTCAAAACCCAATACCCCTTTTCGTTATGAAATATTTACTCATTTATTGATATACTTCCTACTTCCTCATATAGAAAATCCATTAACTGCTACCAATGTGTTTACATAGATTTCTAGATTTGTTTTAAGGTTTGAATCGTGTGTGCTTGTGTTCTATTATTCTGTTGCATTTCTTACCATTCTGAGCTTCTATGATAATAATATCCTTCTATTGTAGCAGTAGATTTAGTAAAACATATATAGTAAAAACCAGCAAATGAAGCCCCGGTAATATCTTTTATTGTGTGATCAGGCACCAAAAAATGTTCCTGAAAATATGATGATATGTAGTGACAGGGATAAAATTAATGAGAGCATTTCTTTGGTCCCAATTTTTCAAATGTTGGTCAATGTCTCTTATCCCAGGAGGCTTGTTTAAGTCACTTTCTCTCATAATTCCAGTAAACTCAGATGTAAATGGGTATGGATAACACATGAAATATCAATGCAAATAGGTTTATTCAAGGACCAGCTGATAGAAAGGATTGTAAAAGAGAGCTGTCCCTTCTATTTTCTTTCATGCACCAGTAAGTTTTGTAAACAAGAGCCCTTTTGTATTTTTTCAGGGAAATTTTAAAAATATTGCTATGTTACCTTCCATCTCATAAATACAAAATCTTTCTTTTTTAAATCTTCATAATCAAAGGTATCAGAATTAAAAGTTTTGGCAAATTCAAAAAATGTTAAAAATTTTCCCTGAAATAAAAGAAAAAATAGTTTAAATTAATCAATTTTTTTATAAGAATAAGAATCGTACACTTTTTAACTGTATGAACAAGCAGACTTAGTTTTATCAATACAGTCAATGTCAACAGCTGATAAAGCTCTATAAAGAGTCCATCTGATTCAGGGTCTGACAACTGTTCAGCTATGAACTGGCTGACTGCTTATGTTGGACTTCACCAATAGTTCTATAGAGATTACAATGACAATTAATAATAAGAGGCACCATTTTCTTAATATATATTACCATACCCAATGTTTTCTGTCGACATCTTCATCAGCGTCCCATTTCCTCGTTAAAAATGGATGTTTAGCACTGATTATTTCACCGTCAAAAAACGTTGTTAAGGTTGGGTATTCTTCTGTTAGACCTTTAATTTTCAAATATCCACATAAATACGCCTTTTCCATATCACAGTACTGAAATAAAATATACATGTATGTAGGGTTGGGTCTAACAATTGAAATAATCTGCTACACGCTTATCAGAGAAGTCACGACCCATCTTAATCATACAAAATTCTGGACATTACTTCAGTTTCATTTGTCTTCATACCTAACATTGATAAATAACAAACATTCAGGTATAAAAACGTACAAGAAACATATGAAGATTAGAAGATTTCGCAATTAAAATATTTCGATTATTAATCGATTATTGATCGGTTACCTGCCTTCAATAATCGATCTCAATTTGGTAATCGATACCCAGCCCTACATGTATGTTGAATTATTAATAGTAGTTCCTTTGGCTTCTTTTGGCCCTTTTCTAATCTACCATTATCATAGTAACTTACTTAGACTTTAACAATTAGTTTCTAGTCAAAATATAGCATGAATGAGAAATTCAATGATCTCAAAGTGCTAAATTTATACTTTACTTTGTATAAGATTGATTGATAACATTCATTTTAAAAATACGTAAGAGATTGAGTGCAATGAGTGGGCTGTTTAAGTCCCATTTTATAGGACAAGGCTTATACAACTGAACCAAGCTTGTTTTCAACCGACGATTCCAATCGGTCAAAATTATCCATAAATATCAGTGTTCGAAAGTCAAACTCGTGTTTCGTAAGACTATGACTTATTACATGTACCATAGATAGAAAAACACTTTTACAGAAAATGAAAGATACCGGTAACTGTTAAGGTATTGAAGGCATGCTGCTGTCCCCTTCAATCACTTTAATGACAAACATTTGATTTTTGACTTGTCACCCTTCAAATTCACTGTTTTTTTTTACTATTTCGAGTTCTCACCTGCAACACAACCTCCACGTCATACGAGTTTCCTTTACTTTTTTGGTGTCCCTGGAATCTTGAACCATTGTAAAGTAAAGAAGTAGTGACTCCAGGTTGGACTGAGTCGGCTGGGGGTGGGGGATCAAGCTTTACTGGGACAGGCATATTGGAGGTGTTACTTGGCCGACAGTGGCAAGCCGACTACCAAAAACTTTTTATTCCTCAAATTCGATTGGTCACTCGTAACCCTGTCAAAAAATCCACCAATCAAAATCAAGGATACTTAGCAAAAACAAAGATGGCGGCGCCCATTAGAATTTGTTTCCGTCGAATTATTCACAATTCGTTTAAAATACCTAAACAAAATGCATCTATTTCTAACTTATCGAATTCTAGACGATTTATGTCATCATATAGAGGTAAACCAACCCCTTAGAAACAAACCAGAGCTTTGTGAAACTTGTGAAATATGTTGATTTGATTATTTAGCACTCGTTTGCTACCAAGGGAGGTAACTCATTCTGTAGGACTCAGACAACAACTAAGTTAGAGATCTGAAGTTGTGATATTTAAGGCCTTAGCAGATATAGAAATATACTATTAATAAATTCTATATTGTCATTTTAATTACAGATGTGAAGAAATTTTATAAAAATGCCACCATTGTACTATCAGATGGTAAGTGAATAGCGTAGCTCAGATTTTGCTTCTTGTGTCGTGTCTAATTATTTTGTAGTACGAAACTTGCAGACTCTTTCTCAGCCTTTTTCTCAGCCTTTGATAGCTAGCCTATTTGGTCAGATATGTAGAATCGACACGTTTTGGACTAATTAGTTTGCAGATATTTCTATGCACTATTTAATGACTAATTAAAGGGATTGTAAAGAGGTTTTCTTGCCTTTTTGTGTGTATGAAAGACACTTCTAACATCTATTTGGTGCAGTCAAAATTCTCATTGGGTGCCTGTGGTTCCTGTTATTCCAGAAAGAAAAACGGGAAGTGACGTCAGTGTCTTGAAATAAGTGAGACTGGATGATCAGGTACAGGGCATTATAAATACATGTTGTTACAACGATATGACGTTATTAGATAAATGTTGTTACAGCGATATCATATAAGTCATAGCGTTGTGACAACATGTATTTATAATGCCCTGTACCTGATCAGCCAGTCCGATTTTTTCCAAGATTGTGACGTCACTTCCTGTTTTTCTTTCTGGAATAACAGGAACCACGGGCACCCAATGAATATTTTTGTATGTACGAAATAGATGTTGGAAGTGTCCTTCGTCCACATAAAAAGGCTAGAAAACCTCTTTACAATCCCTTTAAGTAAATATTTAACTGGTTTTGCTTGGTCAGAAAAATGATAATTGAAAACAATTTGATAGTTAATCAAAACCAACCTTGTGGCCATAGATTGGTAACATATAATGAATAAATAATTATTAGCTTATATTGGAATTAATTCTGAGATTAAACAATCTTTTTCTTGTTTGTAACTAGGATGGTATGAAATCAACTTGGATTCAAGAAAACTGAAAACACCAAGTGGGCAGCTATTTCGTGTACCCAATGAATCTCTAGCACTAGCTGTAGCGACAGAATGGAATGCTCAAGATAAAATCATCAAGAGACACAACATGCACTTGGTTTGTTCATTTTCTGATTTTTAAGCTATGAATTTTCACAGCGAATGCTTGGGAACAGTCGATTGTCAGCAAACTTTGCCCAGGGTGCTCGGTGTGACCACATTAGCCTGAGGTTCTGCTAATTGCAGTTATTAATGCACACATTCGCCCTGTGTGTCCACTGCATTGACAGTTTGGCAAAGCACCGGCGAAAAAAATTAGCTCAGTCTGTCCTCAATTTCAAGCAAGAGAACTTAGAATGCTCCTTAGCCAAGATAATTTTTTTCTTTATACACATGGCTTTTAAACAATGCAAAATAATGCCTGTACAAAGTTCTTATTTAAGGCATCAGTGTTGATGATTTTAAACTATTTGGACTAGTTATATAATACATAAGTACAGATAATGTATCATTCCATGTTTTTTCTTCCAGACATCACTTTGTAACACAGCGCTAGACAATCCTTTTCACAAGAGTCGTGAAGTTTTATCAGAGAGCATCATACATTTTCTAGAAACAGACACAATTTGGTAAGATAATCTTATTTGAATACTTATTTGAGTGCTTGGGAGAAATAGCCTCAATGCCATGGCACTTTTAATGGATCGTACAAAGGTTTTCTAAACATTGTATTAGTATTGTCTGTCTGTTGTACAATATGTGACTATCTATGTCTCCAATACACATAGAAACCTACATGATCAACCATTTTAAGATGAGAGCTGCTTTCTACACAGTGATGAAGATCCAATGGATGACTTGGAAAATCAAGATCTGTATGGTATTAGTTCAGGATTGGCCAAAAATTTATAACAATTCATTGTTTTTTTATGCAAAATTAGTGCCAAAACTGTGAAAACTTTAGACTTAAGCTCTATTCGACCCTTATATCTCATTCATAAAATGTATTTTTGGCTTTTAGAAAAATTAATTGAGAAGGCATGGTATAGATAGATAGTCTGTCCATGCCATGTCCTCGATTAATTGATGGTTTAATCCAAAATTAACATTTAATTATTTTGTCTAATAGTTACAGATTACAAGAACCTGAAGACTTGGTGGAACTTCAGACACAAAACTGGGATCCTGTTATAAAATGGGCAACACATAGGTTAGTAGAATAGATGTACATATAAGTATGGGTACACCATTTCTTTCCCTTTACTAAAACTAGTCTGTATTGATTTTTGAAATGGTGATTTTTGCTTCTTGAGAATAAAATTAAGATCAATGACAGAACATTTTGTAAATTTTTATCCTATTAAAGGGACCTTTTATAAGCTTCTATTTGCATCATTCCAATTTCCATTCAAAGGTTATGCTTTTAAGTGATTTAGGATGACTTTTGAAATAGTGATGTCATAAAACAATATACAAGAAAATTAGAAAAACCTCTTTACAATCCAATCTAATGAATGCTTTGTCCTTTTTTACTTTTCACTACAAAATCATTCATTCAATAAAGCACTTTATCCCACATTTTGTTTCTTATAATAATAACAATAATAATATCTTTATTAGGGTAAAAATTAGGCCTGGCCTTTTTACAATTTAGCCCTCTTAAACGAACATAACATATATATAATTTAAAGAAATTAAGATAAACAAAATTAAAATTACAACAGAAGTATAAACTACATGTATTTACAATTATTTACATTAATCATACTAAGTTATCATATACAAAGTGTTTTACTTAGCTACTTAATAAAGAACTTTAGACTTATACATCCTGTGCCTGTGCTTTCGTAACTTTGTCATTAGTATAAAGTTACAACCTATAATCCCTTATATTTTTCAATCCCATCTAAATCAAGAAATCATTAATTTGTTATATCAGATATGGAATTGAAGTGAAACCAACTTATACAATATCTCCACCAGAAGTGGGTGCTGAATCCAAGAATATTATTAGACGTCATCTTTTATCTTATAGTGATTGGGCTTTATTTGGTAGGTTATTAAAATCATAGGACAAGAATGCTTACTCTTCTAGACACCTGATACCACTTTCATTATGAAATACTTACTCATGTACGATTGTAAAAAGTTCATAAGATGTTACCCATGTTTCGCCAAAATATCTTTTTGGATTTTCAGGTTTTCTTTCGCTGTTCTAGGTATCTTTATTATGACATTGCTACAATTGTAGCACAAAAATTATCAAATTTTAGACTAAGGTTGATGATGTAGCAAAATTTTTATCATCGCACACTGAATGGCGTTTCCAGTCTTCATTTTCCTAATAAGGCTCACAAAAATATGTCTCTATTTCATTATTTCCAGGTTATAGCTATGCTGTTGAGTCTATAAAATCAGTGTTATTAATAATGGCCCTGGTAGATAAAGCTATCTCCGTAGAAACAGCCGTTAAATTGTCTAGGTTAGAACAGGAATATCAGGTAATTTATTTTCAGTATTTCTGTGGAGGTGTGGTTGCTCGGTTAAAAGTTGACTAGCCGATAGTTTGCGAGTTCTTTTAGCTTTGGTTTAAGAATTTTAATGATCATTTCAACTGTTTTTCTCTGTAATTGGGGCAGATGCGAGGGGGGAATTCAACTGAAATTTGAATAAATCAGAAATTAAATATCACCAAGTCCAGTTCTGTACTGAGTACTTTTTGATTTACCCCCTAGAATTTCTATCTATCTCATTATTTGTGACCTTGGCCAGTGCTTTACATAGAAATTTTTAGGAACTTCTTCACTCTTAAAGGGATTGTAAGGAAGTTTTCTAAACTTTGTATGTGTACCGGGGACACTGATAGCATCAATTTGGTCATTCCAATTTTCATTCCAATGTCTGTGGTTCTTGCAATTCCACTTTAACTAACACGTTTTATGACATCACATGCTACAGTGTCCCTGATACACATACAAAGTTTAGAAAACCTCTTTACAATCCCTTTAATACCAGAATTTTCAAATAAGCACCACCTTGATATGCTTAAAAATCTTGACTATAATTATTCTTACGTCAAATTTCAAATCTATTTTTCAGGCTGAGAAATGGGGTAACGTGGAATGGCATCACGATTTGGATCAACTTGATCTTCAATCTCGACTAGCTGCAGCTGCCTTGTTTATTCATTGGTCAAGTGAAAATATTTCTGTTATCAGAAAGGCCTCGTTAGAACGACAAAATATCTGTGCTCTGTAGGACAAACAGTGATTTTTAAACCCTAGCTTACATTACGTTATAACTTTATACCCAATAGTGGAAATGATTGTACAGACAATCAAAAACACTGTGCTGAATTATATATTTACTGGAAAGAAAAAGACAATTTACTAAAAGCAGCACAAGGTCTGTGGCACACTGTGCTGTGTAGGACAAACACAGTGATTATTGTAGAGTTATCTACCTTGTTTAAAATTAGACAATTTGACCCCAAACCATCCCCTAGTTCTATGTATAGGTTAGTTATATGGTATATTTATCTAAAAGAGTTACTGTTTTATCCATAAGACTAAACGCTGAAAAAATACTTGATCAATATTTGCCAGATATGCCAAACCCAGTTTATTTCTGGTGTTCTTGGACAGTTGAGCTGCCTTGGAAGTGACTATTTTGGTGGTTTATTTGTCAATAGATTTGTATAAGGTGTTTAAAATTGCATGATAGTGAAATAAAATGACTTTAATTTAAATGTACACAAATAAATATTACAAATATTTACAAATAAAATGGAAGTTATTTACAGAAAACTTTACAATAATTTAAAAAAAGATGGCAGAAAGTTCACAGAAAACTTTAAATATCACAGAAGTCCTTGATATTGTCATTATTGACTATTGATCAGAAGTATTCTAGCTAAAATTATAGCTCAAGATTGGAATGAGAGAAAGAAATATTTTAATTTAGTCGAAGGCCCTTGCAAATATTTGAATAAACCAAGCTATTTCTCTAAACAAACTCACTTGAGGTTTTCAAAATTAAAATTCATTCAAAAATCCGAGCTTGCTGTTCCAAAACATCTACATTGTACTTCAAAAATTTAAAATCATTACTTTGGCATCTTTGTCATTCATGAAACTTGTAAAATAATTTAGTCCTTTGAAGTCTTTTGTAGGAGCAGACATTCCCAAATTTCATCCACGCTAAAAAGGATTCTTTCAAGTTAAAACAGCCCCTTTTTATAAACACACAAGTTGCAATACTTCGATAATTTAAGGACCTTGTAAAAACTCTAAATTATCAATTTCATCTTTCAATTGATCAATTTGATTATTGACTTCTACAACTCGGACCCGATTTCTTTTGATTTCTTCTTCATTTCTAATCTTGGACATCATTCCACTCAACCAATTCTTAATCCTTGTCTCAATATCGTCCTCCTTATTGTCTATTTTTAGAAGGTGAAGGTCATGTGATGAGGACACGGCTCCAATGATTGTATCTTTATCTACAAACAGCTGAAAATAAAAATATTATTTTTTAGTTGACATCACCAATATACAGTATAGTTTTCTCAAAAATGTTTTTACTGATATTTGAAATACATCTCTTTCATACATCCATGCTTTCTAGTCTATGAGTGAAGACCTTGATAGAAAGACCAAAAAAAAGTTTGTCTGTGGGTCCACTATTAGTTCACATTTGCAGCATAAGCCATTTATGATTGAGAAGTAAAAGTCTTAAGTGATAAAACAGTCCATCACTTACCATTCTCAATTCTTCACTGATTTCTTCATCTAATTCATTCTTGATCACCTTCTCTAGAGTCACGATAGAGATCTCCATCATACGTTCATGATGCATGTTCTCTAAATCACGACATTGCGTTAAATGTCCTTTCACATTCTCTATAAAAGTTGATACCATCTCCTGCATATTTCTTTCAAAATCTTTGATAATTTCCTAAAAAAGACGGATGAAATTCAACATTTGACACTTCCCATAACTTTTGAAGAAATAGAGTCTGAGACAATGCACTAACGTTTACTGAATATTTCTTTTCATAACCATTATTTCTGGCTATCAAACAAAATTTCTTTTAATGCTCACTGCATGTCATTGTCAGCCTTCATTAGCAGCTTATCAGGTGCAGAAAAGTAGGATGTATAACTCCATTCATATCATTTCTACTTGGATTAGAGGAACCTGGTCATAGATTTTTATAGCGGTATATCTTACCTCCAGCTGGTCAACAAGCTGTAATTCTAGGCCCATCAGTTTATCCCATAATTCAGTAATCTGTACATGATAGGCTTCTATTTTATCGTCTATAACTTGGTTATCTGTTATTGTAGCTAGCTCAGTTAATAACTACAAAATAAAACATAATTTTTTTAAATCATGGCTGATGCTCTTAATTGTAGCTAGTTCAGAGAAAAAATCTTAAGCCTGATGTTTTTTCCAAGTGTTTTTTAGGGGGGAAGGGGAGGGCCGAGGGGGGATAAGATTTTTGACAATGCAATAATATATATCATCTGCTAGAAGGGGCGGGACTTATCTTGGATTCTTGGTAAAATAAGGACAGACATTTCCATGCTATTTTAGTTTCACATCATGCCCAACAAGTAAAAATCCTTTAAATGATGCCTTCAATACTCAATTGTGTAAAATTCAAAGTGCTTACCCTTTTCCTTTCAACATTGAATGACTCCAGTATTTTAACTCCTGCCTCCTTATTTTCTGTTTTAGCTTCCTCCACACACTCCCAGAACTGATTGACTTCTGCCTGGCGTTTCTCATTCTCAGTCAAACCATATTCAAATATTTTCTGACATACTGCCAGGAATTTCTCTTTAAATGTTAGATTAGTTAAGGAAAGTTGAAAGCAATAAAATGCAACAAGAATATTTTTTGTATATCTGTAAGTAAAGGCTATATACTTCACAGAGTGAATAGGAACATCAGCATCAAACATAAATGACTGCTTTGGACAACTTTGCCTCACTTTGCTTTGACATAAACTCACTCTTCTACCAGAAATTTCAAATAATTCTCAATGGAGAAACTTTGACTTTTGACTGGTATGTTTAGTCAATCACCAAGTCAAGTTTCAAATAAATATATTACCGGTAAATAGATTACAATGAAGAGAGACAGGTGTTCAGGAAGAGTAAGGATGCCCTGCCCATGGTACATGTAGCTATTTTAATTTATATTTTAAAAGGATATCCTGCTAACAGTTCATCCACTCCTGGCATTTCATTTAGTCTTTGACCGTCCGAGTCTTCTGCATACATACTATCAAATAAACTACTACCATCTAAATATTCTACAAATGCTGCCTGCAAAATATGATACCATTCACTTATGAATTATCAAACATTACTAAGTGTGCTTACTCTTTTCGAAACACCTGATGGTACTTTTCATATGGGAAGTCCACTGCTATATAATTATTGCACCAGATTTTGCCATGCTCTGGACGAGATTTTTGATTAACGGAATTGTTTTGCTTGTACGGCTTTTTATTATTCCAAATGGTATACATGTACAGCATAAACAGTTTACCATACTAAGTATTGCCATAGTTCAAAAGATGTTTGGATTAAAATAACCTCCTCAATATTAGGCTGATAAATTGTTGTTATTTAGAGTTAGTTAAAATAAAATGATGTCTAAATGTGTGTTAATAATGTAGACTTACCGTGTGGACTTTAAGTTCTTCCTCTTTGTGTTGTTTTTCTTCCTGTTTTCTCTCCTCGGCTCTCTCATTGTGTACGATTTCATCGATTGATATCTGATATTTATCTATTGCTGCTTCTTTCTAAAATATTTATACTTGTATTAAAACATTTATTGCTATTTATAGTTGTATTCAAAATGGCAGTCTCAATGAAATAACCAATTTCTTTGCTTCATGTTTGGAATGGATGCTGCGATTTTCATTTACATAACAAACACTTTTTGATTTGTCCAAGAGTTGAATTTAGTCAAGTCAAACAATTTTGACTAATTAAAGAGATTGTAAAGTGATTTTCTAAACTTTGTATATGTATCGGGGACACTCATAGCATCAATTTGCGCCATTCCAATTTCCGTTCTGACATCTGTGGTTCTTGCAATTCCACTAAAACTAATGCATTTTATAGCGTCAGTGACGTCATAAAACACAATTTGGTCTGAATCAAAACAAACATGAGCAATAATGAAATGAACTCACCGATTGTTCATCTATTAACCTGTAATCTAAGAATTCTAAATGTGATAAATACGCTATAACAAACTGTTTGTATTTCTCAGCATCTTCACAGAATGGATTACCACTAAGATTTAATGTTTTTAATTGTTTAAATCTTCGTAGGTAGATCAGCTGAAATGAAAAAGTGAAAAATAAAAAAAAAATTTACTAGGTGAATAACAAGACAAAATCAGTGAAATTTGCAAAAAAACAAAACTTTGTTCTAGTATGGATCTGTGCAAAAATATACCAAATACATGTAAACATTATTATCTGTGTGGCTTCTTTGAAAGTTGATAAACCAAAATACCAAATAAACAGTATAATCTTCAGACTTATGATAAAACCAGATATCTAGCTGTTTGATAGGGAGATAAAGCTGACACTAGGTCCACTCTCAAAAGCACTGGCTGTGGCAGCGTCGCATCATAATTTTTCCAACCTTGAGGGGGATTCGAACCTACGGCACCTAATCGTCTAGCAGACGGCAATACAACTCGCTACAAACTGAGCTATTGATCAATGGAAAAGCAAAAATTCAAAATCTCAAAAAAGTTATTTTAGCATTCTGAAAAACACAGGGACATTCTTACATTTTCTAATTCTGTAAACTGGTTATTACCCACAGATAAAACTTGTAAATTAGTCAACATATCCATATTCTCAACACGTGATATTCTGTTATTATACAGAGTTAGATCTTGTAGTTTAGTCAACGTACTCAATCCTTCTATAACTTCTATATTATTGAAGGATAGATCTGAAAAAATCGACAACATTTTTATTAATATACGAAGATATAAAAAAGGGAATTTTTGTAATAAGATAACACCTAAAGTTCTCAAGAATCTTGTCTACCAGCTGATTTTTTTGTCAATGGCATTGATCTTTTCAAGATTATCCATCACCACTTACAGCTGGTTTGACTGAAATGATGCGTAAAGATGACTTATTCAAGATCAGCAGAATTTCACACATTAATCAAGATTAGAACCACATCCACCATTTGTTTGACATCTCCAAACAAAAGTTTTAACCTATTGTGCTAGTTCTTTCTCAAAGTATACTTTGCTATGTGGACTTTCATAAAAGGGATCATAATGGCATATTAATCAACCCAATTGTGAGTTTCCTCAGGTGTTTTTTTCCTAAAGGAATGAAATCCGATATCTTACCCAGCCATACAAGATTCACCAATAATTCTAAGCCTTCTATTTTCTCTATAATATTATTATCTAACTGTAGTTTTACAAGGTTCGTAAACTCCCATAAATTATCTATCTTCAATATATCTGTAAAACAAAAAAAAGTACATGAAGGATTTTTGAAAAAACTTTAAATTGAACTGGAGTTTTTTTTAAAACGACTAAATACCGGTACTGAAAATCACAAAATATCCAACTCTGTAAGCTTATCCTACATTAGCAAAATCATTCTTATTGTTTGGTTAATAGATGTTTCTCAAATAATAATTCATGTACACTTGAGTTAAAAATAAGTTTGTGAATGTCAAATGTAAAATTAGTTACTTTTAAAATCCAGCCTCAAACTTGTAACATCATTAAAATCTATGCCTTCTTCTTTAGCCAGTTTTCCTGCTTCATCTGTGGGCCCCTGTTCTTCCACTGCCCTTTGTAACATGTCCTCATCTATAACTGATGGTTCCACAGTGTCATATAAACGACTCATCTTGATAGGCTAATTTCTGTAAGGACAAATATTTGTATTAGTAGGCATAAGTTTTTATGTTTTCAACAAAGGAAAAATATTTTATGTGCAATTATCCCAACACATCATCACATCAGCAGTCAGTTTTATTCTATGGGTTTGATCACACTACAAGCCAAGCAGGGCGGAGATGAGCAGCGCAGAACACCTTATCTATTTGATATGCTGTCCTCCACAAAAACATTTGTACATTAATGCTGTTACTAACCGCTCTGCTCTGCTCTGCTTGTACTTATAGTGTGATCAAACATTAATGCTGTTTCAGTAAAAATCAACACTGTAGAACTGTCTGAATTATTCACTTATTTTGGTATTCTATCTAAAAACTGTCAAAACAGAATATAGACTATATAGAGGCTAGCAAGCTGTGTTTTTATAAAGCAAAAGATAAATTAAATATTCATAACACAAAAGGTTACTAATAACTCATTTTCCAAACTATGCTCTTAATTGGATTATAGGCATAAAAGCAAAGCCACTGATTGACAGTGTATTCAACGCTGTACACTGTTGTTGTTATTGTTTTACATTAGGCTACTATCTTCAGTTCAACCAAGAAGCTCAACAAATTCAAACATTCATTTTTTACAATTTATTTATTGTATTGCCACTGGCACTGAAAAGCAAGAAATTCAGAAAATAGTTAACAAAGAAGCCAGAAACAAACGTTTCATTAAAAATTACCATGCAATTTCAAAAATCTCTTTCAACAGCTTAATTACTAATAATCTTAGAAATTCTGTAAAAAATTATAATTTTATGGCGTCCCGTAGCCATGGATGTTATTGTTTCCGGTAGGCAAGAGGCAAATGACCATAGAACGTAACCATATAGACCTTTATGGTAATTTGTGCTTTATATTCTTAAAATCTGGCTATTTCTAATTCATTGTTGGAATTGTTTTTGAAATAAAGTGATAAAGCAACCAAATATCAAAAAATGAGTATAAAATTTTTGCTGGTGGTTACTTTTTTGTCTGGAAAGGTTTGGATACGTTTCAGAAAATAACAAATCCAATACAACAAAAATCAGCTGAAATGATAATTTTTCTAACAACATTTCAAGATTTCATACAAATCTTTCTCTTACCAAATATGTTTCATATTTTTCTGTGATGACTCATTTTTTGACCGGAAATATTTTAGACATCTATCCCGAGGTTACGCAATAAAAATAACAAAATGGCTGCGTTGTTTGGTCATAGTAATCCGTTTGCTACACAAGTTGGCCAACTTATAGGTGAGAATTAATATTCATAAAGATGACAATGTCATAAACTTTAAGAATAATATCTGTGGATAGTTTCAGAAATTTGTAAATGTCTGTTATAAGACTAACTGCGATGATAATATGCAGTTATATTTATTCCTTTAATTTCAATAGAATTTCTAGAACTTTGCATTGCCATAAGTGGCATAGTGAAGTGTATTGACTAAAAGTGGTGTGGGGTGATATTTTGTTTCCCAGTTAATCTATTGATGTTGATGGTCTAATGTTAGCATTTTGTGTTCATTTGATAAGGAAATGTCCTTATGTATATAAACCTTCAGTTCTGTTGATAATCAGATAATATGAATTGAACATAAAACAGGCTATTTTGCATTGGCCAATGATAAAGACAAATAATGAAGATTGTTTTTGCAAGAGAAATACAATGGTTTCAGTCAACCATAAATGTCAGTAGGGTCATTAAAATTGACCATATATAAAATGCATACATTAATTACCGGTATAGTACTCTAATACAAACTAAAGGCTTAAATTGAAAATTGGCTAATTACGAATTATTTATGATCATTTTAAAACATTTCAAGATCAAGTCATGAATATTTTTACTGGGTGTAGGCATGGTTTTAATTAGTTTATGACATACTTATTCAAAGCAGGATAATGGGTTCCAGCTTGATGAAAATAGGAATAGGTTTAAATCATTTCTCCCACTGTACATCAAGATATGACTTTTTGTTAATATTTTGGTTTTGCCACAAATGGCAGTAATCTGTGTTTTATAAACATTATTTCAAAATTTTTATTACAACTATATTTCAAAATAAACTGTATGAAATGTGTCATTTATGTTTTCTTCTTCAGAAAAGGCCACAGATGGAAGTCAAGCCTCAGAGAATTGGGGTTTATTTATGGAAATATGTGATCAGATAAATGCAACAGATGAAGGGTTAGGAACTAAGTTATTAAATATATTAGAAATCATGTCTTTTTGAATTTGTAAAGTCAATGTTTATATTTAAGTCTAATGTTTATATCTAAGATGACTACGTGTTCAAAATTGAACATAAACGGTAAAACATTTATGAATATATGAACACAATTTTATGGATAACAATTACTTTAATAAAGAATACTTGCGACGTTTTGAAGATGATACTTTCGTCTTTATCAAGTAATGATGCTTATTATTTCAGTAAGCTATCATTTAAATAGACTTGTATTTCAAATCTCAGTTTGAAAACAATTGAGATGGAAAGATGCCTGAGAGTTAACTTTTGTTTAAAATATTTTGTATGTTTTTGCAGACCTAAAGATGCTATTAAAGCTATAAGAAAGCGATTGTCACAAAATGTTGGTAAAAATTATACAGCTGTTATGTACACACTCACAGTAAGTTTTGGATATTTTGATTTAGTATGCAAAGCACATACAAAATTGATTTATTGATTACCTTGAAAAGAAGAGATAAGTCTAATGTCACTGCCTTGGCAAAATTTCCTTTATTGCACACTGTATGGCTTTACCTATCTTCTGAAGCCAAATATGAGCAGAAGAATATTATTGATTTGTTTCATTTTTGCATTAATAGTGAACTTTTGTTTTTTGTTTTTCAGTGTTTGGAAACATGTGTCAAGAACTGTGAAAGAAGGTTTCATCTACAAGTGGCCCACAAAGATTTTTTACATGATCTCATAAAAATAATTGGACCTAAAAATGATCCTCCCCAGGCAGTTCAAGAAAAAGTCCTCAGTTTAATACAGGTAAGCCTCTTCTGGTTCTTTGTTCTTCAGGCTCAGTGAAGCTTGCTCATAATTCCAGTTTTGTGTTGTGTTTTGCTATTGAGGGTAGCTCTGGGTTCTGTAAACAATCTTTTGGGAATCTTTGGATTAGAATCATAACAATTTTTCCCCCCAAAAAAGGAAAATATTGGACAATAATACTGTAATATAGTTATGACCAGAAATGAAAATACACTTTAGTGGGAAATATTTTTAAGGAATAGTTTGAAGTCAATTTCGATAATCTACCATGGACAAGGAGCCCAGGGGCATGTTTCTCTTACGATTAAAAATTGTCGTAAGTGTGGAATTTTTCATTGTAAAATGCTTAACCTACGACAAAATTTATCGTCAGATTTTTTGAGAAACAGGCCACAGGACATCATTTAAATTCTATAGAGAAATGATTTTTCTGGCTAACATATTTTGAACTGCATGACTTTAAAAGTTTTAAAAAGAATGCAGACTATGATGTTAATAGTAGTAAGTCAATAGAACTATTAATAGTACACTATGAATAATTGATGTATTTAATCAGTGAACTGTACTAATCAATATCCTTCCCACTGTATTTATCTACATCTACATAGATAATCTTCAGTGTCAAACAGGTTCCACTGTCTTTATCTACATCTACATAGATAATCTTCAGTGTCAAACAGGTTCCACTGTCTTTATCTACATCTACATAGATAATCTTCAGTGTCAAACAGGTTCCACTGTCTTTATCTACATCTACATAGATAATCTTCAGTGTCAAACAGGTTCCACTGTCTTTATCTACATCTACATAGATAATCTTCAGTGTCAAACAGGTTCCACTGTCTTTATCTACATCTACATAGATAATCTTCAGTGTCAAACAGGTTCCACTGTCTTTATCTACATCTACATAGATAATCTTTATATTGTTACTGTCAATCAACATCTTCTTCATCATTGTGTCCAACTAACTAGTAGATTATGACAAGATAGCAGTGGGCATCCATTGTTATTGTAGTTTTATGATCAATATTATGTGCATGTAACAGTCTGTAACAGACAATGACCCCAATACAGAGGTTTTCAACCCTTTTCTTTATGTTCCTCTTCTTTAAGGACCTCTGTTCCCAACCTTTTGGACTCTTCGTACCCCTATTTTGTTCTAGCAATCTCCTGGTACCCCTTCGCCCACCGGAAGTAACATTTAGAGCCAAAATGAAAATAAAAGGATATTTGTCGGTTGATGGTGTTTGATATTTAACTCATTCCATACACCTTGAAAATTGTCTGAGAGGCTTCTCGGGTACCCCTTGTAGTAGTGTACCACTGGTTGAAAACTGAGGTTTTAGGATTACATTGGTCACTATCCCTATCTTTACTATATCAGAATTTTGTCAGAATGATTTCTCTTGAAATCTTTATATGCCAGGGAATATTGCAAGACTGAACAGAACAACAACAAAAATTTGTCCTACATTTTTAAGCACCTAATTAACCCCCAAATTATTAAAATTAGTTACCCCCAGGTGGGACATTTACAAATTAGTTCTACAATTCAGATAGAAGGCAGAATATGGTCACTTTTCCAGAACACCTAATCAGATTATCTTTAATCTGAATGTGTAGTCTTCCTTGATTTGAAGGTTTATTTCACTGACATTGTCTAACTCTTTCACTGACTTTATTCTCTCTTGCCTAAAGGCATGATTATTAACATTCTTTAACTTGTTTGATAAATACAATAGATGATAAATTATGTCAAGCCATTCAAGACTTTTGATGATTTTAATTTTGCTTTTGATGGCTTAGACAGGGGGAAGAATTAAACTTTACAAATAATAAAAATATACAAATTGAATTTTTTAGGTAAAATTGAAAGTATTTAATGTGTTTTGCAAGTGTGTCAAGTGTTCACTATTTTTCCAAGTTATCAAAACTTATTGTGCAACCTCTTGTACACAATATACAATATAAGTTTTGTGTAATAAAATGAAATTTTATGTCTTTTTCATTGTTGACTACTTTTCCATGTAAATAAAAGTAGGCACTCTCCACACCCTTTTAAATTGGCTCATATCATACAACTTCTTGCACAATATAAACAATAATATAGGATTTTTGTAATAAAATGAAAGCATTTTATGTGTTCTGCGGTGTGAATGTTGATATTTTTACTTTTAAAATTAGACACTTCCCCATCTATCTTTCAAAGTTACCCCTTATTTGACCCTAATGCCAAGATATACAATATAGGATACAAATTTGAATGAAACTTAACTTAACACCCATGCACTGCCCCTCCCCCCTCTGTAGTAACACCTCCCCTTCTCAAAGTACCCCCTCCCCCCTTCCGGGCCCCTTTCTCACCCCAATGAAACAATATACAGTAAGCTTATAAGATTTGTGTAATAAGATTGGAAGTATTATGTGTTTTACTGTGTCAGTGTTGACTATTTTTATGTGTAAACAAATTTACACCCTTAAACCTCCCTACCATTCCATCTCTCCCTAAGTGACCCACTATCACACCACCCAAATACTATGTAGGATTTGCGTATTAAAATTGAAAGTATTATATGGGTTTTACTGTGTCAGTGTTGACTATTTTAATGTCACTGAATAAACAAACAATAATATGAGTCATATCTATTTATAGAAGCTAAATATTTACTAATTGTCACACAGCCAATATACAAGTTGACCCCCCCTTTTAAAGTCAAGTCTTCTTCATTTACACTTGCAACATATTAAAGTGGCACAAGCTTCATTTTCGTGGGTCGATTTTTCCAAGTCTCAGAAACAGTGACTTTTTTAGTCCAGCAATTTAGTACTGGTTATCACAACTATATTGAGTCTTCAAATCCATGCGCATCCATAATTATTAGCATTTGAAAGTTATAATGCCCTACTACACATTAGCGATACTATGCAATATATAGAAAAGTCATCTATAGAAATAGAAGGAGAAATGTCTAATTTAAGATATATTTGAAGGAAATATGCAATTTTCGTACATTTCTAGTGCCTCTGAAGGATACTTAAGTATATTCAAGACCCAAATCAACTAATAAAAATGAAGACTGGTCCCCTTTAAGGCAGTCTCTCGTTGCAAAAAAAATCCTATATTTGAAAATAACCCATATTTTTCTGATATATTGCCTTGTATGGGAAATCTAACCCCCATTACAAAAAACAGCCTTTTCTCAATTACAATTGAAACCTATTTTGACAGTATGACATTATGAGATAGTGCTATGTTGTAAAAGTAAAAAATGTGTCTGCAGTATGAAATAGTCTCCCTATTATTGAAGAATGATTGTTGTTGACTGCTTGCTCCTGTTCAATGACTACGTTTTCTTTGCTCTAGGAGTGTAATATTGGAAAGTATTTCGCATTTCCAAACTAGCACGCAAAGCAGACCATGCTTACGAATCACCTGATGGTACTATGGTATTTCTCTTTGGAGTAGTCCGCTATTATATTGTTGCTCTCGATTTTGCTAGTTTTTGAATGCAATTTTGATTTGCTTGTACAGATTTTTATTCTTCGTAATGAAAATTCCAATATTGAAAAGTTAACCAGTACCGTATATGAAGTATATATTAGCAGCATGATAAAAGCTCTAGTTCAATTAGACCATTCTGGTTATTTATATATTTTATACAGTACGGTAATTGGAGTAGTTAATAAAATCAGACACCAGAACATTGGTCTGACTCATACATAGTCACAAATATAGATACCCTGTTCTGGATGCATTATAGACTCATATGATAGACGCACTTGCAATAAACATGACTTTAAGAATATGAAATTATAACTTGTTGGTAGTAGATATTTTCTATCTTGAATGCTGTTACAGATCAGCATAGTGTCTTAGGAATAAAACATAGATACAAATTACTTTAATTAAAAAATTTGTTCAGTTCAGTCATCATAGCCTTACACAAATATATGAATGAAAATAACTCATGAATATGATACATGAAACATTTCAAATTTAGTCAAGCATAGATACAAAAATGATTTTTACTGATTTTTTTTGGCTAATCTGGTTTTGTGGTGAAAACTGCAGTGAGTCATGTACCTATGACAATGACATTTGTTATTTATAGATGTCACAAAATGTTACTATGCTGTAGTGGCCATTATACCGGGCTCTCCACATTAAAGATCTCTTGACAGCTGTAAATCTAAAATTAGAGTAGGTTACTGTCACTGTCCTGGCATAATTTCCCTCTCCTCAAACAGGACACAAAAAAGTAGGACATTTCATTTGGCCAGTTGACCATAAAAAAACCCCCTGAATTACCAATTTATTAGCATTGAGCAATGAGCATAGTGACCATGTTTTGAACCTTATTCATTTATTTCGGTGTTCAAAAAAAGTTTTTGACAATGCTTCAATACCCACTGATAATAACAACATATCTCGTTAAATAGATATTCATGTAAAGAAATTGTTACACTATGTGTGACATTCTTGGTTTTTGTTTTATGATTAAAGGGGAACATTCACCATCCATTTGGTTACTTGTACCTTACCTAAGCTTATCAATAATAGTGTTGATACTTCATTGCTTTTTCATTTTAAGCCTTCATTTTCATAATTATTCGATGCAAATATGTTTGGCCAGAATCAGCTGGTTTGTGGTTATCAGTGTAAAATATATACTTGTTTGTTTCTTGTATGATAAAAAATCACTTTTACATTACAAAAGATCTCAGAACGGAACCGATGAATTTTGTGTAATGTAAAAGGTCAAGCATTGTGAGAACGGTTTCAATTCTGGCACACCTCAGAGAGGTTTGTCTAGGAACAGTTTTCAGAACGGACTTGATAAATTTTAAGATTAAATGAAAACAGAACACATGCCTCAGAAGCAATATATATACCTTTTTCTGCAGAATTTTGTTATTTTAGTGAAATTTGTTGATACATCCAGATGTTATTGATTAAAAAAGGGGGACTACACAGCATTTAAAGCCTGAGTTTTCAAGTTGGGGGACATGTCCCAGACTGGGGACAATTAGACATTTTCCAGGGGACACAAACTGAGCTATAGGTCTGAAAAAAATAAGTAGTTACGTTATATTTTGTATAATTATCTGGATGGATATGCATCAAGTGTCCACTGCCATAATTGACTATATACCTGGGCTACAATTTATTTCCGCTGACAATTCAGGGGACATATGGTCATTTTCTTGTGCCGATCGGGGACACTTGAGGAAACCAGTTGAAAACCCAGTATTTAAAGTAAACTTTTGCTTAATACCTGTTTATGCTACTTTAAACAGACAATAACTAGAGTTTTAATGTGTCATGTGACAGAATAAAAAGTCGAGTTATGAGAATAATGTTGACAATTCACATCTTTTTATTTTCTTTTATAAAAACTCAAGTCACTGTGACATATTGATTTCAACTTGTCTCAACTTTTCAACTTGTGATTCATCGTTTAAAAAAACAACACGGGTCAAAGATTGAGACCCCTATTGAACTAACAAAATGGGCAATTTTTATGCTTTCGTAACACTGCTTAACCGTAATGTTACAACCTATAATTCCTAGTCCAAAATGGGCACATAATTTTCTGATCTCTTATAGCTACTTTGGGGGGCAAATTTAAGCCAATTTCACAAAAAAATCTTTCCTGATACCAATTAGTTTCCGAAAAACGGTTTAAAGAAAATGCATAGGATTGAATTCCATTGACATCAGTTGCTATAGAAACCAAAAGTATACAGTATTGACAGAAAGATGTATTGTATATAATTGATCTAAATTGACTAATTAAAGAAGATGGAACAGGAGAAGACTTGTTCTGTTTACGATGTTTAATTAAGAAATTTTATTGAACAAAATATTTCAGTATGATTTTACTGTTCATTATTAAACCCAAACCTAATTGATAATTATCATTTAATGAAGCTGAGAAACTTCTTTTTGATTTTGTCTTCGAATTATTACTTTACATTTAAAGTAAAATACTGACTTTCTGGATATTTTCTTTACCAGCTGAAAAAGCTCAACTGCAGCAATTTATATAATACTTCATCATTAAAAAGTTGTAGATTGTTGTCCAGGCAAAATATGCCTCAATACATTGCAAAATTGGTTTTATCTCATTTCATGGTCATGGTTTTCATCTTAAAGGGATTGTAAAGAGGTTTTTATGACGTCAAGCCCACTGACATTGATGCCTATGCAGATGTAGTGGGGGTGACGTCATAAAACGCGTCAGTTTTCATGGAATTGCAAGACCCACAGACGTCGGAATGAAAATTGGAATTGCGCAAACTGATGCTATCAGTGTCCCCGATACACATACAAATTTTAGAAAACCTCTTTACAATCCCTTTAAAGATTCCTCAGAAAATAGTAGGTTAATTTATTGTTCCGTTGTTTGGTCTTTTTTAGCCTACTCTCTTTTTCATTTTATTCCATTATTTTTTTTTTCAACATTTTTGTTGTAGACATGGGCCGATGCTTTCCGAGGTCAACCAGAATTAAAGGAAGTAGATAAGGTCTACCAGGAATTAAAGACTAAAGGTATTGAGTTTCCAATGACAGATTTAGATGGCATGGCTCCAATTCATACCCCAGCTCGGGTAAGTTTCAGATAATTTAATTCCTTATTTTTCCAGCTTTTGTGAATTTCCAAAGCTTTATTTCATTGTTTTCTTGTTGTCTTATCACTTGACAATCATATTCAGCTCAACTGTCGTCAGTGTTCGATACTAACATTATGACTTGGCCTTGATAGGCAGCCATCTTTCCCAATAAATGGGCAAGAAAAGACAACTCTTGGTCGGAGGTTGATTTTCAGTGGCTGATATTAAAAAACGAAAAAAAAAAAAACAGTCCTATAAAAAATGATTTTGATTGGATTTTGATTTGCTAGTAATTTTGACAGTGATTTTGACAGTGATTTGGGCAGTAGTTTGAAAGTGGTTTTGACAGTGATATTTGGACTGTGAACTAATTCAGCTAGATGTAATCAGACATTTAAAATATTTCAATCGTCTGTCTGCTGTTATGATAGTTTATGACTCATATAGAAATAACCTTTCATCTTTTATCTATCATTAATATAGAATATTGATTGGTTCATAGTCTGTTTATAAAATACTTTTAACTAGTGACGTTTGGCAGTGGGTTAAATGTGAACTTGATGGTTAAAAATGAAGCTTAATCCTTTATAATTACATTTGCTAGGATGTTTTCCCATTGACCTAATGTTAATTTATGTGGCGGTTATCACGCAATAAATGCCACTGCTAGCCACTTGACCCAACTTGACGTCATTTTACTTAGAAACTAGAAATAGTTCTATGAAAATCTGATGATCTTGAGTTGAATCCAATAAAAATCCCATGTTTTCAAAACATAAATATAAGCAATAAACTTAACTTGCTAGCGCGCATTCATTTAATTTTGCAGCCAACCTGTGTCCGGATATACGACCATACATGCCATAGGGTAACAGTTTATTGCTTAAATAGACCTCACTCGTATCAACTTTGGAACTAGACTAGCATGCTAGATAATCTTGTATACTATACAGAGATCAATCACTCGTATCAACTTCAGAACTAGACTAGCATGCTAGATAACCTCGTATACTAAACTGTTACATTGAATAAATCATAGTTTGGCCTATCAAAATCAATCAATGACTTTTCATGATTAACATTCTGCCAAACTGTTTTATTCTCACATTCTTTTCCTTTGTTTAGTTTTCTATTTTTACGTCACATCAATCTCTATAGCGGAAACATATTTCTGTTGGGCAAATACACAGGGATAGTGATTAGGCCAGTGTTTGCCAGTCATATTTGATAAGAACTCTAGACTTTAGATTGGATGTTTTTAACTTCAAACCCCCAACTTTCAAATCTCTTATTATAGATTCATAAACGCTTGGTGCTGTCCGTCCTTTATACTACTCTGCCCCTTTACCTATTGTTTCCTAGAAATGCCACTGGAGTTCTTGTCAGACATGACTGATAAATGTAGTCATATCAACAGTCAAGAGCATTAGTCATATAGTCAGACATGACTGGTAAATAGTCAGATGACTGGTAAATAAAACAAATTAAAAAGTGATAACTGTTAATAAATTAATACTAATACATATCACCGCGACCTGTATGAAGAGAAATATGCTATGAATGTTTGATATTTCCTGATCTATATTGTGTTCAATAAATAAACCTCACACGAGAAAACCGTCGTATACCTGGTCTGTTTGTCTGTCTCAATATTTCTTCGGGATTAGTGTAGTCTTATTGTCAATTGTCGAAAGCTTCTTTTTACCTCTGATACATACACGACAATATTTGCACTGTGGTCGAAGAGTTTAACATGTATCAATAAAAACTTTGTCGATGTTGTGGTATCTTTTAATCGTTTCTGTTAAAACCTCGTTTTGAAATATACCGGAAACAAAGGTAACAGATTAATATGAGTATATTTGTTTATGAAATTTAATGCAAATAATGTTTTACTTGAGAAAAGATATTTTTGCACATTTGATGCTAATTCAAAACATAAGATCAATGCCAAGAAATTTGGCCAAAGAAAGGGTGATAAACCAGATTCTCATAACTCTGAATTGTTATCTTTGTGATATCAATGCCAAGGGATTGACCAAGGATCTGGTTGAAAGGATCCCTTTGAACCCTATTTGTTAAATCAGTGCCAAGAGGTTCTAGTTGCTTTATCCTTGTAAAAATCAAATGCTTGTTTCTTCTTTTTTTTATCCCTTTTTTATCCCCTATAAATTGTTTTTAGAGCGTACCCTATCTTTTTATCCTTGTAAAAATTTGTTATAATGGTTGCGTCTTTCTTTCTCTCTTTTTCTTTGTTTCTCCTTTCCTAATTTTGTTAGTTGAAATAGTTTTATATCTGTTATATTTTGTTTTTTGAATTTTTCTTGTCTTGTTATCCTTGCAAAATGGGGTTGGTTTTATCTCTTTTTCTCTCTCTCATTTTTTGATTAGTAGAATTAGTAGTTTTTTTCCTGTTTGTAGAGTGTACCTGATAGTGAAGTAGAAACTAATCGATCTTCTAGAGGTCAATCATATAGAGTTCCACCTGTAAGTCTCTTTCCCTTTTCTACTGCATGTGCCTAATAATATACCTAATAAACTCCTTTTCTACTGCATGTACTCTCCTATTAATACACCTTATAAAGTCCCAAATTCCCTTGACTTTCTTAATATTACACCTGTAAGTCTCTTCTCTATTCTACTGCATGTACTCTACTAATATTACACCTAATAAACTCCTAATATACTCCGAAATTCCCTTTTAACTCTCCTAATAAAACACATAAGTTAAGTTTACGTCACAATCACAAACTCAACCGTGTTTCAAGCATTCATGGGTGTGACGTCATCAAACGCTTAGTTATAGTGGTATTACTGGAACCACAGACGTCTTATTGAAAATTGGAATAGTGCAGTGTCCCTGATATTATTTAGAAAACTTACTTACAATCCCTGTAATGTTTTTAAATGGCATTTAGCAATTGTAAGCACAATATATAGACACACCTTTATGGAACAACAATCACTGGTGTAAGTTTTATGCAATGTTTCCCCTGTAATGATGGTCAAAATTCAAAACACATTTCTATTCTTATGATATCAGATCTGTATCTAATAATTTAGACGAAATTTGCCATTGTATTTTCAGACAGCTCAATCTGGTCAGACAATGCCGTCACAAGAACCAGCTCCGACACCACAAGATCAGTTTACTAAAATAACACGAGAAATGGAGGTTGTGCAGGGCAACGTGAGAGTTATGTCTGAAATGTTAACTGAATTATCACCCACTTCTGTTGACCAATCAGATTTAGAATTATTACAGGTAAGGAGGTAGACGTTATTTTGTGATAAAAGCTTCTTAAACGTTTTTCTGATTTATACAGAAGATTAAACCCTTATATTTGTAAAAGTTATTTTGAAACAAGGATGTGTATGTATGCTCTCACCATTCTTCTAAAATGTTGAAGTTAAATCTTCCATTGATGGATTGAGCTATGTCTCATATGTTCAGCATCTTAAATACCATTTGGCTCAACCTTTGTTGAGACTATATAAAGACTCGGTCATGATAAGCGTCCATATTGCCCGGTAAATGGGCAAGGGAAGATACCTCTTTTTCAGAGAATGATTTAAATTGGCTGTTTTTACTGCAAAAGAAGACAACACTCTCTGAAGAATGATTGTGATTGTTGCAAAAGTTTGCTGTTGAAATCTATAGAGTACAGCTTTAGCTTATATTTGCATGAAGGTATCCTGTCCATAAGAACCTATGGTTGACAGTTTTGAACAGAAAATTGACTTCATTGTCTTGGTAAAGTTGCAATTCTAACTCGCTGTACTTGTTTATCCTATTTATATTGTGTAGCTGTTATTTAGTATCGTTATATATTTACAGGAATTAAATAGAACTTGTAGACAGATGCAACAAAGAACAGTAGAATTAATAACTAGTGTCGGCAGTGAAGAAATTACAAGTAAGTCAGAATAATCTCATTAAGATTGCTGTATTTGTGCATTTTTAGAATCTCTTGACAGTTGGAAGTCTAATAACAGGGGTTTAATCCTACAAGCCTGGCATAATTTCCTCATTTTATTATCCATTGTTTTGCCAACCTCCAAGGATTTATAAACACCTTTTCACATTACATGGCAAACCAGTGGTCAAATTTAATGTAAGAGTCTAGCCCAAGAAGGCACAACAATATTCGCCATTCATTTCCAAGAAAGATTATGGTTTAGTGAAAATATTGAGGACCCAAAATGGATGGTCATAACTTATATTTCTCTTACAGATGAGTTATGATTTAAACAATGTTTTCTTATCTCATCTTTTAGAACTTTAAACCTTTGATGTCCCTAACTAAATTGTCCTTTCTGTTACAGATGAGTTATTGAGAGTGAACGATGATCTAAACAATGTATTTTTACGCTATGAAAGATTCGAACGTTACCGAACTGGCAATTCTACGTCTGACTCACAAACACCAGACACCACACCATCTTCTCCTCCAAGACAGGAGAATTATCTCCCTCCATCTTACGACCAGGTATTATACATTTATATTCAGGGATGTGGATTTGATTTTTCTTCACCAGACATATTGGTCTGATTTGGTTCCTATTTTAAGTTTTAAAGATTATCGAGTTATATTCAGGGTTGATGATTCTGAATTTTCACTGCCAGACATCAACATTTAAAGTCTGATTTGGTTCCAATTTAATTTTCATTCATGGCCAAAATCAAACATGATTTATTCAAATTTATTCAAAGTCAGACCTCTTTTAAAAAAAATTAAAATCAAAAGTTTGTGTTTGATTCAGCGTAGGTGAAAATTCAATCAAATCCTAAGTTGTGATTTTCGAGACTTAACTGGTTAATTTAGCCAAATTCAACAGCCCTTTTCACTTATATTTCCAATTTAATTTGTAGTTTTAACCCATTTCCATGCATGGAATTGAATTGAATTCCCCCATTATTTTTTTATCGAGAATGTTTTCTAAAAACCTTTTTGGGTTTGGAAGTTTTGGGAATTACTAGTTTGGCTTTTAGCTTTTAGCTTTTAGCTTTTAGCTTTTAGCTTTTAGCTTTTAGCTTTTAGATTTCCTGTATTAACATTGATAAACATTCAACATTTTACTAATTGGGTCCTATAGTTTATCATGTTTTAGAATTTACGTAAAAGTCCATGAGATTTTTTTGATGAATGAGGTATAGGTTAGGGATTTATTTGACTTAATAACAAACGAATGAAATACGATATTCTTTAGGTCATAAGTTCACCTAGTGTACAGACTGCTCAACCTGCGGTGGTAAGAATTATTACATGTTGTTGTCTCCCCTGGCTTTATTAATCATCGTGTTTCCTCTAAATGTTGCCAGACAACGCTAGATTAGAGCTAGATTGGAGTTACCTTCCTTTGATAAACTTGTGATGTTTTTATTTCACTTTTAACAGATTTAAAAAAGATTTTCTAGGATCTGTTTGTGTTTTTATATCATTCTGATTTTTAGTCAGATATCAGATACCTGGAATTAATCAGATTACTATTCCAAAAACAATTTTCTTAGAGCTGTGAGTGTCTGTGATCCGGTCAAATTTATTTCTAATAACAGGAGCTTAGGACATTTGACAAGAAATTAGAATGGTTCAAATTGAATTTCACTAGTTTCATAATATGAATTAAACTGACATAAGTAATGATTTATTTAGCAATTGAAAAGTAATTGAGAAAGTGATATGAATGGAAACGCAGTTGTAGTCCGTATAATGTCACAGCTTTCACTCATGTATTGACTTGTATTGGTATAATATATTGTCTCATGTCATTCCACGCTTACACTGATATAGTCAATTTTCATCCATTAAAATAACTGATATAAAACTCGAGATCAAAATCGAAATGCCTTTTGAAAAATATAAAATATATGCAAAAAAAAATAAAGAGTATTTTACAGTAATAACACTATTAACTAGTGCTCAATATTATTTTATTATTTTTCATGATGCAATTTAAAATATTAAGTAGCTTTATTCTGTGTTCATATTTTCATCATTCAATTTCGATGTTACTGTTTAATATCACTGTGGCTAATCGATGATGTTGTTTTGTCAGTGTGCTAACCTCAAATCAATTGCAGTCATCCTTTTTTTCCATATCAATTTGTCATTCATTTTGTTTTGTCTACATCTCTCTTTGTTGGCCTTTTTGAGTTTCAATTAATCAAACATTAATAAATAGTAGAGTTTGCACAAGATATCAGTCTATCAATAAATTGCAATACGGCTTACAAAACAATTATAGTTCAACATTGTGAATATTGTATGTAGGCTTGTATTAGAAATACAGCTAAAAATCCATACCAGCAAAACGGTTCGTAAATCAAAATCACGTAAAAAAAACATCCAAAATCGAGAGAAATATTTGTGTAGCAGTGGACTACTCCAAAGAGAAGTACCATCAGGTGTTTCAAAAAGAGTAAGCATGATCTGCTTGTGTGGTAGGCTTGTATAACACAAATTCCAAAATCTCCATGTATTTATCTCTTTTCACTTTACATTATTTTGTCTCTGTAGGTTCAAGCCAAAAGTGCTGCCCCTTTAATACTACAACCCCTAAACACCCCTCAACCATCACCTCTCCATGTATTTACCTCATTGCTATGTCCTTAGGTTCAAGCCACAAGTGCTGCCCCTTCTAATACTACAACCCCTAAACACCCCCCAACTATCACCTCTCCATGTATTTACCTCATTGCTATGTCCTTGTATGTTCAAGCCCCAAGTGCTGCCCCTTCTAATACTACAACCCATAAACATCCCCCAAATCACCTCTCCATATATTATATGTGTTTATGTATTTCATTCTGTAGGCTCAAGTCTCTCATCCTCCCCCACATCTCACCGATCTACATTTTTGGTATATCTTGTATTGTATATCACAATGATATTTGCCTCTCCAGGTTCAAGCCCCTAACGCCCCTCCCCCATCTCCATGTTTTATATGTATATATTATATTTGCCTCTCCAGGTTCAATCAAACCTCTAATGCCCCTCCCCCATCTTCATGTATTATATTTGTATATATTTGCCTCTCCAGGTTCAAGCCTCTAACGCCAGTACGACAAACAGTAAACAACCAGAAGGTAATCTTATAGATTTTGGGGAAACCCCTTCAACAATGTCAGCAGCAGAGGTTCAGTCAAAACTTGGCGCTCTTCGTAAGTCAAATGACAAATGAAATTTCTAATAATATGAAAACTGGAAGTATGTATACTGCAGCAATATTTTATGGTGTTTTGTATTCTTTAGTTGTAGTGCAATATTGTAGTTTAAATCTAGGTCAAAGGTATTTATGCACATCCGAGAATGATTGACAGTTGTATGCATGTGCATTTATATGGAGAAGACATCTGACCCACATTTCTCAACAAGTTTTGAGATATATTGATATAAACTGCTAAATCTTATGTCTGGAAATGTCTTTGGATGTGTATACATATTTTTGACATGCTTTATTTTGGGGTAAATGCTATTATTTGTAGTAAATTTTGTGGTATAAAAATATTGCTACGTATACATAATATCAGTTATTAAAAATTTACTAATCTTTATTCAGAAAGTTTGAATATCTGACTGTACTAGTATAGTTTACCTCACTGCACAATGCATGGTTTTGCTGTCTTTATCAGTACTATGTGTGATAAAGGATCTTATGTCACTTCTTCCAATGTACCAGGCTCCACTCAGAGCATATTCGTATATGGTTTAAAGATCAATATTACGCTGCGGCGAGGTTTGCAGTTAAAAACAGTGTTGACTTCCTATAGGTGAAACGCTCCGACCCTGGGTTTGAATATTTCCAGGGTGTTGGCATCCACAATACTAAAAGTGATCATAAGATTTTTGTCAGCTCTATGGTTCACTTTTGTTTATTATAACCACATACATTGTACAAGTGTTGAAATGCAAAATAATCTGCATATATGAGTCTTTTGAATGAGTCGCAGTAAGCTATCATATCAGCACTAACTGTATACCATAGCTGAAATCTTGGTTCATCCTGACACAATTTCCCTCATTGTCTATCTACAATAACCATCACGACATCATACTGTATGTTTGGAAGTGTTGTGCCTAAAACTGTCATTTCCTCTCGAGCTTCTTGGTATAAAAGGAGATACATGCAAATAATTAAGTAGAAGTATTTGATCTGCTATAATTGAAATTAAGGTCTATCAGATGGTAAAATTTTGAGCCTTGAAAGAAACCCTGTTAATGTTTGTAGTTGTTGCAAGTAGTATTTTATGTTCTAGGTGTGGGTGATGAACCAGATTCAACTAAACCTCCTGAATATCAACCTAAATCAGATGATTTCGATATGTTTGCTCAATCTAGACAATCTTTTGATGAAAATACAAAAACTAAAGGGTAAGTGTTCTATTTTGATAAAAAAAAAAAAAAAATTCTATTTTGCCATTTGTTTTCAAAGTCATAGTAAATGAAAGGGTGAGATTATTTTCTTTCAAATGGGATGAAAATTTTGATACGATTATCAAACCAGCAAATTGAGATGGTCTGCAATAAGTTAAGTTCAACTTAACTGCCTTATAGCCTAATTTTGTGTGGCGCCAGGTCGGGTATGTTAACTCTTCTAGACACCTGATACCATTTTTCATTATGATATACTTCCTCATGTATGATTGATATAATTCCTCATGTGAAATGTTCATAAGCTGTTACCTATGTTTCGTCAAAATGTCTTTTTGGATTTCAGGTTTCGTTTTGCAGTTTGGATCGTTAATACTTGGTTTCTTTATTTATAACTACATATTTATGAATTTTGTTTGAATTGACTTGTAGAAGCTGTTATGAAATTTGCTTGTAAATATATTTGCTATTTGATATATTTTAAATAGGGCTTACTCCCAACAAGATGAACAATTTAAAGGGACATTAGGAGAAGCTGTTAATGTAAAAGCACAACCAGATGTTTTAAAGGTAGGCTTATTTTTCATCATCAATCATTTAGATTACTCTGGTTTATCCTCGTTTTTAGTTACAGTGTAAAATCAAAAATTACCTGTGGAATTGGTGACAGTCTGGATATCCAGGGAATGATTAAACAGTATTAAAACAAATATTAATAGGCCTTTGTATTTTTACATCGAAAATCTTAGCTCTTGACACCATTGCAGCAAAAGTGTTAGTGACCTTATAATCTAGTCAGGTCATTCTAATGGAAGCAAAAAGTTTCCTTCAAAATACACCAAAGATGAAGAATAGAATAGTAGAATTGAAAATTTCATTTTCGTTTGATTGTATATTTAGTTACAAGATAAAGAGAGTGATTATGATGAAATGGAGGCTTATATTAAAGAAACAAATCCTGGGGTAAATATATAACATGCTTTCATTTAACTGGAGCCTTATTCTTATTATTAAGATCTCGAGAATAAGGCCCCAGGTCTTAATATTTATCAGATCCTGATAGTTTTGGAATTAATACCATGGATACCTGAAAGAAACAAACATTCATATTTTACAAGGATCTTGGTTAATATCACATGCAACAATAATATTATGATATTAAAAGTGTTTTTGTCAAGGGATCAATATCTGTATTTACTGGCCTACAATTCAATCATATAGCTGAATTTACGAACTTCTGTGATGCCAGAGAAGCCCCTAATGATATCAAGGTATTAGACAGAGTTTGTAAAAAGTTGGTAAACAGGATAAATTGAATTCATAAATTTTAATTTATATTTGACTACTAATGAATAATATTTTATTTTAACAGTATTCAGCTACAGCAGATACCATTTCTAGTTCAGGTAATACAAGTTCTTTTATTCTGTTAAATACACATAAACAGACTGGAAATATTGTCATTTGTAATAGACCCAACACCCCTCAAACTTTTATTGGACTTGACTACATGTGCATAATTTTATACTGGGTTTGTATATTTGGAAGAATACATTGTAAAATTAACAGTGATTTTTTTTAATTTTGGCAGATAGTGCTCTTAATCCAGGTAGACATTTTTTTCAAGGTTTTAGTGTTTAGCTTTTTGATTAAATTCACATTTACTTTTTTATATTGAGCAATTAACTGGGCATACATCCCCTTTTCATTTCATTCTCTTTCTCTAAACAATGTTTATGCTAGGATGTCCAAAAAAAAAATCTTCAAAAGTTAAAACCCTAGGACATAGAAGTGCCAAGTTCATTTCAGGAATAATGAGCAAGGTTTTCTAGAATTAAATGGGTAAAGGGTATTTATGAATAAAATACAAAGTTATACTAATGTCCTGTACACATATTAAATTCTGAAAACCTGTGAAAGGGTCCTGTAATTTTATTAAACCAATATGGAAGACGAGCACCCCTTCTCTCTGTAGTTACTAACTTTTTCTTATAGTGTCTTTCACTTTTAATTCTCTAATAATAATGATAGTGAATTGTAAAGAGTATTTCTGAACTTTGTAAATGCATCGGGAACACTGATAGCATCAATTTGTGCCATTTCAATTTCCATTCTGATGTCTGTGGTTCTATCAATTCCACTAAAACTAACGCGTTTTATGACGTCACTACCAGTGATCAACCTTCTAGTACTATTGATATCTATGCAGATCAGTGTCAGTGACAACATAAAGCGCGTTAGTTTTAGTAGAATTGCAAGAACCACAGATGTCGGAATGGAAATTTGAATGGCGCAAATTGATGCTATCAGTGTCCCCGATACACATACAACATACAACGTTTAGAAAACCACTTTAAAATCCTTTTAAGAAAATGTCATATACCCTGGTTGCAGCTAAAGTATTTTAACATTTAACATATGGCGTTAACATTATGTAATATGTACCAATTTGTGTAAAGAATTTTTGCTGTGGTATTTGGTCTAATAACTTAACCGAACCTATAGATTACTTATTTAATAGTGTTTTATTATTAAACAATAGACTTTTATAACTCTTTTCTTTCTTACTCTAACTACTAGATCTTAAAATTAGAATTTTAAAATATTTAACTTATCACCATTGTCTTTAAAGTAGACTATTAGCTGTCTTTCCACTTTTAAGCTGAAAAATTCCCAAATAGCTGTTGTTCATTCACTACACTGTTAGTAACTAGAATTTAAAGGGATTGTAAACCGTATATCTAAACTTTGTATGTGTATCTGGGACTGATAGCATCAATTTGCGCCATTCCAATTTCCACTCCGACATCTGTGATTCTTGCAATTCAACTTAAACTAACATGTTTTATAACGTCACTGACAGTGACCTGCATAGATATCAATAGTAGCTTCTGGTAGATCACTGTCAGTGATGGAATGGCGCAAATTGATGCTATCAGTGTCCCTGATACACATACAAAGTTTAGAAATACGCTTTACAATCCCTTAAAGTGTCACCTACGTACACAAGCAGTCCACTTCTTTTTTAGGTAGAATAAGAAGTAATGGCCAGAGTATATATAATACTATTTATTCTACCTAATATAAAATAGACTGCCCTTGTTTGTGTCTTAAATTAGATCTCATGTAAATAAAATTATCTTTGCTCTACCAGGGGCCTTATTCTCGATAACTTAACTGAGATAAAATCCAGAATTTAAGAAATACAGCAATCTGATTGGATAATAATACTTAATTTACAATCAATTTTAGTAACTGACTAATCAAATAACTGGAACACTAAAAGCATCTTAAGTTAAATTTTCGAGAATAAGGCCCCAGAATTAATTTTTCAAAAATCAATTTAACTTGTATCTTTTTCAGAATTTGATAGATTTTTAAATGAAAGATCAACAACGGGGAATAGTGGAATACCGAGTATCCCAGCCGAGACTGGTGGAACACCGCAGCGAGGTTCACGTAATAACAGACAAATACAGAAAGATGACGAAGAGAATCCGTTATTTGCGTTATAATAATTATTATTTTATTGTAAATCATGAAACAGGGGTCTAAACACTGGCAGTCTGAAGTTCTTGGGAAATGGTGGTCTAGATCAGGTCTTCTCAAATGGTCAAATACGGCCGGCGGCACCCTTAAAGAGTGGCCTCTCAAGAGTGACCCCTTCTGCCAAAACACTCTGCTCGCTGTGTGGCCCTTATATTTTATTCATAAATGCATTAGGCCCTTTACAAAAATTAATTGAGAAGGCCTGCTCTAGGTATTTGTAAATCTTGGTAGGCTAATGTCTAAAAACAACAGTTTTGAGTTTTGACTGATCAAAGGGATACAGTTATTTAGATATTTGCTTTAACAGTTGATAAATCTTAGTGCAGATATCTACAGCTATTTTTGATACAGTTTCTTTATAAGTCATCTTTACTCTTATTTTCTGTCAACCCAACTGTAAATGGGTACAGATAATCTGGAATATGATTAATACCAAGGACTGAAGGAATTCAAAGCTAAGATTCCATTTACACGTTATGCGGATCCGTCATGCGAACATAAATTGCCCTGGCGGATCCATGTGACTATTTCGCTTAATGAAACTTCAGATTTAGAATTTTGACAAGTGAACGCCAGGCATGTTTGTTATGACTGGTTGTTATAAATGTGAAACAAGATCCCTGATGCAATGATAGTATAGTAATAAAATTTTAGATGTATAAATAATATATAAATAAATATGTATATAACTAACTAAAATGATTGTATATTTCTCTCTAGAAAATGAATAATATATAAACTTCATACAGTAGATTATCTTAAATATAGGTCAGTGTTATTAATGCACATCCAGGTAGAGTCCACTTTTACCCAGGGGTGGAATAAGTAGCAACTGAATCTGAATACCAAATGACGTACAGTTTGCTAAATTCTGAGGTTAAGGTTATGAAGATTTTTTGTACTCATTTCAGTTAAGCTTGTTGATTAGGTATATGTATACAAAAACTTATATTTTATACAATAAAAAGGAATTTAAACACACAGAGTAGCCTTATTATGCTGACTTTAAACAACTTTCAAAGTTAGATAATCATCTACATGTTAACTGATGTCATTGCCTGATGATAAATATGTCATGAATGGGCATACCATTATTAACAAAGTGGACTATCTTTATGTTTTTAAACATCTTTGACTATACAGAAATGCTTTATCCTTATCCTCTTTCATTGTATAATGGTCTCTCTGCTGTTATTTGAACATAAAGATACATATTAAATCTTGTGTAAGATTATCTTTTGTGTTGTGTTTTATGCAAATTATCCTTCATTCAACTAACTATCATACATTAAGTCTGTAGTTAAAGGGATTGTAAAGACATTTTCTAAACTTTGTATGTGTATCGATGACACTGATAGCATCAATTTGTGCCATTCCAATTTCCATTCTAATGTCTGTGGTTCTTGCAATTCCACAACTAGTGATCTACCGGAAGCTTCTATTGATATCTATGCATATCACTGTCAGTGACGTCATAAAACGCGTTAGTTATAGTGGAATTGCAAGAACCACAGACATCGGAATGGAAATTGGAATGGCACAACTCGATGCTATCAGTGTCCCCGATACACATACAAAATGAAGAAAAACACTTTACAATCCCTTTTAACTAAAATTATAAAAATCTGCTAAGATGAATATACTCTGTGTTGTGCACACAAATTGTCTCTCATTGAACTATATATACACTTCATACACCCTTTATGTGTAGTTGAATAAGTATTATAGAAATCTACTTAAAAATACATATATTTACTTTAAAATAGGGTTATCATTTTGTAACAGCTATTTTTAAAGAATTTTCAATAATTTGTGGTTATTATTTGGGTGTGGCAAAGGAGTTGTTGTGAATAAGACCTCATTTCTATTTTGTAAAGAAATCTTTTGAATTAAAAACAAAGAGGCCTGTTTCTCAAAAGGTCTTACGACTAAAAAAATGACGTAAATGTGGAAATATGTGCAAAATGCCCAACTTGGGACTAAATTTATCGTAAGATTTTTTTAGAAAAACGAGTCAAATGTTCAAAGATATCTTTGCTTGACCTTGACCTGGGGCCTTATTCTCAAAAACTTAACTTAGATAAAATCTAGATTTTAAGGAACAGAGCAATTTGATTGGATAATACAACATAATTTAAAATTGATTTTAGTGATTGACCAATCAGATGACTGGAACACTAGAATCATTGTAATTTAAGTTTTCGAGAATAAGGCCCCTGATCATAACTAGATTATTAATGCACAATTAGTCTTCGACACCCAGACTGTATCTGTCTATGATGAGGATGTAGATCGTCAAAACTATACATAGACTGGATAATAAAGGCTATTATTGCACAATTAGTCTCCGACGCCCAGACTATACCTATCTATGATAAGGATGTAGATCATCAAAACTATACATAAACTGGATAATAAAGTCTATTATTGCACAATTTGTTAATTAGTGAACATAGATTAGTTAATTTCTTTCGACGATAATTTTGAATATATTTGTATTTTTTGTTTTCTATTTTAAGCAATATTGTCTGTTAGTGATTTCATTATGTTTTTCATCTCAAAAGTAGGATGTAAAACTCCATTTCATTTTATTAGCCTGAACTTTGTTTTGTAATTTCTGTCACTAAAATCATGCATGGAATTTGAATTAGAGAGGCAAACATAGAAAAGAATTCTATTTTCTGTATTTTGATCAGAAATGTGGTTTGTTAAATCAGTTTTAGTTTACGATCAGAGTGTAAATAAAGTAAAATCATTACCCTCCACTTGTAATAAACTCAATGTAATTGGTAAAAACTGCTTCAACCAAGGTGTTTAAATGGCCAATTGACACCTTTGACAGGCTATATTAGTCTTGTTATCTGTGTTATAGTCTGCGACATCAGTTAAATTGAAATAAAACTTGGCTGGACGTCTATATACAGGGCCGCGGAGCGTATGGGGATAAGGGTGGAGGTGAGTTCTGTTCGATTTTTCAAATCATGGGCCCTTCCACTTCCGGAACGGAAATGCTCCGCGACCCCTGACCTACCACTCAATTTTTTTTTTTTTGTATATCTGTATTTATATCAACTTTTTTAGTTTGCTCTATTAGTTACAGTCAAAGTTAGATAGTTATAAACATTTAGGGACGGCTCAAAACATTTACATTCTTTTGACTGTCTCAGTTATGGATAAAGTCAACGTAGCAAATGCTTAGAGCAGTCTCTGAATATTCCTAAATATTTATCTGACTCTATAATTATTAGTTTCTGTATAACACAATGTTAATATCTGTATATTTTGTGAAGATAAAAGATGTACATCATGTATAAAACAGTATCTGGTTCAGAGTCTAAAACCGGGCATCCACTTGAGAGTTTTATAGCCGAGTCAGCTCTCTTTTATTTATTTCCAACTATTGTAATTATATCAGCAGCAATTCGTTTTTTCAACATTTTCAGAAGATGTAAATCAAACTGGCAAAGATGTTGTGCAATGTGCACCTCCTTCCTACAAGCAACATCGTGAATGTACTTTTGTCGCTCAGGTGGAATGATACTTGAAAATTTCTTGCGATAGTTGATAGCGCAGACTCTCTGATAGCTACTTGCAATAAAATTTACTCTCAATCGCTCTCAAATGGAAGGAGCACTGACAGTTCTCTTGCGAGCAACTTGCGAAGACTTGCATAAAAAAACTCAAGTGGACACCCAGCTGTAAGATAATAACCCTTGTGATTGCTAGGACTAAATCCCAGGACCTTGCTTCACAAAATGTTCACCCAATCCACCAACATAAGGCAAAGAGAAAAGGATGTTTGACCCTCAATTCTTATGAGAAGAATAAAAATTTCAAGATTTGTTATATTTTATATAAATAATATTAAGTGGTACAATTATACATTAACAATATACAAAATTAGGACAAGGAAGTTTATGCACATGCATTAAAATTTCCAGACATAAACCAGACCAGTGTACATGGATTCTATAAATAAGAGAACTACCTTGATCTCCAGTGTGCTCATTGTTACATATTGACTAGACCTCATTTCATGCTGCTGACTGTGAAAATGGTCTGACCATAATAAAACCCAAGTATGAACAAACCCAACCTTAAAAACAACCTCTGTAAACACATTGGCAGTACATTGGTAGCAGCTAGTGAACTTTTCATACTAATACGAGGAAATGAAATGAAATGAAATGAATGGAGTTTTACGTCCTACTTTTCTGCACCATATATGGGTTTTCATACGAGGAAGTTTATCATTAAGAGAGTAATATTTCATAATGAAAAGTGGTATCAGGTGTCTAGAAGAGTTGGCATACCTTGCTTGGTACCACACCATCTAACACAATCCAAGAACCTGGAGGGATCTATCTCTCTAAGAAAAGTATTGAAGCCAAAAGGTTTAATCACACTACAGAAAGAGCAGGGCGGAACAGTGAAATCGCTTTGCTCTCCTCCGAGCTGAGTCGTTCCGCTTGCAATGTAAACAGCTAAGCGTCTGTATATTTAAAACCATCTGTACATTAATGCTGCTACTAACAGCTCCTCCTGTAGTGTGATCAAACCCTAAATCATTGAGTAAAGGTAGGAAGGGGACACTATGATCAAGGGCTTACTGTGGCCCCACCCCATCTGTACTCAGATCTGTTCAGTTCTTTCTTGTTTTAGATAAGAAAAAACTTGTCAAGAGGGTAAACCTGTACTTGTCATGTACATTTGTCAGTTTAAAAAAAAAACAGTAACCATGTATTTATATGAAATGTAAATTTGTCAGTTTTGGCTTGCATGTAACATGGAAAGCTACCTCAGAGGTTACAAAACATGTTTACATGAAATAAGAGTAATACATATTTAGCAGTAGTGGAAATAAAAACTACACGTATTGTGACAACAAACAAATTGGCACAGAAAACCAACAAGCACCATCAATATCATAAAATTCTAAAATGGCACGAAAATATCACATGGCACAATGTAATAAACAGTATAACAGAGTCAAGTGTTTCACCCAATACCTTACAACCTAAGTTTAGTATTTAGCGTGAAAATGCACTTAAAGGGATTGTAAAGTGTTTTTTTAATCTTTGTATGTGTATCAGGGACACTGGTAGCAATTTGCGCCATTCCAATTTCCATTCCGACGTCTGGTTCTTGCAATTCCTCCAAAACTATCGTGTTTTATGACGTCACTGACAGTGATCTGCATAGATATCAATAGTAGCTTCCAGTAGATCACTGTCAGTGACATCATAAAACGCGTTAGTTTTAGTAAAATTGCAAGAACCACAGACGTCGGAATGGTAATTGGAATGGCTCAAATTGATGCTATCAGTGTCCCCGATACACATACAAAGTTTAGAAATACGTTTTACAATCAAAGAAGTTTTCTAGATTTCCTAAGTGTATCAGATACAGCTTCAGTTTATTTTGAATGTAATCTATTACGCATATGAAATCAAGGTTCATGAATTGGTCAAGCTTTTCAGAAAATATGAACACTGAATTTTACCAGTGTCTCTGATGCACATGCAAAGGCTTAAAACTTTTACATTTCTTTAAATATCAGACTCGAGATAAAATTTGCTGAACAGTTTTTGTGAAACCCAGAGGGTGAAGATTGAAGTGTTGAAGTGTTTAATAATCTGGCACAAAGATATCACAAGTTACGAATTGAAGAGTTGAAGTACGTTATAATCGGGCATCTTTTATTTTGATTTTTATTTCATTGACCATCTGTATATTCTCTCCTTCCTGGAATTACAACAGATAAACAGTTAAAAATTATACAAATAGGACATCAATCTGAGGGGTGGGGTTTTCAAAATATTTAGGTGACCGTCTGAACAAGACTAATTAGATTTGCATGGACAAAAACATTGGGTGAGGTCAAATCTCGTGTTAGTATTCCGTGTTAGTGTTAACATGAATTTAACACAACATTTGAACTCATTTTTCGTGTTAATATAGTACTTTTTGGGAGTGAACACGCGAAACCAGTATATCTTTTATATAATTAAGTGTTTCAATATCAATCAAATAAGGGAATATTTGTATTTGATCCAGTCCAAATTCTGTACTAACACCAGTGTTAACACTAACACCGAATTTGACCTCACCCAATGTTTTAGAGACAAGTAACATCAATGCTTAAAATGGTCTTGATGATCTGTGCTGTCAACTCATAACAAATATACATCTAATAGAATAATCAAAATGTTAAAAGTTAAGTTTCATTCATTATATATTAGTAGTGCAAACGAGGAAAAATGAGACAAAGGACAGTCGGGTGGATATTTTGTCAGAGTGGCGTTTGCCTCCTTAATCTGCAGGTTTGGAAGTTGTCTGAACAGACACAAACTTATTTCAGGTTTGGTAGACAGTTAGATGTCAATTGTTACAGGCCAAATATTGCTTCACCTACCTCAAATAATGGTGGTTCCTTCTGATGATAATGAAATCCTTTCTGTGTACACGAACCAATTTCATTCAAACCATTTTTAGTTAATCTGAATACTCCCGATCTAGAATTACAATAAAAACATAAGTTATCTCCCATTGATGCTTTCCACAGATTTTCAAAACATGAAGGAAATTCTTTCTTTCACAATGCCTGAAAGATCTCATTATCTTGCACCCAAATTTTTCCTGTACGTTTCATGCCTACACATTATTTCATATTTTTCAGAACCTATGCTATAACTAATTTTAGTAAGTAACCCTCCTCAGCCATATAAATTTTCAAATAATTTTTACCACCACTTTCAACTAATCTACTAGGAGATTGGGTGCCATGTGTTTGAATCCCCTCATGGTAAGAAAAGTTCCAATGGCATAACCAGTGCTTCTGTGAGTTGGACACATGTCAGCATCACTATCACTTAACATCAATATTATTTCACTCGAAACAATCATCCCAGTTGGAACGACGGCCCTTCTATACCCACCCCAAGTATGAATATTGAAACACACTACTTACTCTTTGAATTTTGGTGAACAAACAATAGCGACTGACTCGGGCATCATTTTCTGGTAGGGGAAATGTGTGTGCATGTCAACACTGGATAAAAACGCTGTTTGAGATGGATGGGTCTGAAAAAATAAAATTTACAATATTACAGTAGAGAAAATTTATCTATGCATATCAAGTAGTTCATCAAAGGAAATTTTGCCAGAACAGCAGCAATAGCCTTTTTTTTTTATTTCAAACTGTCAAGGGATCATTAAGTGCAAGTCTAGCAGCACATGGGACCTCCGTATATTGTCCCAGCCATACTACATTTTATATCAGCTCCTTTCACCTGCATTACTGATAAAAGAAATCCAAAGGTATTATCTCAATTCCTACTGGGATTGAACCCTGAACCTTCAGGTAAGCAAGCAAAGATTCTCAATGAGCAATAGTGACATAACTTGATAATGCTGATTCATAGGTTACTAAGGTATAATAAATATTAACTCACATGAATCCATCCTAAAGTGATTGAATTACATTTATCTTGAAAATCAATTAGATCCATTTCATTTTCCATATCACAGCTATCAGGGGTACCATGTTGTTTTGGTATAAATACATCACTTATTGTAAACGAATGTTTTGACTGAAATAGATAACAAGCAATGTAGCACCCTTTATAAACTACAGTGACAGATACAAAACTGCAATGAGGTGGCTGCTGGCAATGAAGCCATGTTGTTTTGGTTTTGTAAAAGATTTTTTAGATTGAAAAGCTTATGAGGAAATTCAGTACAATTTTGTGCAATCTACATAAGAAATATCAAAACTTGTGAACATTTCTTTTAAGTTATTTGCAATAAAGTTTGGATCTTCTTACACAGAAACTTTTCTTTTTTAGTGTTCAGATTTACATTTGTCAACCAATCAGATATCTGTATTTTTTAAAATTTGAATGTTATCTTTGTTAAGTTTTTGTGAAACAGAGTTTAAAATTTGACCATCTTTTGACTGATTATATACTTGGACAATATTGCCAATAATTCACAAAACGTACTTACAAATTTACTAAATAATATACCCAATGTTTCTTACATATACCCAGTTGCTTATTTTTAGTGTAACCTTCGACCCCAATCTCTCTTTCCCTCAATTCAAATACAGTTAAGCTAAATTCTACTTGATACACTGATACTTACCAATTTACCGAATAATATTCCCAATGTTTCAGTATTTTTCTTGGTGTTTGATTCAGCTTTCAGTAAAAACTGAGAGAAGATATCAGTGGGGATAATAACTGGACGTAATGTACTACTAGAACTACGGCCAAACGAACCAATACTCGTAAAATGATCGTAACTTGGTTTGTTATTTCTATCTATTTCTGGGGCACTAGGAATACTGGAAAAATAATATAAGTTAGAAGCATCAAGAGGAAAAATTTTGTCAAAAAGACTGGAAAGTAGAATTGTTGTCAGCTCAGTTGTCAATGAGGAGTTGGTTTGTATTTTGCTACGAAAGTGGAATTGCTGAGCGGTAGCAAGTTAGTTGCATTGTTGCCTGCTAGGCAATTAAGTGCTGTGGGCTTCCTCTTCAAAATAAGACTTCAAATTTTGGTCTGATTATTGAGAGTGTCACCAAAGGGGTCAGACCAGCAAACGTGATCCGAGGACCCAGAGAATGGTCAAAAGTCCAAATCATAATTTGTCTACATACCATGCAAGTCAACCCAGTGTCTCCTTTAAAACTCTAGTTATTAAAAGTGTTTTCTCTCTCATTTTCAAATTAGTCAGACCACAAGGGCCCAGTGTTAACAGGGGCCTTAGCATAGTCCCTAATCAACATACTACTTACCTAGGTTCACTAATAGTCAGTTTATTTTTAAGGTCTCTATCAGGGACTACAGGGGTTATTGTACGGGGTTTGGCTTGAGGAATAAAATTATTTAAGTCATTTTGTGTAATATCCACTATTCCCGAAGGTGCAGAAACGATTTCATTATTTAAACCACCCGGTAAACTTCCTTTCTGATCAACCAAACCACCCGCCAACAACTTTTTCTCCTGCTCCTCTCGTAATCTTTTCTGTTCCTGTAGTTGTAATTCACGATATCGCTCTTCCTGTTCGCGACACCATTTTTCTTCAGATTCGTGTCGCAATCGTTCTTCTTCTGCTTTTCTTTCTTTTAATTTTTCTTCCTCCTCAGCTTTTCTTCGCGCATTTTCAGCTTCAATTTCAGTTTGACGTTTGGCCTAAAATATAAATGAATAGATAGGTTTTTCGAAGGTCAAGTATGATGTGTTAAGACTGAAAATTTCTTTTGTAAAGTTATGACACCAGATGAATATATTTTCTACTAATTACAAAGGCCTAAAGGATTTCAATTTTAGGTTCATAATTAGACTTTTTTTATGTGCTCTTATGAATGTTATGATATGATACAATATTGTGACATTTTGATTTAAGCCTTAATCAGATAGCCTTCTAATTTGCTAATAGTTCAAATTTAGTAAGCTTCAGGAAACTTATATGGATATCTAATTAAACAAATGAAAGCCTCCAAATATTCCAAGTCTTTGACTTTGCCCAGGAAATCTTCAAGTTTTGAAACTAATCAATGATCCTACCTCTTGTTCTTTCCTAATCTTCTCTTCCTGCTCATATCGTTTCTTTAATTTAGATTTTATTTCTTCAGCTATAGCAAACACTAACTTCATACTCTGAATACAGAAATTGTAGAATCAATTTCAATGTCATGGAGTTTTACACCCTACTTTTCTTCACCTGATAGGCTAATATGGATGGACATTGCTATGTATTGTGTAATTAAGGAAATTTTGAAAGAATAAAGAATATTTGCCTATTTTGGATTTCAACTATTGCAAGATCTTCAAAATGCAGTCTATAATACAAGGGTTTATTGTCCATCAAATCGACTAAACGCTTTTTCATGTCAGCCCCTCTCCATTTCCATTGTTTTAATGAAAGATATATGGGTACCCTAGCCAGAAGAGAACCCAGTGTACAGAAGTGTGAATCTATTTATTCAATTTACCTTTTTAATATCAGCAAGATCTGATGGTGGAACAGATTTGTACCCAGGATGAGTAGGAAGTCTTTCTACAAATAATCTGAAATCAATAAAAATATCTTAGTACATTTGGTTGGAAGTCCTATTTCTGTAAGAAATGTCATTGACAAATTATTTGACTTTGAATTTTCATCGCTCATGAAATTTGATAATGGATATCAAAAATTCATAGCATCTATAATCGATTACCGGTACTTTGTAATTTTTACAAAGCCCTAATTCTAACCCATTTATATCAGGGGCCTTTATTCTTGAAATTTTAACTTTAGTATTCAAGTCATCTGATTGGTTAATCACTACAATTGATTTTAAACATAGTTCTATTATCCAATCAGAGTACTCTATTTCTTAAAATTGTGATATTATCTAATTTAAGTGTTCGAGAATAAGACACCAGCTGGGTCCGGTTCCTAGCATTTAAGTGGGTCCAAGTCCGATATTCGACTTGAGATTTTCCTACTATTTCTTGCATAGACTCAAGTCTACTTAGGGTTTTAAGCACGAAATTGATCTGAAGCACAAGGCTAGGATCTGATGAAAATAAAACACTTACACAATATATTTAGAATAAAGTATGAAAGCGCTCTCCAACTCATTTTCATCGAGATAAACGGTAGCCATTCTGATCAGCTCCTTGCCAGATCTATAGTAGAGTTTAATAGGTAGCGAACAATCAACATCAACTTGATTACCATAATCACACAGTAATTTTAACCTGGCTGCTGGATCAGTAACGTGAGACACCACAGACATTTTACCTAGAAATACAAATACCAAAATATGAAAACAGGTGGTTTTAAAGTTAAATATTGCCATTCAACCAACTTTACAACTAAAAATCAATTAAATTATTTACATTTAATTTAAATTTGATACTTGCATAAAGAAATAAAAGTTAATTAATGTGCATTAGGCTTAAGTCGTTAGAACTAAAGTCAAGTAATGAATAGGATGTCAGTTCAATTCCAGAATATTTCTTGACATACATAGAATGCAGCTAAGTTATTTCATAAGTAGGCTTATAAGTCGTCAGCATGAGATGTCAATTCAGATGCAGAAATTTCTTGACATCAAGGATGTCAGTTCAGATCTAGAAAATTTCTTGGCATGGGATGTCATTTCAGATACAGAATAGTTCTTGACTTGACATAGGAATAGGATGTCAGTTCAGTCTTGTTCAGATACAGAATAGTTCTTGACATAGCCATAGGTTGATGTCGTTTAAGATCTACAATAGGCTAGATTTTTACATTGGATGTCAGTGTCAGTTCCGACAGAAATCAATGAAATGCACAGTATGCTGTATAGTGATAGAACATAGTAAGAGTCTATCCAGACAATCAAAGGAAAGGGCGTGTTGACAATGTCACTATAAATATTAAATTTATTGCAGATGTTGTTTTGTCGGCTGTAGTTTTGACTCTCAAAAATTCATTTTACCTACCTATTTACAAATATAAAAGCTCAACATAAGGAAATAACGAACAGTCTAGATACTGTTAGGTACTTTTTTCGATGGCACAACAAATATCAAAGTCACAAGACCATTTTGATGACTAATTTAAAACAAATTTAGACATTTTTAGCAGACAGCAGCCATTTTGTAAATATTACTGGAAGCACGCGTCTATTTGTAAAATGATGCGCAACATTGTTTTTAGTTACATGAAGGATTCTTTAAAATATTCTTTAAAAATTTGGTTGCCATGCACATTTTGTTGAAAGTTTTAAATGATGAAAAAAATCAAACTCAATATGCTCTATTTCACGTGTAAGATTTTTTTAAATTTGAATAATGTGACATAATATTTTTTGGTGTCTGACTTTTACATAAAACAAATACTCTACTAGTATTGGGTCAGGTCTCGTAAGTGAACTTGTAGTCAACCAATAATGCCACTCTCTGATTATGTCTGTCCACTGTGCCTACTGCACCACGCCCTTCTCCCTTCCCTCAATCCCCACCACCTCCACCCCAGCGAATGTATTCTACAAATATGAAGTTAAAAATACAGAAAACCTTTGAAAGAAAAAGGAGCAATGTCATCAGGTTTGTAAGGCGCTGCCATCTTTAGTGACATTAGTTTATTTGCATAAAAAGAATAGGCCTATTATGTAACAGAGATTGATATTAGAAAGAAAAACCTCTAACCTAATCCCCGACATCCAACATTCTCTGTGAACTGACATATTTCAAATATCCTGGCCAAATCAATTGGTGATATAACACTTTGCAGATGAATCGACACCCCTTTTGAACTATACTCAGGCATTAAAATCTTGTCCCAAATAGAGCAATCACTAGTTAATTGCCCTCTTTAACCACTTTATTAATCAATTATAAAAGCTTCTAGAAAAATTTTGTTTTTAGATTATAAGATGATCATGCAATTTTGGTCTGGACAAAGACGTCAAACACAGTTGTTGAAAATTAAAAATTTCCGTAGATATTAAAGTGACAGCATTTTGACACCGAAACTTTTTCAATTTCAGTCAATATGAAAAATAATATGTTTATTTTGTCTTTGGTAGTTTGTATTTAAAGTATTCCGTGATTTCAACAAGGTATTGATGGAATTTGATTGGTTGAATTATTAGAGCTTCGATCATCAAGACATGTCGTTGTATTTGCAGTGTAGAGAAAGGTCGGGGTAATCTAGGCTACTAATAAGCAAATTTCAGGAATTCGTGAATAATTTTGCTCTCCACAAAAATTAGGCATCAAATTTGTTCGAATTTATGTCGAATTACGAGCAGAGATCGTTGATTTCTATTCCTTCTGAGGTAATAAAGGCTTTCTTTTGTCTTGCATGAAATGATCGAAGTGTTGATTACTTTTTGCAGTTTTCTGAGAGATGAGCAGATGCAAATCTTCCAAATCAAATTTGTGAATTTAGTCTTTAGAATGAATAAGGTCAGGCACTTGGATCAAGACTGTACATGTTTAGAATCTAGCTGATGAAAAAGGTGGCATTAGTTTGCCTGTTGCTTCATCAAATCTAACCTTTACTTTTTGTGTTATTTTGGTGCAGGTATCTATAGGCAACCCAGGGCCAAGGGCCAACAAGGTCCTGTCAATGCTTACTTCATTTCATTATCATTTAGACTTAGCCTAGTTCATTTGTATGTTTGTATGTACATTGTAAAATATATTTGTAAATAAAGAAATACTGTTTAAAAAAAAAAATTTGTGAACACTGGCACTCAAAAAGGTTAAAACCTTATAGTTATACATGTACCTCTTATAATTTTCACATAATATCTAATGAAAGGATCTGTCAAACTATAAGCTTACGTTTTATATAATTATAATAATCACTCAAAATTAGCACCTCATTAGTTAGGCTAATTACTAAAATAGCTCCTTAGCCTGAATAGAAATGTAGGAAATGCTGAGTTGACAAACTTAACCACAGTTGCATTAGGTGCTCAGAAAAAAGAAGTGTGAATTAGCTTAAAGGGACAGTCTGAATTTTTTTTAGATCAAAAAATATTTTTGCTCAAATTTGTGAAAACTTTACACCAAAATCTGTAACTATGTGCCCTTTAATGTATCTGAAAGTTTTAACTGAAAAAATCCAGCCGTTAATTTTTAAACGCTAAAAACATGCTCAAATTTTTAAAAACCTTACGTAAGGTTTTTAAGTGTGTTATGTTTTTTGGACGCTGATAGGAAACTACTGAACGGATTTGAGTAAAATAAACGCCTAATTGTAGAGAAAGGTCCCTCTTGTGTATTTTAAAGTTTCAGCTAGAAATATTGAGCCATTTAAAGGGCAAACACCAGAACTAGGTCAAATTGCGTAATGAACAATAATTACTCCCTGTTTGTAATTAACCCTTTAAAACCAAATTCAGTTTGATCAAGGAGGTATAGAGATACAATAAGCATACTTTAAAAATACTCCCAGGTAGCATTTGCGATTTTTTTTATCATGGAAACATTTTTCAAAAAAGCAGAATGGCCCTTTAATATGAATCAGGAAAAAAGAAGCCAAATGCCAAATGGAATCAACTGTAAAAATATGTAGAACAATGTTGAGCTACTCCTAAATTTTAAAATGAAAAAAAGTATTGTGTTCCAATTTCATCTTTTCTAAAGCAATCAGCATTTTGACCTTAAATTTGTTGCTTTCTATATTGGATAAAACCAAGCTACAGCGAGATTTGCCTACTGTAATTGCAGTGAGTGCAATAAACATGGTAAATGCATTAAAACAGAGAGCTCTAAAAGTAGCCTACTTATCTAACCAAGTTAATATGTAGACTTCCTCAAGGTCAAGGCCTAACTAATTACGGAACATGCAGGAAAGAAACTACAGTGATTTATGATTTAGATTCTACTTAAAGATACTCGACATCATTTTAATGGCTTAATTGCATTCTGATTGTAGCAATAACTTACTGTGTGCAAGTTGAAAAGTTTTTTGAATTTTTGCGATTATTTTTATGAGAATTGGAATATCAGCCTGACAATGCTACTGTTTGTCTTAGAATGTCTTTGCTTTGATAAAAAAATATAATTTTTTTAAGTTTAGCTTACATTAAATGGAAATACAAATCTCTCTTAGAAATTTCAACCCTAAAAGGTCACTAATTTTGACTGAAAATTGTCCTCTGTAAGAACAAACTTTAAAGACATGAATTATGTTCCCAATTATTCTTTCATCAAAGCAAAGACATTCTAAGCTTTTATTCCAGTTCCCCATAAAATTATGGCAAAAATTCTAAAAACTTTTCAACTTTGTACCAGTACGATATTTATAATCAATTTTAGGCTATGTGTGGGACTTATTTGTTAGTTACGTATTTCCACTAAGGCACCTTTTCAGTTGGTTCACATAGCTAATAAAGAAACCAAGTACAGTACTTATGATCCAAACTGCAAAACGAAACCCGAAATTTAAAAAGACATTTTGACGAACATAGCTTTTTTTTACTGATATTATTTGTTTGTTCTAGGCTATGCACTGGTTATAAAGACTGGTGTTGACGAGGTTTTAGTTCCAGTTCCCCTGTATTCTGACTGAATGTTGCGACAACAGATACTGAGAGATCATTGTTTAAAACAACCATAAATTATTTACAGTTAACCATACAGGTAGGCTTTTATATAATAACACGATATTTTTACTGTTAAAATACTGCTCAATATATAAAAGGGATTGTAAAGAGGTTTTCTAAACTTTGTATGTGTATCGGGGACACAGATAGCATCAATTTGCGTCATTCTACTTTCCCTTCCGACGTCTGTCGCGTTTTATGATGTCACTAATAGTGATCCTGCATAAATATCAATAGTAGATTCCAGTACATCACTGTCAATGACGTCATAAAACGTGTTAGTTTTAGTGGAATTGCAAGAACCCCAGACGTCAGAATGAAAATTGGAATGGTGCAATTGATGCTATCAGTGTCCCCAATACACATACAAAGTTTACAAAACCTCTTTACAATCCCTTTAAATGTAGAGTATAGGGCTGGGTAAAATAATACCCTGTGCTTCTGGAAAAACTCTCCAAAAGAATATTTGGCAGATGTTAATGTAGAATATTTTGTGTTGAAAAAAAAAACTTGATATTGTCAACTAATTTTCATGATATTCTTTATGTAGGGCACGTGTCTGTCTGCCTATATTTGAATTTTGATTGTCAGTTGACAAAAATTCTTTATATTTTGACAAATTATTCCTATCAGTTGACATGAGTGAGTTGTTGGGATATAAAACAGTGATAAAGTTACTTTTAAGATTGACATTCAAAATAAATTACTGATATTTGACTGATAGTAAAATAGTAAATTTTGATATTACCTTGAAATATTTTGATAGTAGATTTAGTACTTTGCTGAGTTGACAGTTTATCATTTTGTTATACAAATAGTTCATTGATATGGTCATGTAATAAATTAAATACTTGATTCATGAAATTCTTTTCAACCAGCTGGTCCTTGGAAAACAACTTGGGATCTGTAATTTTAGAAAGCTTTAAAAGGAATTGTAAAGTGGTTTTCTTAACTTTGTATGTGTATTGGGGACACTGATAGCATCAATTTGAGCCTTTCTGAGGTCTGTGGTTCTTGCAATTCCAGTAAAACTAACACATTTTATGACATCACTGACAGTAATCTACATAAATATCAATAGTAGCTTCTGGTATATTACGTTGCTTTGGCTAAAGCTGCTTATGAATTTTTAGCAACCTAAAATAAATATCACTTTTTGCAATAGTAATGTATGAAACACTTAGTTTTATTGGAATTGCAAGAACCACAGACGTCTGATTGAAAATTGTATTGGTGGAAATGTGTCTCCGATACACAAAAAGGAAACCTCTTTACAATCCCTTTAATAAAGAAAGATAAAATTTTAATGTGACTATATATGATTTATGAACAATAATAAACATTTTTTTTATGATTTTTACGATTTTCCTTCCTCGTTGAAGTTTTATTTTTATTGTTTTTTCAGGGCATCAACTATTAGACAGCGAGACAAGAAATTATTTTTTTACTCCAGATTTTATTTTTATAATGAGAAATGATTTTTTACTGAAGGGATATAATAATAAAAACTACAACATGAGTGATGTATCCAGTTCGGATTCTTCCGTAAGTTTTAATTAAAATTTTTCCGATATATATATTCTGTTGTTTATGCCCAGGAGCTTCAGGCATTATTTTCAGAAATTGAATTTAAGATGCTTTATTCAACTGTTTGGTCTATCATAATTGATCTAGGGCAGGCCTTCTCAATCTCAAATATTTATAGGTGCAGAAAAGTAGGACGTAAAACTCCATTCATTTAATTTCTCAATCTCAAATGGCGGCCCGTAGACCAAATCCGGCCCTTGACGCTACCAAGAGTGGCCTCTCAAAAGTGACCGCTTCTACTTAAACGCTCTGCTTGCATTATTAACTAAGCTATATTTGGCCATTATATTTTTTTCATAAAATGCATAAAAGGCCTGATCTAGGGGAACATTAGGCATTAAAATAAAAAATTATTGACATGATGGGCAAATATAGCTTAGTTAATAATCCTGCTTATATATATCTTAAGACGATATTAATATTGCTGAAAGGCTAGAACTGAAATATCCTATACCAAATTGTGGTTTGAGAATTTGATATGGACGGTATTATATAAAAATTGTGCAACATCTGAAAGGCAAGAAGGGAAAGTCC